>OX328012.1:2673796-3278796 GCA_946811545.1 Netelia fuscicornis | reverse complement strand
TAATTTTATGATTTGATAATTTTTCCTTAATTAATTTTCATTTCATGTTTATTTGAAATGTGAAGAATTGATGTTTCTTTTTTTAAATTTGTTTTTTTGCTTCTTTTCTTCAATTATTTGACCCAAAAAAACAATAATTTTTATCACACACGAAAATTGATATTGTTTAATATTAATTTTATAATTTTATAACTTTTCCTTAATTAATTTTCATTTCATGTTTATTTGAAATGTGAAAAATTAATGTTTTTTTTATTTGTTTTTTTGCTCTGGGGTAGAATTTTATTCGTCATCGAGAGATCGTTAAGGGTCGAGGTACAGGGAGGATAGGGGAGAAGAGGATGAGGAGGGGAGAATGAAGAGCGTGAGATTATATGGGACGAGAAGTGGAAAAAGGACGAGAGTGTATATAGGACGTAGAGAGAGCGGCTAGCTCGTAATTAGTGGCAACTAACGAGCGACGCACTTCTTGCGTGCTTGCATGCCTCTCGCGATTCGCGCTTTACGCATCACCCGCGACGCAGGGAACGAATAAGATAGAGAGAGAGAGAGAGAGCGTGATGCAGGGTACTTTGCCGACGTGTAGTGCGAAACTACCGTCTTTGTACCGTATCAAGTGCGGTAACTATATACATAGTATTACCTTACATAGTCCTTGATAATCTCGTTCTCTTCCGTTTCTCTCGCAGAACGTGCTGAAAGAAATTAGAATCATGAATGTTTAAAAACTTCCCGAACAACGACAATGTAAAAATTCCAAAATTAAAAAAAAAAGAATATTTAATTAAATAATTACATTATCGATAAGATAATTACAATTTGTTTCCTAATTCTAGTTTGTTTGTTTCTATAAAAAAAAATTTTGAAACATTTTCGCTCGTACAATAGGGAAATTCAACAAAAAAGTATCCCGTGTCTTGTCTTGTCTTGTCTTGTCTTGTCTTCTTTCTAGCCAATGCACGTTCTCACGAATTTCAAATTCATAGAATTTTTTTATTCGATAACGTATTGACTTAATCCCATCGCTGAATACCCCACAATCATATACAGAGACGCGTATACGGATATTTCAGAGCTAAGTTTATTTATTTTTTTTTTAAATTCCCAATTCGATATCTCTCCTGCCAGCCCGAGGGATCTCGTGAAAGAGAGATGCCTCTAGGTGTGCGCGTTACAAGGGTCCGCGCGGTGCGTGTTGTGCGAGGGCCTACGAGAATTCCGAACAGCGCGATGCGTCAGTTCTGTGGACTGTGTTGGACCCAAACCCTCTCGATTCACTGTTACATATATATAGAAATATATATTTTATATCCATCCACACACACGCATATATATACGTGTGCGTGTTATAATTATATTATTTTATATTATACTATAATTATATTATTTTATATTATATTATAAAATTATTATTTTATATTATATTTTTGTCATGAACGGGACTCGATCCACCGACCCCTCGATTATCAAGCTTTAACGCTAACCACTCGACCACTCCCATCCCTTTTATTATGTTATATTAGATTATGTTATAACATTATATTATAATGTATATAATATGTAACATTATATTATAATGTTATATTATAATATTAAAATATATTATATTATATTATATTGTAATATTAAAATATATTTTATAATATTAAAATATATTATATTATATTATACTATTAAAATATATTATATATTAAAATATATTATATTATAACATATTATATTTTATTATTATAAATATTATAATATATTTTATAATATTAAAATATATTATATTATATTATATTTTAATATTATATTATATTATAACATTATAATATTACAATATATTATATTATAATATTATATTAATTATTATATATTATTATTTATATATATATATATATATATATATATAAGACTTTTGTCGATATTATGCCAATGCTTATGATCAAGTATGTATATGTACGTATAAACACAATATAGATATGGACGAAAGAACGAGAGAGAGCCTAGTCGGACCGGTCCTGCGTGTTCGAATCGACCAATGCAGCTCGCTTATATTTCTTTTTCTCTCTTTTCATGCGCTCGTACAACACGGTCTCCGTTTCATTGTCGTAGTGTCTCTGTCGTTTTTTTTTCTCTCTCGTCACTGTTAAACTCCACTCTCGCGCACACACACACACACACTCACACACACACACACACACACACACACACACACACTCGTGTTCCAACGACTCTCTGTGGCCGAAAAACACTTCTACGTTGGAAGCTACGGTGGAGTGAGAATGGGGAAGAAAGGAGAAAAGAAAAGTATGAGAGAGAGAGAGAAAGAGAAAAGAGTCGACGAGCGGCCAAGCACGAGGAATTATTTATGGTGGCTGATAGAGACGCGGTCTCCTGACCACGTTGTCTAAGAGCCTGAGAGATATACCCACGCACGGAATTCCTTATGCCTCATCCTTTCCATTCCATTCCATTTGGTTCCGTTTCTCTCACTCTTCTCTCTTTCTGTTCTTTTCTTTTTTTTCTTACTAGCTTTCTCTCTTTTCCTCTCGTTCATTTCTTATGTCGAGACTCATATCCTAGGAGCCTTCTCCTTTGCCTTTTGTTACTCTTTTCATCTTTTTCGATACTGCGTTCCTCTCCTTCTCTTCTTTTTCCTTCCTCCTTCTTCTCTTCCTTCTCTATCCCTCGCTCGTTTTCGTATCATCTGCGCTTTCGACAACGTTTCTGTTCCTTTCTTTTCTCCTTTTTTTTAATCTTTTCTTCTCTCTCTCTCTCTCTCTCTCTCTCTCTGTCTGTCGAGTCCTTGTCCCATCTGCAAACTCGATTGGGTCATCTGCACTTAAATTTTTCGACAATTTATGGAACGACGAAGGACGAGCCAATTAGGACCACGGTGGACTAATGAGTGAATCAACGGGCACTTTTCTCCTTGGGATTAAAACATTTTCTCTCTTTGTTCGTCTCGGAGAGGGTGACGGTTTTTAAACAAATTTTTATTGTTATTATTATTTTTGTAAAATTATTAAAATTGTACTTTTTTGCCAATGCTTTTAGTCCAGTTGATTAAATCTAACGCAGCTCTTTCTCTCTCCAACTTCTCGGAGGAGACGATTTAAAAAAAAATTTATTGTTATTATTTTCGTAAAATCGTTAACAATTTTATTTTCTTCTTGCCAGTCCTTTTAGTCGAGTTAATGAAATCTAACGCAGCTCTTTCTCCAACTTTTCGGAGAGGGTGACAATTTTTTAAAACGTTTTGATTATTATTATTATTACCTACTATTATTTTCGTAAAATCGTTAACAATTTTATTTTCTTCTTGCGAGTCGTTTTAGTCGAGTTGATCAAATCTAACGCAGCTCTTTCTCTCTCCAACTTTTCGGAGGATGACAATTTTTGAAAATTTTTGATTATTATTATTATTAATATTGTTGTTGTTGGTTTTGTAAAATTGTTAAAAATCGTATTTTTGCGAGTCGTTTTAATCCAATTGGCTAAAACTAACGCAGCTTTATTTAACTCTTTCTCTCTCAAACTTTTTCGTGCGAGCGTGAACCGAAAAAACACCACACGGGTGTGAGGGACGAACCTGCGGGCCAGCAGGTTCAAGAAGTTCAGGTTGTTTCGAGTTTTAGAGTCGTACCCCTCGCTCCCCCTGTATAACACGGCACCTGCTCTCCGAGAGAGAGAGAGAGAGAGAGAGAGAGAGAGAACTACCGAACCCCGCGTTAACTCAGAGACAAGGGTGATTCTCGTCGTCTTCGTTCCCCCTCGTATACACACACATATATAAATATAAACCCAGTGGGATTTTACGTGAGATTATCGCACGAGACTTCTAGATAATTTATCAAGATAAATCGTATCAAGATAAATCCTTACAAATGCTTATTTTATTCATCGATAAGAAACGAATCAAAGTATAAAAACGATATTAATCCAAACGTGAAATTCAAAACGACCAAAATCATATCGTTGTCTCGATCGATCGATTTAACGAATACGATTAATCTTAAAAGGGCGATAATTAATTAAACCCTGAATATTTCGATAAGAAATCGACCCAGTTATTAATCTCACTTCAAGATCTCTTCTCTCGTGCCCCATTCAAAAACAACAAAAAAACCAAACCCATATAATTATCTCGCTTATGCCATAAATTCGTACAAAATAAAAAAAAAATAAAAGAGAAGTCCAGAAAGAAAATAAAAAATCAAAAAACATCTCCGTACCTCTGGTTTACATAAATTATCATTTTTATCGTCGATATTGATGTACGAGAGGAGAGATACGTACACGAAGAGCGGTAATAACTTAATTACGTTCGATCATGGGATAAGAGAAGAAGAAGAAGAGGGTGGGGAGGGGGAAGGAGGAGGAGGAGATAGGAGTGAGGAGAAATAAGAAAATGATAGCTCGAGGGAGGGTGCAATGTGTTTCGAGTGTCGAACGGATTGCCGTATAATATATATATGGGAGGTTAAAGTTGGATCGAGAAGAGAGAGAGAAGGAGAGGGAGCTTCGTGGGTCGCGGGTGCATCCTCGAGGTCGGGGGATGCACAGAAGACTGGGTAGCGTGGGCGTCTCTCCCATCCCTCAACCCCCTTCCCTCTCCTATCTTTCCCTCCTACTCCTTCCCCCTTGCCTCCCCCTCCTCTCTCTTTCTTCGTTTCTCTCTCTCATTCTCGAACCTCCACACGCGTATCTACACTATAGATATATAATTCTCCCTCGAGGGTGGTATTTTTTGTTTCCCTTCTTTTATTTTACCTCTTTCCATTTTTTTCTTCTTGTTGTTGTTCTTTTTTTTCTGTTTTTGTTTCTTTTTTTTTTTTTTTTTTTATTTTATTTTTCTTTTTGCAAGGGCGGACCTCGCGAGCAGAGAGCCGCATTCCCTTATTTATTGCCCGGAATATTAAGTTACTCACGTTCACCACCCTCGTGCTATATATGCGTATTGGAAAAACATATATATATATATATATATATATATATATATATATATATATATATATCTTCTATATGCTCTCTCTCCCTCCGTCTCTCGCTCTCTCTCTCTCTCCATATATATATATATGGAATACATATACGTGGAAAAACATATATATTATTATATATATATATCTCTTTCTCTAATATATATATATATATATATATTTTAGAGAAAGGGAGAGAGAGAGAGAATGATATATATATAATTCTTTCACTCTATCTCTCTCTCAACGGGGGGGGGGGGGGGGGCAAAGAGATGCGATACTTGTGTTATTCTTCGAGGATAGGATCGTTTGGCGTCTACCTACCCAACGTAGACTTGCACCGGACACGAATCTCTTGGTTTTCTTTCGTTGTCGGTACAAACCGAGGTATCTTCCCTCGTTTTATTCGTTCTTGCACTTCCCCCTCTTGTACTTTTCATAAGAGCGCATCGTAATAATAAATGCATTTTTTTATTTTATTTTGTTGTTATTGTTGTTTTTTTTAGTTTGTTTATTTATCGATTAATACAGGGAGGTTCGATATATATTTCGGAAGATAATAATTGCGAGTAGATAATTGTTTCGTAATGAGATACGAGAGGCTAATTAATGAAGGTCGATCGATCCATCGAATAATTCGATAAGGGTCGTTAATTACAATTCCCTCGGACACGATTAACGCTTCTCGTAAAATCAATTCTTAACCCTCCTTTTGCCTTTGAATTTTTGTTTTTAAACATAAAACGCCCTTTCAAGTAACAAAAGTCGAAAAATAAATTTAAATCGTAAAAATAAATCAAATACGAAAAAAAAAATAACACTTTTTAATTTTTTTATGTTCAATTTTATTTTTTTTTCTGCTTCCTCTTCTTCTTTCTCTCGAGGAAATATACGAGAGGCGTAATCGAAACGGAAAGTACGATCTCATTAAGACCGTGCACGTATAGAAAATAAGTTAAAGGGCGAAATGAAGAGATAAGAAAATTAAAAAAAAAAAAAAAATTTTTTTAAAGAGAGATATATATATGTAGACGTTGCGAAGAAGAGATCGAGCTGGAAAGAGTAAAGGGCGATACGAGTATGGGAGGGTGGGCCGCGAAGAGGTCTCGTTATCGGGCCCCAACGATCTAAATTGATTTTAGATCTCGAAACTCGATTGCGCGATCGGGTAGCGCCGCGTTAATTAAGAGATACGCGCTCGCGGTCTCAATAAGGAGCGTCCTCGATTTATGAAATTGTTATTATATCGCCAGTCTCGTGCATGACTTTGTCTCTCTCTCTCTCTTGCTCTCCTCGTTCCTTCTTCTCGCACGATTTCTCTCCTTCCAATCGCAATTCTGTATTTTTAATTTTTTAAATTTTATTTTGGTTGAGAAATTTGTTTTTTTTTTCTTTCTTTTGGATGAAATTTTTTTTTTTTAAATATTGTTTTATCGCATCGACTTCCCACTTTGTATTCCAGTCCCGCAATCTCGTATCATTCCTAATTATACGCTAAATCGCGATCGAAAAGTCCCACTACGACTCAATTAAGACCGGATTATAACGGCGACGCGTATTTCGCGATATAAATTTAAGTTGATAATCGTTCCGCGATACGAACCGCTATACGTGCCGATCGGTATTACGATATTCTCGATCGGCACGCGATTCGATAAATTCCTGTGATATATAATATTCAAATCGAACTGTATTTTCCCGAATGATTTTTTTTTCTTTTTTTTCAATATTTAATTTTTTTCAAAATTCGATTTTTTTTCGAGATTTGATTTTTTTGCTTCAAGATTTGATTTTTTTTATAACATTTGATTTGTTCGAGATTTTTTTTATCACGATTGTATGGGGTGGGGAAATTTTTTTTTTTTTTTTTTATTATTAATATTATCGGTGTAATTATTAACGGAGTCGCGATAAGTCGTAAATAATAAGGCAGGATATTATTTGCCTATTTAGATATTTCGATATCTCGATGGCGGTCTCTTTCGAGCCGAACGTAATTCAGGCGCGGCAGTAAAAAATACTAAGCACGTAATGTATATAATAATACACGGTAAATATATAGTTGAATATATTTATGTATAGAGAATATGCGCGTGCTCGTATTTATTCGTATATTATATGCGTGTGAGCACAAGTGACAAAGCCGGTGCGACAGCACGTCGTGTGTATCAGAAATAACAGTGTTATGTTTATGTAAACGTAAATAACAAAAATATTTATATGCTAATTTTATCTACACGATTTATACAATTTTTATAATTGGAATATTAAAATTCATATAAAAATTATTAAAATGATAAATAATAGAAGATATAATTATTATAATTGTAAAATAATATTTTTATAAAAATTACTAAAATGATAAATAACAGAATATACAAGTTTTATAATTGGAATATAATGTTTTTATAAAAATTACTAAAATCATAAATATACAATTTTTATAATTGTAAAATAATATTCTTATAAAAATTACTAAAATAACAAATAATAAAACATACAAATATTATAATTGGAATATAAAAATTCTTATAAAAATTACTAAAATGATAAATATACAATTTTTATAATTGAAAAATAATATTCTTATAAAAATTACTAAAATAACAAATAATAAAACATATAAATTATTATAATTGCAATATAAAAATTCTTATAAAAATAACTAAAATAATAAATAATAGAATACCTATACAATTTACACAATTAAGATATAATATTCTTTTAAAAATTATCTCAAATAATAAATAACAAAACCTACAATTATTACAATTGAAAAATAACATTCTTATAAAAATTACTAAAACAATAAATACCAAAATATACAAATTTCACAATTGAAAAATAATATTCTCAAAAAAACTACCCCAATAAATAACTAAACAAAATAATAACCGATAAACAAATATTTTATTATATCCCCAACTTTCAAATGATCCAAACCATCCCCATAAACAATAAATACCCACAAATATTTTTTATTTATATATTTACATATCAATATATACCTACCTATCGCGTAAGTTTAGCGAGTCGATGGATCCGCGTGCGGTCGTTCCAGTACTGCATTATGTGGTAGTGTGGAGGTGTGTCGACAATCAAGATTACGTGGGCGTATACACGGGCAGCCCAGCGCCAGCGGGCTCCCCCGCGTGGTAAAACCTCTCTCTCTCTCTTTCTCTCTCTCTCTCTTATGCACATTTCACCCGATGCAAGAGCCCGCAACCGTCCACCTTCTCGACCATAACCCCTTGCACATATTTGCCCTCTCGCTCGCGAAATCTTTTTCGTACCTAGTGTTCTTTGCGCTTTCGTGTTTGTGTTTACGTATGCGTGTGTGTGTGTCAGTGTTTCTTATATCGGCCTGCAGGGGCGCTCTGTCTCATTGCAGTTGCTTGTATCTCTATCTCTCTTCGTTCCCTCCTATATGTATTCCCCTCTCTTTTTATTTCTCTCAATGGTTTTTCTTTCTTTTCCTTTTTCCTCTTTCTTCTTATTTTTTTTCTGCTTCGTTTACTTCGACGTTTTTGTTTTGTTTATTTCGTTATTTATTAATTCGAGTTCCCAGGTTCGCTCGCACACAACTCTCTCCTCGTCGAGCTCTTTGACGATTTGATCGCTGTATTAACGCGATCATCGCGAGAAGGATCGTCGAGGACGTTGAGAAGTTGGGAATTTTTGTTTTTCTCTTTGAAAATTCAAATTTGTCAATTTTTTTTTTAATTAAGAACGATTCTTTCTTGTCGATTAACGAGTTTAGATAAAAAAAATTTAATATTTGGATGGTTTTTGTTGATTGGATGAAGAAACTTTTTCTCCATGGATCATCGAGAGAGGCAATCGAGGTTTATTGTTTAATTAATCAATTAATCGTGTTTGCGTTTCGTACGAAACTTGGGAATTCTTGTCGGCAATGATCATGGTCGTTCGATTCTCTCCTCTCTGTCTCTCTCGTTTTGGTCCAGGCAGAGTGCGAGTCTCGACGAGAGATCTTGCGACTTGGCGAACTGGTTCGAGCGCGATATATATACTTCGCACATACGGTCTCGTCCCGATCGAGCTTCTCTTTCTATAGTTCACATCTTTTCTCTCTCTCTCTCTTTGTCTCTCTCGTTTCCTTTCGCTCGAGAGAGAAAAAGAAGCAGAGGAGACATATTCTCCCTTCTCTTCCTATTCATGTATGTAAAGCAAAAAAGAGAGAGAGAGAGAGAGAGAAATGTTCTCTCAACTTCCTCTTCTTCCTCCCATGTATAAAATGAACAACGGTGAGAGAGAAACAGAGAAAGAGAGAGAGAGAGAGAGAGACGGAGGGAGGAAAGTTCTCTATCTTTCTCTCTCAAGATAAATTCACGAGCACACACGTTGTCCTCGCAGCACACAAATACCGTCAAACGCACACAAACAGGCGAAGTGGCTCGTGTCAGACCGCTCGCGTTCGACATGTTTCGTACTCACGCCGGTCTCCGGTGCTATACTTTTCTTCTCTCTCTCTCTCTCTCTCACCCACACGTTGCTAAAGCTTGCACGCGTATTCAACTTCTTACCCTTTAAATATCGCCGTATTATGGTTAAGAATTTAAAAAAACGAAAAAATATCGTTCCATTATATTATATTATATATTATATTATTATATCGTTATATTATATATCATATTATTATATTATATTATTATATCATTATATTATATATCATATTATTATATTATATTATTATATCATTATCATATTATATATCGTATTATTATATTATATTATTATATCATTGTTATATCATATATAATATTATTATTATATTATATATTATATTATTATTATATCATATTATATATTATATTATATATTATATCATATATTATATTATATATTATATATTATATCATATATTATATCTTATATTATATTATATATTATATTATTATTATTACTATATTATTATATTATATATATATATAATTTATATATATGTATGTGTAAGTATATAATGACACCAATGGTCTCTCGCTCACCGAGAGATAAAAGATTTCTGCACGTGCACAGGAATTTTATTAGCTAAGAGGGCACCGAGTAGAAAAGCTTTACAGCTCTCGAGCATTATTCAAGCGAGAGAGAAAAGTCGGGGTGTAGGAGAAAAAAAAGGAGCGAGAAACGAAACGAACCAAGAGACAGAGAGAGATAGAGATAGAGGTTTGAACGTACGCGCGCGCCACCTTGTAACTTCGCACTACCTCGGCTATTCCCTCTTACTTCCTCGTCCTCTTCGTCCTCCCGATATCGTCCGAGCAGCTTTTTCGAGCAATCGCACATTCGTATCTTCCTCACTCTATCTCTACATAACTTTCAATATTATTCCCATACATACATACATACATACATATATATATATATATATATATGTGTGTGTGTGTGTGTTTATAAACCTTGTACAACGGAATCAGAAACGATCGTGCTCCAAATCTGCATAATACGCAAAGGCATTAAGTAATGATCGTTTATAATTGCTAATTGCCTTAAACTAACAAGCCACGAGCCCGACTCGCATCGTCCGTCGTTTCAATCTCAACTGCAAATTATCGTCTTCCTTGTTTTCTTTATTACTTATTCACTTTCTTTCCTGATTTATTTTGTTTCTTTTTCTTTTTCTTTTCATTCGATTTTAATTTATTTATCAATTCTCTTGTTTCCGTACGTTCGTTCTCGTTTTGTTTTTTCTTTCATTTTGATGCAAAACCGATCGCTCGAACTCGTCGACGCTCTTAACCCGTTAGCAGACAAGGACATGGACCGAGAGAGAAGCGATACGCGCCGATTATTACACGGAGCGTATTTTAATGCGCGCGCCGATATTTATTTATCGAAGTGGTCGATCGAGCGCGACTAATGCTCGAGATACGCCAGTTTTTCTCTATCTCGCTATTTTCTTTGTTTTGTTTTATTTTTCGCGATTTTTTTTTTTTTTTTTGTTACCGATCGAGCAATACTTCGGTTCGCTTGATACATCGAGGCAATAATAATTATACGCGGGTAAGGAACGCGATACGTTGTAAATTAATACTAATTGCCGGTTTTTGCCGATCGCGCCTTCATATGTGTAACTGTGTACGAAACGAGAATGAAACGAATCGAGCGAGAGGAAAAATAAAGGCGCGATCTTATCGCCCGCGCGACATATCGCTAAGTTGATGACGCCACCACCAGGTGGCGCGCGCACTCGCGGGTGGACAAGAATCTTTGCGGAAGATTTCAAAAATAAAATCTACCCTTGCGCGTATTCGTAGAACGGCAAATAAAAAAAAAACAAATTAGCGTTTCTTTTTTGTTTGTTTCCGACTCGCGAATCCGACTGAAGTATTTACCTCCTCTCTCGGGAGAGAGATTCTTGACTAGAGATAAATATTTTGCGACAAAAAATCTTTAATTTCGCTGCTTCTTTGAGCCAAACGCGCGCGCGAGAGAGAGAGTGTACGGCTTTTCTGCATTCTTCGAGAACAATGTCGAGATAGCCGCGTATGAGGAACGGGACGAACTTGTAGCGAGGATATAATGGTTTACCTCTATTCTCGCTGGCTTAAGGGTGCCCGTGAGAGGAAAGGGGAGAGCGGGTAGGTACGAGGTCACGTTCGTAATTGTACGAGGCAATCACGCGCGCGTTAAAGTGCTCTTCCTAAAAAGCGTGGCAAAACGCAGACCAGCTGTATATATATGTATATGTGTGTGTGTGTGTGTGTGTATACTGCGCAGGACTTCAGTACTCGCGGCAAAAGACCCTAGAATTACTAAAATCTTCATCGTTCCAGTACGCTGCATATTATAACGTGTATCTCTCTCTCTCTCTCTCTCTCTCTCTCTCTCCCTCTCTCTATCTCTCTCTCTATCTATCTATATATATAATATATAATATTATCATATTATAATATATTATTAATATATTATTATATATATAATATATATTATAATATATTATGATATATTATAATATATAATATAATAATATTATAATATATATATATATATATATAATATATAATATAATAATATTATAATATATATTATATATATATTATAATATATATTATATATATATTATAATATATATTATATATATATATTATAATATTATGATATATTATAATATGTAATATAATAATATTATAATATATAATATAATAATATTATTATTATATTATTAATATATTATTATATATATAATATATATTATAATATATTATGATATATTATAATATATTATAATATAGAATATATTATTATATACAATATTATAATATATTATATATATATATATATATATATATATATATATATATATATATATATATATATATATATATATATGATAGCATAAGAGCAGTGAGAATTTGTTGCGAATGAAGACATGAGAGAGAGAGAGAGAGAGAGTTTTGTCCCGCTGTACGAGATGAATTACGAGAAAAGCGAGGAAGAAGAAATAAATGCCTCGATTTGGCTAGCTTTATTATTTTTTAAGAATTTCTTCATTTTTTTTTGTGTTTTTTGTAAAAAAATGTTCGACGCGAAATATTCAAGGGAGCGATCGCAAGTGCGTCCTTCTTCAACCTTCTTCCTCCTCGATTTCATTCCAATACCGTTCCCTTCGTTGTCTTGGTCGCTTCTTTATTTTACTTTCTTCTTTCCAACGTTTCTTTTTGTTTTTCTCTTTTTTTCTTTTCCTCCTCTTCTTGTTCTTCTTGTTCCTCTTCTTTCTTTTTTGTCTTCACTTCTCGACTCGCTTCTTCCCTCGGCACGTTTTCACGGTAAAGATTCGATCGGTTCGCGCTGGCGAGCATTTGCAAACGACGCCTTGCCGTTGCGATCGTCTTGTCGAACGTCTCTCTCTCTCTCTCTCTCTCTCTCTCTCTCGTCTTTTACCGAGAATAACATCGCGGTACGTGAGAACGCGAGAGAATTAGGAAAAGAAAAAAAGTAACAATCCTCTCCTTTCTCTCATTCTCGACACTGTCTCGGAAAATTCTCACTTTCGATAAAAATACAACAATAAACAAAAAAAAAAACGCTACAATTTTATACGCGCCATTTTTGAATCCGCGATTTACAATTTCATTCTCCGCTCAATCAATCAAATGTCACGGCTTAACAAATTTTAATCCCGTCGTTGATTAAATAATTCGCAAAGTCATTGAAACAAAAAACAAATAAAAAAAAACAACAATAACAACAATGACAACAACAACAAAAAGTCATATTTTTTGTCCTCCGTTCTTTCTACGATGCTTCAACGACCGCACGGCAGGTGGGTAAAGGTGGCTTTGCCAATGTAACCGCGTCGATAGAGTCATTAGTCACGCCCCCCGCCTTCCCCTTCCCCGTTCACCATTCGCCCTCCTCGTCTCTTCACGTTATACGTACGATATTCACCTCTTCTCCCTTCTCGGCTTCTTCTCACTTTCTCGTCGCTACCTGCGAGACTACTCTCGCGTTCCACGTCCTTTTAGAATATCCATATACATATATACACCTTAAAGGCGTATATAACTATATGTGGTACGCATTAAGGTGTTGCGGCCAGTGCTGCAAACTTCTTTCTATCCGTCCTTTTTGTTAACCCTCCCCCCTCTCTTTTATTTTTTCTCTCTTTATTTTAAATTTATTTTTACCTTTAGTTTTTATTTATTTTATTGTCATTATTATTTATTATTATTTTTTATCTTTATTCTTGTATCGAGTTTAATTTATTTTATTGACATTATAACAATAATAATAATAATAGTAATAATAATAATAATTATTATTATTGTTGTCATATTATTATTATTTTTATTTTTATAATTATAACCCACCCCCTCTCTTTTATTTTTTCTCTCTCTTTATTTTTAATTTATTTTTACCTTTAGTTTTTATTTATTTTATTGTCATTATTATTATTATTATTTATTTATTATTATTTATCCTTATTCTTGTATTGAGTTTAATTTATTTTATTGACATTATAACATTATAACATTTATTGACATGTATTGATATAATAATTATAATAATAATAGTAATAACAATTATTATTATTATTGTTGTTATATTATTATTATTTATTATTTTTTATTTTTATAATATATGGAATTTTATTTTCTAAGTTTTCTTCCGAACTTTTATGGAAAGGGAATGAAATTATTACTGTATTTGGGATATTCCCCCCCCCCCCCGTCTCTCGCTGCCTCTCTCCCTCATTTCTCTATTCACCGTCGCTCGTTTTCTCCCCTATCTTGTCTGCCGAAGACCACGCTTTCCTTCCGGACAACGCGCCACACTCCCACACACCGGCACGTCCCTCTTCACGATTCCCTACACGAAGTCTCATTTATCGCACCTTAACCCGTCGATCGCATTCTAGCCTTCATCTCCCCGCCACCTTACCCTTCGTCGCATCCGCCGGACCTAGAACCGACAAAAGACCGACGCTTTTTCCGAATTCTTGAAACGAACTTCTTTTCTTTTTATTTCTCCTTTATTACGGTGAAGATATTAAGCGTTTTTTTTTTTTCTTGAATTTCCTGTCGATAAGTTTGTTTTTTATGCGAAACGCTCGGTTTTGTGACAACGGCGATGTTTTTTCGGCGTAAGAACGATCGCGTCGTTTTTTTTAACGATCGTACGTGAGCAAAATGGCGATTTTGATGAAACAAAATGGCGTCTTTCAGTCAGTAATCGATTTTGAGGTTAGAATGAAATTTTTTGTGAAATTATTGAACGAATATTTTCAATGACGAATTGGAACACGCGTTTTTTTGATCGTTTTGTATTCTTAATATCGTTACTTACATCGCTGGCTACCAAAACGATGGGAAAGACGCTCTTTACCATTTTTGGATGGACCTAAAATAACATTGTCGAAATTTTCTGTATTGTTGCGGAGCGACCTTCGAGTGTTTTCTTCCTGCTGGCCATAGGAGGAAAAAGAAACATTCGATACGTCTTATATTCTTGCTGAGGATGTAAGAAAAAAATATCACAATGATCGTGCGACGTTTATTCGTGTTTTGCCACGATGAACCAAACCCAAACGCCTCATTTTTCTTTGTAACATCACCCACAGTGTTTATGTTGATTCTTAATGGTAATCGCTTCGAAAAATATGCCTCGTCATTTTTTTCTCACTCGTTACATTTCGTATTCACAAGATGAAAAAAATAATCACTCTGGAGATATCGAGTCGTGCGAGATAACAAATTTACCGGAAAAAAAAACAAACGCCTTTACGTTGGCTCGAATATACAAAAATTGTATGAAAAAAGAAAATTTTGTCCATAATGTTCGAGTATGAAAAATTGGGTCTGATCGTCCATTTTTAAAATTCAAAGATCGTTCCACTTTCAATCTGATGAAACGACCGAGCGATATGTATGTAGCGAGAGAAGAACAACTAACTACCGGGGGTCTGATGGGGAAAATAATGGGTGGGGGGCTGAAAAGGTGTAGAGGGGGGAGAGAGGTGGACGAAGCGAGCACCGTATGTTTCTCAAGTGAGCCAGCTCTCACACGTTCTCGTCGGGACACACGGTATCGGACCTCGGAGTGTGCGCCATCGCCCAGTCCAAATGAATAATTCACCCGGTACGAGCGTGTACATATTTGCGCACGAATTACTTCATTAACGGGAGAGCATGCACACATCCTGTGCCCCCGTGTGGCGAACCGCCCGGTGAGCCTCCTTGCTTCGAGCACATCGTCACGCATATCGATCTACTCGAAATTGTTTTGCGCCGTCGGGCTCCTTCGTAACTTCGTCGCGGGGCTAACTCACTCGAATACGCCGTTCACGCGCACGCTCGATCGATCTCCCCCACTCCACTCATCTCCGACTTGACAAACCACTTCGTGCGGTCCCACCTCGAGATTTAAAACACGCTTTTCTCGGAGACAGCGCCACGGAACTGAATGAAATTTGAACGTAAGGTGTAGAAGGATGGCAAGAATGTACTAACGCTGGATAGATGTCGAAATTAATAACCAAACATTAATAAACCTTATTTTTCTTTCGGACGTATTTAGCTACTAAACAATCACAAAAAACGCCTTTGCATCTTTCTCTTGCCATGATTCTACACCATCTGTCAAAATCCCGTTCAATTCCATCCACAAATACCCCAAGAAATCGCGTTTTAAATCGCGAGGTGAGAGCCAATGAGGAAAAAAAAACACTACAAACATATCTAAAGCTAATGGATTTTTTAAGGTTTTTCTTCCACGCATGCGTATATTTACCCACGCATATATTATCTACTTACGACTGTCTTAAACGAGTGTTGACTTAATGTCGAGTAAGAGCGTGTCGACGACACGATGCACCTGACACTTCCGGCGATTAGAGAAAGTTATTCAAGGCGCTTGAATGAACGCGACTCCCCGATGTACGAAGAGAACCCATAACCTTATCTCCCCCGATGCGAAACGTTATACGTAATAACATACCTACAGAAAGAAAGAGACATTACAAGATGATAAATCGGATACTACGAAAAGGTCATCCGCGTATGTTTGACCTCGGCCATGATATTAACCGTGCGTAAAATCGACGAATCGAGACTTTCCTATAAACACACATACCTACATATATATTCGAAAAAAAATTACATAATTCAAGAGAGATCCATAATAGCCGCGGCATCTTCATCGCTCGTCTTGTTCCAAGTAGCGACTACTTATACTATTTCGCGTCGTCTCGTGGGGCCCGCCGCCGCCCACCATGAAAGAAACCGCAGACGTGATGAAGACATTAAAATGGTGGAAGACGAACGCAAGATTGGCCGTGAGATTGTGCCGCGAGAGACTCGGCACGACCGAGAGGAAAGAGAGTGAGACCTTCCTCCTCCGTCCTCTTCGCGAACCACTTCGCGATCCTTCCACCACACTTACACTCGCCGAATTTGGCAGACGTGTGTATGTATATGGGCGAGTTTGTACGAGGATGGTCCAACAAGATCGAGACGAGAATACCAAGAGAACAAGCAGCGTTCTCTGGCACAATTGAATTTCGCTCCCGTCCGAACATTCCAATCGTTATTATTACCCTGGTCGATTAATTCATCTTCCATAAATTATCAATTAAGCGATAATCCTCACGTTCGCCAATCATTCGACAAATTATTATTCGTTTATAATAATAGTAACAATAATAACAATATACGACAATAATTTAACGACTAATTTTTTAATTCGTTTCTTTACGACGTCAAAAAAGAAAAACAAAGCATTCCTTTTCATTATTTTTATCATCTTTTATTAATTTATCGCCCATAAATTAGCATTATTTTCACCGAGGATCGTTACAACGATTTTTGTAATGACTCGCTTAATTGCAATCGTCGACTGGTTATTATTCATTTATCCGAGGAAAATAATAATAATTTTATGACGCATTTTTAATTACAATTCTTACGCTCGTCAGCAACCGCGAGTCTTGTACACGCCCTTGTAAATTGAAGAATGAAAGAGAATAAAAAAGGAACGACCTTAAAAAACGCAAAAAAAAAATAGGAAAAAATGTAACAAAATCGAAAGGAAAAAGAGGGGAATATCCGCTCAAGTACCAATAACTCGTATATTTATAGTTGAGACGATTTAATAATGAAACAACTCGGTGAAATACAATTTTGACATATTTATGGCTTTCGTGTATTACACGTATTAAGGACAACGTGGCGTCGTGCTCCTCGCTTGCTGTATAACTGTATATAATGTGTA
The DNA here is from genome assembly GCA_946811545.1 of Netelia fuscicornis. Classification (NCBI taxonomy): domain Eukaryota; kingdom Metazoa; phylum Arthropoda; class Insecta; order Hymenoptera; family Ichneumonidae; genus Netelia; species Netelia fuscicornis. The sequence goes on along the minus strand of OX328012.1, from coordinate 3,261,103 downwards.
CGTGTATATTCGCGCATGCGCATATCGCGTTCGTAGTTACAGTTGAGAAAGAACAAAAGGAGTAGATCGGTGATGAGGCTCGTTAAAGCTCTACATTGCGAGAGAGAAAGAGAGATTGTTCCATGGCGGAGCGGTTTGGCGCGTGTTTCAGCCTCGGCGCCTAATTGTCCGCCGTATGAATGTGCGCGCGAACTCCTCGAGTACGACTAAAACCATAGCGAGAGAGAGAGAGAGAGAGAGAAAATGCGCGATGAGCTCGCCGGTACTAGCGTGCGAATCGCCTATAAATAAAGCGCGCGCCGACACGCCCGCGGCTCGAGCCTCATCATGCCTCTTCGAGTACGAGCTCCTCGGTACACCAAACGATCCCTAAGCTCCAGCCGGTCTTTTACCTCTCAATGCAAATTTTTTTCGACTTTGTGCTAATTTTTTTATATTTTTGATATTTTTCTCTTGCCGATTTTTTTCTTACTCAAACGATTTTATATTTTGAGGATCGAGAGCGTTGCGTTCAACGGGAAAGATCATACGATTCTTAAGCTCCAGCCGGTCTCTTACCTCTCAATGCAAATTTTTTCCCGTCTTTGTGCCAAATTTTTTCATATTTTTGATATTTTTCTCTTGCCGATTTTTTTCTTACTCAATCGATTTTATATTTTGAGGATCGAGAACGTTGCGTTCAACGGGAAAGATTAAACGATTCCTAAACTCCAGCCGGTTTCTTACCTCTCAATGCAAATTTGTTTCCCGTCTTTGTGCCAAATTTTTTGATATTCTTGATATTTTTCTCTTGCCGATTTTTTTCTTACTCAACCGATTTTCTATTTTGAGGATCTAGAACGTTGCGTTCAACGGGCAAAATGAAACGATTTCTAAGGTCAAGTCGGTTTTTTATCTCTGGATGCAAATTTTTCCCGTCTTTGTGCCAAATTTTTTCATATTTTTGATATTTTTATCTTGCCGATTTTTTTCTTACTCAACCGATTTTCTATTTCAAGGATCGAGACCGTCGCGTTCAACGGGAAAAATCAAACGATATAGGCGTGGACACGTTTCGATCAAATCGGTAACGCGCGATCGGAATTTTCATCGAACGATCTAACGTTCGCTGATTTTAAATCGTCCTTCGAATCGAGTCGGCCTCGCATTCCTTTGTTCGAATAATTCACACACGTTCTATATTCGAGGTTGAGACGATCGAAAATAAAAATGTATTTTTAATTTTGTGCTTTTTAATGTTTTTCTTTTTTTAATTATGAGAAAATCGGTAAATTTATCGATGAATTATTATCGATCGAGAGTTAGACGGACGAGATTAGAATCGAGGTTGGCGATGTCACGCTTCGATCTTCGACCGGAAGCGGAAAGTCCGAGTCTCCGTTTGGTGGCGCTCTCGTCGACGCGCTTTTGTGACGCGCGTTATGCCGGAAATGTCCGGTAAATACGCGCGACGTTTGACACACGAGCACGCGTCAACGTCTCTTTTTCTCTTTCCACGTCTCTCCCTTCCGGAAATGCACGCTCTTCGATTCGTGCTTCAAGTTTCAGTTTTCTTTTTATTCTTTTCAACTCGCGCGCTTCTACGAAGCTTTTCATCGATAAAGAACGATCGACGACGATATAATGATTCGACTATGAACGATCGATCTCCTCCGCCGTATTAATCGATCGATCAATTTCAATTTTTATTATTCGACGCGTCGATAGAATTCTCCACCGATCGATTCGCGTTAATGCAACCCGTCGATTTATCGATCGTACACACACACGATCTATCGATTACAATTTGATCGATTTGTCGCTTCGGCGATTAAATAAGTGCGTAAAATGTCGTAATTGTAATAAAATCAAATTAATTTTTTTACCATTTTTAGAGAAAAGAACAGCTTTCATTTTTTGTAATTTTTGCTTTTTCTTTAAATCAAAGAGACCGAACGTTTTCCCGATTTTGGAACGATTAAATAAATGTATAAAATATTATTATAATAATATCAAATTAATTTTTGTACCATTTTTAGAGTTAAAAAATTTTTTTATTTTTTTTTTATTTTACCGTATTCTTCGAATCAAAGAGACCCACCCGTTTCTGGATTTTGGGACGATTAAATAAATGCGCAAAATATAATTATAATAAAATCGATTTAATTTTTTTACCATTTTTAGATAAAAAAAAATTTTTATTTTTTTTTTATTTTTTTTTTCTTCAAATCAAAGAGACCGAACCTTTTCCAAATTTTAGGACGATCAAATTAAAATGCGTAAAATATCATTATAATAAAATCGAATTAATTTTTGTACTATTTTTAGATAAAAAAAAAAATTTTTCTTTTTTTTTTCTTCGGATCAAAGAAACCCAACCTTTTCCAAATTTTAGGACGATCAAATAAATGCGTAAAATATAATTACAATAGTTTAGCTAATAATTACAATTTTTAGCTAAAAAAATTTTTTTTTCTTTTTTTTTTATTTTATTTTTTTCTTCGAATCAAAGAGACCGAACCTTTTCTGGATTTTCAGTAGCTCCAGGCCTCCGCGGTAGCTAAACATTTATTTGCAGTGGCAGAATATATATGAAGTGTCCCTTCTGTGTCTCGTTTGCTTGGCGACTCTCGTACTAAACTTTCTCTCTCTCTCTTTCTTTCCTTCCTTCTCGATATCTTTCCCTCTTCCCATATACTTGTTATTCATTCGGCGCACTACGTCTGGAGAGAAGTCTGGACGTTGTACGAGAAGACTTCTCTCCCTCTCTCTCTCTCTCTCTCTCTTCATCTTTTTCTCTTTCTTCCTCTCTCTCTTTGCGTTTGTGCTGGCCAGACGCATAGACGTCCGACAGATGTTCAAGAGGCGGGACTGCCCTATGCCCGTCGCCTAATTATCACGGTCGCTATACGTCGAGCTTCTCGCCGACTCGTCTATCTATCCTCCAGCAATATGCAAAAAAAAACAACAACAAAAAAACAAAATCCTATCTCCCTCACGAGCAAATTATCATCCGTGATTAATCGACGAATTCCCATTTTTTTTCTTCGTTTCCGGTTCCTCTCGCTCTTAATACATTTTTTCTGTCGTTATCTATGTCCAATTAAATATTGAATTATTACGCTGGTGGAAAGAGAAGACCGAAGGAATTCTCGTTATAAAAATATTTCGATCATTACCGACTGTTGATAAGTTCTTTTTTATTGAAAAAATGTTGAAAATTGAAATGATTTTTGGGGGAATAAGGATTGCAATTAAGCGCCCGGGGCAAGAAACTTGTCGACGTCTTGGGGGAAGAGAATGTAAAAGTCGGAGCCCAATGTGCTACGTGAAAGGAGGAAGAGAAGAACGAGATGAAGAAGAAGACGAAGAGGAGTCTGGGGATGAAGGGAAGCGGCTATAGATAAAGATAGATGGTACGGTTTCCGGCGTGTCGAGTTAACGACTCGAGTTTTATCTGTCGGTTGCGCGCGGCAGGCCTGCAGCAGAAATACAGTCGTGCCTATTCCCTTCTTTCGTTCCTGTCGTAACATCCCGAAAGACGCCTCGATGCCGCGTGTATTTCTTCCAACATCGACGAAACTTCCCGACCGAAGACGAGAAAAGAAAAGCGTTAAAAGAAAAAACGATCTCGTCGCAACTTTTCGTGAAAAATTTGTTTCTCGATACAATAATTCGTTTTTTTTAATAGAAATCTTCGATGGAAATAAATCAAATTCGTCAAATTTAATTGGTAACGGTAATTTTTGTTCAATATTTCCGCACATTCGTGAAAAGGAAATTTATTTTTGACATTTTTGGAAATTGAAATTTATTTGAAATTTTTGTTTTTTCTTCAAATTGAATGAATTTGAAATTTTTGTTTATTCTTCGAATCGAATTTATTTGAAATTTTATTTATCCTTTAAATTGAATTTATTTGAAATTTTTGTTTATTCTTCAAATTGAATTTATTTGAATTTTTTGTTTATTCTTCAAATCGAATTTATTTGAAATTTTTGTTTATTCTTCACATCAAATTTATTTGAAATTTTATTTATTCTTCAAATCGAATTTATTTGTAATTTTATTTATTATTCTAATCGAATTTATTTGAAATTTTATTTATTCCTCAAATCGAATTTATTTGAAATTCTATTTATTCCTCGAATTGAATTTATTAAAAATTATATTTATCGAAAATGAATTAATTTGAAACTAAATCGATCAAAATTTATTAATTCGTTTGCGAAAGCGTATTTAATTTTTAGCAGGAACGAGAAAAATGCACGGTAAGGGAGGAAAATGGATAGAACGACCGAAAAAGCTTATACGCCCTGCAGAGAAACATAAAGAGAAGGCGAGAGACGATTATATACATATATATAGTCGCATCGAGTCATCTGGCACTCAGCAAGATTCGAAATAGAATCGGCGCGGTCTCAACTTGCCTGGCGAAAAAAAGAAAAAAAGCAACAAAGAGAAAGAGAAAAAAGTGCGGCAAAGTAAAACAAACATAGAGTCGTCAGCCCAGAGAGAGAGAGAGAGAGAGAGAGAGAGCGAATTATGGACCGAGGAAGAGAAGAGAGCGGTGACGGCTGCGCGTTGAACGTAAAACTCCGTGATTTGTTAACCGGCGTTAAAAAAAAAGAAACCCAAATTTTCCTTCGATCGGAAAATATTACCGAACTCGTGCCAAAAAACTTTCGTCAAATATTCCCCGACTATTACGGCAGTCCCTGTCGTTTTTGCATAAGAAATTATGTAACCATACAAATTCCGTAAACGCAAACGGAAACCAAAAAGCTCTTCGAATTTTGAGTTTATAAATAAAATTTGTCTTCTATCTTCTACTGTCGTTTTCACTCAAATTAGTAAAACAAACGTTTTAGAAATTCCTCGAGTCAGGAGTTCAAAATTAATCGAATATTTTCAATATTTTTTATTAGTTTAAAATTTGGCAAAATTTAATAAAAATTTGATATTTTTAGGGAATTTTCTGGGATAAAATTGAATTTTTAGTAACTTTGGACACGTCCCAGTGACATTTAGCTAAAAAATTTAAGTTTTAGTGACTTTTAGTCCCAAAAAACGTCGTTTTTTAGTTAAATCTTAACCTAAAAATTGATCGATCGTATCGATTCTCCGCGTCGAAAAGCGATTTTAACGCCCTCGAATTCTCAAAAGATTTCGTAGGCGTGGTTTATCGTCCCGTTGACGTAAGAACGAGGGATTCTCCGGGTGGCGAAGTGGGTAATCGAGATTTGTGGACTCTGAGTAAAGTCAAACAATTCCTCCCGTTTCTCCTTCGCGCGAGAAAGTGAGAAACTTATCGGTGGTTTGTGTATAAGCGTGCGCGGGTTGTTTCATCGTTGTCTTTGCTCGGTAAACCACGGTGGAAAGTAAGCGAGCCAATATTTATACAGAAACGCCAAAGTCGACGTTTCTCTGTAGGCGAACGGTACATATGTATATATACGTCTATTAGGTGTTTGGGCCCAAACAACGTAATCCCGTATTTGGGGACTCGATTTCGTCAAAGTTTTTCCGCAAACAAATTTTGTAAATACGAGAAAAAACAACACTTTGTTTTTATTCTATTTTTCAATTTTTTTCAAATAAAATCTTTTTTCCAGTTAGAAAAGACGTTTTTTAAAATGAAGATATCATTTTTGTCCGAATTCCATAAATACCAGAAAAAAAACATTCATTTTTATTATATTTTTTACTTTTTTTAAATAAAATATATTTTTTTTTATTTTAAAAAAGAACTTTTTTAAAAGAAGAGAAAAAAGAGAAAAAAAAGTTTATTTTTGTTCTATTTTTCAATTTGTTGAAATAAAATCTTTCTTTTTTATTTAGAAAAAAACTTTTTTTAAATAATGATATCATTTTTGTCCGAATTCCATAAATACCAGAAAAAAAACATTCAATTTTATTATATTTTTTTACTTTTTTTTTTAAATAAAATAATTTTTTTATTTAAAAAAAGAACTTTTTTAAAATTCACAAATACTAGAAAAAGAGTTTATTTTTATTCTGTTTATCAATTTTTTAAATAAAATTTTGCCTTTTATTTTATAAAAGAACTTTTTAAAATAAAGATATCACTTTTTTCCCAATTTAATAAATACGAGAAAATAAAGATTCATTTTTATTCTATTTTTCACTTTTTTTTAAATAAAATCTTATTTTTTAATTTAGAAAAAATTTTTTTTTAAATAAAGCTATCATTTTTTTTTCCAAGTGGCTAATTTTTGTGTTTAGATTCGTCTTGAGATAAAAAATGTATTTGAGAACTTCCAAGCGCCACCGTGACTTTGAAAACAAGGAAGCGATTATCATTTTTTGTCCTTCGAGCTTTTTACAGAGAAGTTTATATAGATACGTATTAGTGTGTGTGTGTGTGTGTGTGTGTGTGTGTGTGTGTATTAAATCGAGTCGAAATTTCGTGTCAACGTAGAGAAAACAGAGCTTGCGGTGTTTCACTCGTTATTATCTTTGAAGATTCGCTCGCGAAACTAGCGACACGCGCTATTTGCGAGCGTTTCGCGCGTGACGAATCGTCATCCCTCAAACGAACGTCTCCACTTTGCGGTCCTTTGCGGCTTTTACACCCGATCGCTCGCTTACGCCTCGCTTTACCCCGTAACTCTTCTTTTTTTTGTCGTTTTTCTCTTTTTTTGTTTTTGCTCGCTTCGTCAACGAGCAACTTTTAACGTTTTGCAACCCCCCAAAAACCTCGACGACTCCGAGAAAACGGGATCGTTAAGAAGCTGAGAAAGATGTTCTCTCTTACAAATTTCGACCTTCGATCTTGTCTCCCATTTTAAAAATTTTTTAGTTACATTTTTTTCGAGATAAAATCGTTTTCTTAGAAAAAGAAACTTTGGATTTGTTTTTTTTTTAAATGATTTTTAGTCGTAGTTTGCGTCATTTAAATTTTCTTCACAAACGTTGAAGTCGAAATATTGAAAAAATTGTCGTAAATTTGGAGAAATTTGGATTTTTTGTTTTCTTTCTTTTTACTCGAAAGAAGGAAAGTTGCGACGAGTCTCGTCACGTAGGGCGGAAAACCTTTAGTTCCTCTCCGTCCATTATGGACATTTTGACGCAACACGAACATCCGGACTGTAAATAGACTGTTTTTACGCCGGCGCACGAATTTCACACCTGTGAAAAATTGTCTTCGCCTCGAGCCGAGCACGTTCATTTTTTGGAAATGAATGGAAATTTACCAAACGAAAAGAATTCTTTGTATTCCTCGCTCTTTCTCTCTCAAATTTTTGTCAATTAATTACAATTATTCCTTGTTTTTTAATAATTTTATTACCCAAATAAAAATCCTCGCTCTTTCTCTCTCAAATTTTTATCAATTAATTACAATTATTCCTTGTTTTTTAATAATTTTATTACCCAAATAAAAATCCCCGCTCTTTCTCTCTCAAATTTTTATCAATTAATAACAATTACTCCTTGTTTTTTAATAATTTTATTACCCAAATAAAAATCTCTGTAGTTTAAAAATAATTTTAATTGTCATTATTTTTCATTTTTTGTAATTAATTTGATTAATTAATTAAATTTGTGTTTTTTGATTGTTTAATTGCAGATTGTCAGGGGGTGGAACGGCGATCGGTAGTACAGCGGGTACGAATACGGTCGGTTGCGGGGCGGGTAGCGGAAGCGCCGGAGGGGAAACAGGGGCTGGTGGTCCCGGTGCGACCGGTAGTGGGGGCAACGGGACTTCCGGTGGGGATTTCTTCCGTCGAAGTCATCCCCTATCGGAGCACACGCCGCTTCATCCAGCCTATCGGCTCAACTACATGGACCACCTTTATCACCAGCTCCAGGCCTCTACGCACAGTCCCAACGCTTCATTACACGGTAATTATAGTTTGATCGAAAAAACGAAAAAACAAAAGAAAAATTGAATTTTGATTAATTTTCTTATTATTTAAAAATTGTTGTTTAAATTAACTTGGTACTAGCTTCTCTCGTGGAAACGGAATGATTAATTCCCTGGCATATCCGGCCGGAAACTCAACCCTAAAAAAAAACAGAAATATTTTTAATTCAATTTTTATTATTTTTTTTTATTGTTTTAAAATTAACCTAGTATTAACTTTCCTCATGGAAACGGAATGATTAATTCGCCGGCATACCCGGCCGGAATCTCACCTCTAAAAAAAGAAAAGAAAATCTAATTCAATTTTTATTAATTTTCTTCTTATTATAATTTTTTCAATTTTATTTAAAGTTAACCTAATACTGGCTTTCCTCAAGGTAACGGAATGATTAATTTACGGTATATACGGCCGGAAACTCACCCCTAAAAAAAGAAATTTTTTTTAATTCAATTTTTATCAATTTTCTTTTAATTATTTTTTTCAATTTTGTTTAAAATTAACCTAATACTAACTTTCCTCAAGGCAATGGAATAATTAATTCACCGGCATATCCGGCCAAAAACTCACCCCTCAAAAAAAAAAAAAAAAAATTTTTTTAATTCAATCTTTATTATTTTTTTTTATTGTTTTAAAATTAACCTAGTATTAGCTTTCCTCATGGGAACGGAATGATTAATTCGCCGGCATATACGGCCGGAAACTCACCCCTAATAAAAGAAAAAATGTTTTAATTCAATTTTTATTAATTTTCTTCCTGCTATGATTTTTCCAATTTTGTTTAAAGTTAACCTAATACTAACTTTCCTTAAGGCAACGGAATGATTAATTCACCGGCATATCCGATTGGAAACTTACCATACGATAAAAAAAAAATGTTATCAGATTTCTTCTAATTATTGTTTTCATTTTTGTTTAAAGTTAACCTAATACTAGCTTTCCTTGAGGCAACTGAATGATTTATTCACCGGCATATCCGGCAGGAAACTCACCCCTCAAAAAAAAAAACAAAAAAATTTAATTCAATTTTTATTAATTTTCTTCTAATTATTTTTGTCAATTTTGTTTAAAATTAACCTAATACTAACTTTCCTCAAAGCAACGGAATGATTAATTCACCGGCATATCCGGCCGGAAACTCACCCCTCAAAACAAAACAAAAATTCTTCACCCGTTCGATTTCCCTCTTAAAAAACTATTGCCGAATCTTAACAAGATAAACACATGTTTTTTTTTTCATGAATATCGCATCACACCCTCGTAATCCGATCTCGAGGATCGAAGATCGATTACCCCCATCGTGTACAAGCTTTGTTCGCATCCCCCTTCCCCCTCCCCCAGTACTTATCTCTTTTTTTACTTCCGGATTTTCAAACACAATTTAAAAAAAAAAATAATTGTCTCGATTCTTCGATTCGTTATAAAAAAAAATTCGCACTTATCGCGATTAATTTATAATTATTTAAAAAATTTCAGGACTGGGTGGCCTGGGGCCGGAGTACCTTCTGCACGCGGCTGGTCCAGCAAGCACTCTCGCTTCCTCGGAGTTTCCCTTTTCCATCGATGGTGAGTCGAATCAAAAAAAAATTAATTTTTTTTCTGACCGATTATAGGGAGGGGGTTAATCAATTACATCGCGCTCTATCAATCATCTCAGCAGCTTACGAATTTTTTTGTTTCTCCTTTACTCCTTCCCCTTCCACCACATTTGTGTCATTTATCGTTCGTAGAAACGACCAACGGACCAGAAAAATTCCCAGACGCTTCCGTAACCGGAGACGCTTCGAATCTTTCCCCAAACCTCCTCACTCCCGTTCCTCGTGTCTTCTCGACACGATTTTTTTTCTCTTCCGCGAGAATCTTTAACCGATTCGACGATCACTTCTCTCTAAAAATCGTTGAAAAAATTTCCACCCTAATATCGGTTATCGTCGAAACATTAATATCAATTTCTTTTCATCGATCAAACTCAACTGTTATCAAATTTAAAAAAAACATTACCTCCTCCCTCCCGTTCCTCGTGTCTTCTCGACACGATTTTTTTCTCTTCCGCGAGAATTTTTAACCGATTCGACGATCTCTTCTCTCTAAAAATCGGTGAAAAAATTTCCACCCCAATATCGTTATCGTCGACACATTAATATCAATTTCTTTTCATCAATCAAACTCAACTGTTATGAAATTTAAAAAAAAAACATTACTTTTTTTTTAAATCGTAAAAATTGTTTTCATAATAATGTTCTTTCAACCACTCCGCCCATCGGTATTTCGCGCACGCGCGCGATAAAGTGGCGTAACCCCCTCCCTCATTCCATCCCCTCCTTCCCCCATCTCAAAAAAAAAAATAAACCAATCTCAAGTTGAAAATTAATTCGATTATTATCAAATTTAAAAAAAACATTGCTTTTTTTTTAATTAAAAAATCATTGTAAAAATTGTTTCTATAATAATTTTGTCCCAACCACTCCGCCCATCGGTATTTCGCGCACGCGCGCGATAAAGTGGCGTAACCCCCTCCCTCGTTCCACCCCCTCTTTCCCCCATCTCAAAAAAAAAAGAAACCAATCTCAAGTTGAAAATTAATTCGACTCGACGAGGAAAGGCTCGTGTACACATTGGCACTCTTCGATTCGCGAATCCGGACTCTTCGCTCGCTCGGTAGTACCCCCGATATCTTCGGATCTAGATAGGCTAATGTGGTATCGAGAGAAAGAGAGAGAGAAAGGCAAGTGGGTTGGTTGCACGACCAACATGCTAAAAGAGAGAAAGAGAGATAGCCACGGGGTCTTTTGCAGCGAGAAAGAACAACATCGACGACAACGTCGAGGCGATCCAAGAATCGTGGGACGGTGGATCGTACCACGCTGGAAACCGAACACACCTTGGCAGAAAGTCTCGCGAGCAGGTAGAAGAGAAGATTCTCTCTCTCTCTCTCTTTCTCATTCTCAACTTCTCTTTTCCACCTCGCAGTCTCGTAAGAAGCCGGTTAAAAGAGAGAGAGAGAGGGAGAGGGAGAGGGCGAACCGTGAGAGGCTAAAAGACGACCGAAAGGGTAAACCCGGAGGCCCTCGTTAGCCCGGCACCGTGCGCATAATTGAATCGACTCCGAGCGACACGACCTCATTAACACCTCCGACTCGAGTTCCTTTCCTACAGGCTGTCTCAGGTTTTATCATTGCGCATATCGTCTCGTACCAAGACACAGAGAGAAAGAGGGAGGGAGAATGAAGTATTTCGCATCTTCACGCCCATCTTGACGTCCCTGTACGAGAACTTACTTGAGTTTTATTTACTTGAGGATGGAGAGAAAATTGTACAACGAAAACTACCCTTTGTCATGGGGGATGAAAAGATTTTAATTTAATTCATGTTCCATTCAGGAACATTTCTTCAGGAAGGTTTTAATTAAAATCTGAATATAAGTTTTGTTGAAATAATTTGTTCTTTCTGAGAATGAAAGAAGGGTTGTTGTTATTTTCTTTAAGGGATGTTTTTGGCAACTGCGAACTTACTTGACTTTTATTTCCTTGAAGAAGAGAAAATTGTACAACGAAAACTACCCTTTGTCATGGGGGATGAAAAGATTTTAACTCAATTTATATTCCAACGAGACATTTTTTCAAGAAGATTTTAATTAAAATTTGGATATAAGTTTTGTTGAAATAATTTGTTCTTTCTGAGAATGAAAGAAGGGTTGTTGTTATTTTTGTTAAAGGATGTTTTTAGCAACTACGAACTTACTCGACTTTTATTCCCTTGAAGAAGACAAAAATACAAAACCAAAACCACCCTTTGTCCCAGGGGATGAAATTTTTTTAACCCAATTCACGTTCGATCTAGACATTTGTTCAAGAAAATTTTAATTAAAATTTGAATATAAATTTTATTGACATAATTTCTTCTTTCTGAGAATGAAAGAAGGGTTGTTGTTATTTTCTTTAAGGGATGTTTTTGGCAACTGCGAATTTACTCGATTTTTATTTCCTTGAAGAAGACAAAAATACAAAACCAAAACCACCCTTTGTCCCAGGGGATGAAAATTTTTTAACCCAATTCACGTTCGATCTAGACATTTGTTCAAGAAAATTTTAATTAAAATTTGAATATAAATTTTATTGACATAATTTCTTCTTTCTGAGAATGAAAGAAGGGTTGTTGTTTTTATTTAAGGGATGTTTCCAGCTGACTGGGAGGTTTTTGAGACAGCCGGTAGTCCGGTGTGTCTGGTCATGAGTTCGAAGTATCAACCGAGGTGCACACCGCGCTGATCTTAGTCCCGAGATTGCACCAATTTACATGTCTCAATTCCATGTTAGTCCTCGGGGGCGCGAGGTACCCGAGTTGTTCGAGAAGCGTGCATGTACACACATACACACATAAACAAACACACTGGCACAAACATAATACATATATATATAGTTAAGCCAAGGGCTATATATTCAGTCTCCTCGAGCTCCTCGAACGACCAACGGGATCGCTAAGTTTCGCATATTCATTAGAGCCACGAGATAAAACACCCTTATCCCAGTATTCATCATCCCCCGAAAGAAAAACGAATCAAACAAAAAATCCAAATTTACATTACATCGCTTCCCGTCTACTTTTCCACCACCGAAAAGCGAACAAAAAAGAAATTATCCATTTTAAATTCAACCCTCTTTTTCGTACCAATTGAAACAAAACGATAAAAAAAGCGAAAACCCGAGGGATAAAAGATTTTCGAGAGATAAATTAAGACCGAGGGAAGAGACAACGTCTGGAAATCCACCTCGGGTAACACAATACACCCGCAAAATTTGGTGAACGAGTGCCGACTCGTGGTTAATCGAGTGGAAGCCAAAAGGGGGAAGAGGATATTAATTTTTTCTTTTTTTGAATTTTTGTTGCTTCTTATTTTTTGTATCGTTGGCTCTAGATCGAATTGCCCACGTGGTCGAGTTGGTAACTCGAAAAATCCGCGCGCACCACCGTTGCGGCCACGTCATCATCCTCGGCCGCAACAGCAATGGTGGTTTGCTCAAGATCTCATTATTTATATATACAGGGTGAATTTCTTAAAGTGTCTGAAGCTTTATTTTAAGGTAGATAGGATCATTACAAACAAAAGTTGCAAATATACATTAGGGATATTTTTTATAGTTTACGAGATATCAACTTTTAAAGTTGGTCCAATCTGAACGTGCTGAGGAGTATTGGAGCCGCCCACTCCCGCCCTAGCCGTAGAAATATCACAGTGTACGGCGGTTACATTTCAGTTTGTAAAATTCAGAGCACTCAATTTTATTTATTATATTATTACGCAGTCATTTTTATTTCTCGCGCATTCCCTGTTAGAGCGGAGAGTGGGCGGCTCCTACGCTTCTCGACGTGCTCGACAAAATTCAGAGCATTCAATGCCCAGGAAATAAAAGTGACTGCGTAATAATAAATAAAATTGACTGCTCTGAATTTTGCAACCCTAAATCTCCTACACTGTGTTATCAATAGGGCTAAGGGAGGGAGTAGGCGGGACCAACGTTTCTCGGTGCGCTCTGATTGGACCAACTTAAAACATTTATATCTCGTAAACTATTAGAAATATCCCCAATGTATATTTGCAACTTTTGTTTGTAATGACCTCATCTACCTTAAAACAAAGCCTGTTACACCTTATAAAATTCACCCTGTATATAGCGTTCACCTTCTTAACCGACCTCCTTTGCAACTCTACTCGCACAAGTTCTTCTTCCATCATCGTCTTCTTTGAACCTCCTCCTCCCCCTCGGTGCTTTAAGAAAGTGGCCGGTGTATTACGTAGTTTGCCCTGCGGTCGAGACGCAAATCGTCCGCTAAAACGCTCAAGCCGCAAGTAAAGATACATTTCTCGTTGGCTTTTTCTCATATCCTTCCTCTTCTTACTCCTTCGGCTCTTACTCGAAGAAGTCTCTTCCGCGATCCTGGCGGTCCTCGAACTCATTCTCGACAATTTTAACGTGTACGTAATGCTCGGTATTTAAACCTTTATGTACCAATACGTAAATTATGAGACAGAAGAGTTGGTGAAAAAAATTCAAGAAAAAAAAAAGTAAAATTACTCGAGTAAAATTTTGTCGACTTTTGTAGTTTTACATTTACGTAAACACCTGGTATTTGCACAATATTCGTCGCGAGTCTGTGATTTTCTCGAGGTCGTTAAAATCGTAACTGGGCCGAGATAACGATGGGATTTATTGGAAAATTAAATGGTTTATGGGACGCTGTGAACACAGGAAGGAAAATTTTTTTAAATTTCAATTTTTTTTGTTTGTTATTATTGACGTTATAACTTTTCTATTCTAATTTGTAACTTTCTTGTTCTTTTCTTGCTTTCAGCTTCTTCGAGACTAGGAAGTCCAAGAGCTTCGGCGATAAGGGCGAGCAGAAAAAGGGCACTTAGCAGTTCACCGTACTCGGACAGATTCGACATCGACAGTATGATTCGTTTCAGCCCGAACAGTCTTGCCTCGATCGTCAATGGATCGCGCAGCAGCAGCGCGAGCGGAAGTTACGGCCATCTTTCCGCAGGTATTTATATTTCAATTTTCAATTAACGTTTATTTTTATTATAAACAATCGTCGTTTTATCAATTTTATCAAAATATTTGTAAAACTTTCCTTTAAAAAAACTGTATTTCTAGATCGTTATCGTCGAAACGAAATTACCTCGATAAGGAAATATCTTCAGCGAATCCAGGAAGTGAGATAGGAATAAGAATAATTCGTGAGGAATTCATACGCGAGAGATTAAGAACTTTGGATGGAATGACACGAGATAGTGGTGTCTTCTTTCTCTCTCACTCTCTCATTTTCGAGAGACTCCCGTCGATCGATTATTAATCGGCGAAACACGAGAGAAGGAGGAGGAAGAGGAGAGAGAAAGAAAAAGACCGGCTTGATGCCTCGAGGGAGTCCCGAACAAAAATCCAGGCACACATTCTCTTATTAAATGAAGCAATCAAGCGATTAAAATTCAAGGGACGTACGAGCACGATCGTTTGTCGGCCGAGGATGCCCGAGGATGGCTTTAACGCCCCGGGATATTGTATATGCTCGTTAAAAAATTTCCCCTCGCTTGGCTCACACTCTCTTTCTCTGGAAGGATCAATGGGTTGAATGATTTTGCCTCGTAAGGTCGTAAAGGAGTTTTCTTCTTCCTGGTCGTTAAATTTATCAAAAACGAAATTTTCACGAAATCACGTCCAGTGAGACGAGGCGGAAGTTAGCCGGATGTTGTAGATTCCAGGATGAGTTTACCTGGGCGGAAACGTCGGTTTGAGGAGAATTCTTGATCGGTAGTTCCTTTGTTTTTGTCTCAAGGAACTGTCGTGTAAAAGTGAGAATGTTGTTCTACTTTTAATTATTAAAGATCTGAAAATGTTTTCGAGAGAGTAAGCAGGTTGGTCGCATTCGGGTATCTCTGACGCGATTTAAACGAGTCGCGTGACTCTCCGCTTTGCTCTTGTGTCAAGCTCGAGCTTTGTGGATATATAAAGTCTCGTCCGGGACGTCGCGTAATGTACGTATGAAGGAGATATAGAGAGAAAAGAGATGAAAGGCCATGGCAAACACCGCGCGCACTCTCGCCCGGCACCAATCGCTAAACGTCCAACGGCACGCGATCTTTCTCGGCGTCTCTATACCGAGTATCCTCTCGGAGATATACATTACGCTTTCCTTTATGCGAGAATTCACGTGCCACGGACAGAAATCACGACGGACTTGATGCTGGATTAAATTGCATCTCCTCTCGGTTGGATCTTTCACGATGCTTGTAACACGGCAACCGGCATTTGTCGTATCTTCTCGCGTCCGCTTGGAATTCCTGATATAAAATCAAACGTACTATCTAGATTCCTTCTGCTTTGTCATGCGACACCTGGTGGCTATGTCCACAGTCGTAAGACATAAAGTTCTTAGCTCGTGGCGGCGGTGACTAGGCGGTAGAGGCGATACGGGTCGACGCGAGCGCCCCTGGTGGCGGCGACCGTCGTTCTCAGGTGAGAGAACGCGAATCCAACCTCCAATTTTTCTGAAATTCGTTCTGGTGATCTGAAATTTGATGAACTGCTCGTTCCTATCAACACTGCGAACCTCGTCGATGATACATCTCTCTCTCAGCTCGACGAGCGAGACATCGGCAAATTATTGTCAGTAGTCGGGAGAAGAGCCACTGGCCTCCGGGGTCACTAACACAAACTCAAAAGGCCAAGATCCACCATCGAAGGTTGTAAAATTCACGAGACGAGGAACGCCAGAAAGCATATATCGCTAACGAGGGACTCTGGCTACCGAGCGTTTGTCGCCGCTTCGAAAGAGACGCCAGGGCCCCGTTTCGTACGCTGTGTGTGTTTGTGCAACCGTACACATATAACGCCGCATAGCGCTCGTAAAAACGGAACCGGCCCTCGTCGAAGCAACGCGAGAGTGAGACAGAGAGGGAGAACGAACAAAAGAGAGAAAAACACGATTCTCTTCGAGGTTTATATCTGTTTCCTCTCGTTTCCTGAGAACCATTCATTCGAACTCCGAGTTTCTTACCGTCGCATCGGCTAATAATCATTAAACTCTCCCGAGCCGATGAACGTCGAGCATAACCTCTTCATGATTGACCTGAATTTATGCGCGAAAGCAGAAAATTGAAATAACCCTGGTGGCAGACCATGACATTCATAGACACGACCTTCGCCCTTTAATTTTCTCTTGCAAACCCTAAAAATCGCATTGATCTCTAAACCTTACCGTCTGTCCTTTATAATAAAGAACCCATACGCTTTCTAGACGCCATCTTATTTTTCACAAACCACCCGCTTAAACTCGCTCTCTCCATCTCCTAACAAACCCCCATTGAATTTTCACATCCTTTCACCCTCTCCCTCCCTCCTTCGTATCTCTCTCCCCCGTTTACCGGGCAATTAAAAAAATCTCGTTACAGTTAATTGTAAGTTTTTTGCCATGTCTGCCGGAACGAGCGAGAAACGAAGGATGATTGCCGAAGGAAGGAGGAGGAATCTCGCAATACTACGTTTATTAAGCTCGTACCGAGGAGGAATGAGGATAAAAAATATAAAATAAAATTAAAAAAGAATAAAAAAAGCAAAAACATGGCGGTCGAAGTGAGTCGATGGATACAGTTTTATGTACGAGGAATAATAAATGAAAATAATACGAAAAAAAAAGAAGAAAGAAGACTGCTTACGTGTGTATCGTTACGAACACTCGTCACGTAGGCGTACGCACAAGATAACCATATTAGCGTCGGTTAATCTAGTCATAACAATTAGGGACACGGCTCGGTGAGTCTCAAATGAGCATAGGATCGTTGTTGAAGAACGATCATTATTGCACGTATTTATTACACGAATCTCCCCCCTCCCCCTTCGCCTTTTCCCTCTCCCTTTGCCTTTTCCCTCTCCCTTCGCCTTTTCCCTCTCCCTTCGCCTTACCCCTCTCTCCACAAGTTAAATTATAAAATCAGCTCATCGACCTCGTTGTTATCACGAATTCTTTCAAAAATTGGCGTATCGTAGGCGAATGAGAGAAAATAATAATAATTCTCAATGCAAGATCATATTGCTCGTTGCGGGAGAAATAAATCGATAAAAATGGCGATGACGATAAATCGTCGATTAAAAAATTGATTTAACGATTCGATTATTTATAAATCTACGTAGCCATTTTTTATTTATTTATTTATTATGCGAATCTCCCCTTCTCCTCCCTTCTCTCTACAAATTAAATTATGAAATCAGTTCATCGACCTCCTTGTTATCACGAATTCTTTCAAAAATTGGCGTATCGTAGGCGAATGAGAGAAAATAATAATAATTCTCAATGCAAGATCGTATTGTTCGTTGTACGAGAAATAAATCGATGAAAATGGCGATGACGATAAATCGCCGATTAAAAAATTGATCTAACGGATCGATTATTTATAAATCTACGTAGTCATTTTTTATTTATTTATTTATTACGCGAATCTCCCCTTCTCCTCCCTTCTCTCTATAATTTAAATTATAAAATCAGCTCATCGACCTCGTTGTTATCACGAATTCTTTCAAAAATTGGCGTATCGTAGGCGAGTGAGAGAAAATAATAATAATTCTTAATGCAAGATCGTATTGCTCGTTGCGGGAGAAATAAATCGATAAAAATGGCGATGACGATAAATCGTCGATTAAAAAATTGATCTAACGAATCGACTATTTATAAATCTACGTACGCATTTTTTTTTCGTAACGTACGTATGTACGTGTAGTACAAGCTACGCTTCGCGATTAGAATGCAAGCGCGAACGATCAACCGGAAGTCCATCGTCTTTCCCCTCTCTCGTCTCTTTCTCCGTGTGTATACTTGTGCGTGTATGTGTGCATATGTTTGTCGCGTCTCGAAGTTTATCGAGCGTCTCCGTTGGTCACGCTAAAAAATCCTCAGGACACGATTGCATCTTGCTACTTGTTGACTAGCTAGCTACGTCAACTTATGTACGTTACATTGTCTGCCGAACGATGTTCTCGTCTATCCCGACTAAATCGACGATTATTCTCTTTTACTATTTTTTTATTTTTACGTTATTAATCATATTCTTAGATTCGATAACGATAATAAAATAACGAAATCAAAAATATATTTATATTATATTTATTGATTTTATAATTATTTTATATATATAATTTATTTTAGCATTTTATAAATTATATTTCTATTTATGTCTGTTAGTATTTTAATATTAAAAGAAATAAATAATTTCTAATATTATAATAATACCTATTATGTAACAATAATATTCGAATATAAATAATATAATACTATTATATTATAATATACTATTATTATTATAATAATATTATAATATATTATATGATATTAATATTATTATAATATATTATAATATAATAATATATATTATAATATATTATAATATAATAACATTATATTAATATTATATTAATATTATAATATTATATTAGAATATACTATATAATATTAATATTATTATAATATTAATAATAAAAATTGTAATAATATTATAATATTAATTATATTATATATATATTATATTATAATATATATATTATTATAATAATATTATATATATATTATTATAATAATATATATATAATTATATTAATTATATTATATATTTATGAATTATAATATTAATATTATTCATATTATAATTATAATATTATAATTCATAAAATTAAACAATATTTACTAAATTATAAAATGATTTAACAATTAAATTATTATTGCCATCGACGATCAAATAAATAAACATTTTTCTAACTTCATATATTTTTGATTTAAATAATAATAACAATAATGCTAAATAAATAAATAAATGGACTTATTATTAACGAATGGCGTTAAATTTTGTTTGTTTACAGCCATGAGCCCGGCATTGGGAATGCATCCAGGCATGGCGCCTCACCTGCAACAATTGCAAGCTCATCTGTTGAGAAGCGCAGCGGCGGCCGCACTGTTGCCTCACACTCATCCGCTGCAACCACCACCACCGCCACCCCATCCTCACAGTCATCCGCATTCTCACGGTCTAGCGCCTCACACGCAATTGTTCACCGTGCCGCCGCACTCGGCCGCTTCGGTGACCCTCGGACCTCACGGGGGTGGTTTACCTCCTAAGAGCGAAGTAATAATCGTTTGTCACGCATCGTTACGTCCTTATATATATAATTTCGCTCGTCTCGTCCTTCTCTTACGCGATCGGTAATTTATCCGATCGCGATAACTCGTCCTACGCCGAGCGGCTTACTCGTCGTTAACCGACTCCACGAGCATGAGAAAGGAAACAAGAAAAAAGAAAATTTGAAGACTTACTCTCTCTCTCTCTCTCTCTCTCTCTCTTTATTTTGCTCACCTCTCGTCACGTACCGATCGTCGTTCCCCAGTTACAACTCGAAATCTCAATTTCTCTCGTTCAATTTCTAAGTACCATTGTGATGAAAATATAGCGAAGAAACTTTTACGAGCGACATTCGCGAGAAGAAAAAATTGTTTGCGTGTCGATACGAATCGTGAAATTAAATTGGCGCAATCGGGAACGAAAATTTCTCGTTGTACGCATTAAGGTTTGCGTTCGGTTCGATCGTTATTCCCATTCGCGAAACGATATTATACAATCCCCGGTGGGCCGTCATCGATTCGTCGCGAATAAATAAACGCCTGGACGCAAAGACCGCCGTTTTCTTTACGCCTCGTTCTTCTCTCACTTTTGTTTCTCTCTCTCTCTCTTTTCTTTTTTTGTTTTCTTTATTTTAGTCTTAATTCTTGTTCCTCTCTTTCTCTTCATTTCTGCGTTTCGTTTCTTCTTTCTTGATTTTTTGTTCGAATTATTTTTCTCTCGCTCTCGAGATCCCCCACGCTCGGGACTTTTTCACTTGTTTTTTAAATTTTGTTTTAAAATTCTGTTTTTTGTCTCCTTTCTTTTTCTTGTACTTTCTCGGTCG
Source organism: Netelia fuscicornis (assembly GCA_946811545.1). Taxonomy (NCBI): domain Eukaryota; kingdom Metazoa; phylum Arthropoda; class Insecta; order Hymenoptera; family Ichneumonidae; genus Netelia; species Netelia fuscicornis. Next base: position 3,240,753 of record OX328012.1, on the reverse strand, counting down.
GACCCGGGTCCTCGTCGAAAGCCCGCGAGAAAGAGGATTGGGTTACCTCGCAGGTCCTCGGGTTACAACCAATCTCGCGCACATTATTTCGCCCTCGCCCTTATAACCACCCGCTCGGTATTTGTTTTTTCTTTCTCTCTCTCTCGTTCCTCTTCTTCTTTCTTCCTTCCTTTTCTGCCATTCGTCTCGACGCTTTCTACGTTTTTATACCCTGGAACAGGGCGGTATAATGTTTCTTCGTTGATTCCCAAACGCGCGATTCTTTCAGCTACCCCTTCGTTATTGGCGCTCGACAAACCTTACCGATTTATATTTACGTAGCTTCGAGATGCTCTTCTTCGTTTCGACCAGTATTTTTACTTTTTGGAACGGGATTCACCGTCTGCTAATTTTTTTTCATTTTTGTTCGAAAGGTTTCTTTGATTTTTCATATTTTGTACTTAGAGCGGCCATTTTATTTTTTGCCACCATTTTGTTATTTTTTGACCGCCATTTTGTCATTTTCGGCCGCCATTTTGTTTTACCACCATTTTGTTATTTTTTTACCGCCATTTTGTCATTTTCGGCCGCCATTTTGTTTTGCCACCATTTTGTTATTTTTTGACCGCCATTTTGTCATGTTTGGCCACCATTTTGTTTTGGCGACCATTTTGTTACATTTGTCCGCCATCTTGTTATTCCTTCAGCCGCCATGTTGTTATTCGTTTGTCCGCCATTTTGTGCCTGCGCGACCGCCATCTTGATGACGGTGAAACATTCGAATGGGTTTGCGAGATTATACAGAAAGATCTATAACGTCGATTACTCGGAGATAATGCAATCACTCGCTTCTCACTAACCGAGGCACGTGATAATTGCAGAATCGCGTGTACGCTTGCTAAAGCGTCGAGGATTTTGTACTTACGTTTGCCCTTACCTCACCCTGAGACGTTAAGCCGCTTGCCGACAGTCGCGTGTCGATCGCCCTCCATCCGCTCTGTGAGCGTCTCTCTCGCCTCATCCTCTTGTACCGATCAAGCTTTCTCATCACGAGCAATTAAAAAGAAATTATCCTTTTATAAATCGTAACATTCCTTTTTTTTCTATAAATTTATCAACTCTCGATAGTCATTTCCTTTATCTTTACTTTTCCTGTTGTTTACGTTGATTGATCTTTGAAACTTATGTAATTAATTTTTTGATCATAGGGAACCGAATCGTGCAGGAAAGCTTCGGAAGCGTCGAATCGTTCGATAGCAGCGGAGGCCGACACATCTTCGAGGAGACAATCGACGAAGGTGAAGAGAGAACCGGCAACGACAACGACTGCGACACCCACGACCGTGCCCTTGACGCATCCGCAAGGTCTCAGTCCCAGTGAGGACCTTCGTGACGAACCCGGTGATTTTATCGAGACGAATTGCCACTGGAGAGATTGCGGTCTCGAGTTTCCGACCCAGGTGAGATATCAATCCATTCTGTACATTGAATTTTATTTTTATTTTTAATGAAATTATTGGTAAGAATTTTCCTTCCTAACTAAAATGACTTACTTTGCTTCAGGACGATCTCGTTAAACACATCAACAACGATCACATACACGCGAACAAAAAGAGCTTCGTTTGTGGCTGGGAGGAATGCTCGAGAGAAGAAAAACCGTTCAAAGCTCAGTACATGCTTGTTGTTCACATGAGGCGGCACACTGGCGAGAAACCTCACAAATGCACGGTAAGATTAATGATAATATCATTCTTACTTTGGTCTGAGAAATTACTCGGTTCTCTTGTCTGAAATTAGAAATAGATGTTTATGTTAATTTTTGGAAAAAAACATTCTACTTTACAGTTCGAGGGTTGCTTCAAGGCGTACTCGAGACTGGAGAACCTCAAGACGCATCTAAGATCGCACACCGGTGAGAAACCATACACCTGTGAATATCCAGGTTGCAGCAAGGCTTTCAGCAACGCGAGCGATCGAGCGAAACATCAGAACAGAACTCACTCGAACGAGGTAAGTTTCACGTTCGTTTTATCGATCTCTTCGTGAAACATATAATTTTGTATAATTATTTAATTTATCATAATAAAACCTTGCAACTTCTTACGTCTTCTCTATAAAAACAGAAACCGTACGTGTGCAAAGCTCCGGGTTGTACGAAGAGGTACACGGATCCATCGTCTCTGAGAAAGCACGTAAAAACGGTTCATGGTGCAGAATTCTATGCGAATAAGAAACACAAGGGCGGTGGCGATGGCGGTGGAAGCGACGAAGCTGGCGCCGGTGGTCATAGTCCAAGTAGAAGCGAGGATCTTCATCCGAAGACACCGAGTCTCTCGAGTCCGAGTGTCAAGTCCGAAAGCGAGGCGAACAGTCCACCTGGTATGATACAACAGCAAGGAAGTCCTCTCGTTGGTGGATGCAACGATGATGTCGCTGGGGTCGGTGGTGTGGCGAATGACGGTGTTGTACTTGCTGAGGAACACTGGAACGAAGAACCCGATGATCTCGATATCGCTGATCTTCCTGTCGCTCTTCGTGCCATGGTGAGTTATTTTTCAGACCAGCTAGAAATTACTGTCTCCAATGAAAGTTACAAAATGTGATATAAAATGGAAATATTAAAGTAAAGAATTCGTGTGGAAAACTTGAGAGACTCATTATTGCTTATAAATGTTTCAAAAGGTCGGTGGAATGGAAACTCAACAAGCTCCGCCACCCTCGAGAAATCGTCTAAAGGGTAGACTGAACGTAAAGGCGATGCCACCGCTATCGGCCGGTGTTGTTGGACTTCGCGGTAGTCGTATAACCGGTCCTCAAGGTAACATCGGTGATTTAAATCGACGAATAACCGATCTGAAAATGGAGGGCGGTACGACGAGACAGACAAGTTTGTCCGATCTACAACTGAGGCTACAGCCGCTGAGCGAACCAAGGAGGGACAGCAACAGCACGGTTAGCACCTATTACGGTAGCATGCGTTCGACGGATTTTGGTAGCAGAAGAAGTAGTCAAGCCAGTGGCGTTAGCGCTGCAAGAATGGGACCAGCTGGACCTGGCAGTTTCTACGATCCTATAAGTCCCGGAACATCGAGAAGAAGTAGCCAAATGAGCAATACTTCGAGTCGAATAAATCCTCCCGGACATCTGCAGGGTCCTTATTCCACCAGTAATTTGGTGGTACAGACTCAGAATATGTCGCTTCAGGTAATTGTCGAAATAACTTCGCTCATCCAGTTTAGCGCTATCGATAAGTAACTAGTTCTATTGACCGGGTAAATATTCCTTTGCCTTTATCAGGGAGCGCAAAATATACCTGGGGATTGGCCACCAAGCGGTCACTGCCTTGCGCAACCTTCGAGTGATCGACGAATGTCCGAACCTGCTAGAGGTCACCAGAATCAGCGAACGTCACCTCCGGTACCACCGAGACCACGTTCGGCTCAGCTACCCGAACTTCATCCCAATCAGGAAGTCTTGTTGGATGATATGGGTGAGGGTGAGATGGTGGAAAACAAACTTGTAATTCCAGATGAAATGATGCAGTACCTGAATCAGGTAAGTTTATTTACCTACATCGTCTTCTATCTATGAAATTCTTCGCTATAGATCATCTCAATCTCTAATGATCGAACAAATTTGTCCATCCTCAGGTTCAAGCAGGTGGTAATCAAGTGAGCTATCGAGGCAGTCCTCTTCCTATCTGCCAGTCGCCCATATGCACAAATCCTCTGCACTATCAACGTCAGCAACCACCCCCGGCTTGCAATTACAACAATCAGCAAACACAAAACAATCAGCAGAGTTGTTATCCCCAGCAACAGCAGCAGCAGCAGCAGACGAATCAACAAAACTCTCAGCAAAATTGTCCAAATTATCAGAGTCCCTCGCCCGCTTACTCGCAGTGTCCGAGCTCGCGAATGAGTCAAGCGTCGGGTTATTGTCCACCCCAGAATTATGGTCAGAGTCAACAGTGCGGTTCGCAGATGCAACCTAGCCCTCTCGGCCAAGTGATGTCACCGGGTTCGCAATACGCGCCTAGTCACGTGAGCGATCAGCCGATGACATCGCCAGCCGCCGGGGCACTTCCGCCTCAGCACGGGCCACCCCAGAATATGCCGCAAAATTCAGCACAGATGAGTCGCAATTGTGTGCAACAGAATCATCACCAGACAGTCGGTTATTATCCAATGTACGCTTGTCAAGGGCAGATGAATTCCAACTGCGGACAGGCACATGGAAATGCCCAAAATTGTGCTTCCGGAGTTCATCCCTCATCGTTGCCATGCTCGCAGATGAGAAATTGTCAACAGATAAATTCGCACTGTGGCCAAACTACGACGAATGTTAGAACGCCTGGACAGCATCTAGGCACGCAATGTGGCCAGACGAATTCTTGTCTGCAAAATGGTAATAGAACGATCGGCAACGAAACGAACTCGCACGATATGGACGTGGGTCGGTTGCCGATTGGTACTTGCTCCGCAATGGGATCGCACTGTACGCAGCAGGTTGGTGGAAAAGTGCCACTGGGTAATACCCAACTGACTCAACAATCTTCGCTGCAACCGATTGCTGCTCAATGTACCCAAATCGCTACGAATTGCGTTCATCCAGGCGTTACTTCGCCGCGACATGCTCATACGGTCACCAACAACGTCAGTAAAGTAACCGGTGTCTGTACATTGCAAAACAACTGCAGGGTACAATCTTGCGGTCATACAAGTTGTCAGATATCAGGAAATCGGGCAAATCAGTATGGTTGCAATTGCCAATGGAATTACACGAATGAGCAGTGTTACAATGGACACGCCGGTGGTGAGATACAGTGCAGAGACATCAGTCAGTCGCAGCAGGGCTCACCGGTGAAACCACCGCAAGGAATGAGACAAGATTCATACAGGCGAACTCTTGAATATGTTCAACAATGTAGAAACTGGTCGGGCAATGCACACACCCATGAAACTAACGTCTCAAGCTCGACGCATCCATTGTCGTTGCCGCAGCCACTTCCAGCGAGCACAAACATGGTCGTCAATGACATGACTTCGTCATTAAGCAGCTTGCTAGAAGAGAACAGATATCTTCAGATGATCCAGTGATAGAAAGCGGAATAAGATTGTCATCATTTATTGAATATTATGTATGTATGTAACGAGTGTCTTACTCAAGTGTGCCTTTGTCGCAACTTCCAGTGCCTTGGTAACTTAATTTATTGTAACACTGGGTGAAACCAGCCATATATATAGTATAATGTCGACGAACGTATTTTGTGGTTCGCGATAATCCTGACTGAACAGGAATATACGACAATGAGAATTTTTGTACGAATTTTTCTTATTATATTTCATTCGAAGGTGAACTTTTTCGAGCTCAGTGAAGAGTGTACGATGTACGCTGTGATACGCAACAAGAAAAACAAATTATTATTAATGTTAAGGTTTATTTTTTAATTGCAATAAGTAAAAAAAAATTACTATTTCGATTATGTACGTGTGAAGTATGGTAATACAGTGTTAACGATGCAATTGTATTTGACTCTGAACCGCTGCAAGATGGCCAATACTAGTTTTTTAAGGAATGTAGATAGAAAAACGATCGAACGAATGAGTTCGAATGTATGAGTCATGGGAGGTGTAAAGTAATATTGCATTTTCCGTGTTATAAATATCGATAACGACGGAGCGAAGATAGTGAAAAGGTTATATACCACTTCTTAATAAACCAAGCTGATGACTTAGAAGTATTTAGCTATTTCTTTTTCTTATTTTTGTTACACGAACAATTTTGTATGGATATTAATAATGGTAAGACGACGTAAAGATTCGAAATGAAACCTTGTGAATATTATACATATCTATTCTATATTGCTATGTGTGTGACGGGATAGCGTGGCGCAACAATCCTCGAAGAGAACAAATTTACTGCCTACAAATTGTTAATTATTTGAATAAAAATAATATCGATTGAACCTTAATCACTAGGTTAAAACCTTGTCATACAAATCCAAAATGAAACCTAAGCTCGAGTCGCCTCCTGAAAAACTTGAATCTCCGACGGTAATACAAGAAAGACAGCCATTTCATGGGTGGAGATCGATATAGGAAATTTACGATGCCAACAATCGAGACGGTCGGTCGATGGCGTATATAGCGCCATCTATCCCTTTCTACAGGTAACGCGTACACCCCCGTGAAGTTGGCCGGGCAACTTGCACTTTATTAATTGACTTTTTTTATATCGTTAGGTGGTCGTTATATAGCGTTAGGTAGTCTAATTGAAACGTTAGGTAGTCAATAGTTTAAAAAAAAAAAATGATTAAAAATGTATGTGAAGTTAACCTAAAAATTTTTTTTTCCTTTATTTATCTTTTCAAGATTCTCAAATGATGCGTAATCGTTAGATGGTCATGAATATACTAATTAAAACGTTAGGTAGTCAACGATATCCTTGCAAATCCAAAAACTATTGACTATCTAACGTTTTAATTAGACTACCTAACGCTACCTAACGACCACCTAAAGATATAAAAAAAAGTCAATTAATAAAGTGCAAGTTAGCCGGCCAACTTCACGGAGGTGATTAATAATTTCGAATTCGAATATATGGTAATTGTTCGTATAGTGACTTTTCGTCTAGTTACATTTATTCGATCGGTAGCCTGCAGCAGTAATCATTCTGTCTTTCCCCGTCGGGTGTCGTTGCTGTCAGTTGCATCTATTATTCTGATTATTTCTTATTACTCGTCAAGCTTGTCAGTCTGCGCCAGTCAGTCAGAGTTCTTGGGCGTATTTAATCTGTAAGTCCTATCGTGCTTACTTTCAATTCACTCTCGCAGCATCCATCGTGCACGGTCCATCAAGGTGTTATTCTGTGTTTCGGCGTGTAACTGACAGATACATACGTAATTACGACAATCATAATGGACGATCAAAAGACTGGTAAGTTTACAATATTTTAATACTAATGTTTTCGAAGACATTCGTGCTTATCTCGACCTACCTGTGATCATAAATTAACATTAAATATATATATATATATGTATATCATGCTGTACGTTATAAACATTGTATTTCCCTCTGACGTGATCGAAGCTGTCGTCATCGTCTCCGGACCATAGAATGACTCACTTTCAATCTTAAATGGAACTCTTGAATCAGCATTATTATTATACTTGCTTAAAATTCAATCTGGACGTTTTACAAATTACTTTCATTTCAAAGTTATTTTTTTTATTATTGCTAATGATTCACTTTCAATCTTAAATGGAACTCTTGAATTAGCATTATTATTATACTTGCTTAAAATTCAATCTGAACGTTTTACAAATTACTTTCATTTCAAAGATATTTTTTTTATTATCGCTAATGATTCACTTTCAATCTTAAATGGAACTCTTGAATCAGCATTATTATTATACTTGCTTAAAATTAAATCTGGACGTTTTACAAATTACTTTCATTTCAAGGATATTTTTTTAATTATTGCTAATCGTCAATTAGGAATAAAAAATTTATTTTTATTTCCATTCTGTTTATTATTAAAACTTTTCTCTTTTGTTTCATACAAAGAACACATTGTGATGACTCCAAAGTCAAAGACGAGTAACTCGACAACCCTGATAATCGAGAGACAAACTCTTGATTCACCAGCCCAGAATGGAAATGAGTCCAATGTTCATGTAGCAGGAGGCGATCACAAGGGAATAGTTATCAACAAGCAGGCTGTTGTCGGTACGATTACAATATTTGTGAAAAAATATCTTGTTTTTCTGTTATTTCACCAGAGGCCATTAACTAAACAAAAAATGTAACGCACCAATTTTTTTTAAAGTTGCTAATGGAGTTCATCAGCCCGCTCACCTGTGTCTTCAGTTTCGCGTTTTTCTCGTGAGTGCACAGACAGGAAAACACACACAAGAATCGCGGACGCTCCAATTCTGGTTCAAGAAGAGTCTCGCCGAGGCTGAACAACCAAGCGTCGCACAAGAATTCTTCAGAGAATTGGTCACCCCGCAAGAATTTCCAAGAGGTATACCTAATAAAAAATCTAACGAAAAACAACAATAAATTCGTATTTATAATGATTTTTTGATGTTACAGATTACGTCGGTTTTATTAAAAAGATCATGAAGCTCATGCAGCACAAATTCACGACGATCCAAAAGTTGGAAGTTGAACTGAAACAGTTGGAGAATTCTGTTATTCTTCCATTGAGGCCGTGTAAGTACATATCCGCTCATCGTTCAATGACCGGGACGAATTGATAGTATTTCATTTACCGTTCTCGACTCTGTACAACTGGTCATGCCGCTATACATATATATCTATATGTATCGCTGCTAGATGTCGGCCAATTAATAGCTCAATGGCACGCCCTCTGCTCGCATTAACCTCCGGACCAATACTGAGAGTTTCATTGGCTAATAATCGAGCACTTAATCAATTTAAAGTTACGGATAATTCAGTTAATTTTGTCGAAGTGGCAGACAGAACTTTTTAGGCACGATTCAATTTCTTAACGAATCATTTTTTCATTTCTCCTTTCCTCCTAATATATCAAGCCCGAGCTTCATCGCATTGACAATAATTATTAAATCAATGTGTTGTATTTATCCGCAGCACGAACCGGCGACTCAATGTTCACCTTTCCTTCATCCATGAAAAATGTTTGGATATCAGGTTCGGTCAGGAATTCAAACTTTTGTATAGTTTCATTCGAGTTCTCTTTTCTTTTTCTTGTTCGCATTCAATTTACAAACTTTTTACGTTCTTGACACAGATTCTTAGCTGCAAAGCATCCTACGTTCTTACACGAATATAGGGTACACACGTGCTCGATTAGACACGAAACGAAACATAGCGACACGTATTTTCTTTCTATCGATTCTTTAGAAATTACTTGTTTTCTTCTTTTTGAACACAAGCAATGTAAAACCAACGTCTTTGCAACAACCACAATTGCACGATTATATAAAGTTCATAGATGAAAATATTTATTAGAACGCAATTAGATAGAAGCGTTTGGATTGTCATAGTATAATTTTGCGAGCTGCAAAGATTATTTTTGTATTCCATCATTGTTACGCTCTCATCCTTTCATTCTTTCATCGTATGGAACAAATTGCCTCGTACGTTCCACTTTATGGATTCTAATAGTCTTTTTCATCTATACACAGACCCGGTATCCATGACGACATTGACTCAACAAGAATTTCGGACCACGCAACAACGGAAATTCTCTTTCTTTTCCTGGACGAAATGCGTGAATCGTTGTATTTTTTTTTCACGCTCGGCTTGTATGTTCGTTCCTTCATTTTCAGCAGATTATAGCATTTCGTTTTGAACGATTCGTTTCTCATGTTCATCCATCGAGCACTGGTTTCTCATATTCGTCATTTTCATGCTCACATCGTTCATGCTCTTTTTAGAGGATAACACATAATTATGAATATTCCACTGTGCAAAGTGATTTATCAGTGATGTAACATCTACGTTTCCTCAGTGGTCAATCAACAATTACGTATTAAAGAAAAATAAGTAAATAAATTGATCGATTACGAACGATTCTCGTTTTCCATGGTGGAAAAGGTCGCTGAAATGGTGAAATGTTGAAAATTAATCCAACTGTAATTATTCTCCACAGTATCGACGGATGAAACAATTTTGGGTCAAATGGTTGAACTCACACCGGAAAAAGTACTGGAGCTCATCGAGTCGGCTTATCCAAATCCTGTTACGATCGACGATATAGCCAAGTAAGTTATATTATCATAAATTTCTATCTAAAATGTATATGACTCACTAATTTGTTGTTTTCTTACAGGCAGCATAATTGGTCTCCATCGGCTGTGACTGCGATAATAAAGGAACTACAGGAGAAAGGTGTCGTCAAGGCGATGGAACACGGTGCTTACACGCGAGTCGCTCATCAAGACACTCAGATTCAAGTGTGTACTCGCCTTGTTTAAAACTTGTTTAACATTCGTCTTAGATTCATTGTAATATTTATCGCATCGTTTGCAGGTTGTTAAACAAATGCCGACGATGGTGAGTTCCAAGCAACCTACGATAGCAATAATCACTGCTCAATACTGCGAAAAACTCGCAGTTGATTCACTGATCGAAAACAAGGAGACCTTTGTTCGCTACACGACAGTTGGTAAGCTTGAATTATGAAAAATGGGTGCAGTGAGATTTTTAACCCTTTGAGACCTGAGTACTTTCAAGCTTATGTGGTCCACAGACACATATATGCGTCCTTAGAGCTCAAAGGGTTAATATTGTCAAGGATGTAACCATTTCCTGATTGACATCACGCAAATCATTAGAATTGTTACTAATTCCTTAGTAATTTGATAACATTGGTAAATTTGATTCCCTGGCGTTTATAAGTATGATTTTGCCCATATCTACGAGTCGACCCTTTAATATCGACGGTGAGTTTGAGAAATTGGAGCCAAGAGCGTCTTACTATATCGTGCATGAAACTTTAGGTACCGCGAGTTCTCCCGACGCTATCGACGGAATTCCACGTGTGATTTGCCGATTTGGTAAAGTAGTTTCCGAAATAATCGTTCAATGTGTTTAATAACGTTTTGAAATCACATCAACGCTTATAAATCACTCCTATAAAAAAAAAAAAACATATCTGCACACATAGGAGTAAGAAAATCAAATTCCACCGTGTCGTCCCAGCGCTTATACGTTCAATTTTATGTTATTCATTAATTATCGCCACGATATTCACAATTTACGCAATGCATTTGTTATCGTCCGTCGTTCATTACTTTTTTCAAAGGGTTTGGTACAAGATCCGCATATTGTAAACTGTCGAAAAAAAACTGGATAAATTTATGACTTTTCAGAAAGAAAACAAACAAACACTTGGTACAAAGATTTGTCATTATGAGAACACTAGCTTTGCACAAGAAATGCTTTTCCTCCATGGGCAAGCGGTTATTTCACTTTGCGCTTTATAGAAGAAATTTTGAAAATGGGTGAAAAGTATTAAATATTTATTCTTTTGTATAATTATAGAAGTGTTGTCTACCACAATCGTTCATTTTATTTTTGAGAATAATTATACACAATTACTTCGTACAGAAAGGATTGTTAAATTTTCAATTTCAATGCAAATTGTTGTCAACGACACAATTGCACAGTAAATGTGCATACACGATTGTAATTTCGTCCGTACAATATTTGCGAATAGCGATTCTGATAGATCTTTGTTTATTTTAGGAGAATCCAACGTCTACACATTGGGAAATATCGGTGCTCATCGTATAGTGTGCACAAAATTGCCCACGGTGGGTCACACAAGGGAAGCGATGACGGCAGCCGGAAATACCACCACTCGACTATTAGGAACGTTTCAAAAAGTGGATTTCGTATTTTTGGTCGGCGTCGGCGGTGGTGTACCACATTACACGGATTACAACAAACACGTGCGTCTTGGTGACGTAGTAGTTTCACATCCGGTCGAAACACCGAAAAAATACGTTTACGTTTACTGCGAGAGTGCTAAATTAAACGAGACTGGAAGTTATCAATTCGAGACCAAAGAATACTGTCCGGCTAATCTGGGACTCCAGGAAATCGCTGCTAATCTGAAAGAACAGGCAAGAGTTAATTCTTCGTGAAGATAAATTGGAATAGTTCAGCGAAGTCGATACTAGGAACAGTTTTCTTTATCAATGTTGTTTCTTTTCTTTTATTTAGGCTGAACGCGAATCTTCACCACCTTGGCAAACTTACTTGACCGAGGGTTTGGAAAATTTAACGAGTCTTCAGTCGGAGCACGATTTTAAAGCGCCTCCACCGGAATCCGATAAATTGTACATGGCCATCGGCGAGAGAGACGTTATAGAAGTCACTCATCCTTCAGCTCCAGAAGATTCCACGAATAAAAGGTTTCTCACGAACTCAAATTATTTGTGTATTTTATCTATAGTCTCTCATAAAATAATTGTAAAAAACAAATTGAATAATCACTAAAATTTGTAATCGTTATGCAGACTCGACGGTTGTCCTCGCATTCATCTGGGTGCCATTGCGTCTGGGCGACACATCGCTCGAGATGACCAGTTACGACAAAAGTTCGCCACGCGTTTTGGTGCGCTCGCTTTTGACGGCGAGATGGACGCTGTTGTCGAGAGCGTACTTGGAAATTGTCGCGACAGTTTTGCTGTAGTACGTGGAATTTCTGACTACAAGGATGGCTCTCGCGCCAAAGAATGGCAACCTTACGCATCGTTGGCAGCCGCCAGCGTCGTCAAATCGATCATCTGCGCAATGGATGCACCGACGAATGTCTAAGACGTGCAGAAAGAAAAATAATTTTTTTTTTCAAGTCAAAACAAAAACTGAAACGAAAAGAACAGGTAAACTAGCGAATGTCGCGAATATTCGGCTGCTGTCACGAGTTTAATCAAAGATATATTTCTCCATAGAGCCGTTACTTAGTGTCCGTTAAAGAAAGAAAATAGATAGAGCCATTGGTAATTCAAGCAGAAAGTATATTAGTAATATAATCGATGATGATCGATGAGTCGTTACCGTAATTAATATATTTGAATGTTTATGGAGGTAAACAAAGTTTACTACACGCGAAATTTGGCTACAGTACTGATACTGTTTACCAAAAGAAAAAAACAAAGAAAACAAAAGTAATCTCGCCGAATATTTCGAGATTTCACAAAGTGAACAAAAGAACCACCAGAGCTGTTTTTTCCACGCGAGCGCTCAACGCGTTATATTCGCGTCTGGATGAAGACAAATATTACACGTCGACCGTGATTAATGATATCTTACGTGCCAGAGCGTTTAGAGGAAATGTCCAATTTACTGCCATATCTCGTATTCCTATTAATCTTTCTTCGACAATATTTTAATTTCCCATTTTTCTTAGAGGCTCGTTCTCTATGCGACGATTGTTCAATCCGAGGCACAGGGTAGTCTATAAAACGTAATATACGTCGTGAAAAGAAAAATTATAAAGGAGAAGGTTTCGCCCCTATTTTCAAATTGATAGTGATAGCTGATTCAATCAAATGTGAATTTTCAATTTTATGAAAGAACACAAATTTTGAATTGATGATTTAAGTAATTTTTTCCTTTTGAGATTGTAATAAGTGATTTTTGTTTAGATAGGTTCGCCGCTAGTGAAGTTTTAAAATAGTGCGAAGCATTTTTTTCGGAGAGCGACACGAGATAAAAATTTTGTTTCCCTTTATCGAGATGTACTGAACACGCTACTACTAGTATTACAATAGCCGCTGGCTGGCTGAAAAGAAAACAATGATCTTTTCGTTCAGATTTTGTAACATTCTTGTATGCACGTTTTTTTAAACTCACTGTTCCAAATCTTCATTTATTCCCCTCTAGCTATATTTATTTATTTATTTCAATTAAACTAGAATTTTTATTTCTGTCGATTTCCTATGAAACTACCTACTAAAAAGTAACATTCCGAATTTAGCTCCAAAGTCGATGAATAATTAAAATAAGAAGGAAACTTGTTGGCTAGATGCGCTACTAAACAAAAAAATTTAACAGATAAAAGGTTATGATCGTACAGTCAAAAAAAAGTACTATTTATTAATATATAAATATATATATATATAATATATAAAGATTATAGGAGATATCGTAGAATAAAAGAAACAAAAAATAATTTACCTGATTTACCGAATTCCCATGTTAAATTCAATATTCAATGTTTTCTCTGACATTGAAGAAAAAAGTCCAGAGAATTTTGTTACCAGAAGCCATTGCACTTTGATGCTAGTCGCACTATTGTGTACGCACTTGTGACCATTATTTTTAAAGAACTCTCGTTTGACATGAGGCAAATCTGTGCCGATCATTATTCATTCTGAAAAAAAATAATAACGAAGATTAAAGGAATCGCACATACATTTTTAATGAAACGACGAATTTCACGTAATTTATGTTCATTTCAACGTCTTCCAGTGGACCAATCGACGATTGAATACAAAAAACGTATACAAACAATTTTGTACGTTTTTCTGTTTTAAACATTTCCGTATATTATACTGTAAAGTATTGTTTTTGTGTTTATGATAATAAACCATAATGCATAATACATGAGCCTAATTCCAAATATATCTTTCCCCGCGTGTCAAGTGCGTAGAATATCGACAGACTGTAGATTAGAATTTTATCTATTAAGTAAATAACATATCTTGAGCAAAAACCCACATTTTTCCAATTGTGTAAACTTACGTTTATCAGTTTCCTTATGTGACGTCGACTATTTTTAGCCTACGCTTTACGTCGGCCTAGAGACAATTGACGTTTTTTAATTCTTGGCTGCCTGTAAGATGTAGCACGAAACAAGATGATCGACATAGATGGGATTATAACTATTATCATGCAATTTAATTCGTATATTTATAATTAGGAATTCTCAAGTATCGTTCCAACCTACAATTTACCAATAATCACTTGTCTGGCGATATAAGTTTAAGGAATATTTCATTAATACACACGAACAAATTAAATTGAATATTATTATTGTTTCGAAACAATTGTTATTTATTTCTAAATTCAAATATGAAGTCTGAATTAGTTGACTTCTTCGTACCTAGAGTGCACCACCGGCTGCATCCAAAATGGCCGCGGGTAAACATCCGCTCCGCCGGTGCATCGCAACGCAGCCATATTGGGTACCGGTCCGGCAACTTTCAGTGCACAGTTTCTTGTCAGGCTATTAGCAGTAATTTCGGCTCTGTTAATCGGTAAAGCGCATCGACACAATCTCGGTATCATCCAAGGTGCTTTCGGTCCATCGATCGTCTCGTTAAATCTTTCTTTCGGTTCTAGGTAAAGTGACAAAGTGTGGAGTGTAAGGTGCGAGTGCGAGCTAAGGAGTGCACAATGAGAGTTATAAAAATTGATAAACACATAGTGTACACTGTTCCGTGATGTAAATAAACTAGTAAATCAAAGAATAGATTACCTTGTGTCGTCGAAGTTTGTTGCATACTTATCAATAATTCGATTTTCCTAACTTCTTGAAGCTGTTTTACTGCCAATGTCAACATCATCCTATCCTTATTTCTCTCCAAGCTGGCTTCCTCCATTAGTGAGTCAAATTGTTCATTCTCTTCAAAATGTTTTGTTTCCAGAGACTCGACCCACTCGATGAACTTTTTCAAGATCTCTTCCCTTGTTTCCGTTTGAGCGTCCACCGATTCCATTTTGATGAGGAAATTCTCGTGACGTTTGTCTATCTCGGTTTTAACGTTTTTGACGATATCTTCAACAGATACCAAAGCTGTTTCGATACGTTGTATCTGAACAACATGAAACGTTAATAACGAAGATAAAGACTGATTGTTATATTAAATGGCGGGAAATCGCCACGACCATGGTTTCCCCAATACAATAACAATATTGAAATTTCTAAGTGAAACACTTAGATATTTCAATATTATTATTGTTATGTTGTTGAAATTTCTAAGTGAAACACTTAGAAATTATTATTGTTACCTTCTCTCGTTCACGATTCAGGGTACTTTCCAATCTCAAAAAATCTCGCGTCGATACTTCATAAAGTTGCAACATCTCGTCAATCTCTGTTCTCTGATTTTTCAATTCTTGAATTATCATGTGGCACACGGAAGAATGTTTTTGCACAGATTTTGAAAATTCTCTCTTGTCATCAGGCGTTGGAACATAAGGGCATTGTACTTTTGACTCCATGTCTTTGATAACTGTGTCCACCTAATTTCTTGATCGAATTGTAAATTCTGTATAGGGTAAAATACCCAGTAGTCGGCCAGGAACCAGTTGTCAACCTTATATTGAGTGAGAAGAGGGTGAACTATATCTTTTGTACTCTTCCCACTCATACAAAGTATGGGCAGAGGCTGACTACTGGGTGTTTTACCCTATTTACTATTGATACCAATGCAGGGATCGTTTAAGAAGAAATCTGAAAGATGATGATTCTTAATTGAGTAATTCACCTCTCTTATCTTCGTTACAATAAGGCTGACGGCTTGTTTCATTTTACAAATACACTTGTCCTCGCAGTCGTCATGCTTTTTATCAATTTCAAGATTTTTATTATCCTCGTTCACTTTACATAAGATGTCTTGAATCTGGAAACTTTCCAAACTTAGTAATCCTTGTTCAAACTTTCATCTCACTCGGTGTACCACGTTTTATATTTTACTTCGTTGAGATCGCTGGTGGGTTCTTTTACAATGTCAACGTCCTGAAAGTCTGCCTGCTCTGGAATATTAAAAGTTATCTCGTCGTGAGATTTAGCTCTCTGGAAGATTACGTTGCCATCCACGATATTCTGTGGTGCCTGGAGCACGTTTTCCACATTCAAGGTCTTCGACATTGCACGTTTTCAAAATATTATGTTTCAACCCTTCGACTGTCATAATTGGGATGGTTGGACTGCGTAAGGTCGTTAGAAGGTTATGTAAAACTTGGAACAACCGAGGGCTTGTAGGTAAACAAATGAATGTAATGTTAATATTTTGAGAGATAAATCTTGTTCTAAGCGACAAATTAATTACAATCCGTCATGATACAATATCAATGGTAATTGACATAGGTCAATTTCATGTTTGTCCGCAAAAATTGTAGTACATTTATTTCTTATAAAGCAGAGCAAAGAGCAGTTGACACAGTCGATATATAAAATACAACTAACTTATTATTCGAAGAATCATTCAGATCAATTCATAGGACTGAACCAAAAGATAATACTATAAGCGTTATTCCTAATGGCAAAGTGGAAACAAATGAACGAGCTAAAAATCAACTTCCACAGCCATTTTCAGTACGTTCGTGTGCCACATTCCTTATTTTACTATACAAACAGAACTGCAATCATTAGTCAGTCGTTTCTATCGCATGTTACAATTACCACGAGATATCGCTCTTTGGAGGTTTCTCTTTTATTATCTCCCCTTTTGCACTTTCATTAATGTTATCAGGATGGGCTTTGAGCTTTTGCATTTCTTCTCCAAGCTCCGTATCTTTTTTGCCATGGTGATTCCATTCCTGTTCCACCGAGGTGCCCCAGATCAAGTAGACTACACAGCCAAACATGAGATTTGCAGCAGCAATAAGAAATACCAATCGCCATTGCTCTATGGTTTGCTGGAAAAGTGAGAAAACATTTGGTGAGAAAACAATAACTCTGCTTATCTCAATATTATTATGTAATAAACAATAATAAATAACTAACTCGAAAATTTTCTTTTCAGATAAAAGGTCAATGTATGAAGCACATCTACGATGATCTTACGTTATTGTTAGTGAGGATGCCGACGATCGTAGGCGAGAGAAAACCAGCTGCATTGGTAACAAGTCCCGTCATACCAAGGAGAACTCCAGCATAATTTGGACTAAGATCGACTAAATTGGCTATGGTGCTTGTGGAAAGTGCTCCATTCATAGCCGTTCCCAGTACCAGAAAAACGACAGCGAGAATAGGCTTGCAACCGCTGAAGGCCAGACCGATCACCATCAATGCTTGACCAGCGGTGACTATCATGGTAGCTATTTTTCTTACCATGGTTCGTGTCATTATATTCTTTCTTAGTAAATAATCACTGGCCGATGCTAGACCATAGGCAAAACATACCAGAGCCACGTGCGGTACTCCCGAAAGTATACCAGTCTGTGCGATAACAAGAAGAATTCGTATGAGAAGACCATTCGCGAGAAAATTTTTCAGCAATGCTCACCATACTGATGCTCCAGCCATGAATATAATTGAAGTACGAGGGTGTTTGTGCCAGAAACGTGTAGAAACCCCACGTTGCGCCCCAATGAGCTATAATTGTGATCCAAAGAGGTCCGGATGTCAATATTGCTCGCCATGGTATTTTTGGTTTCTTCTCGTCCTTTCCGATCACAGGTGGTGTGTGTTTCACCATATACTCAAGCTCTGCCTTGGAAATTCTCGGATGTTCGTGGGGCGTGTCGTAGACGAGGAAACACCACAACACAAACCTGCGTAACAAATGAGACAACAATTATTCTGATAAAAAATTATATTTAACAATATCAATGGGCTAAGAGATATTTTATGTTTACCAGATAAATCCTATTGCGGAAGTAACGTAGAATGCAGCCTCCCAATTAAAGTAATGTATGATCGTAGCGCAAAGTGGATAAGTTATAGCTGTTCCTAGCGAACCACCTGAAAGCGACATATAGATCTTAAAATCGACAGAAGATAACGATAATGCCGGAAAGTATATCCGCCTTCATAATATGTTTTTCCAAAGTATTATCACGATATCGTTTATTTTCATTTATAATTCTGATATCTTCTTACCTAAATAAGCGGTAACAAATTTACTTCTGTCAGTGTGCGCTGCCCATTTTGCTGGCAAACCGTGCATAGAAGGGTACATAAAGCCCTGCAATCCAAAACAATCGCCGTACATTGTATTAGAAAATTTGTAAAATGTTCAAACATAAGTAGTGAAGAGAGAGTTAGATATTTCTATTGTAAAGTACCATTATGAAACCCTGAAGACATCGAAGACAAATCACACCAGCAAGGTGATATTTCATGGCAAACGGTAGCATCAAGTTTATTAACAATGCTGCCAAGTTACCACCACCGAAGACGCGTTTCGCACCAAAACGTCGTCCCAATACACCACCGGGTACTTGAGAAGCCCAGTAAAGCCAGTAGAAAGCACCAAGTATTAAACCTTGCTCGTACTCGGACCAATCGAAATTATTCGTATAATCCTAAAAATTTATAAAATAAGGATAACTTTGTCGTTACAATAATATTGATTATTTGTTAATTTTCAAATGTATTAATTCACCTCGACATTCTCTGTACTCATCGTTGTCGTAACGACGTCGCTGATATTCGAAAAGATACTTGTATTTGTCGCGATCGTCGAATTTTCCAAAAGCGCACATTGAGCGACCGATGCTCTCGTTTTCTTTGGTATAACTATCGCCACTATGACGAGATTCAAGTTTATTTTCATCATATAATTTACCGCACATCCTGTGAATATCATGTACCATAGTACGTCCTGACATTTGATCAGATCGCCCACTTGAAAATGAAAAAAAGAAACATTACGTCGTTAACATTATATCGCTTCATTCTCCAATATTAATTATCGAGAGGAAGAAGAAAAACGCTCGTTTCATTCGAAGTTGATTGTTCAGCGATTATTTGTAATAATTAGTGATACGTATTGCTTTTATAATATTTTTAAGTTTATAAGCGTGCGCATAAAACGAGCAGGAAGATTTGGAAGTTTTTTTTTTTGTTGTTTTAAAGAAATATGACTTTTCTCACGAGCAAACAGAAGATAATGAGAACGCGCAATCAGTTTCGTTTGCCCTCCTATCACATGTAAAAGAAGAATGTAATAGTTGATAATGATATCAACGGGGATATTATCGCTTCTTTTTTTTGTATGCCAACGATTTTGGTACTAAATCATAGTCTTCTCGTTTTTTTTTCGTCGTCATAATTCGTCGCAGTCGCTAAAACGATCACGTCACATTGAACAAATATCCGCTATGCGTACAACTCGATTGAGATATTTCGTCTTCTTCAAAGATTGATACAACTGATGCACGATCACTGTGCAAACACCCCTGGCGTCGTTTATCCGTTTACAAGACATACGTCGAGTATGAATTACTTTTTTCATGGGCACGGTTCGAAACCGGAATTTTTATATCGACATCTTTCATTTTACGTGGCAAAGAACTATTGTTAAAAAAGTAGAGATTATCGATCAAACGCTATGATTAAAACTATTTAAATTAGAATTTTTTCAAGTTGTAATCTCCACAAAATTATTCTTCGTTACTTGATCAGAAAATTAATATTTATCAGAATGAAAAATAAACCAGCGATGGGAAAAAATTGGCAACTTGATTACCAAGACAATTGTAAATAATTGCTTGGAGAGTAAAATGATCAATTGCCACAATAAATAATGAATTCAAAGGCGAAGAAATTGTCGAATAAGAAAAATGTGAATTTTCGTAATCACCTTTAGCCATCGAAGTTGATTTTGTTTTAAGGAAAAATATTTTCGTCGCTCGATACTTGTGAATACACCACTATGGACAATTTATCATTCGCGTTACTTCTTTAGCGAATGATTGATCGCAAAAAAAAAGCGAAAATATTTACGACGATCAAACGAACGAATCCATTCACTATTTTTCCAAAATTGTCGCGTCAACGAACTTATTGTACAGCGAGAACGACGAGTTTCTTAAAACAATGGTCAATATTCCACGATTTCTCTGTACGACATTTTTCTCAGTTAAGTATGAACAAACTTGTGAACGAACATTCGACTTTGATGCTACAATGGCTTTGAGACCTCTGAATGATTTGTCTATGTCCCAAGTCTCGTAGCAGTCTCAGGCGACTGATAAGAAAATGATCGAAGGCAATCAGGTGGAAATTCGAATAATACTGGCGCCAATGATATATCGTGTATATTCGCATAAAGATGTAGTCTCGTCAGAGCTCCCCATTAAACGGAACGATAATCTTCCAGTAATTTATGACGGAGAAATGTGAGATACGTAATTTTTCATGAATCGATAATACAATCTTGTATAATTATTAATGTCCGTTTCTACATCACATGTAAAATGGTAGTTCGTTCGATTAATTTAAATTTTTAATTGCTATCGCAGCTACAATTTAGTATTAGTAATTCATACTTTGAATATCTCAGATAAATTTAATAGAGAAAAATGAGAGATATTGAAATTGAGAACTGATAAGCTAGCTAGGTAAATTTATTGTGAGTCGTTACAACAAGATAGTAATTTGTTTAAAATTATAACATATAACAATGACTCGCGGATGGAAAGCAATATTGAAATTATCGTATGTGTGTTTATCGATAAGATAGTATCTTTGACATTGCGCAATGCAGGTTGAGTCCTCGATAAGGCGTCGTTTAATCGCCATAATATTCGTTCGATTTAATCGAGTTTAAAAATTATTTTTTTTTTTTTTGGAATTTAGGAAACTACGTTTTTTTTAGTTTAATTACGGACTAATTATGCGATCGAGTTTATCGATCTATCGTTCTCATCGGTTTTTGCCTCCTCGCTATTATTTTCCTTCGTAGATAGAGATTTTAAAGATTGTAGCTCTTGCGGACTCGCAGCACCAGCTTTTTCATCCAAATTCCACGGCTGTTCCTTCGACGTTCCCCAAAACGTGTAAACGACGCTGCTGAGACACAGATTTGCCGCTGCTATCACGAAGACCAGACGCCACTGTTCGATCGTTTGCTGTAAATACGTAAGATTGTGATTTAAAAAATTTGTTTTCTCAGACAAGAACAAATTTTTTGTAACTAATTGTGGATTTTTTAAAAATATTGATTAAAGTAATTCTCATTTATCAATTGTTACTGAAAATCTCACGACCACAACCTCACGCGGGCGGTAATTTTTTTTCTCACACGAGAACAAATTTTTTGTAACTAATTCTATACTTTTATTGTGAATTTTTTTTTAATATATCAATATTATAAATATTTATATATTATATATTTTTTAATATATCAATGTTTTTAATATTGATAACTATTGATTCTAATATTGATGTATATATATATATATATATATTTAATATTGATACATATATATAATATTGATATAATATATCAATATTTTTAATATTATATATATATCAATATTCTAATATTGATATATATATATAGGTATTTAGAATATTGATATATTGATACATATATATAATATTGATATAATATATCAATATTTTTAATATTATATATATGTATCAATATTAAATATATATATATATATAATATATATATATATATAAATATCAATATTATATATATTATATAATATTGATATATATATCAATATTAAAAATATTGATAATATTAAAAATATTGATATATGAAAATAAATTTTTTTTTAATATATTAAAATTAAAATAAATTTTAATATATTGATATATCAAAAATTTAATATATCAATATTGAAAGTAATTCTCATTTATAAATTGTTACTGAAAATCTCACGATAATTGTCCATTTATGGAAAATGAGAAAAGAAATTGTTTAGATTGAAAAATAAAATTTGTGATTGAATTTGTTGTTAACTAACATTGTGATTTGTCAGAATGCCGACTATCATGGGTGACAAAAATCCGGCGCTGGCGGTAATTAATCCAGCGAAACCAAGTAAGACACTGGCATAATTTGGACTGAGGTCGATGAGATTGGCGAGAGTTCCAGCCGAAGCTGCGCCATTAACAGCGGTGCCGGACATCATGAAGAAAATTGCTAGCATCGGCTCGCATCCGCTGAGACCCAGGCCGAGGGTCAATATTCCTTGTACACCGGTCGACATAAAAGTCGCTAGTTTGCGAACGTTCGTCAACGACATCTTTTTCGTTCGCAATAGCCAGTCGCACAGAATTCCAAAGAGGTAAGAGAATCCAGTTCTCAACAGATGTGGCAAGCCCGACAACATTCCAGTCTTGATGAAAAAGGTTTTGATTAAACAAATATTGCCAAATAATAATTTTTTTATTTTTCTAAATATTCAATTTTCGATTAAAATAATTAAAAACTTACCGCTTTAATGTTCCAGCCATGAACATTGGTGAAGTACGTGGGTGCTTCGGTCATGAAAGTCAGAAAACCCCATACTCCACCCCAGTGAGCGATGGTCGTGATCCAAAGTGGACCGGAAGTTAAAATTCGTCTCCAAGGAACGTCGATGCAAGCGACTTGCTCGGATCCATAATCGTTGATATTGTCGATTATGTACTGTTTCTCGTTATCGGTGATTCGAGGATGTTCCTGAGGTGTGTCGTACACGAGAAAGTACCAAAAGCTATACCTGAAAGAATTTTATGACAAACTTATAAATCTTTATATTCTTAAAAACATTCTCATTAATTTTTACTTTTTAATTTTACCAGATAATTCCGATTAACGACGAGGAGTAGAACGCAGCTTCCCATCCGAACCAGTCTATGCATACAGCGCAAAGTGGATACGAAAGGGCTGCACCAACCGAACTTCCTAAAAAAAAAAAAAGAATAGAATTAAGTCAATTAGGAAAAATGACAAATTTCATTATCCATCAAAGATCTCTTTCTCACCGAGATAAGCGCTAACGAATTTACTTCGCTCGTTCCGTGGTATCCACTTGGCCGTCATATCGTGCATCGAAGGCCAAACGACTCCCTGATAAACACCGCAAACATAAATATATTTATAAATATCTGATAAAAATGGAAACATATATGTATACTAGATACGTTCCAATGACTATAGTTTGTTGAACTCCCGAGTAAACTTATCAGTCGACGAAAGTGGTCTTAAGATAGAAAAACAATCAAGATCATATCGTTCTTGTTTTTTTTTTATCACCTACTGAAATAAAACCTTGTAAAACTCGTAAAACAACGAGGCCGTAGAGATGATAGTGAGCCAACAAGGGAATTAGCATTCCGAGGATCGCAGTAGCGAGATTAGCGCATCCAAATATCAGTTTTGTGCCATATCGTCTCGCTAAAAGTCCGCCGGGTAATTGGGAGGCCCAGTGAATCCAATAGTAAGCTCCGAGTGCGATATTTTGCTCGTATTCGTTCCAGTCGTATCTGTTGTCCAGCTACAAGAAAAATTCATATTTTGTTTGGCAATGATAAAATGAATAAAAATATTATTTTAATTAAAACAATTCAATTAAACCATGGAACGAATTAAGTAAGATAACACAGTCTGCCAAAGTTCGTGTTTAAATGAAATCATGTCCATAGATATAACGAGACAATAAGGATAAAATATTTGATTATTTTTTTGTTCATTATCGAGTTCGATCAAAAATTAAATCTTGGTATTGTGTAACGCGATAATAATTAATCGGTGTTGTTTTTGTTAAAAGATTATTCGTGTTACCATTGCGTTTTCATCGAAATTTTTCAATGTGATTGAAGAGATCGTAGAATCATTCGACGCCGAAGTATCGTGATGCGAAGCATGAACGAAATCGGCGCACTGTGCTGAAGCCACTGGACTTTTGCGAGTTCGGACCATCGCTACGATTGCTAGATTCAAATTCGTTCTCAGCATATAGTGCGCAGCGAAACCGGTGAATACCAAGAACCACAGAACGTCCCGACATGACGAATTCACTTTCCCTAGGAAATAAGATTGATAAAAATGTTCACAAACAATTAAAGTAATGAATATTTTTATTCATTGCTTTATGTTTATGTTCACAAACAATTAAAGTAATGAATATTTTTATGCATTATTTTATGTTCATGTTCACAAACAATTAAAGTAATGAATATTTTTATTCATTGCTTTATGTTTATGTTCACAAACAATTAAAGTAATGAATATTTTTATGCATTATTTTATGTTCATGTTCACAAACAATTAAAGTAATGAATATTTTTATTCATTACTTTATGTTCATGTTCACAAACAATTAAAGTAATGAATATTTTTATTCATTACATTATGTTCATGTTCACAAACAATTAAAGTAATGAATATTTGTATGCATTACTTTATGTTGATGTTCACAAACAATGAAAGTAATGAATATTTGTATTCATTACTTTATGTTCATGTTCATAAACAATTAAAGTAATGAATATTTTTATTCATTACTTTACGTTGATGTTCACAAACAATTAAAGTAATGAATATCTTTATTCATTACTTTATGTTCATGTTCACAAACAATTAATGTAATGAATATTTTTATTCATTAATTTATATTCATGTTCACAAACAATTAAAGTAATGGATATTTGTATTCATTACTTTATGTTCATGTTCACAAACAATTAATGTAATGAATATTTTTATTCATTAATTTATATTCATGTTCACAAACAATTAAAGTAATGGATATTTGTATTCATTACTTTATGTTCATGTTCACAAACAATTAATGTAATGAATATTTTTATTCATTAATTTATATTCATGTTCACAAACAATTAAAGTAATGGATATTTGTATTCATTACTTTATGTTCATGTTCACAAACAATTAAAGTAATGAATATTTTTATTCATTAGTTTATGTTGATGTTCACAAACAATTAAAGAAATGAATATTTTTATTCATTAGTTTATGTTGATGTTCACAAACAATTAAAGAAATGAATATTTGTATTCATTACTTTATGTTCATGTTCACAAACAATTAAAGTAATGAATATTTTTAATTAGATCGAATCAAATTGTAAATGACAATGTGAATACCCTGACGTACTTTCAAATCACATACAGTACCGGCGGAAAGTTTCCGGACAAAAGTTGAAAACAGTGCCGGCACGGTTTTTTATGCCATTTCGCCGGTAGTTGGCCTAGGCTAATTTAACCAACGCCATTTTAAAGAGCAGGGATTTCCCTTCATTTTGGCTTTTTTAAAAAAAATTTACGATTTTTTTTACAATTGGTGTCTACTTTGAAAACGACAATTTTTGGTCGTTTTTTTCGTCTTTTGCAAGTGGACTCCGTTTACAGTAAAAAATTTTAAACGAATTTCTTTCATAATGCCCATAAAGGGGGAAGTCTAAGCTTCAAGTTCATTTTTTAGAAAATTGTCTACGATTTTTTTTTTTCAAAGCTATGTCGTTTTTTTGAGAAAAAATGGACAATTTGAAAATTGCTCCATAGGACGAAAACGATGAGGTTTACAACAAAATCTCAAGATGGCAAAAAGTTGTATTACTTCTTGCTGAGCTTAGGAGAATTTTTTCAGAATTTTTTACCGAAATTTTTTTTCCACCTATTTCCGGTCAGTTGGATTGATCTGAATACCATGAAAATAATAGAATTAAATTTTTTACTTACATCAAAGAAACTCCGTCGCCGAAGAGACCAAAGTTTAATATGTAAGTAAAAAATTTAATTCTATTATTTTCAGAGTATTCAGATCAATCGAGCTGACCGGAAATAGGTGAAAAAAAAATTTCGAAAAAAAAATCTGAAAAAATTCTCCTAAACTCAGCAAGAAGTAATACAACTTTTTGCCATCTTGAGATTTTGTTGTAAACCTCATTGTTTTCGCCCTATGGAGCAACGTTCAAATTGTCCATTTTTTCTCAAAAAACGACATATCTTTGAAAAAAAAAATCGTAGAAAATTTTCTAAAAAATGAACTTGAAGCTTAGACTTCCCCCTTTATGAACATAGTAAAAGAAATTCGTTAAAAAAATTTTACTGTAAACGGGGTCCACTTGCAAAAAACGAAAAAAAATTACCGAAAATTGTCGTTTTCAAAACTAGATACCAATTGTAAAAAAAATCGTAAAATTTAAAAAAATAAGCCAAAATGAAGGGAAATCTCTGCTCTTTAAAATGGCATTGGTTAAATTGGCCTAGGCCAACTACCGGCGAAATGGCATAAAAAACCGTGCCGGCACTGCTTTCAACTTTTGTCCGGAAACTTTCCACCGGTAATGTATATTGTTTACATTTTTGTGAAATGTGTTCTTGAAAGAGGATCGATACTTTGTATCCAATGTACAAAAAAATTCCAATCTTTTTGTCAAGGTTTTTCAATGAAATTATTGAAGAAATTTTTAGCAGAACATAATTGGAACAGCTGTATCATTATTATTTGTATGCACAAATGTACATTAAGTATACACAGAGGAACGTATTACGTACTTTTATAAAATTTCTCTACGTCGAAATAACATTTTTTTTTCACGAGCGTACGATACGTGTTCGATCATTGTTGAACATTGATGAGAAATAATAAAACCCTATGATCTATTTGTATATTCTATTTACATTGAAAACAAAGTGTCTCTACTCATTTACTATTTAAAAATATTTTATATTACGTCTTCTTTTACAAATAAAAATAACACAATCAATTTCAAAACAAAACAAAATAAAGTTGGCGATAACAATTTTTAAGTGTGAAACAGTGCAGTTTGATTGAAAATAGACGAAGCAATTGTAGAATGATTTCCGGTTGCACGAATCGAGGCCAAAATTGATAAATAATGAGCGCCAAGGAAAATCGTCTATGAATTTGTTCAAACGCACTTGTCGAGTGTCAATGATTTCATTGAGTATATTGCTTCGAAGGGCACGTGTTAAACGCTGCAACTGCACTTTTCATAGATTTATATATATATATATGTACATGTATAATGATACATTTCTGACCCTCGTGTCACTCCTGCGCGTTTGGTTTGTTCATGATATCTACAATATGTTTTTATATATGTACAATATAGATATACAAATGTGATTAGGCAGTAGAACGCATGGATGAAAATGGTTTGGGTAGCAAACCAATTATAACAATTTTGCGACGAGTTAATGAATAACAATTAAGAAAAATTTCAATTAACTTTCACAGTAGATATACTTTATGCTAATTTAAAAGTATTTGTAATTGACGCACGCCTACCATGCTCTATTAATTAATTTAAAGTTGATAATAAGTGAAGTAAAATTCTTGCGTTCTTACCCATTGTAATACAATAATTTTCCTTAATTCTATGATTTATAATGTGCCGCTATATAGCAGTATTTCCGTCAGTTCGAAGATGTAATTGAACATTATAATCACAGAAAAAGAATTTGCTTATTAGCGAGTAATAATGAACAATACAAACAAGAACTTTACAAAGCGATTTTTTAATTTCGTCGACAAACTTCCGTTTCACTTCCGTCACTGATAAGAGCAAAATCAAACGAAAAACTTTCCTTGAATAGGGCTTTGCATATTTGACAAAAGATCAGAGTGACATTTTTGTATGATCGGCAAAGTCAGAACGCGTCTCGTTTGTGACAGTATTAAAGTGAATACTGGCGCCTGTTGTAACAGTACAACGATCGGAGACCCTCTAATCTCGAAATGATTTTATAAACGCAGAGCACACATTTCGCGTGGCGAAGAGACGAGAAGGAAATTCACTATCATGATTGAGGTCGTTTGGTTTACCTATATCATTGCGTTTTTTTTTCCAACGCTTTGAGAATTGTTAAGCATTGCACTATGTATTTATATGGCGCAGTATACATACATTTGTCTTAAATGAACATAAATTTCTCCTATTTAAAATTTAGAAGTTTACTAACATTTCTTCTATTTAAAATTAAGAAATTTACTAACATTTCTTCTATTTAAAATTTAGAAATTTACTAACATTTCTTCTATTTAAAATTTAGAAATTTACTAACATTTCTTCTATTTAAAATTTAGAAATTTACTAACATTTCTTCTATTTAAAATTTAGAAATTTACTAACATTTCTTCTATTTAAAATTTAGAAATTTACTAACATTTCTTCTATTTAAAATTTAGAAATTTACTAACATTTCTTCTATTTAAAATTTAGAAATTTACTAACATTTCTTCTATTTAAAATTTAGAAATTTACTAACATTTCTCCTATCTATATCACTAAATTTTTCCTGTTTAGGAGGGGTTTTTGAGAAGTACAATTCATACATCGATATTGTATATTTTGCCATTGAGATGGTTGTGAAAAGAAAGTTTATAGAAATATTATCTAGAAATTAAATGTAAATTCATAAGATATTGCTTATCGTGTTACATCACACGTCACATCACATATTATATTACACAGCACCTATCAATAATCGGTTATCCCATCACATTTCACTTCATATTTCACATTGTAAATCATAATTCACATACCGGGAGCAAAACATGAGTGACGATTAAAATTTCAAGCAAAACAAGAATCACCAAAGTTACAAAGTTGCACTTTCCTTGAGACAGCATTTCTTTTCAATATAAACAATTAGAAAAATCGTAATTGAAGATTGATCAAATTACTGAATTTATTGTGAATTTTGTTATAACTCGATGAAAATTGGATAAAAATGATGAGGGAAACGCACGAGTCTAGGACGAGACGAGTCAAGAAATTATCGTGTCTTTGTTTCTTGATAAGACAAAAATAAATATGCTCCACATTACACAATACTGTTTGAGACATCGTTAAGGTAATCACCTATGATAATCCTTAGCTAAGGCGTCGTTTAATTGCTGCAGCATCCATTTGATTTGATCAATTTCGACAACACCAACCACAATTTTTGAAAATATCAAAACAACGTTCATTGTAATAAAATAACCATAATTAAGCGGTCTCGTTCGTCCAACTATCAACCTTATCCTTGTTCATCTTCGCGTCATCATTTTCCTTCGTGGAAATTGATTTTAAACATTGGAGTTCCTGCGGGCTCGCAGCGTCAGATCTTTCGCCCGAATTCCACGGCTGTTCCTTTGCTGTTCCCCAAAACGTGTAAGCGATATCACTGAGACACAGATTTGCCGCTGTGATTATGAAAACCAGACGCCACTGTCCGATCGTTTGCTGTAAACACGTATAATTTTTTACTTCTTTTTACAACTATTCATGTCGTCTATAAAATTTGAAAAAAAAAATTAAATTAAAAACATTGGAAATATAAGCTTTGTTCTAATTTCTCATGAACTAACATTGTGATTGGTGAGAAGGCCGACTACTATAGGTGACAAAAATCCTGCACTGCCGGTAATTAATCCAGCGAATCCGAATAAAATACTCGCATAATTCGGACTGAGATCGATGAAATTCGCCAGAGTGCCACCCGATGCTGCACCGTTTGCAGTGATACTTAACGTCATGAAAAGAGCCGCTAGTATCGGATGGCATCCGCTGACAGCCAGGCCAAGCATCAATAATCCTGGTAAACCGGTCGATATAAAAGTCGCTAGTTTTCGTACGTTTGTCAATGACATTCTTTTCGTTCGCAGCAGCCAGTCGCATAGAACTCCGAAGATGTATCCAAATCCCATTCTGAATAGATACGGCATGCCCGAGAGAAATCCAATCTGAATAAAAGAAGTTTTGATTAAACAACTTTTCTTCTTTCTTCAATTTAATTCTTTAATTTTGGAATCGACAGAGTTACACTTTTTTACAGTAATTAAAAACTTACCGCTTCTATGTTCCATCCGTGAATGTTGGCAAAGTAAGTAGGTGTTTCAGTCATGGTAGTTAGTACACCCCATACTGCACCCCAGTGAGCAATAATCGTCATCCAAAGTGGACCTGAAGTTAGAATTTGTCTCCAAGGAACGCTTGTGTGAGACGTTTTCTCAAACTCAATACCTTGGATATTCTCAATTATGTACTGTTTCTCACTGTCTGAGATTCGAGGATGTTCTTGAGGCGTATCGAACACCAGAAAGTACCAAAAGCCATACCTGAATGAATTTATGAAAAAATAATCAATCTTTCCCACTGTAAAATCATCACGATTCATTGTTCTTCTCAACTTTACCAAATAATTCCAATTAGGGAGGACGCGTAGAATACAGATTCCCATCCAAACCAGTCTATACATACAACACAAAGTGGATAGGAAAGAGCCACACCTATCGCAGTTCCTAAAAAATCAATATAAAATCAATTAATGATGAAAAAAATAGTATTTTATTATCTACAAAATATCATTTCTTTCTTACCATGAAAAGCGCTAACAAATTTACTTCTTTCGTCCTGTGGTACCCATTTGGCAATCATGTCGTGCATCGATGGCCATACAACTCCCTGATAAAAAAAAATTATCAAGTAAATGAAGTATGTACATTTATGGTCCAATAACTAGCTTCTTCACTTTGGGACAAGTTTATCTGAAAGATATCTCTTCAAGAGTACTCCGGGTAAAGTTACCATTGGTGAAGAAACTGATAAGAGAAAAAAATATAGAAATCAAAATATTTGCTTTTTTTTCACCTACTGCAATAAAACCCTGTAAGACCCGTATCACAACAAGGCCATAGAAATGATAATGCGTCAAGAAGGGAATAAACAATCCAAGGATCGCTGTTATGAGATTAGCACCACCAAAAATTAATTTAGTGCCATATCGTCTAGTTAAAATCCCTCCGGGTAATTGTGAAGCCCAGTGAATCCAAAAGTAAGCTCCAAGGGCGATGTGTTGATCATATTCGTTCCAGTCGTATCGGTTGCTCAGCTAAAATCAAAATGAACATTTTTTAAAATATCAATTATACAAATAAAAATATTATTTTAATTGAAAAAGTTGAATTACATGATCCACCGAAATATGGATGAATTAATGCTCCGCAAAAGTTTATGTTTGATCAAACTTTCCTCAATATTTCATGAGACAATTTGGATTAATATTTAATTACATTTTTTGTTTTGTTTTTTTCAGTTAATCGTTCGTTTTCAGATTATTCGTATTACCGATGTGCTTTCGTCAAAGCTTTTCCAGGTGACCGATGAAACTGTGGTAATATTTGATATCGAAGTTTCCTGGTGGGCAACAGGTTCAAATTCGCTGCACTGCGTTGAAGCCACTGGAGTTTCGCGAGGAAGGACCATCGCTACGATTGCCAAATTCAAAATCACTCCCAACATGTAAGAGACTGCGAAACCGGTGAATGCCAAGAACCACAGAACGTTGCGACAGGATGAATTAACAGTGCCTAGAAAATAAAATTTACAACAATTTTAGAAATTAATTAAGTAAATGAATATTTTAAATTCGGTCGAAAGAAATTTGAAACGAAAATTGCAATAGCTTAATCTTAAAGTTACATAAATTATTTAATGTTTTATATATTTGTTCTCGAAGGAGATTCGATTGTTGACGTTGAATTTATATAAAAAATTGAGTGCTTTATCTCGATGACTGACAAAGAATTATTGCACAACATATTTTTTGCTAAACCCATTTTCAGCAGAAGAATAATTAAACGGCTGTATCATTATTACGTGTATGCACAAATGTGGATTTAGTGTACACAGAGAAACGCATCTGCGCAATTCAATACAATTTCAAATACGTAAAATCGAAATTGTTTCTTTCTTGAGATGCACAATCTGTCGAGCATTGTTGGACTCCAACGAGAAATAGTAAAATCCTATGACTATTTTTATATTCCATTTTCATTGAGAACAAAGAGCCTGAATAATTTTTTTTAATTAATTTAATTTCTTCAAATTCTTTAATTACAACTTGTTTTCTTTTAATAAGAATTAAACAGATAAATAACGTTGGGTATTAAAATTGAAAATAATGTAAATCGTTTCATTTGTGTGGAATTTAGGTATACAATAGTGATAAGTCGTAGAACTCATGGATGAGAATTGTATGAGTCGTTAACAAATTATAATAACCTTATGACAAATTAATCCCGATTAATTTACAAAAATTTGCATTCAAATACGTAAAATTGAAATTGTTTACAAATTGTAATGCAATGCAGTAATGCAAATTAATTGAAATTTGAATTAATTAATTGAATTAATTGAAATAAGCAAATTTCAATTAATTTGCATAGTAATTCAAATTAATTGAAATTTTTGTAAATAAGCAAAATGTAAATAAGCAAATTTCAATTAATTCAATGAATTAATTCAAATTTCAATTAATTTGCATTACTGCATTGCATTACAATTTGTAAACAATTTCAATTTTACGTATTTGAATGCAAATTTTTGTAAAATTGAAACATTCTTTTTGCTAATTTAAAAAGATTTGTAATCGACTGACGCCTATCAGTAGCGATTAATTGATCTAAATTTGTAAATAAGTGAACTATAATCGTCTCGTCCTTACCCATTTTAAAACAATAATTTTCCACAGTCTTATAATTTATAATCCGCAGCTAAGTACAAATATTGTAGTCACTTCGAACATGTAATCGAACATAACAATTTTACAAAAACAATTTGCTTATTTCCTGAACGTCGACAATGAAAATCACAAATAAAAACGTAACAAAGAGACTTTTGCAATTCGTGGACAAACTTGCGTTAATCATAAGAGTAATGTTTAATTATTCATGTGGAAAATCAAACGAAAGATTTTTCTTGATTCACGTTTCGCACATTTGTCGAATGATCAGAGTGGCATTTTTGTACGACCGAATAAAATCAGGACACGTTCCGTTTCCGACGGTATAAAAAAGAATACTGGTGGTCGTTGTTACAGCGGAACGATGCAAGACCTTCGCATAACAAAATATCTTTATAAATGAGAACATACATAACATCACTCGACGAAAAGACGGGACATAAAATTACTGTGATGATATAAGCCGCTTGATTTACATACGAAAATACATTTTTTCAACGGTTCCAGCGTCGCGACGCTTAACAATTCTGGAAGTGTAAATAAAATAAATAAATGTCTCGTTGATAGATAGCACTAGACGTTGTGCAACATAACATTTATTTACTTTCTTTATTTCATCAAAACTTCCGTTTACACATGGCACGAAGCGTTGTGCTATGATTAACGTGAGATTTATTTAAGGCTTTAACAAAGATAATCCTACGTTCATATTTTATATTTTACGATCCAGTTGACCGAGGAAAGATAATAAATGCTGCCTTTAGATAAATGTTTCGTTAGTTTATACGACTATTATTTTGAAATTAACTCTCCATGTTACAGACTGTAATTAGCGCACCTTCCTACACACACATGGGTCTATGTTCTTCCACAGTTTCTTATTATACTTAGACTTGTTTACAAAATCTGAACAAATTCAGGAGAATAGTTTAGTGTCGATGGAAACAGAGCGAGCATCGGGTGATGGATAGAAATTAATTTTGATTATTGTTACTCGATGGAAACTAATTGAGACCTAGAGATTTATAGAAACGAGCTGGACAGCACAGAAATTAATTTTGATTATTGTTACTCAATGGAAACCAGTTGAGACCTAGAGATTTATAGAAATGAGCTGGACAGCACAGAAATTAATTTTGATTATTGTTACTCAATGGAAACCAATTGAGACCTAGAGATTTATAGAAACGAGCTGGACAGCACAGAAATTAATTTTGATTATTGTTACTCAATGGAAACCAATTGAGACCTGGAGATTTATAGAAACGAGCTGGACAGCACAGAAATTAATTTTGATTATTGTTCCTCAATGGAAACCAATTGAGACCTAGAGATTTGTAGAAACGAGCTGGACAACACAGAAATTAATTTTGATTATTGTTACTCAATGGAAACCAATTGATATCTAGAGATTTATAGAAACGAGCTGGACAGCACAGAAATTAATTTTGATTATTGTTACTCAATGGAAACCAACTGAGACCTAGAGATTTATATAAACGAGCTGGACAGCACAGAAATTAATTTTGATTATTGTTACTCAATGGAAACCAATTGAGACCTAGAGATTTATAGAAACGAGCTGGACAGCACAGAAGTTAATTTTGATTATTGTTACTCAATGGAAACCAACTGAGACCTAGAGATTTATATAAACGAGCTGGACAGCACAGAAGTTAATTTTGATTATTGTTACTCAATGGAAACCAACTGAGACCTAGAGATTTATAGAAACGAGCTGGACAACACAGAAATTAATTTTGATTATTGTTACTCAATGGAAACCAACTGAGACCTAGAGATTTATATAAACGAGCTGGACAGCACAGAAATTAATTTTGATTATTGTTACTCAATAGAAAAAAATTGAGACCTAGAGATTTATAGAAACGAGCTGGACAGCACAGACCCATGTGTGTCAACGAAGGATT
Source organism: Netelia fuscicornis (assembly GCA_946811545.1). Taxonomy (NCBI): domain Eukaryota; kingdom Metazoa; phylum Arthropoda; class Insecta; order Hymenoptera; family Ichneumonidae; genus Netelia; species Netelia fuscicornis. The sequence continues at coordinate 3,206,164 of OX328012.1, read as the reverse complement.
AAATGTAAATCCGTAGGATATACCGCATCGCATTATATTACAATTCATATAAAAGCGCGAATCGAAAAATGATGTACAAACTAAAATTAGGCATCAAACATTATTTTTAAGCTACTAACTAATTCCTGAACGATTCAAATTCAAATCGTTTCCCCGGCATACATTGCACAGAGTGATTTTTCTAAACGGATTACTCGATACGGATAATCGAATTCACAATGTTATCAACGCTTGGAGTTTGAACAACAGTCGTTACAGTAGACAACGTGTTTCTTTGTCTGGGGGAGGCTAAGAGAATTATTCCTTCACATCCAGAGGGCACCTTCTCTCTGGATAATAACACTAGATTTACCAGCTATTTGCATATACCTGTTTCTATCTAAATATATTTGTTACAAATATATATAAAGTTGCATTGAGTTCATTAAATATATTTTCTACTTACAGCTACAGAAGTCATAACGTCATTTCAGAAAACAAATGTTACATGCAGTAGGAATTTTTAATTACAAATTTGACTGGTCTGGTAAATCTTGTGATAAAATTGTTCCAGAGGACAAGAAACGATGAGCGACACTGTGGACTCTGCATAAGGAGACCAAACAATACGTTGCCGCCAAAAAAGATAGTCAGGCTTTTTGATTTTCAATTGATTTAATTAACTTCTGACCACTGGAAGCCATGTCGTTGGAGATACGCTTTTTTGCACGTGTGTTGGTTGTGTTTACATGAACCAGAGCTGATGCACACAATTTTTGTATGCGTTTGTTTTGGCTGTTGTCTGATGGCAGTACCACCATCCGAATTATTACATGGCACGCTAGTCTGACCACCTGAGCATTACAGATTTTGATCTCCTTATACAGATTCCATGAACAATACAATTGATACAATTTCTTTTTTTCATAGACTACCCAATGTTTCATGGTTCTATCTCATTCGAAAAGTACATATCGTAGATCAAGATTAGCTCATGAATAATCATGGTAGCAACATTACAAAGCAGAAATTCTTAAATCTAATACATGTTTTCGATGATTAGTGATGTTTCAAAAATATTTCCGATAAAATAATTGCTAAAGGAATTAGGCAAGACTCTCGAATCACTGTTTTATTCCATCTGGTGGATATACCCGTTTTGTCCAGTTCACCGAAAGTACGTTGACTTTACTGATCTTTGACTTGTACAAAAAACGAATAATAATTAAGATGATTTATTTTCCAAGTCTAAAAAACGACCCTCGACCTTTTCGTTACGATATTATTTGCCCCATTTTCTCGTGGTTAGATAATGACGAGAGTACTTTAATAAAAAAAATAACATTAGAAAAGTCGTAATTGAAAACTGATTAAATTACTGAATTTATTATTAATTGTTATGGCTTGGTGAAAATTGAATAAAAATTATAATGGTCCTAGTTACAAAAGATGTAAGGAAATTATCGTATCTGTTTCTTGATAAGACAAAAATAAATATGCTCGACACTACGCAATACTGTTTGAGACATTGTTAACGTGATCATAATCCTTAGATCAGGTGTCGTTTACTTGCTATAACATTCATTCGGTTTAATCGAATTCGAAAACAGCGAACAACTCAGTAAACCAGTCGTGTAACAGCAATATAACGTGGAAGTTACAATCAATATCACAGTGTTACATTAGTGTAGTATAACTGCTATATAATATAAAAATAACACCGCAATGTTTCACTGTGATCCCTGTATGTCATATACATGTAACATTGTAACCATGGTAACATTATTGTTACATTACCAAAATCTATAACAGTCTCATAACATGTGTGTAATATTGTAAGTATAACATTGGTAATATTCCGGTTATGTAAACATTATGAAAGTGTAAATATTGCAGTTACATAGCCAACATATTGTAACTGTTACACATTATGCTAATAACAATGTGGATGTAACATTGGTAATATTAAAGTAGTGTATATGTTATATTAAATATTGCAATATTGAAGTTGTATAACCAACACTTGCAACAGTCACATAACATTGTTACAACCATGTGAGTATAACAATGGTAATACGTATCTAATGTGAATGTTCTAAAACAGTAAAATGTTGCAGTGTGAATGTAACATTGGTAATATTCAAGTAGTGTATATGTTATATGAAATATTGCAATATTCAAGTTGTATAACCAATACTTGCAACAGTCACATAACATTGTTACAATCATGTCAGTGTAACAATGGTAATACGTATCTAATGTGAATGTTCTAAAACGGTAAAATGTTGCAGTTACATAACCAACATATCATAACTGTTACATATTACACCTGTAACCATGTGATTTTAACATTAATAATATTCAGGCTATGTAAATGTTACGAAACGTTGCTGATTTTATGTGATTAAAGGCGGATTTTTTCAACTTCTCGGTAAGCTTCTACCTGTCAGTCATCCTGTGCTTGATGAGTAACTGTTTTGCTACTTGATGTATTATAACATAGTTACATTACACGATGAACCAGCAACGTAACTGAAGTATAACAGTTACATAAAATGGTACATAATCAGTAATACTTATGAGTACGAAACAACAACTTACACGTAAGTTGCATGTAATATTCAAGTAATATAACTTGTTACTTTCGGTAACGTTACCGTTACATTTGTGTTACATAGCAGTTGCGTTGTACAACAAACAAGTAACATAACAAAAATGTAACGTTTACATAAACTATTACATAACGAATAATACTCATGAGTGGAAAATAGCAACTTACATGTAAGTTGTATGTAGTATCCGGTTAACATAACTCGTTATTTTCGGTTACTTTGCCGTTACATTGCCGGTACAGAACTGTGTTTACTGGGAAGTTTTTCGAAATTTCTACATACATTGTAAAAAAATAACAATAATTAAGCGGTCTAGTTTGTCCACTTATCGACATCGACCATCTTCAACTTCTCGTCATCATTTTCCTTCGCTGAAATCGATTTTAAACATTCCAACTCCTGCGGGCTTGCAGCCTTAGATGATTCGTCCGAATTCCACGGTTGTTCCTTCGATGTTCCCCAAATTAAGTAAATGATGTTGGTGATACACAGATTTGCCGTTGCGATTATGAAGACTAGTCGCCATTGTCCGATAGTTTGCTGCAAATACGTATGATTTTTACTTTTTATATTCTTTATCATTTCATCATAGAAATACCTTTTACCAGATTCTACGCTGTTATCGTGAAACTTTTTTTTTTAACGTCAACTAAAATTAATTATAATTCCAAAGTAATTAATAAAAATCTCACGATAATACAAATTGTGTAGAAAATTAGGAAAACGTTTCTTTAAATGAAAAATAAGATTTTTGATAGACAGTCGATAGTTTGCTGCAAATACGTATGATTTTTACTTTTTATATTCTTTCTCATTTCATCAAAGAAATACCTTTCACCAGATTCTACGCTGTTATCGTGAAACTTTTTTTTTTAACGTCAACTAAAATTAATTATAATTCCAAAGTAATTAATAAAAATCTCACGATAATACAAATTGTGTAGAAAATTAGGAGAACGTTTCTTTAAATGAAAAATAAGATTTTTTGATAGAATTTTTCGTTAACTAACATTGTGATTGGTCAGAATGCCGACCATCATAGATGATAAAAATCCGGTCCAGGCGGTAACTAATCCAGCCAAACCGCATAAGACACTCGCATAATTGGGACTGATATCGATGAGATTGGCGAGAGTGCCACCAGACGCTGCGCCATTTACAGTGATACCCGCTCCCATAAAGAAAATTGCTAGTATCGGTTGACATCCGCTAAAAGCCAGGCCGAGAATCATCATTCCTTGTACACCGGAAGATATAAAAGTCGCTAATTTTCGTACTCTCGTCAACGACATTTTTTTCATTCGCAGCAGCCAGTCGCACAGAATTCCGAAGATGAAGGAAAATCCTGCTCTCAATAGATGCGGCAAGCCCGATAACATTCCAGTCTGGAAAAAAAAATGTTTAATGAAACAAATTTTCTTTATTTTTTTGATAAGTCGAGTTATCAATAAACTGTATTAAATAGTTCTAATCTACTTTACAAAATTGACTCTCGTTTAAGATAATCATTGCTTAAGGTAGTCCTATCGTTACAGCGTTTCCATTAGATTTCACTGAAAATTTACAGAAACGTTCTTTGATGTCATATGCATATGTGTGTAAAATTTCAGGGATTTTTATCGACTCAAAAATCACGATATTTATTCTTGAAAATCGTCACTTTTCGCAATCTCCCATAAGAGCCCGTGTTAAATATCGCAACATTATACAACGAGTATCTCGATCATTTGGTCAATGAAGCCTGTTGAAATTTTGCACACATTTTTATATGACATCAAAGAAGCTTCGATTAGTTTTTATAACAAATCTTATGGAAAACAAAATTCATGATTTTGTTTATTATATAACAAATAAACTTTCCGTAGGATCAATTTGAATTTTGAGTGTGTTGTTCTTTAGTCGATTTGCAACAACTTTTCTTAATGAACTTTAACGCTTGGTCCACTTACCAATGTGAGAAAAAACGGGAATAAAATTTTAATCCCCCACCCCAACGATAGAACAACCTTAACGAAATTGTATCTCTAATTTGTCCAATGAAGCCTGTTGAAATTTTGCACACATTTTTATATGACATCAAAGAAGCTTCGATTAGTTTTTATAAAAAAGCTCATGGAAAACAAAATTCACGATTTTGTTTATTATATAACAAATAAACTTTCCGTAGGATCAATTTGAATTTTGAGTATGTTGTTCTTTAGTCGATTTGCAACAACTTTTCTTAATGAACTTTAACGCTTGGTCCACTTACCAATGTGAGAAAAAACGGGAATAAAATTTTAATCCCCCACCCAACGATAGGACTACCTTAACGAAATTGTATCTCTAAAATTAGTCCAAAAAATTGATTTTGAATGATTCTCAATCGTTTTGTAAAATAGTTAAAAAACTAACCGCTTCAATGTTCCATCCATGAACATGGGCAAAGTACGTAGGGGCTTCGGTCATAGTAGTCAAAAACCCCCATACTGCGCCCCACTGAGCGATAATCGTGATCCAAACTGGACGAGAAGTTAGAATTCGCCTCCAAGGAACATTCCTCCCAACCGTTTGCTCAGACCCAAAACCTTGGATATTCTCGATTATGTATTGTTTCTCGGCGTCTGTGATCCGAGGATGTTCATAGGGTGTATCGAACACGAGAAAGTACCAAAAGATATACCTAAACAAATTAATGAAGTATAATCAACCTTTCTCCTCCTAAAATCAACGCGATTAAGTAATTTCTGTTTTTAATTTTACCAAACAATTCCAAGTAATCCCGTCGCGTAGAACGCAGCTTCCCATCCAAACCAGTCGACACATACAGCGCAAAGTGGATACGAAATCGCCGCACCGACCGAACTTCCTAAAAAATAATTATAAAATATAAAACAAATTCATATTGAAAAAAAATATATTACATTTCATTCTTACCTAGATAAGCGCTAACGAATTTACTTCGCTCAATCTGTGGTATCCATTTGGCAGTCATGTTGTGCATAGAAGGCCATACCATTCCCTGATAAAAGTTGACAAATAAAAATATATATATAAATATATAGTTCAATGACTAGTTCATTCACCTCCGGATAACTTTGTTCCCAAGATAGGTGAAGAAACGTCATAACAGAGAAAGATCATCAAGATCTTATTTTTTCCTATTACCACGTACAGCAATAAGACCTTGCAAGACTCGCAAAGCAACAAGCCCATAAAGATGATAGTGCGTCAACAAAGGAATAAACATTCCAAGAATCGCTGTAGTGAGATTAGCACCACCAAAAATTAGTTTAGTGCCGTATCGTCTCGCTAAAAGTCCACCGGGTAATTGGGAGGTCCAGTGAATCCAATAATAAGCTCCTAGTGCAATATTCTGCTCGTACTCGCTCCAGTCGTATCGGTTGTCCAGCTAGAATAAAAATGAACGAAATCTTTTAGACAAGGAAACAATGAATAAAAATTAAATGTTATATTAATGTTAAAAAGTTCAACTTAAGGTAGTTCTACCGCGACAATCTGCGACAAAAATTTTCCATCAGGGCATAGAAAAATGTAATGGTGCTCTGTACGTCATGTGCCGAAAATTTTTGAGTCGAAGTGCTGTTCACACAGTCAAAATATTCGTCAAACATCTTTTTTTATTTTTGTTTTTTGTCAATGTTATTTATTTTTAGTAAATTAATGAGTAACAGAAATGTATTGATTATTGAATTTTCTTCCTTTCTATATTTTTAAAATAAAACAAAATTAATTTGTTGCTTATGCCATGTGTAACTGTTACTCCCACCACTCACTGATTCTGCACCGAGAATTCAATACTTTATGTAATTTATTTTTAGTAAATTAATGAGTAGCAGAAATGTATTGATTATTGAATTTTTTTCCTTTCTATATTTTTAAAATAAAAAAAAATTAATTTGTTGCTTATGCCATGTGTAACTGTTACCCCCACCACTCACTGATTCTGCACCAAGAATTCAATACTTTTTGTAATGATATTTACGAAACGGCATGGTCAATAATTTTAGTAATTTACAAGCATATTCTTTATGTATAATCCGGTCAGGAAATAGTTTTTTAAGAAAATCTATAGAATAGTTTAGAAATTAAAAATTAAAATGTACCGTTTCCGTCTGCTTCACATGTAAAATGCTAGTAAAGATAGCAAACTTTGAATTCAATTATCTCTAATCCTGGACGGTCAAATCTTTTGAATCCGGTCAGGGAATAGTTTTTTAAGAAATTCTATAGAATAGTTTAGAAATGAAAAATTAAAATGTACCGTTTCCGTACCTATGCTTCACATGTAAAATGCTAGTAAAGATAGCAAACTTTGAATTCAATTATCTCTAATCCTGGACGATCAAATCTTTTGAATCCGGTCAGGGAATAGTTTTTTTAAGAAAATCTATAGAATAGTTTAGAAATGAAAAATTAAAATGTACCGTTTCCGTATGCTTCACATGTAAAATGCTAATAAAGATAGCAAACTTTGAATTCAATTATCTCTAATCCTGGACGGTCAAATCTTCTGAATTTTTTTTGGAAATGATATCACTTTCACAAATACATGGTTAAATTTTTTAAACAATGTATAGAATAGCATTTTGCGGTAGAAATACCTTAACGACTGATCGTTTATCTCAATTACCGATATATTTTCATGGACAGATTTCCACACGATGGACGAGGTCGTGGAATCATTCGATAGCGAAGATTCCTGGCGAGTGAGGCGATTCAATTCCATGCACTGCGCTGAAGCCACCGGCTTTTCCTGAGGTCGGACCATCGCTACGATTGCCAGATTCAAATTCGTTACTATCACGTAATGCACAGCGAAGCCAGAGAATGCCATGAACCACAGAACGTCCCGACATGATGAACTCACTTTACCTAGAACATAAGATTTATAGAAATTTCAATAATAAATTAAACAAAGGAATATTTTTAAATTTAATTTGTAACAAATTGCGAGACTTTGTGTTAAATGTATAAAAAGAAATGAAATCTTTATCTCGAGAATTTACAATGAATTGTTGATCAAATTTTGCAACAGGAGAAAATCGAGACGGCTGAATCATTACTACTTGTATACACAAATGTGCATTTATTGTTGGTATACGCGGATAAACGTATTTGCGCAATTTAACAAAATTTTCTATACGTCAATATAACGTCGTGTTTTTTTTTATCGAGCGAACGATAGATTGATCGTTGTTGGACACTGATGGGAAACAATAAAATTCTATTACTATTTTTATATTCTTTTTTTCCATTGAAAACAAAGAGTCTAAAGAATTTTTGATTTGTTTAGTTTCTTTAAATTCTTTAATTATGACTTGTTTTCTTTCAATAATAATAAAATAGATGAACAGTTCATAGATGAACTATTTTGAGTATTGAAATTGAAGATAATGTGATAATTGAGGTAGAATAGTGATAAGTTGTAGAATTCAGAGATGAGAATCGTGTGGATAATCAATAAATTATAACGAATTAATCACAAAGAATTAAGGAATATTCTAATTAATTTGTATCACAAATTAATCCTTTTTCTACTTTAAAAGTATTCGTGATTGATTCGCGTCAATCAGGCTCGAGTAATTAATCTAAATTTTAAATCAAGTGAATTAAAATCGATTGGTCCTTACCCATAGTGAAACAATAATTTTCCAAAATCCTATAATTTATAATTCGTCGCTATATATCGTGATTCCTTCACTCTTAAAGTGTAACTGAACATGACAATCTCTTAAAAATGTCGACAATGAGATAAAACAACAGAAAGATTACAAAGTAATTTTTCAAAAGTTTGTCAAGGAACTTTCGTTTCACTTTCCTTAATGATAAGAATTTTGCCTGGTTTTGAAATATTTGTGGAAAGTTCCAAATGAGATTTTTATACAATTGTCAAAATCCGACCACGTCCCGTTTGTGACAGTGTAAAAGACGAGACTGGCGCTTGTTGAAACGGTAGAACGATGAGAGACTCTCGAATCTCGGAATTATTTTATAAACGCAAAACACACATCGTCTCACCTGGCGAAAATATTTCAAACAAAACCACTGCCACGATTTAATTCACTTGATTTATGTGTACGGTAATACATTTTTTTATACTTTGAGAATTGTTCAGCGCTGCGCTATCTTATTTACAAAAAAATTATTTGGATCTTTTGAAATAACAATTCATAATTTGGTGTTTCAATATTTTATCAAAGACCTAGTGGATCGTTTCGTTACTTTATATAAACGTTATTTAGAACTCAATCACAAATCCATAAAATATTCACAATTCACATAGACGCAGCGGAACAGAAGCGATAACAAAATTTCTAAATAATTCAAATAATTCTAAAGTCACAATGACAAATTTTTCTCGAGATAACAATTTTTCTCTGTGAAGTGTGAATCGCAAAAGATATTTAGAAACAAAGTTAACGATCCTATTTTACCATTGAGCTACCAACTAATTGTCGAATGATTTAAATTCAAATCGCTTAGCCTGAGTACATTGCACAGGGCGCTTTTATCACTCGACTTTTCCAACTAACACAATACAGATAATCGAGTGTACAATTTTATCAACGTTTCGAGTTTGAACAACAGTCGTTACAGTAGAATGCGTATTTTTTGTTTGTTTTTCGATTAAGCTAAGAATAATTATATCACAGTATGAATATGCTTTAGACCTCTGTTGAAGGATAAGAAAATCTTTACTTTCCATCCAGAGAGCACATCCTGTCTCTCCCGATTGTAAGATTATTTCAACCGATACATTTTTTTTTTGCACATACAATTTTTCACGATTCTATCTCATGGGAAAAGTACAAGTCACGAGTCATGATAGATACATGACCACTCGTTAGCTATTACAAAATTACAAAGTGGACATTATTAAATTTGACATGTGTTCTCGATTATTCGCAACTTTTGAAAAATATTCTCGATAAAATAATTGATAAAGGGCTTACATAAGTGTTTTTCACATTCCATCTGGCATTTATAATCTTTTTGTCTAGTTCATCACAAACACATTGAATCCATTGATTTTTCACTCGTTATAAAAATATAATAATAATCAAAATGTTTTATTTTTCGAGTCCCAAATATGACCCTCGACCTCCTTGCCACGATATTACTTGGCCCAATTTCTCGAGGCTCGATAGCGATGTAGCATGACTACTTTTATTCGTATATCGTGTATTCGTGTGTTTCCTGCCTCATTATCTTTACGGTCCATTAATTCGAATCGTCAATAACCTAAGGTAAAAACTTTATCGAAAAATAAAACGTATGAAAATCCATCGAATCAAAAGACAAATAGAATTTTTTCATACAAGAATGTAATAATAATAATAATAATGCGTGACGACAATGATATTGGCGCAAGAGCTCTCTACTCCAACAAACAATTGTGTAATTATCTCCCTATTATTGTCCCATTTACTATTTCTGAATTTTGTTATTCGTTCAAACTTTCCAGAGAACTTCTTGATAATATCTGACGAAATTCGATACCCCTCTGATCTCGTAAATACGCTCGGTAATAATTCGCTCCTAGTCAAGCAGTCGCAAAAATTTGTATTCTACAAATCATCGATAAAAAAAAGATCTGTAAAATATTACAATCTGACAAATATTGACCTTGCCTAATGTTGTAACAATTATTTGGAGAGACAGTTCTTGAATTTCCTACCGATAACTATTCTAAGATTTCTCTGCTCGCGTACACTAGTTTTAATTTAATTTGATCTAATGAATAATCATCGGCTCGAGATGAACGCGTCGAAAAGTCTCGTGGAGACTGAGAATCGATCGTTGCATCACGTCGTCTTATCGCGAATTTATGCTTTTTCCATTACAGTTTAAAATTGCATCTTGCCCTATGATACATACAAATGTATGTATCGACTTGTAGCAATTAACACGCGATACGTGATTAATCATAATTTATTCTCCGTAAAAACGACAATGTCCCATTACGATTAAATCGACACGTCGATATGTCGTAGATCATTCAATCTCGAGAGATTACAAGTGAATGCAACACGCTCTCGCTTTCCCATAAATCTTGCATTTTCTTTTCTTCTTCTTTTCCTTTTACGAAGACAATTCGCAGCGGGTCTTGATGCGTTTTTAGTGTTATCTCTTGCATTTTCAATGTCTCGTATACGTTTCGACATCCTTGGCACTAATAAACGTATATCTCGTGTGGATTAACGGGTCATTGTCGCTCTCCAAAAAATCATTCATGAGGTAGATGACGTCTTCTTTATATTCAATTCACTTCTGTCGAAGATCACGTTCGGTCGAATTCTGTGGAAAAGAAATTATTTTTAATTAGTTAATTATTTCAGAATTGAGTTAATGTATTGAATCAATTAAATTGTATGAAACTTTGCTATAAATATATTTTGTCATTTACCATTATTCGCGCCCGTTCACTATGTGAAATGGGAAACTGTGAGAAAATAAAAATTGAGTTAATCTATTTTAAATCAATTAAATTGTATGAAACTTTGCTATAAATATATTTTGTCATTCACGATTATTCGCGCCCGTTCACTATGTGAAATGGAAAACTGTGAGAAAATAAAAATTGAGTTAATCTATTTTAAATCAATTAAATTGTATGAAACTTTGCTATAAATATATTTTGTCATTTACAATTATTCGCGCCCGTTCACTATGTGAAATGGAAAACTGTGAGAAAATAAAAATTGAGTTAATCTATTTTAAATCAATTAAATTGTATGAAACTTTGCTATAAATATATTTTGTCATTCACGATTATTCGCGCCCGTTCACTATGTGAAATGGAAAACTGTGAGAAAATAAAAATTGAGTTAATCTATTTTAAATCAATTAAATTGTATGAAACTTTGCTATAAATATATTTTGTCATTTACGATTATTCGCATCCGTTCACTATGTGAAATGGAAAACTGTGAGAAAATAAAAATAATTTATGATTTCAACTCTTTTCGTTTTTTTCGAGACAATTTTATGCTAACGTTTTCCTCTCGTTCACACGATGACCCTGACGGTGTCTAGCGAGTTTGATGCAATCGCCACTCTCCTTGCGAGTGGCATATACGCGGAAGAGCAACATTTATTAATATGTATTACATAGTTGAGAGATACACGCGTGGAACGCTCTTATCGATCAATTTTCATAATTATCACTTAAACAAGACTACTTTCTCTCACATAAATTCAATCTCAACCATATATTCGAAAGATTATAAAAAATATCACCGATACGTTGGTATCAATCGAAAAAAGACTGTAGATAGAATTTAGAAGGGTTGGTAATTTTTTTTTATAATTTAATAACGAGAAACACGTGTGATCGAGTCATATCGTTGCTTTTGTTTTGTTTAACTTGTAACGGGGACTTGTAACGAGAAAATTGTGCTTGATTTTTTAAGCTGATCCGATTTTACCGAAATTATCACGTTTAATGTTCCGTAAATAATTGGAATTCCGCAATTATCATATCCGCTTGTTGTCCGTACCAATTATGGTTTGTCGTTATAAACAAAAAAAAGATTCCTCCGTTCCCATTTGGAACTGTTTGAAACCGACACTGCGCAACGCATGTGCATATTGCAAATGCAAGAAAAAATATTTCCGGTGGCTAAGCAAAGAGTTTTATTGCCATCTGATGATCGAGTAAGTGGAGCATTGTCGTTAAAATCTTTGAGAAATATTATTGTGCGAAGACAATGCATAAAGAATAATCACGATCGATCATTAGACTGTAACAATTCCCTGTTAGAATTTAATAGTTAATTGTGAAAAAGCGAATAAAGAGCCAAAGCTGAGATGAAAAGAATTAGCGATGATCTTAGAAATATACAAAAGTGTAAAATTCTTCTCAAATAATTAATGTTTACATGAATATTGTTTTAATTCAATCGACAATATTTTTGTAATTTTAGTTTCACTCTATTAAAATTTAAATTAGTAAAAAGAACTATTAAATTTCTATTTTTTACTATTTTATGTTGATGTAAAATTCTTCTCAAATAATTAAAGTTTACATGAATATTCTTTTAATTCAATCGACAATATTTTTGTAATTTTAGTTTCACTCTATTAAAATTCAAATTAGTAAAAAAAACTATTAAATTTCTATTTTTTACTATTTTATGTTGATGTAAAATTCTTCTCAAATAATTAAAGTTTACATGAATATTGTTTTAATTCAATCGACAATATTTTCATAATTTTAGTTTCATTCTATTAAAATTCAAATTAGTAAAAAGAACTATTAAAATTCTATTTTTTACTATTTTATGTTGATGTAAAATTCTTCTCAAATAATTAAAGTTTACATGAATATTGTTTTAATTCAATCGACAATATTTTCGTAATTTTAGTTTCACTCTATTAAAATTCAAATTAGTAAAAAAGAACTACTAAATTTCTATTTTTTACTATTTTATGTTGATGTTGATTCTTCTCAAATAATTAAAGTTTACATGAATATCGTTTTAATTCAATCGGCAATATTTTCATAATTTTAGTTTCACTCTATTAAAATTCAATTTAGTAAAAAGAACTATTAAAATTCTATTTTTTACTATTTTATGTTGACGATAAATTATCGAAGGTTCGACGAAACGAATGTCAATGGCGTGAAAGTTCGGTTACATTATAGGTCTTTTCGTTGCACGGCGATGTTCAAACCTCAGGCCCTTTCGGTATGGATATAAATATATATGCGTGTATGTATATCCCCGCATCGATATCGCTATACGCTATACACATATAAATATATCCAGTGATCCCTGACTCCACGTACTCGCCCTGTTTCATCAGAAACAATTCAGCAAAGCAGAAAAAAAACTCTCTCCGTTCGCTCGAGCGTAGAAGACTGGACCACCGTGTATCTCGTCATATGTAAACGCGATTGTGGGAAAGGAAGCTGATGTACACCCGGAGTATTTACATCAGTCTACGTTCAGTCGTTGATCAAGCGAGATCCGAGTGACACTGCTGAGATCATTTCGTGAAAATATCCTTCACCTTTCAATCACTGTTGCTCCAACACCTTTAACAAAGAATATTACCGAACGTTAATCAAAATATTGATTATTACCATAACAAAATCATCATTATTAGACAAATTTAAAAAAATTTATAATACAATAACTTTGAAAAAAGTTTGCTCGAAAACGAGTTAAAGCTGTATCGGTGATTTGAATCACTTCCTAACAGAGTCTTAAGGAGAGAAGACAAACTCTCGAGGATAATACGAGGGTTCTAACAAAAACTTGTATAATTTAAAGCAATATTTAAAGAACGATATTAGATCAAGATGCCAAGCAGCAAAACGCGAGTTGCAATAATTGGAGGTGGTGTTGCCGGTCTTATTGTGGCCAGGCATGTGGCTTCGAAGCCCGAAAATTATAACGTTACCGTTTTCGAGCAAACCGATCAAGTCGGAGGAACTTGGGTGTACACCGACGATACAGAGTACGATAAGCACGGACTTCCTGTTCATAGCAGCATGTACAAGAATCTGAGGTAAACACTTTGCTTTTATCCTCGTTCGAATAACAATCTTATTATTTTCTTATGTTGTAAAACGTTGTAATTAATCGTTCAAAAACACGATAACATTATCTCAAATTTTGACTACAATTTATAAGATTGATCGATTGATTGATTAGTGCAGAATTGCGTTTGAACGTGTTACTTTGTTATTCGAGACGAGTACTTGAATAATCTGAATCGATTGGGGAATAATCAGTTGACAGAATTGCGTCTGAGCAGGGTCGACAACTTGTGCGCTGTTGTTTTCGTGGAAGAAATCTTTTCTGTCTTTTTTTTGTTATTCTCAAGAAAGTCTTTTGAAAGATGTTATGTATTGATAAAAGCAACACGCGATTGTTCTTTTGTGCGTATTTTTCGTCACTCTGCAAATTCGCGTCACTGATGGCAGGGAGTTGATACGCAGCCAAACATTTATACATATACTTGCGTATACTTACAATTCGATCACCGCCACAGACATTTTTTGGTCGAACAAGTCGCACAAGATTGCACATACTCCGACCGATAAACTTGGCTGACACCGAGTAGAGATATACTTTTGATCATACTCAGCATTAAGCTCAAGCATTATTGAGGATCGTCATCCAGATATCACGAAACAGTTCCTTTACCACTGAAATAAATCCAAACTATGATTAGCCGAAAGACTTTTTCTCTCACGAAACTCTCTAATCGTACGTTCGTCAGTACATTCGCATTATTGCAATTCATATCATAAAAAAGAGTTTGCTAAATATTACCTCGAACATTCGTGACCCGTATTTTCCAGGAAATCTCTAATCCATCAACGTATAATTTTCCAGAACAAATCTACCAAAGGAAATTATGCAGATACAAGACTTTCCATTCCAGGAGCAGTACGGGCCTTCATTCGTTCACCACAGTGTAATAAGAGAATATTTACTCAACTACACGAAACATTTCAACTTGTTTCAGCACATCAAGGTACCTTATTACAAATAAAAAAAGTATTTAATAATAGTAGCGAATAATGTAATTAGCATGATTGCTTCTTCATGCAGTTGAAAACTCTCGTGAAACACATCGAACCTGAAACTCTACCGGGTGGACAGACGATATGGACGATAACTTTCATGGATGTTGTGACCAAGCTCGTCAGTGTAAAAACGTATGACGTCGTCGTACTGTGTAATGGACACTACACCGTTGGAAATATACCTCGTATAACTGGCATCGAGACTTTCCCTGGCGAGACTATCCACAGCCATCAATACAGGAGACCGGATAACTATGCCGGAAAAAAAGTTTGCATCCTGGGTGCTTCCTGGTCTGGTATCGACATAGCCCTGGAAATCTCCAAATATGCTGAAAAGGTATACTCAAAATACAGTAAGAACGTTTCTTTTCTAAGATCTCAACAAAAGCAAAAATGTTCAATCTAGAAATTATTTTAGATATATCTGAGTCATGATTTACCCAAACCATTGGACGCTCATATGTCGGAAAACGTAGAACAGAGACCAGGAGTTAAATCCATCAGTGAGAATACTTTTGTTTTTCGTGATGGCACAACGGCTGAAGTCGATGTCTTCGTATATTGCACTGGTAAAGAGACTTAGTACGAGTTGTACCTAGACCATTCGCCTATTTCGAGGTATCCCAATTAATCTGATAATAAAAAACAAAAATGCAGATTTGGTACGAATAAGCAATGAAACAAATGCAGTGAGAAAAGAGACAAACTCAAAGTGCTGATTTTGTTATAATTTATGTTATGTTAGTTTGGTCTTATTAATTCGCAGGATACAAATTTACATACCCATTCCTGTCGAAAAAAGTGGGCATCAACACGGAGGACAATCACGTTGAACCTATTTACAAACATTTGATTCATACCGATTATCCGAGTCTGTTCTTCATGGGACTGCCTGGTATCGTCATACCGTTTCCAATGTTTAACATACAGGCTCAATACATCCTCGCTTTGCTCGAAGGGCGCGCAACTCTGCCATCAACTATCAAGATGCGTGAAGATTACCTGAGGGAAAAGAAATTCCTTTTAGATCAGGGAATACCCGTAAGTTAGGCTTAATACGAACCTCTCTGTTGAATTTTCTGTCAGAATTTTTATCAGCAAGATATGCAAAATAATTATAAAACGCTCTGTTTATAGGTAAGGCACATAAACAAAATGAAGGATAGACAATGGGCCTATTACGACGAGATCGCGAAAGCAGCAAATGTAACGTCATTTGCGCCAGTCGTCAAGAAGATTTACGATCACTCCAGTGAGATGCGAGATTTAGATTTCACGACGTACAAGAATTATCAATACAGAATCGTCGATAAGGAGAATTTTACTGTAACTTGTTGTAAGCCTTGTTAGGGTCTACGGGAGAGTACTGAATAAAACTTTATAGAGATAAGTGAAAAAAAACAGTTGTTGACATTTTCACTGAATTGAACTTCCGAAGAATGTTTATCGGCAAGACCGGCAAGACGAAACTCGAAACTATGTGCATGGAGCCTAGCGGTAGCAAAGTGAAACTTATTACTTTTTGCCGCCTCCACCAGAGGCGTCCTCGATGATTGCCGCGTTGTGTTGCCTAGCAACGTGGGGTTATGGGCAACCGTTTTCTAGACTCGACAACAAAAGTCATCCTTGAAAAAACGTGAATGTTCGTCTCTAGATGAATTAACAATGAAGGAACACGAAGAAGATGAGATATTAACAGTACCAACAAGTGATCAAGACAATCCGGTGGAGGAAAATAAATCAGTTCAAGACAACGAGATTGTCGAGGATCAAATAGAAGAAGGATTATCGTCCGCACCGGTCTATCAAATTCGTCCACGACTGCATGAAAAGTAATGTCTTCCGTGTTCTTTTCTTCAATTCCGTTGACCAAGATCTACTATTAATTTCAATTTGTACAGTTACGTTTAACAATCAATTGCGTGTCTGTATTTCTAACCTTACTTCGCTTAAGTCTTTGATATTTGATAAAAGCATTAGAACCGAATGTTTTTATTACAGATTTAAACCGACTAGCGTGAAAGAAGTGATTCACAATGTATTGTTCGATCAATTGTCTACCAAAACCTATAATTCTGAGGAAGCCAATGAATGGAGCAAGGGAATAGCTGATACCATAAAAAATAAAGTAAAGGGTGAGAAAAACTATTGTCCTATTAACTGAATTACAAGATTTTATCAATTACAATTTTCTAAATGAGAAACAATATAATTTCTCCAGATTTGAAGTTCAAGCGTTACAAGTACATTGTTAACGTCGTACTAGGCGAGCAGAAAGGCGCAGGATTAAAAATGGGCACAAGATGCATCTGGGACGCGGAAGCTGATAGTTATGCACATGATAATTTTGTAAACGTACGAAATTCTTCATATTTTTGTATGCACAGAATGTTTACTTATTAAGATCTGTATCTTATTGAAACAATCATTTTCTTTTTAATTTCAGGACACTATTTTTTGTGTTGCATCAGTCTATGCGGTATATTTTTATTAATATCTTTAAAAAGTGTTGACAGCAAAAAGACTTGTTATTCATTGAACGAAACCTATTTTAATTAATACATAAATAATTTTTATACCACAACCGGATATCACGGAATAATGCTAAATTTTATAGATTAATAGAACTTTGAAATGAAATCTCGTACTGTAGTTCCTTTTTCTGTACATACTTTAGTCCAATCTGTCATTGTGTATATATTTATAGCATGTAAGTCGTTTTCAACAATATGAAATACAGATTATTGCTATGTTCAGACGCTGTGCAGCTTGTCATTCAATTTCGTCGTGTTTGGTTACAATCGCTCACCGTCCCTCCCTGATTTAAGAAAATGGAACTTTTGGAAACGTATGAAGAACTGATAGAAGCTGACTCAAGACAGATATCAATATGTTGGAAACTTTTCCAGATATCTTTCTACTTATTCGGCGTTGTTTCTGGTTATGGAGCATCGCTATTATTTCACATTTTATGGGTGAGTCAGACACCAAAGCGTTTGTTTACATAAATATTAATTCATCTTTTGATATACCTCTTGCATGTGCAGTACGACATTTTTGCTGGTAACTGTCCTCTATGGGCTAAAATAATATCGCCGATTCAGCCACGCGTAATGTCAGATGAAGTCCCGGTTGAACAAGAAAGGATCATAGTGCCAGATTGGCGTCAGAAGATAATCGTTACCTTTAAACACACTGCGCATTGTAAGGTCTATCACTTTGTCAGTCTTGCGTCCTGTGCTTTCGGCATTGCTTGGATGACATTGTTCGCAATGTGTGGCAAGGGTGGATACGACACAAGAATGCAAGTATTCGAATCTCAGTCCATATTTTGTGAGCTTCATCAAATTAATACTTTCCTTTAAACAATTATTAACGATAGATTCGTAGCACCGTGGAAGGTCGTGCCTCCAGCAATCATATTTCAATTTATCTTCGCGATTATGATTATGTTTGTCGTTCACGACATGGAATATGGATATTCTGAGTTTGTGTATAGCCTTCAGAGGGTGACTTCTGTTATGAATGAAACTCAACTGTCGAATCTTACCAGGTGAACAAAAATCACTATTTCTTTTGCTTATTGTAAGGCGTGACTACATTTTCTAATACTCTTAATAATTCTCTTTCCTTTGCTTTCAGACGATGCGATGTGATTCAGAGTTACTTACAACTATTTGGGCCCAATAAGTGGAACGTTTGTCAAATATATTCTGCTTTACAGGTAAATTATTTCTCCTCATTACTATCTGTATTTATATTTCCTTGTAAAGACACATTATTCTATTTTACAGGTTCTTTCGTGGATCATGGCTTGGAGTTGGGTACTTGGATTAATAACGTTGGTCTTACGGGTTGTGAGAGTAAACGATTTCAAGCTACTCACCGTTTCGATTTACAAAGCAACACCGAAGGAAGTTAAAGAATACTCCCAGCGGAGCGAAAGTAGCGAAAGCTCAGAAAGTGTATGTTAAAACTAAAAAATTGGGGGAATTTAACTCTTCGACTTGGTACTGTATACTGTATAACTATGACTGTGTTTTTTTTTCAGATCTAACATCATCATCCATCAGAGTTGAATTGCTTTCCATCCGTGTTTTCACCTTAAGCTTGAGAACGTCGAGACTCTTTACATCGTCATTCATTTTTTTTAACAATCTTGGATTAGCGAGGAGACTAGCTACATTATGTAGCCTTGACATATCGTTTCTGAGTGAGTCTCTTTTGGTTCCTTCGACGGCAAGCAAACTTCGTGCTCTCTTTTTCATCTTCATTGTTTGTTCTAGTTCAAACGCAGCATTCTCTATTTCCCAAACGAAAGTGTCCGCTGTTTCCTTCAAATGACTAAAAATCTGTCGAATATGTAAAACCGGTTAATTAAAATAGAAATACCGAATTATTGAAGTTTACTGAAGTTATGTATGAGTTAAAATATATTTTGGCGAACTCACAGAGATGTAGTCTGTACACTTGATTGTGAATTTACGAAGTTCTTCGTCACGCTCGTCCAGCTTATCCATCAAAGAGTGTTTCTTGATCGTCAATTGCTCGTAATCCAGGAGAGTTCGACCTTCACCCATGATATTAGCTCGTCGTAATTTCATTTCGATGGTGGACAAAAGATTTTTCATCTTTATATAAGGCACTCTGGCCTTAGATAATTCACCAAACTTTGTCTGCTGTTTATTCGTCAAAGAATGAATTACACGATAGGTTGATGACTTTTCTGCTTTGCCGCTGATGAAGTTCAATCCTATTTCCAATTCTCTATCGACTAAATCCTTGAATACTTGATCAAACATTTTTTTCCGAAAGTCGTAAGAATTTGCCAGTTCTTGAGAGTGGATTTCTAATATGGGTTTCGCAGTTTCATAATGAGAATGCATTACCTCCAAGTCTTCTAGAACAGCATAATATCTGTGAAAGAATAATTTGGTCTTGAACTCAATCATGACATTATATGTTGATAACATAAATTTTCTATTAAATTGTAATATTGATATGAGCTTGGGAAAATGCTTTGACCTTTCATTTCCATGCAATGGCAAGGCACCCTCCACAGGTTCAAGATGAGGACACATTGCCATTGACTTCTCCAAAAATTGACAACACTTTTTGTGGAGAAGATTATTCTTCGCTTTAAGCATTCTTCGCTGATCGACAAGTTGTCTCAAACTTCCAATCATTTTCAGTCTCTGCTCAAGCATCGATGCAGCCCTCTCAAGCTGTTTACTTCTTCCTTGACTCACACGGACCTGTTCGAAATCTTGGCCGTCCAGCAAATGAATTTCTTCAATAATTTTCGAAGGTTGAAAAATCTGACTCTCAAACATTTCATCCTCTTCCAGTTCTTCGTCAATTTCCTCAATGTCCGATGCGATTGTAAACTTTCTGGGCATTCTATTGAGCTTACCCAGTCGAGCTGCCTGTGATAATATTTTCGTGTCTTCTAATATTCCTTCACTTACTTCCTCCTTTTCTTCGCCACCGGAAGAATTGTCATCTTCTATAATAATTTTGTCGTCGAGCAAAAAGCCAGATTTGTTTGATTCAGCATTTTTAGACTCAAAGTGCAATTGGTCCATGATAACGTTGGACGTTGTTTCATCTACAATATTGAGATGATGTATTTTACACAAATCAAAGTGTTACAGAAATGCTTATCATTATTCTCACTATCGTCGGTAATCAGATCCAGCAAAAATCCGCTCGCGCTACCAGACTTTGTGGAAATGTGATCTTGGGATAGGAATGAATAATCTTTGTACAATAGAACCTTGCAACTTGTATAACAATGTATTACCTTCATCTACATTCTCCATCTCCTTAAAAATGTTACCAAAAATAAGGCATCAGGATAAAAATATGTGTAAAATGCCATACAAAAAGCAGAAACACTACTGTGTCTAGTAACCGCAAAGATATAAATTCCAAACTGGCATCTTCTACTAGCTGGCAGCCAGAAATGTGAAGAAAAACAGACGTAACTGATTATCAATTGCATTGAAGTTGCCTCGAAACTCCTATTGACACAATAAGCAAGGCAGAAATGTTTTTTACGGTACTTTCATTTCATTTACATTGAACCCATCATTCTATTGATCTCAATGAGAAAAACGTGTCGCCATAGTTGCTTCGCGATAAACGTTTCTTCCGCGTAAAACCAACATTTGACACGGTGACTTATGCGTATCTTCTATAGGTTCATCGTCGGCAGCCCTGACTTGAAGCAAGAACATCCTTCGAGATCTCGTGGAAAGATTCAGGTACGAGCCGTGAAGCAGGAGGTATGAGAATATGATGATTTCTCCTTTCTTTGCCGATACGGGTGTTGCGCCGGCGAGAGGATAACGCTGAGGATCAACGTAATGATATACCTCGCCCTTTTCATCCGTTAAGCCGTGATCTTCTAATGGACCGAGCTTGTGACTTCCTGGGTAGATAGCAAGTCCACCGTTCTCCGGTGTGGTGTCATCCAGATGCACAAATACCGCCAGCATTGTATGGTTCTTATGAGGAAAGTAATGATAGTCTTGATGCATCAGGTAAGGTGCACCTTTTTCAGGTGGTTTTATGTGAGCCTTCGTATGGTGTAGGACAATGTCTTTCGTGTCCATGACGTCCTCCAGGGCGTCCAATAATTTTGGATGTGTGATCAGTCGAGTGAAAACCGCATTGTGCATTTGAAGATTGTGAATTGATTTTACCTGTTGAAGAAGTTTACATTTATGTATAAGTTATGGGAACAAAAAAGTCCATTAAATTTATGCAAGGGTAACTTACTGTATAATCGATATTTCCAGCCGCTTTCTTCATATCGTTACCGGCCCAGGCAGACTCCAAACCCTCCAAATTTTCACGTCGTTTACGCTCGAACAATTCGTCGTAGGCTTCTGATATTTCGTTCATTTCCTTCATCGAGTAGACGTTGGAAAGCTTGATGTATCCATTCTCCTTCCAAAATTCCTTTTGTTCACGAGATAAAAACTTCAGTCCGCTCATCTTCTACAGAAGTTTAGTAACTATCGAAGAGGTTCGATTAACTGAGTTTTGTTAATATCTGCGAGGCACATTAATACTTGTTCTCCCACTTAAACCTTACTTACGAACGATAATAAATGATTGTGCAACTTTACCATGATAACAAGTTTTGCGAAAAATGTATTTTTGTTGTTATTGGTTGTACGATGGATCATCCGCATCATGATGCATCAATAATGACGGTACAGAAACCCTGGAAGATTTCTAAACCGGTCAAATTATTCTCTTGTAATTGTACCGGCGTATCTCGAGGTTCGATAATTAAACAACACAAGCGTATGTGTTTACGTGTGACAGATCAGACCAGAGGTCAATTCACGATTACGATAAACTTTTTTGAAAAATGCATCTCAACTCTAGTCACAAAATCATGCCATATACAGTTGGAAGATTTTTAAAAGCTAGTAAACAATAAATACCATTAATTTCATAGAAATTTGAACAATTTCTTATAAAAAACAATTGTTTATTTCTGTATTCACGATCAACTGTGGCGATATAACATCAATACTTATTTTCGACCGTTGCTACAATTGATTCAAGCACGATCGTACATCAGTCTTACTATTATTTCCATAAATGAATGTAAGGATCTTGTATAAGTTCTTTCGTTCATAGCTTAATTGATAAGTACCAAAAAATAAATGTAAAAAATTACTGCTAATCGCATCAAATTTCCATAACAATAACAGACACCTCTTTCAAGGTGATTCGTAAGTTTTTATGCGAACAACTTGTATATATGCATAAAAACATTTGCTCATTAATACATAGATAGTACATATTGATTGCAATATCAAGCCAGATTCACACAATCATAAGTGGCTCAAAGTCAATTCACGGAGTATTGGTTCTCTATATAAAAAATTGTCTAAGTCAATTTGTCCAGAAAAATTGTCTTTTATCTGGCAAACTTGAAACCTTTTATCACATCGCGTGACTGATACCAGTAATATGAAAAATTGTCTTGTCTCTCATTCGCGTACTCACTATTTTCATCTTCCAAACTCTTCTCTGTACTAGGATGTGGCAAGTCGTTATAAACCTTTATAGCATTTTGGCAATGACAATCAGCCACGTACGCTGTATTTGTACTGAATGTTATGGTGAAAGAAGTTGTGTTTGTCGGCAATATATATCGAGGTTTTGGTAGAAAAAAATCGGACGTAGGTTTGTTTTCGTGTTTTTGGAGAAGAACAAATGTATTGGTGACTCCCAGTGGCAAGTTCATGGCATCTTGAAACTCCTGGCAATTGATTATTGATCTGTAAAGAGACAAACATTGATTCTTACCATTAAAATATGAAAAAAATGATAGACAAGCACCATCTTCTTTTCGATATTCGTACTTTCACAAATCGTTCTATAAGGGGAAGTTTACGACTCGTTCAATATCAGATAAACAAGTAGTACAAAATGCGCTTACCTCATGAGATTTAATAAAGGTTTCCTTGAAGAATGGTGATACTCCATGTGACTTTGACTATTTAAAATTCCATCCGGCAATTGTACTCTAATACATAGTTTGGGTGCAATTGTCGTAGCACCGATAATAAGAACGACTTCTCTCACAGTGCAACTGGTCGAATGAAGTTGAGAAGTAAGATTTTCTGAAATATTTCTCAGTGAACTCATCAACGTCTTCGTCGCGTTACAGTTTCTATCGGTGGGCTTCAATCGAGGTTGTAAAAGAGCCAAGGTGTCGTAAGAGAACGGAATTTGTTCTTTCTGATAAAGTACGTATTGTATCAGTTCCATTATGAGCTTTATGCAAGAATCGCTGGTCAATGGCTCGTCCAGTGACACAGGAATGCAAGTATCCGCTATTTTTCTTCTCCCAAACATTTTTAAATTATTTAAACACTAACTTTCAAATCCATCAGACGTCTATAGCTCGTTTGTCCTAGAACAAGTACATTAAAAATTGGGTACGTCTGGAATTTTCTGATTTACTCTGGAACTTATTCGTATGCACATTTTGTATATTATAGGTTCGTTGTTTGGTGTGAAATTAGCTGCGACTCGCGGTGTGGGACTCGTATCGCACGCGGGAGCGTTGGTTATGCGACATCTGTGCGGCTGAAGAGTGAACTTTTTAATACCCACGTTAAATTGGTCGCAAGCTATCGTAATCACCCCCTGAAGTTGGCCGGCCAACATGCACTTTATTAATTGACTTTTTTTATATCGTTAGGTGGTCGTTAGGTAGCGTTAGGTAGGCTAATTAAAACGTTAGGTAGTCAATAGTTTTTTCAAATAAAAATAATTAAAAATGTATGTGAAATTGGCCGAAAATTTTTTTTTTCCTTTATTAATTTTTTCGAGATGCTCAAATGATGCGTAATCGTTAAGTGGTCATGAATATATTAATTAAAACGTTAGGTAGTCAACCATATCCTTGCAAATCCAAAAAACAATTTTGCGAATTATGCATGTGCAACAGCTATGCGCACCTATGCGGCTTTAGCCAGCGACTGACAATTGCGATCTTTGCCCGTTACGCATGCGTCGCACATGCAGGTTTCTCAAAATTGTTTTTTGGCTTTTGCAAGAATTTAGTTGAGTACCTAACGTTTTAATTAAACTACCTAACACTACCTAACGACCATCTAACGATATGAAAAAAATCCATTAATAAAGTGCAAATTGTCCGGCCAACTTCACGGGGGTTTATTAATCGTTAGCTACATTGTAAAAAAAACGTAATTATTGTTAAATAATCATTATATATTACGAGATAGCAATTCATTTTGGGATATATATATCATCAGAGATAAGTGATCCCGGTTAAGAATTTTTAGGCTCGTAACTTTCAGCTTCCCTCAGGCAACCCCCATCGGTCGGTTGGGCACTGCATTTGAATTCAAAACTCACCCCTCCCCGAGAACAACACACGCGCAAACAGAACCTTACATCACTGTTTGCTCCGTTGATATTCCGCGAATAATATATCGTTTGTCGTACTTTCTGAATGAAATCGAAAGTGTCGGGAGTTATGCTGTTTATCTGAACAATTCGTGAACGAACATAATGTTGATCTATGACGTTTTGCACAAAGAGAAAGTGTATCGCAGCGTAACAAATGATCTTCGAACTTTGGGGGTTAAGCACAGGCTCAAGAAGAACGCTGTGAAAAGCGAGAAGCTTGAGAGGAATCGTACCGATTCGAGAAAAGTCTTCAAAGTTTCGTTGTCTTATCAGCCTCTGGACGTGGTAAACTTGCCATCGGGTGCGATAGTTCACGTTCCCGTGTTCGTCTGTCAGGCGACCGCGTATCTCGAGAAGTTTTTTCATCACGAGGGTCTCTTTCGTAAAGCTGGCTCACAGGCTAGACAGAAAGAGCTGACAGCTCGACTGGATAGTGGAGGAACATTGGGCGATAAGAATCATGCGATAGACGTTGCAAATTGCCTGAAGACTTTTTTTCGAGATTTACCAGAACCTCTCATACCGTATTCTTATCATGATCTATTCGTGCGCTGTCTTGTTTTGCGCTCCCACAGAGTCGAAGCTCTCATGCTCGCTTGCATTCTTTTGCCACCTCATCATCTCAACACCCTCGCCTTTTTCATGGATTTTCTCAAAAGGGTTTCGCTTTACGAGAGCCAAAATAAAATGAGCATTGATAATCTTGCAACGGTTATCGGTCCTAATATTATGCCCCTTCAAGAAACAACAATGTCCGCCGTACAGACCCGGCTGGAAGCTCATTTAGTTATTGTCAAGGTAAAGCGCAGCAAGAACATTCTTAAATAACAAAATTATTTTTCTTTTCTCTCCGAAAGAAAATAATATTAAAAAATTGACAACATACGATTTTAGATTTTGATAGAAAATGCAGAAGTGATTGGCGTTCTACCTGAACACATATCAGAAGCCATTGCCGCGGAAGTCATCGGCAGTGTCGAAACGGAATTGGACCATTCCAATTCAACATCTCGCATGAGAAATAGCAAAAAGAAGAAACATCGAAGTGGTAGTCTCACTCGTAAGTTACAAATTACGATAATTATTACTGTACAATTTATCAACAATTATGTAATAATTTCGTTGCTACAGGAATGTTCAATGGCCTGAAGAAAATGGTCGGCAAAAGCGGTTCGCCCGATGCAATGCAATCGAACAATCCCTTGGTATCCCCGGATTTGGATTCCGAACATACACCCTCGGTAAAAGTTGGCAAAAAACGAAAAGTCGCGGAGCCAGCAAGCACTGTTAGCGTGAAAAAAAAGTAAGTGATTCGCAAATACCTCGCTGCTCTAAATTTCATCTCGAGTCTACTCTTCGCTAGTGTACTTTTTTGCATGTAACATATAAAATATTCAAAGCATAACAAATCACCTTGCAGACGAGAAATATTGGATGCAATACCCGATCGCACAAATCACCAATCCCGACCTTTGCTCGCATCTCCGGTCTGTACCGATCCAAAGTACGTAACGTTCATCATTGTTTTTGCTCGTCCCCTTAAATCGCTCTTGCACGTTATACGCCCTTGCTCACCTGGCACAGGTACTAACTCTGGGTATCATTTGATTTTAAACATTCGCAGCCCCATTAGGGAGAGAAGTCCCATGCACAAATCGAAGGTCCGAAAATATTTAACGCACAAAGTTCATTCGGAAATGTAAGATTGAAATTTGTCTTAAAATTGGGAATGGGAAAGTTTGTCGTTGTCACTTTAATCGATGCGTAATATTTTCCTAATATTCGTTTCTTTTTTTCATACAGGCGTGTCTTTGACAAGATCGATAAACCCAAGAAACTTAGGATGAGCTTGGACCGCTTCGTTTCACGGAGTAAACAGGTATACGAATCATTCGACGATATCAAAAACGTCTAAAAGAGTTTATTAACGATGAAAATATTTAAAATTACAGAAAGTCGCTGATGTCGAAATGGAGAATCCTTGCCAAGAATCCTACAGTCCTTGTATCGAGAGACGTTGGAGCTCCGTGAGTTCAACATCGGCCACGAAGAAGAGTCGCGAAAATCCTTCAGCGAATACGACGACATTGACATCGCCCCCGATGCGAAAGGCAACGACACTAGTGAACGTTCGTGACGATTACGATCGCATATTTATGGACGCCGACGTAAATCTATCCGACGATGCAACCGATCAACCGTCTGCCCATGGAAAGCAAAAAGCTACCAACGACGATCCTAGAACGATGAGAACTCGTCGTGCCAGTAATTGTCGACGATCTTTAGACATGACACTGTTGGGGGAAACGATGAGGGATCGTTCGACGGATTACCCACCGAAACACGAAAAAAATCTTCGTTCGAGACGCTTATCAACTAACGAATTTCCCCACCAATCGTCGATATTCCTGACTGAAAAGGAAAATTCTTCGATCGCAACGAAAACTCCTGGATGCGAAGAATACGTAAGAATACCAAAAAGTGAATACGAAGAAATCAAGAGTCGCGTCTCGGCGATCGAATCTCGCATATCGCAAGAATTTGGCTGTATAGCGAGCGAGAACGAGGAAATAACGACGACGAATTGCGCGAGCAAAGTACAAATGGAGTACGAGAAAACACTTGGCGAGGCGAGTATCGAGAGCACAATGACTGCAGATCACTTGGCAAAGAGGTTGAGCAAGGAATTGAAAATACGTCGATCGAGCGAGCACAAGATTATAAGATCCCCGAGCGCCCGTAAAATTGGAGTTTTGCGAAGACGATCTCAAGAAAAAGCACCGTCGAGACGAGTCAGTAGAACCGCTTCTTGGCACATATCCCAACGTACAAATTCTCAAGCCAGAGACGAACATTCGTCGCCTCGATTGAACAATGTTTATCAATCTCCCAAAAGACCACGAGTACAGAATCAGGATTATTATCAGGACGTTAGATTAACGAGCGACTCTCTATGTAGCGACGAGACGAACGCGAGATTGAATTATCTTCAAGAACAGTTGCACACTCTTATATCGCACACCGCAGAGCATACACGTGGCTCGTTCAGCGACGACGATGTAACTGGCGACGACGAGGTTTGTGTAACGAAAAACAAGCTAGCCCCGCAGGTGCGACGGGCTTCTTCCTTTCACGGTAACGAATTTATCGACAATTCCCGATATTTTAACAATCGTGTCAAAGAATTGAAAAAAACCAACAGTCAACAAAACGTTTTAGCCAACGGGGATCAATCGGAAGTTCGCAAGGAACCAGGGCGAACGAAAGCCATATCTTGGAAAGACGCAGCTGGCTACTTCAAGTCCGAGCATCGCTCGAATCCGATCACGCCGGTTCAACAAACCGGAAGACCCTCGATTGCGAAACTACGCACTCAGAATGCAGGCATGGTACTGGCAAAAGCCAAATTGTTCGACGAGAACGAGACGCGAAAAGTTTCTAGCGAAACATGCTTGGACAAAAAGTTTCACGAGACGATGGGAGTAACGATGAAAGTACCAAGACTAAAGGAATTGAAGAACCTCGACGTTGATTCGCCATTGAGGAAAAGTTCGTTGACGAGAAGAAAGCATTGCAAGAGTCCTAAGAACAATCACACCAGGCTGAGAGTAGCTTCTTCGCCGAATTATTCGCCTCTCATAAAAATGGAATTTACGATAGTTCCACAGCAAACTAATTCCCGACAAACTACGGAGAAACGCTCGAGTCGTCGAGCTTCCCAGAAATTCGAACAAGAGAATCTGGATACGTCTCGTCCGGTCGTCACTCATGAGAACACACCGAATTATCAAAAAGAGAACAAACCATCTCCGACTTCTTCACAGACTTTCGCTGGAAGCTTACAAGATTCGAACATTAATATTTACAATCCCGATGCTGGGAGTACTTGTAAAACTCCTCACATAAAACGTCCTCTCGCTGTAAAAACGCCAAAGAGCGCGAGATCACTGGCACGAAGACCAGCGGTCGACACGCGAAGAACACCTCTAAAAGCTGTGCCAACGCTCACCACACCGAAGCGACAGAGTCCAAGAAACGTTCTCAAAACCAGACAATTAAGCAAACCTATAAACTGAACAACTTGTTTCTAATATAGAAACATATTTGTTTTTTACTCTATAAAGAAAGAAGGAAAGTGATTAATCGGTATTAAAGTGCCATACTTATCGCAAAACAAAAGTAGAAAGAAATAGTAGAGAGAAAGTCTTCTGTGAAGATGTGTACGAACATATTTTTTCGGAGATTTTTTTTTTAATGATAAAACAGACTACGTTTTGTACTATTTGTTTATTTTACTATTAATTCTCTATGTGACGACACGTTCACGACTAGCGAGTCGTGAATCTGTCGCTGTCCGTTTGACGAACAACACAATTCTCTTGCGCACCTCGAGTTACTAAAACTAATTAACAATATTAGACCCTAGTTTTCTATGTTTCATTCTTTTTTCACTGATTTTTGCTTTTTTATACGATCTTATAAAACGCGCTCTAAGTATTGTAAGAACGGTCGAGTATTTCTACGATTCTAGTATTATCAACAAGATAAATTATGTATCAATTTTATATTTTATAATTTCACTATACTAGTTATACCCCTGAGATGGTTTAAAAACAGCCACGGTCTCGCGACGACGTGTAACAAATTGTAATTGAATTCAGTCTTGAGAATAGAGTTCAATCGACTCGTGAGAAGAAAAATTAAAAAAATTGTAAAGCTATCCAATGTTTGTTTCCCTCACGAGGAACCGGACGATTGTACACCGATGCAATTTGGACATACGTTGCGCACCCTGTGAACAAACATTATAAAAAAACAATTCAATATTTTTCATCAAATCTTAGGTTTGTACAGAGTCCAAAAATTAATGAATATTTTCTTTTAAACGTCACGAAATGACTAGAGATATCTTCGTTGTAAATTAACTTTGTTGTAAATTAAATTAACACGTTTGTTAGTTTAATTACGTACTATAAGATTTTGTTTGTACTAACTTATGATATCTTGGATTAGCTCCAGCATGAACCGGATGTCTTTGTCTTTGCCATACAGAATGTTCCGGTCTGACAAGATGCATGAGAGCGTCGCAACAGGCACGTGAAACGACTGCCCGAAAGCCCATTCTCATGAAAAGTCGTTCGCGTTGATTCAGAAGAAACGATGGCGTCCAGATGCTCCTTCGACCACAAGTAGACGCCCAGAGTTGCAACTCGGTTCTAGTTTCATCATCGTCCTCCTCCATGTCGTGAGCTAAATATCTTAGGTGTATATTTGTATCGTTATTATTAATATACGAGTTAGAAAGCATAAAAGAAGACAAACGATAGAGCGTAGGTCGTGCCAAGGTCACTGTTACACATTCAAGGTCACCGCTTGTGCAGTCACACGCACGCCTGTACTAGTGGTTATGTGTAGTCTTTTGTTTTCCTTACAAAGCAACGAAAAAGTTGATCCGCGTATATTCCTCGGGAAGAAACGACGCCCTGAGAAAATACATGAATACCATAGCGACGAGATACTTGTCAGCTAACTTATAACATCTGTCGTATTCCAGAAAATCATCGAGTCCATCGTCTGCAAAGAGATTTTTTTCATAATGTTCTATTTTACCATGGGACGTAACTGACACATTTTTAAACTCGTACGATATTCTCACCGTTACGAATAACAAAAAAATAAATAAAGTTCGTTGCGAATGGTTTATGTCACTAATTATGTGCCAAAAGGGGTGTGTACCAATAATTTTGAAAAAAAGATCGACGTTCCACTGTTTTATCGGAACTTTTCTTCTACGGAGAAGTTCTCGTAAATTCGCTGTTTTGTTCTTTTCTTTCTTCAACTCCACGACGTCTTCCATATTTGTGTAAGCTTCGAACGTTTTGTTGATTTCCGGTTTGTTAATCGTGTTATAAACACCGTCGAGTCGATTTGTATGCGCGAGGTGTTTGGGAAACAAATGACTAAAAGTAACAAAAATCGTTGAACGTTCGAAAGTTAACCGTCCATACGAGTCGAGCGCTTTTTGTTTTTGCGTGCGAGTTTGAAAAATGTGCTATTGTGGCGTCTTTAGTCCACGGTGCGCCCTCGACGTGCTTTTTCAGTATCTCGTAGCTGTGTCTATTCGAGCTGTGAAACAAAAATTAATTTAATGTTAAATAAGTATAGACTCGCGAAAATTCCGTCGTCGAAGCGATATCCACGTGGTTGACTAATACTGGGAAGAAATTCAATTGACTTGCGTAATCGGAGATATCGTTGCGGTCTCTCTATTTTCTTCTCTCTCTATATATATACATATATGCATATATCTCGTGTGTGTTACACAGATAAGCGCACACATACGTCGTAATGTCGCCGTCGCCGAACAGACGATACGTACGTGTCCCATACAGTTAGTTGCACGAATCCCCGCGATAAATCGTGTGTTATCCGTCAATTCTGTGGGGCAGCACTGGTTCCACCACTCTGGCTCACTTTCATACGGAGTTGTCAGTTCGTAAGAGAGACGTGTATGTTGTATATTTGGCTTAGGGCACGAAGGGATTTTATTGAAAAAAGTAACATCGCGATTGAAATTAATTGTACGCAGCTGTGAGAAAAGCCTGACGAGGCTTTCGGAAGGCCGAAAATGAGGGCCGCTGGGATATTGCTCATCAGTTTCGCACTTACGTGCGCCGTTATCACTAATGCATATTATCAGAAGAAACAGTTCTATCCGTCTGTCGTCTACATAACCAAATCGAATCCCTGTATGGCTGTAAGTTTTTTCCTCGTTCGTATTCAACAATAACACTTGACTCTCGTATTAAAGTTTCTCGAACCTTCTACCACGTATAACCTCTTGACGCTTAGCTTATAAGTAAGACATAATGATAATGAAGTTCACTATGTACACAACATAACCAAATCGAATCATTCGTTTCGTGAATTTACGTCATTTCATTCGATAATATTTGTTCTAGTTATTGTTCTGAGTCTCTCGAGCGTATATGGCTCGTAGTTTAATTTTCTTTATAGTTAAAGCATAAAATTCAATTCGTACGTGACATTAACATTTTTCACCTCACAGTTCGATTTATCTGTCGACCGAATACTCGAAAATTACTGTTCTAATTTAATAGATAAATTAACTCTTTCAATCCAATATTGTATATGTAGGAATAATCGCCTTATATATATCAGTTTTTCCTTCCATTTTGAATTTTTTTTTTTTTTCAGGTTATATATGTACAGGGATTGATCCTTGTTTTTATCACAAATACCTTTCTGAGAAAAATATTTTTTGGAAATCTACGCGCCGCCGAGCTCGAGGTACATGTGGAAAATATAATTATAAAGCAGCATATAAATAAGCGTATTATGGAATTTTTACTACAATTAGCTTTGTTTGTTTCTTTACAGCATTTGGTGGAAAAAGCTTGGTACGCAGTGACCGAAACATGCCTTGCATTTACAGTGTTCCGAGACGATTTCAGTCCAAAATTTATAGCTCTATTTACTCTTTTATTGTTCCTAAAGTCTTTTCACTGGTTGGCCGAAGATCGAGTGGATTATGTAAGGCTAAAGATGCGCATAAGATAATTTAAAAAAATTTGTATACTTCTGTATAATCTGATCTTCTGATCCTCTTTTTATAGATGGAACGAAGTCCGGTGATAACATGGCTATTTCACTTACGAGTGAGCACTCTCCTTATTCTTCTTACGGTCATAAACGCGAATATGATACGATACGCATTCAATTCGACCCAGATTAAAGGAGCTTCCGTCCAGCTAGTTTTTGGTTTCGAATATGCGATACTTTTGACCGTTGTATTGAATATCATCGTCAAATACGTACTTCACACGGCAGATTTGCGCAGCGAGGGTCCTTGGGAGAATAAGCCAATGTTCTTGCTCCATGCGGAGCTTGTTATCGGATTTATGAAGGTATTGTTTATTTTTCAGACTTGCACGTTCAGGATTTTATGCAAAATTGATGTTAAAGTCATGGGCTTCTTTTTTAATTCCAAGGTTATGTTGTACGTGTCTTTTGTGGCGATAATGGTGAAACTTTATACGTTGCCGTTGTTCGCTTTTCGGCCGATGTATTATACGATGAGAAATTTCAAAAAAGCCTTCCAAGACATTGTGATGTCTCGAAGAGCTATCAGAAATATGAATACCTTCTATCCAGATGCGACGCCCGAGGAGCTCGCTGCTGCTGACAACGTTTGTATAATATGCAGGTAAGTTATAAACTAGTGCGGTGGATATTTTTATTGATCTTTTTGGAGA
This sequence comes from Netelia fuscicornis, assembly GCA_946811545.1. NCBI lineage: Eukaryota > Metazoa > Arthropoda > Insecta > Hymenoptera > Ichneumonidae > Netelia > Netelia fuscicornis. The sequence goes on along the minus strand of OX328012.1, from coordinate 3,172,781 downwards.
ATGCTTTTTGTTTGATTTCTATGATCGTATAAAATTTCACGGGGTTGTTTGCAGGGAGGAAATGGTATCGGCGAGTAAAAAATTGCCATGCAATCACATATTTCACACAGCTTGTTTGCGCTCATGGTTTCAACGCCAACAGACTTGCCCCACCTGCAGACTAAATATTTTGAGGCCAGCGACTGGAAATACAGAAGCGAGACCTCCAAATCAACCACAAGAACCCGTGCCGACTCCACAAGCGGCTCAACGAGGTGAGCCAGAATCATTGACTCCGTAGTCTTAATAAAAAATTCCGATCTCCCGTTTTTTCGTTAGTCGCAGCAAAATGCCTAATTCGGTAGTGAACTTTCGTAACATCCCGGTCACAATAATTTCGATTTTTCTCTCTGAACAGCCCCGATTACTGAAATAAGGACAATCCATGATTGGAGAGAAGCGATTGCCCAAGGTCGTGAACCTCCACCAACGAACGTACCACCGAATGTGCCATTTTTCGCACCTCCTTTTCCCACCGCTGTACCATTACCACCTGTACCAACTCCACCACCAAATCTTTCAACTCTGAGCGAGGAGGAACTCCGAGCTATGGAGGGAAATTTGCGACAAGCTGTGGAGGCGCGAATTCAAACGTTGCAGAGAGCTCAACTTTTATGGGATGCAGGGCACGCTCTGATGAATCAATATGAGACCGCGGTAGCGGCCGCCAAGTAAGTTTAAAGAATAAACGAAACAAGCCATCAAAATACTTCCAGTCGAAAAGATCAACATCGATAAATCACGCGTTTGTCCTTTCTTTCAGTATTACGGTTCCAACAGCATCAGGAACAAATGTAATTCCCGAAACAGCGGGTCAGAATGAAGCGGCAATGACCACGGAAAAGCCCGTGGGCAATATCGACGAGCGCGTAACGGCGAAAACAGCAGCAACATCGAACGATGACTTATCGACGAGATCGGACAGTAGCAACAGTAGCATAGATGGCACGTCGTTACCCTCGACATCGAGAGCCAGCGATGAGCCGAACAGCGAACAGGCAGCTCTTAGAAAACGAAGATTGCAAAAATTCTCGGTACAACCTGCGGCGGATTAAAAACAAAAAACCGAAAAGAGATAAACAACTAAAAACAAACAAAAAAGGAAACATGCTTTTGTTATGTGATAAACGTCTATCGAATCGGTCAAAATCGCTGATGTATCCTATTTCCAAATTGTATCAAGAAACGAAAGTATCGGATTGATCGAACGGAAACTGTGTTACCGTTGCAACATGCAACCGAAACATTTGAGGACCAGGTGACAAGGATTCGATAAGAGAGATATATATATGTCATAAACAAAATAAGTTCTTGGATTTTTTTTCTTTTTTTTTTGTGAAGTGTGAAATCCCATCGAGCATTTCGTGGATACTCGAAATCGCAAAGACTAATTCCGTACTATCTTACTCGCACACTTTTGGAACTCCGGAGACTTTTGTATATCTTATAAGCCTAAGTCGCACCGGGATGCGGAATGAGAGAAGTGGATGATGGCTGGATAGATGATGTTTTGAAGTGATGATTCTTCCATCGTTTGTCGTACAAAACGACATAACGATTCTACTTGTAGATAAGAATAATATAAGCGAAGTAAAATAATTGTTTGATCTACGAGACGTGGCGCTGCGAATGATGTAATAAGGTAAAAATGAAAATAATTGGACTCGAAACGGTGATTTGGTGAACGAGAATGATTTCATAATACATACATAAACACACATCCCCATACACACACGTGAACTAACAATCAGACTTATTATAGTTGCGTGGCTGTAAAATAGGAGTTCCAGGAAACTATCGACACATGTAATAAACCTATTTGTCTATTTACATTCTTCCCGTTTGCGTTTTCAGCGGTGTCAAAATTTCTAGTGACGAAATATCACGGTCTTACATACAGGTCTTGCAACTCTCAGGAATGGGGGTGACTCGCTTGTTGAAGCAGTTTTTGGAAGTTCACGGTTTGGCCACATGTGACACTGCAATCGAGTGCCGATTGGGTTGCGCAAGCGCACTATTAACTTGACTAGCAAAAAATAAAAACAATATTATTGTCGGTAAATCATAAAGATTATTACATTAAATATCGCACAACATTAATATGAGCCGAGAAAATGTTGAACGTAAATGGAGAAAAAATCGCACAGAGCCAACGAAAACGATGATTATGAGGTTATGTCATGTCGACACTCGATAGCAGCGCTGCAGGTGGCGATAGAGAGAACTCGATTTTTCTGCTTCAATATTCGAGTCACTTTAGCCTTCCCCCACTCCCGGGAGTTGTAAGACCGTGCGAAATATCGATGACAAGAAAATATATTTAAAAGGTACCACGTGCGCCTGAACAGCTGATTTGCGTTGCTTGACAAACATGGCGTCCATCGTCGAAGTTGTTTCTGCGTCTCGCGGAATGTTGAGACAAATTGTACGAAAGTGCAACGGTATTAATCCCAATTTGTTGGTCCTGACGAGAAACTGTCATAACGAAGCTCGAGCGAAAGATGAAAGTTACGATATCGTCATTACTGGAGGTGGAATGGTCGGAACGACCCTCGCCGTTGCTTTAGGTTAGGACAGTTGATTGGACCGTCACATTGATTCAAAACATTGCAGGTATTTTCTGTCAGAACGAATTTCACAGGATGTTTATCGTTTGGTCTTTTTAGCTAACAACAGAAGACTCGAGTCTAAAAGCATACTTTTACTCGAGGGTAGCAAACAATGCGAATATCAATGCCAAGAGAAATATTCGAATCGTGTCGTTGCGCTGAATCAACAAACTAGAACTCTGCTATCGAGTATCGGGGCTTGGCAACATATAGAAAAAACACGCTATGCTCCAGTTCGAAAGATGCAGGTAAGCTATTGGTCCTTTGTCTTGTCCAGCGTTACGCATGCTTCGCTTTCACATTTTTACAATTGTACATGAATTCTCTCTGTCCAGTAGGTATGGGACGCGTGTTCGGAAGCAATGATCACTTTTAACGAGGATCATCTTGACGAAGAATTTGCATATATAGTAGAAAACGATCTTTTGCTCGATGCGGTCAATCGTCAATTACCGAATCATCCATCGATAAAAGTAATTCATAATGCCAAAGTCGAGAACATTTCGCTCCCTAGAATACGTGGGGAGGATGCTAAGGTCGTTTTGCAAAATGGGGATGAATTCAGGTCAAAGCTTCTGGTAAGTAGTTAAAAATTTAATTTTGATTTCAATTCTTATAACGATGCTATAAAACTGTCTAGTTAAAGTTTGATGTTTTCAACGCTTGTTGCTTAAATTAATATGTTCTCTTCAACCAAACACTTTATTCTTTTTAATCGATAAGATACAAAACACTTGTTATCAAATACAATAAGTGATTGTTCCACAATCAGTTGTCTCCGCAATTCTTCACACGCCGTTTTGCATATCGAGCTCTCGAGTAATATTCTCCACTCTGTTAGTAAGCGTATCCAATCGTGAACTGATATTTTGCGAACATCTCTTAAGTTCTATCGCCAATTCGGATAATTGTTGACGATTACTGTCACTGGTCGAAGTCATGCTGTACAATCTACTCAATCTCATTTCACCAGCTGCAGCAACATTGTTGGAGCTTTTGTTGACAAAATCATTGGAGTTTTTGTTACGCGTTTTCCTCTCAGTAACGAGACGATAAACTGCCTTGATCAATTCCCGTGGTAGCCGGTTCTCCCTTGGATCGTTGGGACGAATGTGAAGAGCGCAATGATAAGGTGGATGAAGAAGAAGCGCTCCCCTCCTGCAAGCTCTGATAATCCTTCTCGGTCCATGATCAAGAAGTTTCGAAAAGAGCATACTCTCCAAATGGGCGACCAACTCGGCTCGTCTTACGAGTCGATCGAGCCCTGCACATCTTCGCAACTCCTGAATATCCGAGACGGCAAGACCGACCATCAGATTCGTGAGAATAATCGTCACGAGAACGACAAAAACCAGAAGCAGTAAGTGAGCTGTACCGGGATACAAAATTGGCGCTTCTGTGTCAAAGAAAACATCCTCGAACTCGAGTTCACCGGACATCATGATAATTGTCTTTAACAATCCAACAACAGGATTCTCAAAGGATTTGTAATTTTTGTGCAAGACACTGAAACTCAGCGAGAATCCGATGATGAGACAGAGATAAGCGCCCAAGAATTTGAAGAAATTTATCGCCACTTGGGTGAACATCTGTACGTAAAGACCAAACATTGGAAATCTACCAACGATCATCATGAGTTCTACCCAAACGAGAAGTATACCAAGTGCAGCCGCATGGTGTTGCCAATTATCCGCTGGTTTTACAAGAACCGCACACGAAGCGACGATCACACCCCATTGTAAGAAATTTTCCCACCGTTTCGCATAAATCCAGACACCATGAGCGAGCTGAAAAACCTCTTTGCACGCTAGCAAACACGTGAATATTCCCACTGGCCAGATCAAGACTTTCGTCAGACTCTTGCCCTCGTACAAAAATGCGACTGCTACGTAAGCCGTGAATAGAGCGACGAATATCGAATGAAATATCAGACTGAAGAGAAAGAATTTTCGTATTCTCAACCACTTCAAATAGAGAAAACTCTCGCAGAGTGGATGTTTGAGAATGTGTCGTTGACCGACTTCAACCAGGCAGAGCATGAGATCCGTTTCGCCTCTACCACCTGGGACGAGAGGTCGAAAATCCAATCTGAGCTCGCAATCGACATCGCCCAATTCGTGATCGTGCAACGCTATGGCCTGATCGAGACGAGCTATCAGACGAGGTATCACGTCTGGTGTACGACGTATTATGAAACTCAATGCTGATATTCCACCTTTAGTTCGTGCCGTTACATCCGCACCTTTGCTTAGAAGAAGAATGACTATCAGAGAACTTTCATTAAGCGCTGCGATGTGAAGAGGCGTGTACCCAAATTTGTCGGGTTTGTTAACTTGCGCTCCAGCCTGTAAACACAATAGATCAAGTTGGAATCTAAACCTCGTGAACTAAAACTTGATACGTTTGGATTTTTTTACAGACCTGTATGAGCATTTTGACAAGCTCGCTGCCTCGAAGAGCTTTCGCCACAGCGGTATGGAGAGGTGTTCGTCCATCGTCGTCTTCTGCATTTACGTTTGCTCCTGCCTTTATAAGAGTCTCGAGAGTCTCAGCGGATTGAGCCAAAGCAGCAAGATGCATCGCGCTCCTACCTCGAGAATCCTTTGCGTCCCACGGAGCTTTAGCATCGAGTAACAGCTTCGTACATTCTTGACTGCCCTCTTCAGAAGCTAAATGCAACGGAGTCGATCTCGCCGAGCCACATTGAACTCTCACATCAGCCCCGTGGCTAAGAAGCAATGCTACACTCTTCGCTGCGCCAAGACCAGCTGCAACGTGAAGCGGTGTTTCAGTATAAACCTGTGGATTATTCGGGCATGCACCAGCTGCGAGAAGAACTTCTACGCATTCCGAGGCGTTACTGAGAACAGCGTAGTGCAAAGGACTACGCCCTGGAAGACCAGCGTCGACGTTCGCTCCAAATTTGAGAAGACATCTGATAGAAGCTACGTTTCCAATCGCCGCAGCGCAATGAAGCGCTGTATGCTCTTCCGCATTGTCCCAATGGTTTGGATTAGCACCATGTTTCAACAGATCTTCGACAATCTTCGCTGATCCCGAACACGCTGCCAAGTGTAATGGAGTTCTGGAAGATGGAAAGTAACCGGAAGATAAAAATGGAACTTTATGGATTCTCTTTGATCAAAGGCATTTACGAAAGTTTCAATCAACCTTCCATCGCCGTCTCGTGCGTTCACGTTAACTCCTCGCTCTAGCAAAACTTTTACCAATTCGGACTGTCCCAACCAGCAAGAAACGAGAAGACATGTTTCAGGCCATTTTGCCAGAACCAAAGCTGGCTTTGAGGCAGCAGCCTCGTTATTTTCCGCAGCTAAAGAAGCTTTTCTTACATTCCTGAGAGAAAAGGAACGATTTTTGTTGACTAAGTACCATGGGAAAGTCAGAAATCGAGCAATAAATAGTGAATGGAAGGAAGACAAGAGCTGGAATGTCATCTCGATCAATCGCTTACCCATTAGCGAAGCATGGTATCGACAGTTTTCTGTCCTTCAGCGTAAAAGCAGAGAGACTCAAATCCTGCACGTCCTCAAGAGCCTTCTCAAGACTTCCGCCGCGAATCGTTGCTATTAAGGAGAGTGCTGTTTCACCCGCTGGCAGTTGAGACAGTGCAAAATTTACCTCCTCTGCGTCCCAAGGCTGCTGCTGCGAAGGCGACAAGTTTTTAGGACATCCCAAGGATACCGAACTTCCTTCCGACGATATACTTCCATGATCCAACTCGTCCAACCACATTACTTCATCTTCGACCTAAGAAAATCATCGAATTATCAAGTATCAATTTCTTCATTACAAAAAGGAAATGGTTGAGTTCTTAAAAACTAAATCTTTTCTAGCTTGTTTCAAATCGCACGTTCTTCCATTTTTTGGCTTGTATTTCAATTACTTTTCTGTTACATTTATTTTTATTTTTTAGATACAAAACCGGTTTATAAATCACCTCGTAGTCGAGGCTTGTCGAACCCATGTTATTGGCCTCTTCGGGATTGGAATTTTGGAATTTACGACGTCTGCTAGACAGCTTGTCCGTTGGTTTTGGACGTCTTGGAAACATGTTTCAACTCGTCGCTATTAATACGATTCGCTAAGATGGTGCAAATCAAGAGTAACACATCCGCACTACGCTCATCTCGAGCGTTTCTTCCGTTTTTTCGTCGTTAGTTTTGTACACTCGATTCGAGCCAATTTAACGAAGAGCGATTTGTGCGAGCTCGCTTAGAGAGAATACTTTGTTCGAGGCTTGCTCTTGTATCTCTGTACGCCTACTCTGGCAGTGATCGACTGATTTCTCACTACTGCTTGTATATTTCCGCCACGCGTGTTCCTCTCGATGTTTATCAAACAGAACCGGTATATATTTAGCACTAAGCTGGTATCCGGCATACCGTACTGGAGCACCGAAAAGAGAATTGTGTGAAAGGAGGTGATAAAAAGGAAATTACGTAAATTCGCAACGATGCGATTTTCCACGAGTTTCCATCGGCTACTTTTACAATCCTAGCGACGCGATAGTCACGACCGATCTGACAATCGACCAGGAGCTTGGTCACTTTATTTATGGGACGATGCGTGATTTCATTGTTCCAAATGCGATAGTCGACGCGACCTTGCAGGAAGTGGCGGTGACCACTTTGTGATTATGTTTGTATAAAATGATTATCCGGAACTCTGTTGCGATAGGCATTTAAAGTTTTGAGAATTGTGACAATAGGGAGAATTTGTTCTAATTAAATGTTAGGAAAAGAGCAAAGGGCTTCTGCTAGGAAAATCTTGTTCTCAATTTTAGTTACAATGTTTGTTTCATTAACGAGCGAATGTTTTAGTTGTAACTCAAATCTTATATTATGCTTTGTAAGTGAGAAAGTTGATGTAAGGTGTAGCTTTAGAAAAACCACTTCTGGAAGGCTGGATGGACATCTGGAACTGTACTGAAGTTATTTCCGGAACTTTTAACAGCACCTTCATCGCTTTCTCTGATTCTCCCACTCAAACTTTGCGTATTAAACTACCACATTGTCGTCGATCTTGCTATAATTCCCACCATAGCACTTTGACTAAATTTATTTGCGTTTCTATTTGCGGTGACAAAAAAAGGAAGCCGTCGTTGGAGTACGATGAAATTCTAGTTCGTGCCAAGTTCTGTATGAGAAGTCTGAATTACTGTCGAGTAGTTGAGGGTGATTTATATCTTGAATTATTACCGGATACTTGAGTAGAGGACTTACATTTCAACAGATAAAATTTCTCACCGTTTTGAAATATGTTTATTCATTAATTTCTAGATTACATTATAACTTGGCAAACATCACAGCATCCTTGTTGACAATAATTTGCTTTATTCATTTTCAGGTCGGTGCGGATGGAGTCAATTCTCTTGTTCGTCAAGCCATGGGAGTGCAGTATGTGAAATGGGATTATGGTCAAATGGGGATTGTTGCAACAGTTCAATTATCAGAGGTACATATAAAATTAGAATGTTATGTTTATTACTTATTGGTAGTTTGAAAATTTGTTCCTCATGCTCATTTTTTTTACAGCCCACGGAGAATGTTGTTGCGTGGCAAAGATTTTTGCCAACTGGTCCAGTCGCTTTATTACCGGTATGTAACAAGTAATTTATGGAATCATAAGATCATCCAGTCTTTAGATTACTGATTGATTAATCCTTAATGTTATTAATGTTTTGTCAATTGATCATTTGCAAGCTGACAGATTCACTGAGCTCCCTTGTCTGGTCCGTGACAACACATAGAGCCAAAGAACTGCTGAAATTATCAGAGGAAGAATTCACCGACAGTCTTAACGAGGCGCTGTGGAAGGTTTATCCAAAGAATGGAATTGTCGAGAGCGGCATGAAAGCGCTGCAACAATTGCTCGAGGGTTTGTCTCTTCAGACTGGTGTTGCGAGGCAATTGCAACCTTCAATTTCTGGTATCGTCGAGGGTTCACGCGCTGCTTTTCCTTTAGGCTTTGGGCACTCAACCTCTTATGTAAAACCAGGAACAGTTCTTGTAGGGTAAAGAATTCCCATGTTTTCTTATGTTTCTCAGCTTTACAACGATATAGTGAAAAACAGGAATTATGTACTGAAAACACAATTATGAGGTAAATTCTTTGGTTTATTTTACAGAGACGCTGCTCACAGAGTTCATCCGTTAGCTGGCCAAGGCGTGAATTTGGGCTTTGGTGATATTGCAGTATTGGTCAAATTACTCGCAGAGGCTTGTGTGAATGGAGCGACTTTCGGTGACATGATGTATTTATCGAAATATGAAACACTTCGACAACGACACAATGTTCCAACTATGCTGGCGATAGATGCTCTTCACAGACTTTACAAAGGCACCGCAGCTCCTATCGTCCTTGCCAGAAGTCTTGGACTCCAACTCACCAATGCAATCACGCCATTAAAAGTAAATAAGTTTCTTCTTTTAAGAAAACATAACGTACGTTCAATTGCAGATTTCTGTATATTCATAAATATGTAATATTTCTTTATTACAGAGAGTTCTTATGCAACACGCCTCGGATCAAAGTATCATTCGCTAACAACTGGAGATGTTCTTGTGTTGTATAAAGGGGAACGTTACGAGTATTTCTTATGTTTGTATGTCACAGTAATTAGCTATAATTAAAAACCTGAAATAGTGAACAAAAAGCATACAAATGTTACACGCTTAATTTGGCTTATATATGTCTGTATGTATGAATATTTATAAACGTATATGATGCAATGATTTTTTTCATTTAAACCTTGTGTGGATTATTGGGCACCTGTCCAAGCAACTGCAGAATTATATGGATTATAGATAAGGATGTTTTTGTGTCAAGCATGGCGATGGTCAAAGAGGGGAAAGCAGTCACATTCTTATTCATATGCGAGCCGGCACTAGTGGAAAGTAGAATACAGTGGCAACGTAAAAAGTACCGTTGATTCGTGTCACATTATCGCTATTCTTTTCTCTTGATTACACGATAAATTTAGTTCGATTTTTGGCCACCATGTATTCGGCACTCTCACGTGGTTGGTGCATGTATATCTGAAGTGTCCTGTCAACGTAACAAGGTGATTTTTCACCTAACCCACATTCGAAAGTTCCGATAAATTAAAGATCGAGTCACTTGGATGTCAACAATTGGAGAATAAACAAAAGGTGCTGCCGTTAATAAATAGACTCGTTGGAAAAAATGAGAGTTTTATCGAGGTTTCCCGTTGGAGAATGATGTTATCAAGGCTCAATAGAATTGGAGGTTAGTTCGTCATGTAGCAAAATTTCAAGTCGATCTTGACCTTAGTCACGAGTTCTCGTGTAAATTGTTTCTTAATTCTTTTCTATGATTCTATTATTTCTCTTCTCTCTATTTTTTAGAATGCTAATGATTTATATTTTTTTCAGAGCAAGGATACATTCTTCAACTTTAATAAATGAATCGTTCCATAATCTTTCTCAATTATGTTGAAATCAAGAAGATTTCTCAAATTCGCCATTGCGAGTGTCGCAGGCGTAGGAACTCTGATGTCATTGAGAGCTAACGAATATGACATAGGATCGATAGGCATAGTTCGTCTTGGACGAGCAGCTGTCGCTGTAACGAAGATAAGTGTTCACTATAGGAATGCCCTTTATAGCGGTAAAGTAGAGAAAAATACTCCTGAATATGCCGAAGCAAAGTCAAAGGCGCATGAGTATGGTGCAGAAAAACTTCTTGAACTTTGTTGCGCTAATAAGGGAGTTTTTATAAAAGTTGGTCAGCATATAGGAGCATTGGATTATTTACTGCCACCCGAGTATGTGACTCGAATGAGGATTTTGCACAGTTCAGCACCGCAGTCCTCGTTCTCCGACGTTTTAACCGTAATAAGGGAAGACTTCAAAAAAGATCCATACGAGATATTCGATACAATAGATCCTCAACCTCTCGGAGCTGCTAGTCTAGCTCAGGTTCATCGTGCTACGCTCAAAAATGGTCAACCGGTAGCAGTGAAAGTTCAACATCGATCCGTACAATCGAATTCTTACGTCGACGTTAAGACAATGGCTGTTTTAGTAAAATTAACTTCCTGGGTGTTCCCGGAATTTAAATTCGACTGGCTCGTCGAGGAGACGAAGAAGAACATACCGCACGAATTGAATTTCACTCGAGAAGGAAACAATGCCGAGCGAGCGAGAACTTTATTCGCCGATTACAAATGGCTCAAGATCCCAAAAGTTTTCTGGGACGTATCATCGTCCCGTGTACTTACCATGGAATTCGTGGATGGTGGACAAATAAACGACCTTTCTTATATAAGACAGCACAATCTCAATCCTTACGAAGTCAGTGGAAAATTGGGACGACTCTACAGCCATATGATATTTATCACAGGTTTTGTACATTCTGATCCTCATCCGGGTAATATTCTCGTTAGAAAGAAAAATAACGAGGCAGAAATTGTATTATTGGACCATGGTTTGTACGCCGATCTTACGAACGAGTTTAGATGGGAATATTCGAAGCTTTGGCTGGCGATTCTGGACAGTGACAAAGATGCGATGAAAGATCATTGCACGAAACTCGGTGTTGGTGACCTGTATGGACTCTTGGCTTGCATGGTGTCCGGACGAACTTGGGACGCTTTAATGGCTGGTGTGCGTAAGGTCAAATATGACACCGAGGAGAAGGAACTTTTTCAGAAAGAAGTGCCAAATTTATTGCCCCAGATAAGCGATGTATTACAAAGAGTCAACAGACAGATGTTACTGATACTAAAAACGAACGATTTAATAAGAAGTATCGAGCATACTCTGCGCACAGGAGCAAGAATGTCAGCATTTATGGAAATGTCAAAATGCTGCGTACGTTCTATGTACAACGAGAAATTGAAGCATTGCGATAATAAATGGTCGAGACTTGGACTGTTGGTCAGTGAACGTTGGTCGCTGCTTAAACTATCATTGTACTACATGTACCTAGGTATGTTGAATTTTAATATCAACAAAAGCATCGATTCACTCTGGACAAACGATTTCTATCCATTTTGATTCGTTTTTCCTGGAAAACGAAACGATCAAAATATTGAGATAAGGATAATTGTTGACGACATTTAATATCAATGCGAATATTTAACGTTGTTACCAAAGAATAACGAATCACCGCTGTGTGCCATCGAGAAACTGGACAGAGTATTGACACCAATATATAAAAGAAGAAAACTTGAGTAATTTTATTTGAGATTTTCTAACCACATAGTTAATTTTGCATCACTCAAAACCTAACCCTCTTTTTTTATCGCAAGTAACATAAACGTGACGATAAATGTACAAACTAATTTTTAATACAGTGGCCTGTATAGAACAAATTCTTAATTATATTGTATATAGAGGTGAAAGAATTATTGTGAGCTGGGGGAAAATAAAGATTTTCAGGGTTTCCTTTGTCATCCTGTAAAGTATTCTTGTTTTATTTACGATACAGATTATGATTGTAAATTTATTTGGACATTTCCAAGATTCCCCTCAACCCTCGTCGAAATTCCAGTGATCCTTGCAAGACCCTCGATTGTTCGTGTACCTGCTCGCACAATGGGAATAACCGTTACGAGGACGAGACCGGATCAATAGACCCCGAGGTCGAGATATAGGAGAGGGGAACACCCTGTTTCAAGGAACCAGATGCGGTCTGTTGTTGGCCGAAGCATTTTTCGTTTCGAGGTTGTCACGTAGGCTCTTTTGCCTTTTTCAATGTTCTCGAAATTCACGTCTGGCTGTTTGCTCTATTTTATTTTTATCGTGAAGCAGCTGGCGTCATCGCGTTAACTGACGTATCTAACGTATGTGCGTTGCTTGCTACGCGCATGCGCAGTATGTTCATCTATCGATTTCTCATTTCTGCGTAATTCCCAACCCATGTATCATTAGACGGAGGTGTATATTACCCATATATAGATATATGACTATAAGTAATTGTTATTTCAAAATGGCAGGTGCTCCACCCAAATTTTGTATGTTTTGTTTCGAAAACGTAGACGCGCATCGTTGTTTTGAATGAAAAGGTAGAAAATATTTATTCTACAGGGATTTATGAAGGAATAATTTGATCGGAGACCTTCAAGCCCTAGAGAGGTTATGTATTTTTTATAGACGGTTTTGTCAAAGAACGGAAGCGAATGCATCGTTTCACATTTATGTCTCATCATTTCGGACTCTTTTTCTTTCATAAGCTCATACTAGTCATCAATGAGTCATGGAAATTTCACACGAAATACATTCCCAAAGACGAGCATGCGCAGGGTAATCCCTCGTATTTTTTCTATCGCAGCGAATATATTTTGGTATTTGGAGAAGCTTTCTTGTTATACGCAGTTAAAAATTAGAAAATGTATGTTACGACGAACGTTGTTCAACGAGGCTTTTTAAGGGAGAAAAATTGTACATGGTGAAATTCTCGCCGACGCTCTGACGCAGTAGAGAGAGAGTGAGAGAGAGAGAGAGAGAGAGAGAGAGAGAGAGAGAGAGAGAGAAAGAGAGGCCAGATGCTTCCTCTCTGCAACTGCTGCGTTGCCAGATCTTCCAGACGCTTCTCGTTCTCTCTTCGAGTAACGGGGACGTCGACGCTTCTGTTGTACACTTTTTCGTTCGAGAATGTTTGTCAATGCCACATCAAACGAGATCCAATTTATGAAGAGATTATTGTTTTTCTCACGATATTTTTCGTATAGGTACGGATGATTCATGCCCGTTAGGTTAATCCGAGTAAACGGTCCATTTCGATAAATTATGAACGGTAATATTTGTTTATTTGGAAAGAATGAACGAGACGCAGGACGAACTGTTTCGATGATAACACGTGTTTATCGGATTGAGACGATTTACTTTCCTTATCTACGACAAACATAATTTGTACGAGAATAAAAATATTTTTGTCGCATATATATATGCGAAGGTGAAATGGAAAAAAATATGGCATCAGCGCAGAAATATATATCGTGGAAAAGGACGATCGACGTAGAGAGCTACGACGCGAACGGCGTGTGGTGGGGGTTGACCGTACGACGACTCCATACGCCATCGTATATACGAGAAAATTCATCTTTATATCTCAAAATCGCAATTTTAGATTAAAGAATTATAATGTAATAAAAGTTTATACAGTATGAACATTATAGACGATATAGAAAGTTGCTGAGCTTAAAAATTTATGCTCAATTACGCTGAAAACTCGGGAACTACTTTCTATCGATCGGGCGTAGGCATACACCGTTCGGTCGTCCGGCCGAGTATATAAAGCCCCACCCGTACGCCATACCGTGGCATTCCTCGGAGTGATCTCAAAGGGTGTAGATCGTACCTCGCTCAGTGGACTCTTCAAGTCTGAGATTATTATAACTCGTTTCGTTCGACAATCTCCGACGAGAGTCCTTCACGTCGAGAAACACGAGCTAGCTACAGGTTGGTGTTTTATTCATTCAGGTTGATTATCCCTCAATAATTTAGTGCTTGAAAACAAAACAAAAAAAAAATACGCGAACGGAAACAAAAATCGGAAGTTACGTAATTTGGCGTCAAATCAGCAATTATCGAACCAACGAGTATTAAACAAGTGTGCGAACGTACAAAAATATAACGCGTCTCTCGTCAGTGCGAAGTCAAAAGTTTCAACGTTGTTTTATTTGTCGTAATCGATAAATAAAAAAACAATGGGTGCCACGCTGAGACAAAGCGATCCGGAGTTCGATCAACCGAGCAACACTGAGCAACTCTTCAACTGGATCAGTCGCGTTCGTTCGAAGAAGATAAAATATCTGCGAAGCCGAAGACGCAATATCCGCGTCGAGGCTGTTCTCGGTCACGCCCTCTTCCAGGCCGAGAACGAATTACGAGCCAAGCAAATCGCTCGTATCAACCGTTGGCAAGAGCTCAAGAAACAGATGGCGCAGAACAATAATAACAATTCGTCGTACGGTTACGCGGACATGGATAATCAGAATTGTGGCGTACCGGAAGTCGAGAATGTCTGGGCCGGTAATCTCTGTCCCGAGCTCAACAGTCTCGACTCATTCATGTCGAAGCTCAGCGGGATAAAGTCACCCTTGCAACGTTGAAGTGTTTAATACCGTGTTCGATCAAACGTAAACAAAAATTCAACGATTTTAAAAATCAAAGTAACGAAAAAGCCCGAAAACAAAGAAAAAGTTCGTGAACGAACGCTTGAAAAGCGTTCTCGACGTGGAAGCAACTTCGAACGACGTGCAGCGCCATCGTCTGTCTCTACATTAGCGACGAGGCCGCGAAGCTTTTGCCTCATCGTTCCACGAGAGACAGAGAGAGAGAGAGATACACACTTCCGAACATAACCTCGTTGCGTCAATACTTCGATACGCGCCGTGTGAAGAAAAACAGGCTGTCGCATCAATATCCCGATGTATATCCGGATGTTTTTTACTTGCAGTCTCACCGTTTGAGATGGCAATGAGGTCGATGCTCACGCTCACTGTGAGTGAGAGAGAGAGGGGAGGAAATACCGTTGTGACCGTGGGGGCGCCACCGTTTGGGCACCGTGACAAGCTACAAGAGTTCGCCGCTTGGGGCGCGCGCAATTGCCGATCCTGCGGTTTGGTTTGTAGATAGTATCGAAAAACAAAACAACCAAAAAAAAAAATGAAAAAAACTTTCTTAATATAAAAAAAAAAAAAAAAAAAAAAAAAAAATGAAAAAACTTAATATTAAAAAAAAAACTTTCTTAATATTTAATTTTATGCAACACTAGTTCCTTTTTGAGATAGACGAAACAAAATTATTTTTGTTAATTTTTCTCTTTTTTCTTAGAAAACAAAGAAAATGATAATATTCCAGTGTTTTTAATTCGACACGATGAATTTTAATTTAGCGATAGTTCGTCCAATCGTCGGCTCTCGACGATAAGACAAAAAAAAATCCAAACAGATCTCATTGTAGAATAACGAAATGTGTTCTATTATTCAGTTGTGTGGACTGCCCAATTATCATGGGTAAATATCATCGATTCATATTGAATCCTTGTACATAATTATTATATATTTATTATATGTCTATATATTTATATACACGTACCATAAATATTGCAACATATTTTATAGATGGAGGGTGGTGAAGGAGACTCAAACATGATTCCATAAGTGAATAAATATTGTTTAAAAAAAAAAAAAAATGCAATCAAAACAATCAAACCAAAAAAGCATACAATAGTGTGACATGACATTTTTTTCTCTCTTACAACTCGCAAATTCATTCATTAACTATTAATTTACCGTGCATCCTTTTCAGTACGGATTCATCCTAGAAAAAAAAAATCCTATTGTGAATGAGAGAGAGAGATTTCGGCGTGAAAGAAAAACTCGTCCCGACGTGGGCCTGTACCGAAGGACACAGTCATCTTCCTTCGACCGATTGGCGCGCAACTCCGTTCTCGCATAGAAAGTACCGATAAGAGCCCGCACAAAAACGCAATGAAACAGTGAAACTGAAAGAAAAGGTTCCTGGTGAGGTATTTTGTTTTTTCTCGTTCTGGATGAAAAGCCGCAGGGTGTGGAAAGGGGGGAGGAGAGAGAGAGAGAGAGAGAGAGTGGTTGGAGGAGAAAAGAGAAGGAGGAGGAGGATCTTAATTTTCTAGAAGTCGGACAAGGCGAAGCGTGGAAGCTCGAGCGCGTGGAAGGGACCGAGACGCACGGGAATTTCGAAGACCGGCGCACGCCCCCCGAGCACAGTAAAACAAATATTACCGAAACACACTCGAACACCTCTACTTCGCACCCTTCACCGTTCTTCATCAACGCACCGATTACAAACCGTCGAAGCGCAAAAACCAATACGTAAACAGTATCGCTAAGAAAAAGCCAAAAATCTCATTTCCCTGGTGAGCCGATTCTCAATTTTTTATAACTTTGACAAAATTCCATCTCGCTCTCCCCCCAGACCGTCTCGTCGCCCAGAGAGAGAGCCCCGCAGTATTTTCTCAGGTACGAAGAGACGAACAAAAAATGGGGACGGCCCATCCTCGCTCTAGGTTCATTCTTCGACAATCTCACGGAAATCGTCTCGACTCACTGGGCATTCTCGTGTGTGACGTTAACGCTCCTTGGGGCGTTCCCGAACGCGATCAGCCATTAACGAGAAGGCGAGTCTCGCCCGCACGCGACTCTGTTCTGTGTTACGACGTCTTCACAACCCGGCGGTATATAAAGAGGCAAACCTGACGATACCAAACTAAACCACTCTACGACACACGATAAGACAAAGTCCTCAAGGTATTCAGGAATTTATGCATGAATATGTTTTTTTTTTTTGTTTTTTTTTTTACTGTTCATTTTACGAAAATGATAAAAGACAAAGGGAGATTGATAGAAGGCGAGGAATGTTAGTGAGAGAAGAAGAAGAGAATCATTAATTACCGTGAATTAATTTAGAGATTTAAGAGAATAAGGAATATTCAGGTGGAGAGAAAAAAATGGCCATTTATTGGCCGAGGGAAATAACAATATTTTCACAGATCACGGGGAAGAGACGGAGGGACAGATAAAGCCTGGTGATCGTGCTTTTGTTCGGAGCCAATTAATACCCGGAGAGTATCCTCGATTCTGGCGATTTTTCGTTGCAGAGGTAGAGAGTGAGCGAAACGATGCAATATTGCG
This sequence comes from Netelia fuscicornis, assembly GCA_946811545.1. Lineage (NCBI taxonomy): Eukaryota > Metazoa > Arthropoda > Insecta > Hymenoptera > Ichneumonidae > Netelia > Netelia fuscicornis. Next base: position 3,155,468 of record OX328012.1, on the reverse strand, counting down.
TAGCGTGTGTTCTAGATCGATGTGGGAAGCCCGGCAAGCCTTCCTCGTTCTGAACAATTATGCTGCGGATCGGCCACGAGCAGAGTCAGAAACGAAGCGAGAGAATGAGAGCATTATTGTACGAAGAGGTACACGTTGATACGATTATAATTCTAACGGAAAGAAAATCGCAAAGTTCTTTAACGAGAAGAAGCTTATTCAATACTGTTTCATATTAAGGATCGCATTTGGTACGCAATTTGCATTTATGTTTTATTTTTAAATCGTATTTTGCAAAATTATCTGTCCGTTATCAGGGGGAAACGTATGAAGGGGGGTAGTATGTTGAGAAAACAGATTATTTTCGCTTCAGCACATTGGCGGAAAACCTCGGAAGCGTGTCCTTATCGAGCTCTCCAAGGATTACCGGAAGTTGCCCGGAGCCAAGACCCAACAAAGATATTTCCATAGCGAAGCTCCTTTTGTTTATTATATATTCTTGAAACATTGCACATGTGGGCAGGGGCAAGATAAAGGGGACAACGAAATTGTTATTTTGAGTCGCAGGATGTTCCAACGGTTCGTTGTAGAGAAGTGAAGGAGAAGAGCGAGTAAAAAAGAGCCCGAGGTCAACGCGTCGAGAAACCGTGTGCCAATATTATTGAGCAGAGATTGTGAGAGAGGCGCAAAAGTACTTAGGAATGTCCGCAGACCCCCAAAGGTATCCGAGAGTTCTTATCGTCGGGAAACAAAGGAACAAAATTTTTGGGGGTTTTCTGTTTCACATCGCAGGAATAGGTCGTGCTGCGGACCCGGAAGTGACCGAACGAGAGAAGGATATTAAAGTTAAACGAGACTACTACCGGAGAAAAGAGTGAGAGAAAGAGAGAGGCTGCGTTTTTAGAACGGAGTTCGTGAGCTGACCATTCATTTTCTGATGACCACGTCCATTCTCTCATTTAGAGACAGGTTCGAACATAACGAACGAATCATTTTATATATCTTCTCTTCATTAATCCTCCGAGCCCCAGAAATAATTGCGTTGGGCGATTAGAACGAATGATGTTCGCGAGAATAAGGGAAGGATTGTGGAAACAAAGTACCAGAGACGACAATTTATTCAAGTAGCGAGCTATACAAAATTTTATGGAACGAATATTTCTGGGTCTCCGCCGTATGACTTCTTTTTCATTAATCTCTTACTACTCTGGTAAAGTACATATTTATCATTGTAAATCGTTAAGGGTAATATTGTGCATTGTGTTTGATTCTCGCACGCTGTATTAAGTTTCTTCTTTTTTTTTTGGGAAGGGCAATATGTTGGGCAAAAAAACACGTTCTTGTTTTTTGAGCCACCAGGAAACTTCTCGTCGAAGCGAGTGAACGGAGAGAGCACACCGGTTTAAAGACGCTTAGGTACACACTGTTGGAACCGGAAGTGAGAGCACACACATGCGAGACAGAAAAGAGAGAAACGACGATTGTTCAAGTAAATGGGCAATGACGTCCGCACGGATATACGTGAGAATTATTACACACAAATTATCAGATCTCATCTGCTCATGACGAATACGTTCCGGCCTTCTCGCCCCCCAAGTTTTGGATATGTGCGTACGTTTTGTTTTTTGGTTGGACGCGTTGGAGCTCGCGAAAGATTGCATTCTCAGGATGAAAAGTGTCCTGGAAGAGAGAAACCGAGAGAGTATTTTGCCAGAGAAAGTCTGATTGAAAACGGGAGGTAACCAAAATCATTTAAACACAACAAATATTCTCTTTTTTCTTTTCTCTTCGTGTATAATACGAATTATGAAAACGTAGAAAGATATATCCACTACCGTTGATCGTTTAGCGGCACGGAATTCGTGATTTTCTTCCTCTTTTTTCTTCTCTTTGTTTCTTCTCACTTTTCGTCACAGCCATATAGCATCGCATGGAAAAATATATCCAGTCGGCGTGTTTGACGCGACGCGTACGCTTTGTCGGAGATGCCAATTTTTGTTCTCTAGTCTGTTGTTGAACGAAGGCGTAAGGTGTATAATCTAGGAGATTGCAAAGTATGAGTAACTCGAGGAACGAGGCGAGAGAAAGACGTTTAGAAAACGGAAAGAAAGTGAAACGGAAAAGAAAAGAACGTGGAGACCGGGCCGAGGGAACGAAAAAACGTACGGAGGAAGTTATTCATTGACGATAACAGTAAGAAACATATTCTACGTTGGTCACATCCAGGTAAACAAAAGTAGCAAAACAAATTCGTGGGGTTTTTCTTTTTATTCCTCTGGGGTGGGCATGTTAATGCACTTTTTTCTAGAACAAAGCAAAGAAAATTCATAGTCGCTGGATATCGTGTAATAATCGTTGTGGAATCCGATCGTTATGACCGAGACAAAAACATGGCAAGGATAAATGTGGCCTGACAAAATGATTGTACGGAAGTTGCAAAAATACCCTCGATCTATGTCGACCTATGGCTTTTTACCACAAAAACAAACAAACAAAAAACTGTGTTTTCCCGCGTGGAAATTGGATTAGCACGAGAGGCTTGTTGTGGATAACGATTAGCTGTTGAAAAAGCAAATATTGCTGAGCACACACTCACCCAATGGCAGATGGAAATTTGGCACACCTTGTAACAAAAGCAAATAAGCTAAAACCGCAAGAAAATGAATAATTTATTACCGTTGGCTTGAGCACATCAGATACCGGAATGTCTTCAGGAAATGAAAAACTTAATAACCACAGCTCTTATAACGAATCTCACTCAACTAGTTCGTGAAACGTGTTACCAACTGTGCAGTTCGTTCCGAAAGTTCGTTTATTCTGTGAGCAAGTTTTTCTCTAATCGTATTTTCCTCTTTTTCATATATATATACATATATCTATTTTATACACGCAAAAATACTTTGGAAGCATATTCGAGTATAATTTTGTGTAGTGCGGTAATTTCACCCTGGTTGTGCAAGATTTAAGATGTTGAATTAATTTGAATGTGTATCTTAAATGTCGCCAGAGCAAACACATCAACAACAAATTAACGTCGCCCAAATGTTAAGTTCGCTGAGCATTGTTATGTGTTTAATCTTTTTGTTTCTTCACGAATGGAGTTTACGGATGAGTTGATAATCGTTTAGTGAATTGTGAAAGATATTGCGAGAGCTTTTTTGCGTTCTTGTATCATCCGATTGGAAGAGAGGACTCGAATTTAATCTCAATGTAAACAAAACAAAGAAAGAAAACGAAATTACCAAATGTGGCTCCAAGGGCTTGCTGGATGCAAAACTTGAATACTTACAAAAGTGGCTTTGTTACTAGAAGAACTCGGTGAGTGGAATTTTCAGAAAGACAATCCAACATTATAGTTTAACCAAGTTTACAAATTTTTGTGAGATCTTTCCTACGAACTGTATAATATCGTTAATTCTATAGTAGTGTCGCAAACATTTTTTAGTATGCTGTTTCAATATTGTTACACGTGTATGACCGCGCAATATTTTGCTTGAAGAAGTTGATTCTATTTTTTGTTTTCTATTATGTGTTCTAGAGGACTGTATGGTATATAACTTATCGGCAGTGTTTTTTATGTTCTCTCTTAATTATCAAAGTATTTTTGTCACTTCTGTACGCGATGAGAAAGAGCCGAAGGAGGGTCTGAAATAAATCATGACTTGTGTGGTGGGGTTGGGGCTGGGGGCTACTAATTGTTTACATCCAAATTTTCAAAGATATTTCAGAAACGCTTGAAAACAAAGCAAAGAAAATGAAAACTCAGACGTAAAAGAAAAAGCACTCTGCGACACGTTGAATGGTAAAGCGTATCGACGACTTGGTTCGAGCACAAGGGTTGTGCGTCTACGCTGTAATTGGCATACGTATGTTGTTAGCCACCGAAGCAATCTTTACTTGGCGAATAATTTGCTAACCATTTGTCGGATATTGGGCATGCTGTGTGTTTCGCCGCCTCCTTAGATACACCCGTAATATTCGTATCTCTTTGGATCCGCTATCTTGCGACGTAAAACAAAACAAAAAACCATGTGAAAAAAAACAAAGCGATCGACCATCTACATCGTCACCCGTATGGTGTTCGCACGAAGATAATTTTGTTACTATGGCTGCCTGCACCGAAAATTTATTCTCCAAACGAGTTGAGACTTCTCCATGATCGTGTCCTGCAGGGAACTAAAACGAAATCGCAAATATTCGCATCGGTCCTTTGGCTAAAGGTACGCACTTTAGATGTTTCTAACAGAATTATTTTGCGAGAGCATTGAGCACATTGTTCTAGACACGCATATTTTTTTTTTGCACAATACTCCGGTTGCTCGTCCTGCGAAAAGAGATAATGAAACCTCTCCGAGATAAGCGACGTGTTTCTGCTGTGTGGCTGTGCATTCTTTGGCATTATTCGAAGTAGATGGTAAATAAGGGTTTGCGAGGAACTACGGACAAGAATCTTGAAGAATCGAACAGTGAAAGGCCCAAATTTCACGAAGATCGAAGATCATTTTTTTTTATGTTGGCGATACTGCGAGCGTTTTCCTAGAACTACTAGACAAACCAAAATCCATCGACAAAGCTGCGCAAGAGATAGGACATATGCACGTTTTTTTTTTAACATCTGCGATTCTCGAGCGAGAGACAAAACTGCGCATCTTTCCCCCTGGCTAAACTTCATCCGGATAACCGAGAAGAAAACTATTTGCGAACACATCGACTGAGAAAACCAGAGCGATCCGGCTGTTACCGAGACGTGAGTTGGCAATCCTAAATCCCTAGAAAAAAAAGGCCCACCCTGCCCTTCTAATCGAGTGTTCTAGAGACCATTCGAGAGCGAGAGCTTGTGGCTTCAGAGAGTTTCGTCACGATGAACGTTCGAGACTGAAGTTAATCGTCTTCGCACGCGTCGCTGGTGTTCCAATAATAACCCAATTGCGATAGTAACAACGGGTTTTTGGTCCTCTACTTCGGCACAGAAAAATTTGGACGCTCGAACCTTCATCTCTCATTTAAGATTGTCTCTCGACTTGGGCGAGGACCATCGAGCACAACCGACCAGTGGTGGAAAACCGGATCCGTGTGTACATCCGCTTTCCATTTTATTCTTTGCCTCTGCCGAGATCGTCTCTTCGTCACCCCAAAAGTCTCCGCTCGTGCGACTCCCCAATGGCGGCAGATCTTCCGGATCTACTGCACGGTTGTGGAAAAACGAGACTCCGAGGTGAAGACGCTTCTCGCTTCCCCCTCAAGACAGAGACCGGAAAGAGAGGATGAGATTGTCTTCCCCCGTACGTGGGAAGTTTGGGAATCCCCTTTTTCGTTTCCGTTCGTCCTGAGAAGCTTTGCAAAGGGGTTGCTGTGGTAGAGGAAGATTTCGGGCCATCATCCTGTGATGTTTCTCTTTTGCCATTTCCACAATTCCATTCCCGAGAGGGAATTTATTGGCCGGTGTGGGTCCAGATGGGTTTCTTTGCCGCATTTTCTCGCTAGGACCATCACCACATCCATTCATTCGTCTGCTGCGTTCGACTTGATACAAGCAGAGTTCCAGCCGAAAAGCAACTCTCACCAGTCTAAAAAGGTGCGAATTCGTTTTTTCATCCGATAAGAAAAAAAACAAAACTACGTCTTGTTTCTACGTCAGCTTTTCTTTACAGTTTTTCTTTTTTCTTTCGCATTGCAGATTATATTTCTGTCCGATGACTGCTAGAGAAAGAGAGAAAGAGCGATACAAACTTCATATTTCCCATGGTTCGACCTTCCCAATCTGGGCACGCTCGAAGGACCAGAGCGTTGTCCTTTAGTTTCCCCGGTCCATCTACTAGAAATTCCTTCGTTGCGCAACACACCATTCCTGAATTCATTCTGCATACATGGTATTTAAAAAAAAAATAAAAAGAAAAGAAAAATATACTTAAAAAAAATGCAATTAAAACAGAAAAAAGAAAAGTGAAAATAAAAGAAAAGAAACTGAAAAAAAATGTAAAAAAAGAAATCGAAAAAAATGTAAAAAAAAGATGAGTGAAAAAATGTAAAAAAAAAGATGAGTGAAAAAAATGTAAAAAAGAAATCACACAAGTATGAAAAAAAAATGTAAAAAATGTTTAGTATAACGAAACAAACAAAAAAATGGAAACAAAAGAAAAGAGAAAAAAGAAATAAAGTACATGAGCAGAATTAGGGGCTAAGGGGTGAGGGTTTTCAGGTATCAGCGCAGAAGAAAGAAGACATCGTAGAAGAGGATCCGGATGGTTCGTGGGACTTGGAGAGCGAAGGAAAACGTCGCGGGATTTTTCCAGGACTTTTTGGATCGACGATGGACGACGTGGGATTTCCTGGAGCGGTGATTGACGACGTGGGACTTCCTGGATGGATGATCGACGACGTGGGACTTCCTGGATGGTTGAACGACGACGTGGGACTTCCTGGATGGATGAACGACGACGTGGGACTTCCTGGATGGATGATGGACGACGTGGGACTTACTGGATGGATAGTCGACGACGTGGGATTTCCTGGATGGATGGTCGACGACGTGGGACTTGCTGGATGGTTGATGGACGACGTGGGACTTCCTTCAAGGAACCATCGACGACAGGGACTTCCTGGATGAGCAGACTACTACGTGGGACCTTCTACTACGCTTCAACAATTGGCAACATCAATGCTAATTGATCCACCCCATAACTACTTGCCGGGGACTAACTTGGGAAGAATTTTAATCAAACTCCCACAGGGAATACAGAACCTCTCATTAACGCTTTCGTTCTGTGAAACCGCGACTAACAGACACCGATTAAGGTTTCTTTATCGCCCATTTTTCAACCGTGAACCATTCCCTTTGGTGTTGAAACACACATTTTTTGAATTTATTTCTGCATTCATGGTACTTAAAAAAGAAAAGAAAAGAAAAAAGAAAGTTAAAGGTAAAAACAAAAGAAGAAATTATAGAAAAAAAAGCAAAAAAAGTATGTGCAAAGAAAAAGATTAAAAAAAAAGGAAAAAGAATAAGAGCAGTTAAAAAAAAAGATAGAATAACCATAAAAAAGAAAAAAGAATGTAATTGAGAACAAGTCACATGAGCAGAATAGGGTTTTTTTTGGGAGGGTTTTCAGGGATCAACGCAGAAGAAAGAAGACATCGTAGAAGAGGATCATCCTGGAGACAACGTGGGACTTCTGGAACGGTGGACCGAGTGGGATTTTCTGGATTGGCGACGTGGGACTTCCTCGACTGGCGACCTGGATCTTCTTTGAGCGTCGACGTGGGACTTCTTCAACCAACCATGGACAACGTAGGACTTCTTCAATCGATCATGGACAACGTAGGACTTCTTCAACCGACCATGGACAACGCGGGACTTCTTCAACCGACCATATGGACAACGTGGGACTTCCTTCACCATACTATGATACACAATAACACGAACTACCATTTATCGTCTCCACGATTATACAACTCGTGGGAAGTAACGCAGAAGGGTTTCCAAAAAACTTTAGCGAACGTGTTCATCCTCTTCACATTTGGGTTATGAGGATTGGGACTAGCTGATGATAACAAGACCATTCTTCTCACGGCTTTCCCACTATAGAAACATCCTTTTGCTATAAAACATCTTTTTCAATTGATCTCTGCATCATGGCTTAAAAAATAGAGAAGAAAAAAAAATATTCAATCAAACAAAAGAGAAAAAAATATTCAATCAGACAAAAGAAAACAAAATATTCAATCGTACAAAAGAAAAAAAAATATTCAATCAGATAAAAGAAAAAAAATATTCAATCAGATAAAAGAAAAAAAATATTCAATCAGACAAAAGAAAAAAAAATATTCAATCAGATAAAAGAAAAAAGATAAAGTGAGAAAAGAATTTTTAGAAAAAAAATAAGAAAATCATGGAAACAAAAAAAGAAATAGTCTGAGAAATTTCAAAGTACAATACTTAACAAAAATAGAATGTTAGAGTCATGATTGTAATAAAAAAATAAATCCATGAGCAGAATAGGGGTTAAGGGGGTTTTCAGGTATCAGCGCAGAAGAAAGAAGACATCGCAGAAGAGGATCATCGAGGATGGACCTTCGTGGACTGCTGGAGGACGACGGATCCTTTCCCTGGACTGGTGGACGGCATCGCTGGATTTCCTTGGACTCTGGAGGATGAGGCGACGTGGGATTCTTTGGGACCGATGGACACAACGACGTGGGACTTTCTTGGATGGGTTGATGGTGACCTGGACTCTTCTCAAACAGCGGGACTTGAGGATAGGAACAAATAGGCATTTTCAACATTATCATCCAGTTTTAACAAACCATTGCGACGAACATCTGGACCACTAAGCTAACTATTGTATCAACCTTGTATCTTCATCGATCATTAACTCCGGCAACACCATAGCTACGAATTCCAACCGGAAGACCTAATAGCTTGACGAAAAATCCTGATAAAATTTCGTGGCAATCCGTGAAAGACAGTGACTGGACCATGCACACTTATTGACTGACTTAACTGGAGACTATTAACGTTTACATTGTTCTCTAGAACATTCTTCCATCATTCACACTTATCCTCACAAATCTTTACTCAGCATCCAATATTTCCTGAGAGCAGCAAGAAGTTCTATGGAAGATATTTTTTCTTTGATCATCTTTAAACATTAGAGACTGGAAATAGGGAGTTCAGAATAGAAGCTCATCATGATGGGATTCACAAGTTGGCTAACCAGAAGAATAATAGTATGCACGACTGATCCGAGGCTTGAAACTCTTGAGAGCTTGGAGTTGAAAAATGAGAGAATTGGGATCTCTGTTGAAGATTAATTGAATGAATTGATTGAGAAGTGGACTTCAAATTGACTATTATGAATATTAAGAACTGACGACAACGTTTATTTTGGCAGAGTAGCATTCGCTGCTCCGCTATGTCCATAATTGTTTCATCAACTTCAGCTTGACTGCGGCGTGGGATTTGTACTTTGAAATGTGAAGGAACTTTGAGGCGAGAGCACACTGGAACTTGGACTCTATACAGTGATGTTGGACGTCAACTTTAACTTATCATCGTTAAATGCATATCGACGACTTACATCTGTATAGCCAATGATGTTATCAATACAAAATACAAGACTACATTAGTCGATTAAAATAGAAACAGACTCCAAATAATTGAAAATAAAACCTATTGGTCTACACCAAGAAAATTGTGTGAAGAAAATTATAAAACTCCTCAAATTGTTACCCTTGAACAAACTTGGAACAATTAAGACAATAATAAATTATTAAACCATAGTAAAATCGTAGTTATCAATTTTTTCACATGTATCCCAATGAATTGTCCCAAATTTGCATTCCTATTTCTATGTCTCCGGTGAGTCAAGAACCTATGTTCGATTCGAGATTAACACGTTCACGCTGGCGCTGATTTTCATTGGTTTTGCTGCGAGGCGGTGCTTAAATTAATGCAATCTAATGCGGGCCACCGGTGGCTCACGCTGCCCGATGAGACAGTCTAGTGCAGACCACCGGTGGCCCGCGCCGGCGTGAACGTGTTATTTATTGCAGAATTAGATCTCGAAATAATACTAAAAATATTATGCACAAAGCATCAAAACGGAGAAGGTAGAAATTAGTCTAAAAAATACCATGTATCTCTGTACAGAGTAGTCCGACGACTACATTTATGAATGGCTTAAAATTAATAACAATTTATGCGGTATTATATTTTGATATTGACTTTCATCGGTCTAAGCAGTTGTTCTGAGCATTTTGGCTTCTTTGGCCTCTTCCAAAATTCTCTCTTGTTCCGCAACGATAGCAGCTCGTTTCTCAAGAAATTCTGTATATTCTGCAACATCCAACTCTCTTACAATCTCGATGCCGCAGGTTCGTGCAACTCCGACTAACATCTGAGTTATTTGCTGTAGACTTTGGAGAGCTAGTGGTGGATCCTCGGATTTTATTTTGGCTATTTCATATAAATGCTTGAGAGTTATTTTACCCGCTACTTCTTTACCTGTAAAATTACAAAGGTCGTGTTAAGGTTGAATGATTTCCTTCGATTAAAAGTAGGATCAGGCACACTCATATTTTTTACCTCCGTCCATTGCTCCTTTTTGTATGCCAGCAGCTTGTTTCAAGAAATACGTCGCCGGGGGTTTATGCATTACCAGCTCGTACGTTCGGTCAGCATTCACTTTAACTCTACAGGGTATTGGAATCCCTTCTTTTATGTGTTCCGTTTTTTCATTGAAGTCTTTGCAAAAGGCAGCTATGTTTATGTTTCTCTATTACGAAGGCAGGACGAGAAAGTAACATGATCAAATATAATCATTCTAAAAAGTAATAATTCTAATATTGTTGCTCATTCTATAAAAAAAAACTAACCTGTCCAAGCTGTGGACCGAGCGGTGGATTGGGCATTGCCATTCCTGCATAAACATTCGTCTTTAATTTCGAAGAGTGGTCAACTTTTTCCACAATTTTCTTCAATGTTCTCATACGAGCTCCTCCTTTCGACATTTTTTATTGTTTTTGATGTGAAGCCTTTTTGAAATTCACACACGTAACCACATCGATGGCACGAGATCAACAATTCACCGCTGACTGAGGGCAGCGACGCTATCGGCCGCTGGTAGAAGCTTGATTGATTCAACGTATATATGTCAGTAGTTATGTATGCAGATAATTATCAATTATCAATCCTCAACACCATGAGGCCGTTGGAATTAAAAATGCCGATAAAAATTCTCATCAAAATTTTTATTGTTTTCCTTATGGAGATGAAATGATGGATATTGCAATTGATGGCGCAATTTGACCCAGTGATTCATGGAATTCTATGCTGTACATGCCTCCAGCATAAATATAGGTATACAAAAATGTAAAAAATCAATAGAATATATTGACCAACTTATTGATATTGCTATTGCGACAAAAAAAAAGGACTTGTGAGGATATGTAATTTTCTTTACAGAAATATCCACCACCATGAGAACAGTACACTGCGATATAGAGCAATCGAGTGATGTTTTGGCCAGGTATCACTATGGTTACGCAGCTCCGGTATGTGGTGATTTACTTCCACGTTTTCTGAACTCACAACTTGGCTTTCTGCATACCAATCGTTCGACACTCTCATGAGAGAATCCTGCTAGCATCCTGAACTGGTTAAATATAATTTTGAACTACAATGGGAGAATGCGAGGACAGTGCTTGGGTATTCGACTCCCTTGTAGGATTTCTGCAAGGACCAATTTGGTCCGCACCTTTATTGACTTTCATCGAAGAGAAGTCACTTAGTGAGTGAAAATAAATGTTTGATTATTTGTCTGTAAGACTTGTCTCTTTTTTTATTCTAACTAAGTGTCTTTCATAGTTTTTGAAGCAGACACGGAGGACAGCAAAGAGTATCGTGCGGTTTATCAAGAATACAAAAACCTAGTTGATCTTTTGCTCGGTTGTTATATGGAGGACATGAGCATAACGCCTGAACAATTTGAGCATGCTTGCACAGTAAACAAGCACACAAAATTACCCGTACAATTTCAGCAGGTAAGTTTGCGCTTGCTTCTTCCTAACGTATAAAGACATTGTGAGAACAAAAATTTGTGTTATGTGAATTGAAAACGTTTGAACTAGTAAAAAAAGAATTTATTTTTGGAAACGACTATAGCTACGTTTATCTTTGAAAAAACAATTCAGTACCTTTCTCACTCTAAGGGAACGCTTAACACTTATTTGTGTATATAATATACATTCCAACAAAAATAAAATCTACCAAAAGATATGAGACAAGATAGGTTTTTATTTTTATTATTCAAAGTATATTTGTAATGATTATTTTATTTCCAACGAACAATCAATCAGTATTCCAACTCGAGTTATCTGCTGGAAATCTTAGCATTAAGCTTGAAGCAAGAGTGCACATTTTCATCCTTGTCGACCAGAGAGAATTCCAGTTTCACAGTGATCTTTGGGTAGATGTTCAGAATTGGCATGTTGAGACCATAAGTAACAAGCTCATCTTTATCCAATGGACATTCGCCGTTCGTCAATGATTTGCAAGCATTTTGTTGAGGCAGAGGATAGTTCACCGTCACACCATATGCGGTTGCCTTGACGACAGGCTTTAGGTTGTCAGTGTCCTTGACTGGTTGATCAAAAAAGAAACAATTAATGATTATAAACCAGCCGCAACGTTTCATGCTTCGCACTAGATATTCGATAGAGATATAAAAAAATAATGTCTTTTGATTAATATTGATAAAGGGAAAGGAAGCAAACCACTCAACGTATGATCGACTCACCAACTGTAAAGTCCCATTCCGCAGTAACCTCTTCACCATGGTAGAAAGTGCAAGGTTCTGCATCGCATCCCTTCACTCTAAGCTCCGAAGGCACATTGCCCTTCTCGCAAGGCCTGAAAGTAGTTGCGGTGGTTGCAACAATGCAGAACACCGCGAACAGAAGTGCTAAAGAATTTTAGAAGAAAAATAACGATGAATAAATGAAAACATATCAGAGCATGATACAAAGTTTTATTCTCTCATTACAGTTCTTAATTAATATTGAGCAAATTTCTTTGAATACAGAGTGTAAAACAAAACCAAAAAATGCCTCACCTTTAATCGAGAACATAACTGCAAAGTATTAGACTTCTGTAAGAAATCTGTCGAGTAGTCAAAACAGTAAACTGGCCCTGATTAACGGCGTAACCAGATTATATATGCCACTGGTGGTCACTATCTAATCGGTACACCTGTGCTGTCTTATTGATAAACGAAGAGGAAAAACGTTTCTTTCAAGACAAGACTTAAACACCTGCAACCCTCGAAAACAATAGACACCTGCGATTAGAAGTGGCGAAATCTTTCATTATCAACATCTTTGAAAATTACATATAATAAAAAATAGCAATTCATTGCAGACCGTATTTTCGACCGTGCAAGATATAATTAATCGATTTTTTAATTAATTGAAAGATGATCGTAAACAGCGATAAACACATGGTCGAGCCACTCCCGTTAATTTTTATTTGTGTCCGATAAGTAGTTTACTTGCACAGCTGTATTTGTTCGCGAATCGTGAGATTTGCTGCTCCCTAATCTTTGGACTTTCATATCTCGTCGTTAGACTTTTTATATACTAAAAAATATCTGATATGGATTGTGGCAATTGAATCAAATTCCTCACAAAAATGAAAAAGTAATTTGCAGATGTGTTTACTTAAAAAATATATTCTTCTTTTGATAGCCATTGGTTCAATTGCCTTGTTTCTTTCTTATTAAATCTGATAACATAAATTTAATTTCAGAGTCTCTTCGAGCAGATTTGGGCAGCTAACGAGTACGAGATATTCAAACGTATGATGATACAGAAAAATCTTGAGCTTCAATTACAAGCGCTGAATATGATTGAACAAAAGTATGGTCTGACGCCAGCATCTTTGACCTGTGAAAGCGATGGACTGCCCGACGATGAATTAGTAATGGAAGAATTGCTCCAGTAAGTATTTTTTTGTCATCACAAAAATTACATATGTTTGCCCATTGTCAGTCTCAAACAAAATTTGAAACCTTTTCAGAAAGCAGATTATGGAAGATCGGGACGATGAAGAGCCTGGGATCGAAGATGCATTAGCGTTTGGTCAAGAGCACGAGAGACTCTCATCGAAATACCAAAACGAAAAGGTCCTGCTGGAGCAAGCTTTGAAAGTCTCTACGAGTTCATCGAGAAGCTCGTCACCAGTTCCGGAACGATCGAATGTAATCGAGAACGAGGGAAACGTTGTCCCGAGTACGTTTCAATCAAGCAACGACAAAATTCCAGAACTCAAAAAGTTTCCATCTCTTCAACCGATTCCAGCTCCTAACGCAAAATCACGTATCAAAAGTCTCACTATCTCTGAGGATAGTACAACGAAATCGATGGTAATTTGTGAATTATATAAACAGTGATTCATCGCGTTGAATCGAATCGTTATTGAGAACGAGGTATAACCTGTTACTAAATTTTAGGAGGAAAGCCCGGAAGATATGAAGAAGCGTGAAGATTATCTCAAGGCACGTCGTGATAAGCTTGTGGCACTGAAAAAACAGGCGCGCAGTCAGAGACTCGAAATGACGAAGACGAGGCCAGGCTCGGCAAAGAACGCTGCCGAGGCTAGCATTCACGGTACTCAGGACTATGAAGCATCGCAGATACCCGAGCCGTCGATTCTTCAAGTTCGAAAAGCTCTGGCTGCTCGTCTAAAAGCCGAAGTCGTTGGCCCTTGAACGATCCTTATTCATACGACTCAATAGGTTTAATCATTTTTATCTCCTTGTCCGGACAAACTTATCCGAATTATGTAACAGGAACATGGAGGAACGAAGTGAGTATTAGTCATAATTTAAAGTACAACAAAAAGAATATATATATTATAATATATATTAATATTATATATTATAATATTATTATATATATTATATTATATAACATATATAAAATATATTATATTATAATATTATTATATATATTATATTATATAATATATATAAAATATATTATATTATAATATTATTATATATATTATATTATATAATATATATAAAATATATTATATTATAATATATTTTAATATATATTATAATATTATATTATATATATAATATAATATTATAATATATAATATAATATAATATTATATATTATATTATATATATAATATATTATAATATATATATTAATAATATTAATATATAATATTATATATTATATTATATATATAATATATTATATTATAATATATAATATAATATAATATTATATATTATAATATATAATATAATATAATATTATATATTATATTATAATATTATATATTATAATATATATATATACACATATATATATATATATATATATATATATATATACATAATATATATATACATAATATATATTAATATATATATAATATATTAATATAATATTATAATATATATTAATATATATATAATATATTAAAGAAGCGCATACGAAAATACGAACATATATGAAAAATGCTTAAAAGATATCACGAATTTGACTACTGTATTCATGAAAACATGTTTATTAAATGTTTGTCAATCTCATAGGAAAAGAAATTTATGTAACACTTTAAGTGCAAACGTTTTAAGTAAATTAATTCTCAATTTATGCAAAGATGATCCATTTTGTTTTTATTCAAATAAGTTTGTATCCCCCTGCTCTGTTTTACCATCAAGATTACCTTTCACAAAAAAAAAACATCACGAAGCAACGAAACAAATAACGCAAAAACAAAAGGATATGTCATAGCGAAAATTCTCTTCTAAATTTTAGTTTTATTTAATTAAATATTCTTCGCACTTCTACAACACACTTTTATTCATATAACATTCATTCATATCACTCTGCATATACACTCTGCATTGCCGGAAAGGAAACGAAAAAGTTCACGAAGAGTCTCATTAAGATTTACAGTGTCGAACGAACGGTAAAATTATGGCGATACAATGTAATTACACGAATATGTTTTTTTTTTTTTATTAATATTTCTTTCGACAATTATAATTATTTGTAAACAAAGCTAAGTCGATGATCCAAATAAATTTTCCCAGAACGATTCAATAAAACATAACTATGGGACGTGAGTTTTTGTACAAGGAAGAAATTTAGTCCTAGAAAAAAAAAACATCAAACAAAAGGCAAATAAATTGATTCCTTTATATGTACTTGATGATGCCCTTTCTTTCGTTTTACCGATCGTCGCACACTTTTCGTTCTCCTTTCAGAGTTCATCCCTTGTTTTGTTCGTTTATATAAAAAAATGTGTTTGAATGTTTTTTTTTAATTTATTTTCTTCTTCTTTTTTTCAGGAAAGAAAAACAAAACAATTCACACCGTTTGGTGATGTATATATACATAATGTATATGATATATATATATATTATATAATATTATAATGATATATATAATATATTATAATAATTGATATATATAATATATTATATAATATTATAATGATATATATAATATATTATAATAATATATTATATATATAATAATATAATAATATTATTATAATATTATATATAATAATATATAATATATTATTATATATATAATATATATATATTATATATAATATTATAATAATATATATAATATTTTACATATTATAATAATATATAATATATTATTATATATTATAATATATATATATAATATTATAATAATATATATAATATTTTACATATTATAATAATATATAATATATTATATATATTATTATAATATTATATATATATATTATAATATATTATTATATATTATAATATATATATATTTATATTTATATATTTATAAAAGAAGAAATTCTCACAGGTCTCGAGATATCAATTTTATTATGCATTTGCAACATTGTGAAAAATCAATTGTGATGGAAAATGACGGTATGTGTCCCATGATGGTTTTACGTGGAAATTAGACACGATCGTAGAATGAACGTGGATGAATCGTCCAAGTCGAATGGAGGAGAATCAATAATAATTATTCGTTTTTGTACGGATTATCGTTGGGTAGAAAACGAACAATTTACCAAACGGTACGAAACGCAGAGTCATATGTCTGTTAAACGGGAAACGATCATTCACAAACAACGCCTGATACAATTTGTACGATTATTTTTCTTCTGTTTTTTTTTTTTGTTTTTCTTTTCCTTTAAATCGAATATACAACTCGGCACACGTACTCGATCTTTCGTCTCAGTTATTTCACTTAGATAAAATTTCATTGTTTTTTTTGTTGTTGTTGTTGTTGTTTTTTGCATACGTATTGTTTGTTTTTTTCTTTACTTACATTCCTCACGATTTTCTTTTTTAGCTCGCCTTTAGCATTAATAGTAAGATTTCTTCTTTCCTTTCGTTTCTCTCAATTATCGGATAACTTGTAAATATAGTAAAACACATGAGTTTTGGGCAGGGTGAGTAGGGCGAGAGGGAAACATTATGCGTTAACATGGCAACTAATCAATCGATAGCCTTTGTTACATCGTTTGTGATCGGATCGAGCTGCGCGTTTATTTCTTCTTTTTCTTCTTCTTCTTCTTTTTCTTCTCGTTCACCGCTTTCTTTTTCGTTTATGTACAAATTACATTTCCTTTTCTTTCATCCACCAAGTAGAACCGTCCCGTTTTTCGCGCTTTTGTTAATTTAACTCTCTTGTCTATTTCACTTGAGCTCCGAACGAGAAAGAGGGAGAGAAAAAGTGAGAGATCTATTGCATGTTTTGTTTGTTGTTGAAGATGTCAATTCAGATATTCTTAAGAGTAGAAATGCCATTACAAATCTGTACATTTATCCTTACTTCTGTTTCTCCGTTGTGTTTATTCAATGATTTTTTGTTTGTTCTTGTATTAGAATATTGATTATTTGATACAAAAGAAGAAAAAAAAGAAAAATGAAAAGTAGGAAGAAAGGAAAGAGAAGACTGTCGTGACCGCGAGCGAGCGAGCGAGCGAGGATGAAGAGATTGGCGAGGAGACTGTGAGATTCGCGAAGATTAATTTCCTAGCGACGAACGTAGCGACTATCGTGAAACAGATTTTAGAACGTGCAATCATCGGACAAATCTGTTATTTCATCTTTTCATTTCTTCTTTTGTCTTCGAGTTTTATCAATTAATGAAAACTTGTCTCATGAATCAGAAATAACGCTTCGACGTTTAAAGAACGACGTACAAATGTGTAAATGCCGATTAACGCTACAATTCCAAGTCTGTAATTGGACCGCTACGAACAATCGCCACGCTCGTCACTCGACATTCTCATTCATGAATTCACAGATACAATAACAATTTACGAACAATATTGTAAATGTTTCATTAACGAACGTTAGAACGCATTGATTTTAATCCGGCGATAGTCATGAACGCCGTGTCTAATTAATTCGCTTTGATTTTCCTCGCATTTCTGGAAAATATTTCGTCCTCGCATTTCTGGAAAATATTCGTTCTCGCATTTCCGGAAAATATTCGTTCTCGCATTTCTGGAAAATATTCGTTCTCGCATTTCCGGAAAATATTCGTTCTCGCATTTCTGGAAAATCTTCGTCCAATTTCCAACTTTATGAGACTAAAGAAGCAATATCGCTCGCCATCCTCGTTACAGAAAGGAAAACAATTTTGTTCACCGAAGTCCAAGCGGGATATTTCTTCCCCTTCGGTGCGTCTGCTACTTCATGAAGCAGAGAGAATTTTGTTCCATCTCCGTAATCGCCTTGGTAAGATCACGGAAACGTAAATCGCAACGATCGTATCGAGAATCTAGATTCACCGTTTTCAATTTTTCCAGCTTAATTAATCACGACAGAAAAATCAATCACAATACGAAAGAAGTTATATAAAATTGAAAATAATAATTAATTAACGTTATTGTTCCCCCGTCTCATAGAGAGAATGATCTCGCGTTGTTTACCGGTATAATATATATATATATATATATATATATATATATATATATATATATATATATATATATATATATATATATATAATCGTCGTGACGAAGAGAACGCAAATTCGCAACGAATTGGGAAACGCAAAATTCGAACTCGTGCATCTTTCATCGCGTATTGTTTATCATTTTATATATTTATCTTTTTTTTTTTTGCCTTTTTTGTTTGTTTAAATTCTTACGTTTATGTTCTTTTTATTTATTTATTTACTTTTATTTCGTTTCGTGAGGATCTTAAAACTTTTCATTCGGCGTGTGGGGCCCCCTTCCAAACCACTGGAATAAATCTACGCTTTTTCCTTCAAATTTACTATCTCTCTCTCTCTTTACACAACATAGTCGTACAATAGCGTGTAAATTCTTATTTACCTTAATTGTTTTTTGTTTTTGTTTTTTTTTTTATATTTTTTTTTTTTAAGAAAGTTCAAAGTTTCTTGTGTGTGTTTTGTTTTTGTTTTACAAATCCATCATCATCATCATCATCGTACTCGTTAGCGGTCCTCCAAGCGTCTCTTTCTCCGCACAATTTTCGTCCCTCCTTCCGCTTTCGAATCGTCGTCGTTTGTATTTTTTTGTTTGTTTGTTTGTTTGTTTTGTTTTGTTTCTTTACTGTACACCGTTTAGCACAGACACGCGTGTAAACGTCCACCACACACTACGGTTATATTTTCCTTTTTTTTCCTTCTTGGTTTTTGTTGTTTGTTTTGTTGTTGTTGTTGTTGTTGTTGTTGTTTTTCTTATTAAAAAGCGGTCCGTACCCCCCTCAATGCGTCCGTCCTCTCGCGGATGCGCGAAGGTTTCTTTTATTTCCTCTTTTCCATCATGCTCGGTTTTAATCTCGGTGCCAAGGATGACGAACGGATCATATTTGTTTCATCGCCCGTTAAAATAAAACGGGTCGGACGATCAAAACAATCTCGGATCGACTCGAGGCGGTCTTATCGGGGGTATAACGGCAACGGCGATCGATAAACGCAGCACACGCGCTGCTGTTCGACGATTCGTCTACTATGACAGCCGCTGCCGTTTGGGCGACGGACTAAGCTCCGAGTCTTCTTCCTCTTCGTCCGAGTCACCTTCGTAGTCCACCAAGCCCTGAAGAATTGAACGAAAAATAAATGATAATGCCTGTTTTATATTCAAAACATTGACTTGAAAAAGGAAAGAATTGTATTTTTTGTTTTGTTTGATTCACACCTTCTTGAATATGGTTGTCCCTGCTTTTTCGACAGCACCGTCTGTCGAACTGGCTATTATGCCTGTCGATAGAGAAGTCTCATTGACGGTTGGCGAGCTGTTGTTTATCTGCAACTGTTGCGTCGACGAATTATTATTGGCAGTATTGTTGTTGAGAACGGTCTGCTGTTGACCCTTCGGGTCGGTAGGCATTGGATTTGGCGCTGGATTTGGCGCCGGTGGTTGTTTCTTCGCAGATGCCGGTGGTACGAGGTCAGCTGCAGCAGCTGGTACAACCGCCTCGCCCTCGTCAAAGTCCTCCTCCTCGTTGAACCACATTTCCTCGTCCTCGTCGAGTTGTCGTTGATCTCGTCGATATCGACTATTCCTCAGTATCGAAGGTACGCTGTTAACGAAGAGAACGGAAATCGATATGATATAATTACACGAGAATTTTGTTTCTTAATTATATCCGTCATGAAAAGTGAATCGATTATGGCTCGACATCGATTCAATGAAGTACGACTATTTCCAATAAGTTGTCTTCTGGTAAATGTATAAAAGTAACGCGTTTGGTTTTCTCCTATAGTCGTACTTCTCCAACGGTTGACTCGGTCATTCGAGAAAAAAGAGGCAGAAAAAGAAGCTTGGAAGGCATTTACAACACTGATAAGCATGTTGGTATACGTGCAAACATACCTCTCCAAGCTCAGAGTAGCTCTATCACGATCCTTAAGTTTATCTTGATGCTGTTCGTACCTCAATTTTAGCGCCTTAAACGTTTGAACATAATCAATAGCCTCCAACTCCTTGGAGAAATTTTCCACAACGTGCGAACACAAAGACTTGATATCCTCCTGCAAAAAATATTCCAAACATAATTGAACCTCGATAATTGAACATTCTTTATCAATATTAAAATTGTATTTAGGTCGTTAGATTGTTGTGAAAAAGCTTGGAAATCCTTACCAATTTGATAAATTCGAACATCTCAAGAATCGCTGAATCCAGGAGATTGTATCGACCGTTGTTACGAACGAATGCGTCGAAAACCGGGGCGAACAAATTACCCTGTATGATGTATCTGTTATAAAATTCGTCTTTGAGGGCAATGATCTTTCTCATAAACCTCAGGGCGCAAAGTACGAGAAACGTGTGTGTCGATTTCATGAGTATAAGTATTCTTCTAAGTAGATCCTTTTTCAAAATGCAATTCTTCATTTGGTACATGTGATGCTCGACGCAGAAGGATAAAAGTTCGAGTATGAGACCGAGAAGCTGAACAGTTCGATAATCCTCGCGAGCGGGTTTGTCACCGACCGTATTGGCCAAGAGTGGCTCTATGAGAGTCACGATGCTGTGTCTGTAGAAGTAATTGAGAAAGTCGGTCTTCTCGGATTTGTTTACAGATGCAAGCATGTTCTCAGGATCAAAAAGAAGTCTCAATACACCTGCCAATTGTACCGCGCCACCCAATTCAGGATCCGTATCACCAACCAACTGTGCAATAACGACGTTTATCAACATTTGTTCCTTGGCCGTATTGCTAACCTGCTGTAACGTGTAGTCCCTCACGACACTCGGCGAATACTCGACGATGTACGTCAGTATGTCTATACTAGCGGTTTTAGTCTGTGCGTCGTTTATCGCAAGGGTTATTTCCAGCGCAGGCAATATACCAAGAGCCGTTAATGTGCGATAGAATGCCTCTTTGCCCTGTGGTTGTAAATTTTGTGAAAAATTACAAAATTCTTTGAGGAACAGTACCAAATCGCGTCTCTTGCCGATCGACGTAGCATCGTCGATCAATTGACGAAACAATTCCGTGAGAAATCTCTCGTCGTCCTGTATGAGCGTCACGATCTCGACCTTGTTGAAAAATATAAAACTGCTCAGCGTACTCAGCATATTGTCCTCGAATACGCTCGGTGTTGGCAATACGACGTCCTGTATGTACTGAACCCGATAGGTTTGATGAATCTTTGCGAGCAACTCGGCATTGGTGATGGGTATTGCTTGCTTAAAACGTGCCAACTGACGAAGATACTCGCGATGTCGCTTTGGCTGCGGCAACGATGGCTCGTACTCGAGACAACCAACAACGTCGAATATCGTGTCGTCGCTGAACATTACCTCAAATAGGGCATTTTTGTTTAGTAGGAAAATATTTTTGAATATGTCATAGAGATGATGAAGTCCCTCGATATTCTCAAGATCTTCGCAGGTGTGAAAGAGATTCAGGAGCTTTCGTATGTAACCCTCCGTCTCCAGCGCCATTGCCAATTTTTCTTTTCTCATCGGCGATGACAGACAATTGCCGATCAATTCATTTATATCCTCGAGACGACCAAGCTCGCAGGGTGGCAATTCAATAGGCGGCGCCGAATCTGACATATCGTCGAATCTCTCATCTTCGGACTCCTCGACTATGTCCTGCGTTATTTCAACGGACGGATCTTTACCCTGCACCTGACATATTTTCTCCCATATCTCGTCACAACCAGCTTTCTCCTGAAAGCTCAACGCCAGATCGAAATTGTCACCTTCCGACCATACTATCAAGGTGTCCTGCAAAATAAATAAATACACTGTAAACTTTCTTTCCATTGTATCAAGTTTTTGGAAATATGGATATCTTGGAGAGGGATCTGAGAAGCATTATGGTTAAGAATTCATTACACCCGTTACTTTCACATTTTCTGTCCCTCAAACTGTCTATTTGTCTACTTATGATCATTTGCACAAAGAAATAAGTGACACTATTAAATAATATAAATCAAACGTCCACGAGTGTCAGAATAAAGAAACAAAAAAAATTTAACAGACAATCTTGAACGATCTACATATTATTATTGTCAAAAAACATTTTTTTTGCATAAATATGAAGAATTAATTAAAATATTCTCCATGAAATAGCAAGTCTTAAGAGACGTACGACCGAGTTATTTATTTCGGATATGTATTCGAAACAAGCCTGCCATCTATGAACGAATAGGTTAATCATCCAAGTTACACAGTGAGTCATGCAATCCTCCGAATGTTTACAATATCTTCGATACGATTTTCTTTTCACTATTAAACTTAAAACCAAAATATCCAGAAATAAAAACATTTTCTCGACCAAATGGCGAACCTTCCGATTGAAAAAAGAACCAGGAAATACGTGAACAGTCGTTCGCAACGAAGCGTCAAAAAATCATTTTGTGTGTAAAGAGAGGTTAATTTTTCGTTTGTTTCCATTTGATAAAAAAAAAGAGAGCAAACTCTTACCTGTTGTTTTTGATACGCCGTGTCAGGCTGTATTTTACTCTCGAGAAGAAGCGAACTATCACTCTCGGCTCTAACGAGGAGGGATATACCCTTGAGTCGATCGACGTAAGACGACGATACGTGCCCCGTGCCACGATCGTCCCATTGTCTATCGGCGTTTAAAGCATAAAGCTTCACTCTTCTCCGTGTATCTGTCATGTCGAGCGAGTGATTCCCGACTCCTTGCTGTTTTTCTTCCTTCCCTTCTTCTCGCTTTCGTTTATTCTCTCTCTCTACCCCCCACCCTAACTAACTGAGCATCCCTCGAGATTTTCTTTTAGCTTTATTTACGCGCACTATCGCCAATGTTCTTATCACAATTCACATCTGGACCAACCGTCGATCTTTCGTACCGACCGAAAACAACCAAAAGAAGAAAAAAAAAAAGGAACGAAACTTAAAACGAAACGAAAATCGCCAACCGAGCGAAACGAAAAGAAAATAAAAGAAAATAAAGCTGCTACGTGTACTCGAAGACTTTTGGTTCCCTCGTGCGAGTATCAGAGCTTCGCATCAAATTCTTCGGGACGAAGACACTCGCAACGAAGCATGGTGATATTCCTTCAAGAAAAGTTCCCTCTCGTCTGATGTTGTTTCTCCGTCACTCGGACAATCGTTCGTAAAACATTATCGCTGTTGCACGGATTTGGTGATAAGTATTTACGCGGGTACGGTACGCCACGACGAACGATTATCATTGATTCGCGTCCCGGCACGATCGAGTTACGATTCTGCTTCTTCTTCTTTTCTTCTCTCCTTTCTTCCTTGTTTTCGGACCTTTTTTTTTCGAATGTTTTATTGTTCCGTCTCACTCCGTACACTTTTCGTCCTTTGCACCGGTTTCCGACGAGAAAAATTCACTGTACGATGTTTCCTCTCTTTCTTGTTTTGTTTCAATTTGTTGTGTCGTTCGTGTGAGTGAAATTGACGTTAACAGTCGGGTTTAAACGCTCACGGGAGAGAGCTCGCGCTCGCCTTCGTGCCAGAATTCTTCGTCGGAGACAGGAGAGAGAGAGAGAGAGAGAGAGAGAGAGAGAGAGAGAGAGAGAGAGAGAGAGAGAGAGAGAGACAGAGATGGTCTCCTTTCGAGGTATATATAACGGTATTTATCGCAGCTACACACACACGACGTTTCTTTCGCGATCACACGTTATTTTATCGTTATTATTATTTAACATACAGTACGCGAGTCTGTATATAATATACTTATGTATATATACATGTATATATATGGATGTATATATTTCCCCCCTCCCTTTCCCTCCTTGGGTAAAAAAGAGACTCCGAGACACAGCGATGGTAAGAGTCGAAAGGGGGTTACACGTCGCGTATTGTTTACGGCGATTTATGTTTATGCCCTCGTTGCATAAGCACGCTCGTTCTAACAACTATATTTATTGAACGACGGAGCGTAGCGGTGCGTTGCGCGGGAAATCAACCCTTTTCCTTTCTTTCGCTATTTCTCTCAATTTTGTCCTTTTTTTTCTTCTCTCCCTCTTGTTCACACACACACACACACAGACACACACTCTGTCCACCCTCTCACTGAATAACGTGTCGAAACGTGCGAGAACACACGAGAGATGCTATATACATATATGTATGTATGTATGTATGTATGTATATATATATATATGTATAAATATATGTATAGATAGATATATATATATATATATTTCTTGCTCGGTGCAAATTTTCCGCAACGAGAGATCCGAAGAGTTTCGCGAACGAACGGCGCGGTACGTGACGGAAAAAAAACCCGGTCACACACAGAGTATATAATCGTAGCCGCAACGACGAAACCTCAACGGGCACCGCTCTTGTGTATGGGTTACGGGATATTTCACGAGAGCGGTGTTACCATCCACAACGGGCACTACGAAAATTTTGTTCCCCCCCTCCCGCCCCCACCCCCGCGCGCGCGCGAGAGATAAAATTTGTCGTTTGTTCGCAAACGTTCGACGAGTTAACGTCCCTTTTCGTCCTTGTGCTCGTCGTGTTTCACTATAATTCACCACTGACAAGCATCGTTTGTTACACCGCTGCGTGCGCCACGATATTTACGCTAAAAATTGACGTAGACCACTGAACAGCCACAACACTACACTCCGCCATGTTAGATCACAACAACGCGCCACGGGGTTCACGCGCCTCAAATCATGGACGCGACCCGCGAAATTTGAATGACGCAACATTTTTACAACGACAGTCTTTAGTTAATCAAACATTTTCTACGTTTTAACGCAAATTTTATGTAAATGTCACGAAATGTGCATTGCGATGATTGAAAATATGATAAGTTATGGTGTAGTTAAGGTTTTTTTACTGTAAAATGCTTTCGTTGTGTACTAAGATTGAAAGATCGAACGAGATACGAGCTCGAAGCCGTGCGTATAATTATGTATCTTTGGACCGATCAATAGATGCAGCGGCAGAGTGAGGGCTATAATCGAGAGATCGTAAGCTTTCGTCAACTTGTTCGTCATAATTTACGAGTATTTTAGGATAATAACGAGAAAGCTGAAATACAGTTTGGGACGTATTCAAGACCGTTGCCGTAATGGATAACCAAATAAAAACGTTGTTGAATATTTATCGGAGGGTTGGTCGCCCGCGATTCCTCGAGCTAGTGTGTACATACAAATATATACATGTATATCCATTCATATATGTATATATAGGTGTGCATTCTCATAATTGTCTTTGGTGGCAAGGCCATCTTTGTAGGTACGTACGGCTGTGAACCCGTGAGTTCGAGTGTTGATATACGTTTTTATAATTGAAGAGAAAAGTAATAATGATAATAATGCATCATCGAGAAATAAAGGAGGGCTGGTACGACGAACGTTATGACAAGGAACAAGATCATTGTTACTAGAATATTTGCGACTAGACATGAATCACGTTCTAATAGAAGTTGGCGTTTGGGAAATATCCTTTAAATATTTAACATGACATTTTCGCTATTTGCAAAGAAACGAATCTGTATTATAATATATACATGTCTGGACGTTTCCTACTTTCTAAAAATAAATATGCTTCAAGAAGCACAGCCAGAATCAGCAACCGGAACATTCTTTTTTGTCAAGTTTGTATAGTGAATTTCCCGATTCGTCCACTAGCGCTGCGGTTTAAATGTGAAGCACCTCCATGAACATAGCTGACCAATTTACGGTTTTAAACTTTTCGTATTTGATTGTTTAATCATCAGTTCGTATTATTTAATAATTAAAATACGTACGTTTTCACCGTCGATTGAGTAGGTTTACGATGTTTTCGAGGTTTGTTTGCGGTATTTTTATATGTCATGCGACAGTTTGAAGCAGGTGGAACCTGAAGTTGCGCGCGATCGAATACAATTTGAACTTTAAGAGATCGAAAATTTGTCATCAGCTGACAATCTTGTCTCTCACACTTGCTTTATGGTCGAAAGGACAAAAATGTTTCAATTACTCGGCTAATCATAAACAAATAAACTATTTTTCGAAACTGAAAAGATTTGGTCGTCTGCATTTTTTTACATGTTAATCGTTAAAGTTCACGGCTAAGTTCGTGAAACGGATTTATTAATAAGAATTGAATTCGTTGAATAAAGAATCTTGAGTGTTTATAAGTGTTTATATTTACAGAGCTGAGTAATTTATTCGTAAGTAGATACACTGTGGTACAAAACAGGAACGGGTTTGGAATACACAACAATTACGTCGATTGAACAAGATTCGAGGTGGTTACTCGTGGATGAATTGTTGGAGTATAAACATCAGCGAGGGTAAAAGTTGGCAAGTTCTTTTATATCTTCCTCGTATTTTTCAAATGTATTTCCAGGAAGAATAATCGATGTGGAACATCTCAAGTTAGGCGTCCGCTTCATCAATCAAAAGTCGTTTGTTCTTGGATACGACTTATCAGGAACAAACTAATTCCAGCTGTGGGAATCTCATCTTCTTTTTTGTACTTCCATCGCTCGATTCATTTATGTTCGCTTCTTTTTATTCTTTCAATCCTTTCATGGAGAGTCGGGTGGTGGTGTTTCGTTAGGGCTTTCATCGGGCAATTTTTTTTCCTGTTCAATATGAAATAACGGTTATAAAATTGATTTACAGATACATTGTTAAGATGAAGTATTTTTTGCAATTGTGTACCTGACGACTTCTCATTTCGGAGGGAATTCTCACATTTGGCAATACATCGGGCATAGGAGGTGGGACAGGTGCCTCGCCATACGCTTCGTGAAGTTCCTCGAGTCTGGTGTTCAGTGCCGAACCTCGTTTACTGGTAGCGTTCATTTTTTTCATGAGCCAGTCAGCTTGTTCTTCTAAACGTTTTAGACGAGCAGAGCGAGCAGCGAGAACTTCTTCGTGGCTTCGAACAGGCTTTGAAGGAGATTGTACAGAACTTTCGACCATGGAAGTAGATGGCGTCGCTATTTCCTTTGATGTACACCCAGAAACTTCTGATAAATCGTCGTGGATTCTGCTGGAACATTCCTCAAGATTACTGGATGTACTAGGAATAGAAGTTGTTTTGTCCTTTGTTGCTTCTGTGTTAATTTCTATTCTGGTTCCGTTAGTAATGTCCTCAACTTCCGTCACTTTGGTCACCAAACTCGTGTCTTGAGGGCCCTGTACGCAATCCGCCAAAGCAGGAAGTGGCACTTGTGTCGAAGGGCCAACTATCAAGGGATCGCTGAATTGCACGGATTTAGCTGATGGTAACATGGACGAAGTTGGAAATGGCCCAATTGAAAATACGGACATTATAGACGGCGGTGTCTCATCCTCATTGGAAACATCTTTGCATCCATGATTATATACTTGGATTTCATGATCAACATTAATGGTTGACTGATCGTCAGAATGATTTTCTTCAACATCACTTTTTCCAACTACTTCCAGTTCGGCCGAGGAAGAAGGAAAATCGGTAATATTTTCACTCTCAGATTCTTTGACCAACATGCCCGAAGGATTAGAGTCGTTCTTGCCGATTGTTATGAGATTTTGTATAACGTTGACGAGTCCTTGGTCGAGAGGATTGAGCTGGGTGTCTGATTCTCGATCCGCTTCCACCAACAAAGACATATTTTCATAAGGAAGTGCATGTTCGTCATTAGTTGCTTTTTCTATTCCACTTGTACTCGCTACAGAAGCATCCTCGATAGTTTCACACGCTTCTGGTGTTGGTGTTCTTTGTTCCGGTGTTGCGGTAGAACCAGTTTTAGTTTCAGATAATTCGGTATCCGTTGGCTGTTCCGATTCTGTATCAGGTGTCGGCGCTCTTGGATTTTCCTGCAATTTATTCATTGTTATCGAATTTGATTCGCAGCCTTATTTATTAATTCTTTTCTTCACGTTAATCTTAATTTAACTTGCATAAACATAATTTTCAACACACCTTTCTAGCTCGTCTACGTGGTCCAATTCTCACTCTCTCTTCGACAGCCTCATCCTCTTCATCCGAATCATCGCCACGTTCATCGCTAAAGCCACTCTCACCACTACAAAAAGAATTTCACCAAAATATACTACTCAAAATCTTGAAATTGGCCTCTGCAAGATTCACCGCTTCTCAACGAATTGAAGTAATCACCTATTGTTAAAGGAATCTTGAGCAGCCAGAGATTTTCTAGCTGCGAATTCACGTCTGAGACTTCTCCATTCAATCTCAGTGTTGGTATTTTTCTGCCTTGCAGATTCCCACTTTTCACGACAATACTCGAGTTCCTGCTTCAATTCTTGTAACATTTTTCTTTTTTGTTGCAGTTCATAGCGCAATATCTTTTCGTGCGTGTGCAATTGTTGATGTTGAGCCTGCATGCGACCAACCACGTTCCAAGTTTTGCTCAGCTCAGACGAGACGGTCGACAGCCTCTTTTCCTGGGAAATTTAAATATCCAAGTAATTTAAGGAAACGGAATGGACTTTTTCCACGAGTTAAACAATGAAAACGGTGGTTGGAGTACACTTACCTGCTCACCAAGCTTGCTTTCTAAATGAGTGTTCAGCTGCTTCATGCGATTCATCTCCTTCTCCAAGTGTTTTTTCTCCAAAATCAATTCCTTGAGGCGAATGTAAGTCTTACTCACGGATATCACGAGCCTTGGACCCGATGGAGTGTCCACCGATTTGTAACAACTGTTTGGATCAGTGGATAGAGAAGCGGGTGTCACCGGTGGTGAATCTACCGCATGACAACTCAGTAATTCCAGCAATACACGCCAGACCTGAAATACCGCTTGTTTCTTAAGCCAGTGATAACGAATTCCTGAATTTGTTTCATCGAAGAAGACAGAATTCGTACCTTCGGCAAATTATGGGCGATATTTTCCTCCTGCTGACCCTCTTCTTTCTTATCACTCTCACCATCGCCGGATTTTCCACTGCCACGACCTTCTACCTGTTCGACAAGGTCAAGAAGAAGCTTTGGCAGTGCAGCAGCCTCGCTGCCCTCCTCGCGAGCCATGTCACTGATTAAATCGTGATTCTCCTGGAAATGAAAAAGAAGAACCACCAAGGATTATCCACATTCATTCAATTTTATTATGATCAAAATAGTTTACCTGCAACAAACGAGTCAAACGATCAAGATCCATATCCGCTGAGGAGGCACTTAGCAACATTTGAGTAAACAGGCCATTTATCACCGACATTTGATTCTGAAGATCGCGACAGTCTGCCTTAGTAAGTCCAAGTTGGGAGTCGAGATTGGAAATTTCCGTGTCTTGATTGTCAATCTGAAAGATATGTTAACTTCTCTGATACTCGACGCTTCAAGAAAAGTACAAAAGCAAATTGCTTGAATTTTATTCTAATCTGTGAAAATTTCTTTCGACTGATTCACACAGTTCTCACACCTTTTCTTCAGCCTTCTTAAGATCTTCCTCCAGTCCAGAATTCTCTTTTCGGGAACCTTTGAGTTTCTCCTTAACATCAATCAACTCCTTAGACGCAGCGTCTTTCAAATCAACAAGAACTCTCAAACGATCATCGTACAGAGACTTTAATCTTCTTATATCTTCCAGCTGACGATCATGCTCAGCCCTCACATCGTCGCTTATCTCTACCCGAAATCTTGGGTCTCCAAGACGAGCCAAAATCTGTGCCAGAAGGTTCTTCAATTTGTTTATCTGTCGCTCTCTATTAGCTGATACTTCACGACTCTTCGTCGCTATTTCTTTCAGGTTGGCTATACGATTTTTGTGACCTTCGGGCTCGCACTCGAGATGATAACGAAGATCATCGATTTTCTCAGTCTGCAGTCTAATGCTCGACCTAAGCTCGTCCGAGACCTGAAAACAGTTTTAGTTTCCTGTGTTAGTTCACAATCTACAAGACAACTTTTTATGGAGGTAATATCATTTACTTTTTCAAACTAAAGCATGATTTCTTATTGAAAACAAATAATGAAAAATGTGTGTTCTTTACCTTCAGGATATCAGTGAGTGCTCGGGCATCAGCTTCGTTCGTGCTCACCTCCGCATCTGGCTGCATCACAGTTTGCCAGTCGTTTTTATCTTCGACATCGACATTTTTCGGAGTCATCGGATCATTACCGACAATTTCGGACTTGGTCACAGCGTTTGTCGCCTGGCCAGATTTCAAGAGATCAAGAACTCTTGATGTTTCTGAATGAGCTTCTTTCTCAGCATCAAGCTCTCGTCTTAATCTATCCATTTCCGATGAAACTGCTGCTATAGCCCGTTGTCTCGCCTCTCTTTTGAGACCCAATTCTTTTCTAAATTCATCCATATTGCTCGAGCCTGGCACGGATACTTCCGTATCGAGAACTTCCTCCTCCTGAGTAGATTCTAAATAATAGAGATTGTTATAAGATGAAACAGAAAGTTGGAATCACTTGTAAACACGAGCAAACAAGAATACTAATTATTACCGAATTCCGGAATTTTTGGAACCTCTTGTGCCGGCTCGTCCTTACAACCATTCTCGATCACCTGGTTCAGTCTTTGAATCTCTTCGAGGGCATCTACCAAAGCTCTAACTTGCGCTCTCTCGCTCACCATCGCCTCCGACAAAACTTTTCTCAGTCTCGAGCTCTCTTGATTCTCAATCTTCGCGATTCGTTCGTTCGCAAGCGTCGAATCTAATAATTCTTTCTCGAGATCGACGATTCTCGCATTGGCAGTGTTTCTCTCGAGATCGGACGATCTCAACTCTTTCGACAGTCTCGATTTTTCTAATTCTGCGTTTTCATATCTTAGCATTAATTCCTCGAATTGTCGCTTTCCCTCGTTCAAGCTTGACTCTATTTCTGTGCATTGAGATCTGGAAATCTGTGAAATTTATCGTTTGATAAAATGTAGAAACGTAAATTGAAAAACAAGCTTGTTTCCATAAGGAAAGTAAAATACTCAC
Organism: Netelia fuscicornis; assembly: GCA_946811545.1. Classification (NCBI taxonomy): domain Eukaryota; kingdom Metazoa; phylum Arthropoda; class Insecta; order Hymenoptera; family Ichneumonidae; genus Netelia; species Netelia fuscicornis. Next base: position 3,124,130 of record OX328012.1, on the reverse strand, counting down.
TTCATAATCCCTTCTCAATTTCTCCATTAACATCACTTGATTATCCAGATCGTTCGCCAGTTTTTCATTCTTTTCTCTATACTCCAGCCTCTCGTTCCTCAGCCTCTCAATCTCTTCCAATAACTTCCTCGTCTCTTGTTCGTTGCTCAAGTTTTTAGACTCGTTCTTCGTTCGCCTCTCGTTACTCTCGTACTCTTCTCCATAACGCGAAGAATCGATATTAACGTGAGATTGTGCCAGTTCGTTTTCCAAAGATTGAATTCTATCCACTGCCTTTCTGTACTCGAGGCTCAGATCACTCTCGACCGAGTCTCGTTCGTTGTTACAATTTGTATCAAAATTTTCTCTTCTTTCAGATCGTTTGGAAGTTTTCATCTCGAGCCTGGACAGACCCGAGCACAATTCCAACGGTATCTCCAAGTTTTCGCTCTGTACTGCGATGTCTTTCATCGAGGACGTTCTAGCAGCTTCTTCTCTCATGATATTTTCACGAAGCTGGCACAATCTCTTGGACATGGTAGCTCTCAAATTTACTGTACGATCATCCAATTTGTCCTGCTCATCCTCGCAATCACTTCCGGTACTTCGTCCTCCCGGTGTTTTCTCACCACGCTCCCATTCGAATCTCAATTCACGTTCTCTATTTAATTCCAGATAAAGAAACTCCAGGTGGCTCAGGAAGGTCGTGTGAGCGGTTGCCAATTGTTGATTAGCCGCTGCCAGATGCGACACCGTACGCGAGAGCTCCATGACTTCTTGATTCGTCGATGGCACAGCACTTTCACAACCCGATTGCCAACCCGTCATTTGTGCAGCATACGTTAACTGCAATAATATTTATGCAAAGTTGATTCCAAGTCCAATGTTATCAACGCTGCCTAAACAGATTTACAACTTGATTCGGTCGATTAACAAAAAGGTTTACTATCAATGATTAATATTTCATTAATTTTCATCACGTAAATCATACTTAATTAAATCTTCGTTTTATAGGTAAATTCATCGACGACGTTAGATGAGATATTCGTCACGACCGAGGACAAAGACTTTTTGGCAATGCTAGTCCTCTGTATATTGAACAAGAGGAGCGTGTTTCTTCACAACTTCGCGATACCGTCGACAACTGCGTACTGAAGATGAAAGAAACTGCAGCGAAAAGCTCTGGTCAGCTCGCGCGAGAGACAAAATGGATTTTGGCGTCGGCAATTACCGGCACTCTGCCCCCCACACCGCTGACGACCGTGCAAAAGACAGACGTGATCGAACGTTGATTCTTAAACTCTTCTAGATAGCGTGAAAACGAATTTTCGTTGCTGTGACTCAGTGTATTCTCCCTCAAGTTTGAACGAGATTCGAGCAAACAATTTTTTTGCTGGATACGTGCCAGTGTAAATGTATAATTCTTCTCTCTTTCTCGTTTCTTTGCTCCGATATATAAATATACCGGCGGGCTAAGGTATCTCCGTCGTTTCGCGTCCTCGCTTTTTTTTTTATAACAATTGTACTGTCGCACGGGATTGTGACTAGATCGTTCTTAGGCTATCGAGTCGTTTAGTTGATAAAAGCAATATTTGTAAAATAGTTTCTCGTTGGAAAGAAAGGCAATAATGGTGAGGAAGAAATCGAAGCTTTTCTTCTTCTTGCACTCACCAAGGTCTCTTGCTGTGGACGTAGACTCGACAGGCTCGGCGCCGATGGTCTTTGATGCCACGATTCTTCGTTCTTTATGCTTCCGGAATATCTTGAATACTGTTTGATATTTGTAATTTAGGAGAACGATATTATTAATTATTGATGATTATTATATAACAAACGATAATTCTTTAAATATCGTAGGGAAGCAAGTTTCTTCTTTTTTTCTTATTGCTTCTTAAACTCACTTGGAACCCGGGATTCCCCAAAGTTACCGTACTCGTTCTGCTCGTTCTTCTGTCCCTCTGAGACTCGCAGGAGCTTCCGGATATTCTCGAGACACCGGACTGTAGATTTCCAATATCGAATGGCGGTGGCAGGGGAGGAGGTTCTTGAGATTTGAAATTATTTGGCAAACTACCCCCCGTGCCCATTTTTCTTTGTCGGCTTGCTTTCAGGAATGAGATGATCGGAATAGCTTCGATTTGTAGTTGTGGAATTTCTTTATTTTTGGACGTCGTTTATCTCGAAATTATTTAATATCGTTGCCCCAACTCTGGAATAAAGATAGAATGTTCTTACGTCGATTAATCTTTCTCGTTGTAATAGAATTCCCATATTGTAACTCCCGGTATACTGCGCAGGATGTTATTTAGTTTCTAGTTTGTTTGAAGTGACAAAATTCTAATAATTCTCTTATTTTCCAGATGAGGGAAGAATTATGGATTTGTGGAACCAGCAGTCTCTCTACGAATCACTTGATGATTCCACGCAGTCCCTAAACATCAGAAAAGTCTGTACTAGATGGAAAGCTTGATGGAATTTCCATATTGTAACTCCCGGTATGCTGCGCAGGATATTATTTAGTTTCTATTTTGTTTGAAGTGACAAAATTCTAATAATTCTCTTATTTTCCAGATGAGGGAATAATTATGGACTTGTGGAACCAGCAGTTTCTCTACGAATCACTCGATGATTCCACGCAGTCCCTAAACATCAGAAAAGTCTGTACTAGATGGAAAGCTATATGGAAGCTTGATAGAATTTCCATATTGTAACTCCCGGTATACTGCGCAGGATGTTATTTAGTTTCTATTTTGTTTCAAGTGACAAAATTCTAATAATTCTCTTATTTTCCAGATGAGGGAATAATTATGGACTTGTGGAACCAGCAGTCTCTCTACGAATCACTCGATGATTCCACGCAGTCCCTAAACATCAGAAAAGTCTGTACTAGATGGAAAGCTATATGGCAACTTGATAGAATTTCCATATTGTAAGTCCCGGTATACTGCGCAGGATATTATTTAGTTTCTATTTTGTTTGAAGTGACAAAATTCTAATAATTCTCTTATTTTCCAGATGAGGGAATAATTATGGACTTGTGGAACCAGCAGTCTCTCTACGAATCACTCGATGATTCCACGCAGTTCCTAAACATCAGAAAAGTCTGTACTAGATGGAAAGCTATATGGAAACTTGATAGAATTTCCATATTGTAACTCCCGGTATACTGCGCAGGATGATATTTAGTTTCTATTTTGTTTGAAGTGACAAAATTCTAATAATTCTCTTATTTTCTAGATGAGAGAAGAATTATGGACTTGTGGAGCCAGCATTTTCTCTACGAATCACTCGATGATTTCAGACAGTCCCTAAACATCAGAAAAGTCTGTACTAGATGGAAAGCTATATGGAAGCTTGATGGAAAACCATAGTCTTCTCTCAACAATCTCCCCATGAAACAAGGAACAAGGGTGAGTAAAATTACACGTAATTAATGTTAAATTTTGGTGATATTTCATTATTGCGCATAACGATACACAATATTTTCTTCTTAGGAGCCGGGGTGGCTGACACGTGCACGGTGTGCGCGCGAAGAACGCCACATATTAAACACTATAAATAGCTGTATAGTCGATCCGCAACACGCCACGATAAATTTAGAAGCGGTAAACGAAAACAAAGGAGCAGAAAGCTATATGGTTCCTGGATTACTCGCGTGACTCGTCCACTACATGCACGTACAATCACGTGAGAATTTGCATTCACTGCGCATTAATTGAAAATATGATGATAATATTGAGCCAAGTACCGCCACTGGGGTGTCCTTGATAAAATCGTCTAGCGAGCACGTGTCTGAATTTTCCTCGAATTACTTTACCTCCCCTCGTATACGAGACGCAAGACTTTGCTTTTCGAAGCTTGTCTCTGACGTCATAAGACGTTCTTGCTTCTCAATGGAAATCTATTTATAATACAAAGCGTAAAATTTCTCTAGCGACTTCAAAGCCTTTTCGTTCAATTATCTATATCTACAAATACTGGGGGAACTCTCGTTGCGAAATTGTCGAAAAATTGTGGCTGACTAGATTCGAGTTCTATAACTATAACTCTTCCGAGAATTTTCATTCCTCTGTTTAAACTAAAATAAAAATGACGAAACTAGTCGCTGTTTTCAGTAACCAGAAAGTCACAAGGGATTGTATCGGCGATGAGCTTGCCTTTATTTCGATTCGCTGAATCACTCGATTATTCGAATTTGCCTGATAGCGCTTGACTTCTCCTACTCTCACATTTCTTCTTCTCCGGCATTTATCTTCTCGCAGCTAAAAATAATTTTTCAAAAAAATTCGATTATCTTTATCTGAAATAAAACGTTTTCACTGAAGTAAAACAGGGAAATCACTATTGGGAAAACTTTATCTTTAATCCCACACACTTCACGTTAAATTACCAGAGGGAAGAATAAAAGAGAGCGAGAGGAGATACGAACTCACAAATCAGAAAATTATGTTGTTAAATCACGTTTCTGTTCCAGGTGTCGAATATGAGTTGGTCGGCGAATTCACTCGTTTGCCACGGTGTTTCCTGTACCCAGAGATGCTTCTCCACATCGACGAGACACTTTTGCTGGCTACTTTCCAGCTCCCCGTTTCACCGAGGTATAACTAAAAATATACCGACTCGAAGAGAAGCTTCCCTTCCTCTCACTTTCTTAAGTGTATGCGTGTTTTTAGTTAGCGATGTTTGTAAGCCGATCTTGGCGCAGTCGCCCTCGCCTGGTCCACCGACAGATCGAGATCTTCGTTATAGATGAATTTAGAGCCACAACGAGACCTGGATTGGTATCTATGACGATTTGGCACTCGATCGATAACGCTTCGCCGTGCGAGAATAAAAAAGAGCCTCGTTGAATTTAGAACGATCGAGCAATCTTAAAGTGCTCGATGATCGTTATATTTGGATGACCCGAAAAAAAAGAACAGTTTAACAATACCAATGAATATTTTTATATCAACCGCCACAGGCGAAGATAACAAAGTCTGAACAGAAGATTATTAACGTCGTTTCTTGATCGAGAACATAAATAACAATAAACACCGCAAGTTGTAATATCGCAGGCTTGATACTTTCAATTTGTTTCACAATCTGTAACAGAAATTTCAGTAAATTTCAATTGGCGCTATAGATTTCCATAATTCAACTTATAACTTGAACGTTTATTTACCTGATGATGGCAAATTTAATGTTTTTACCCTGAACCAAAATTCCTGATGGATTTGAAATTTTCAATAGTCGTGGGCCAGTTCCAGATTTCGATGGAATATTTTTACCCTCCGCTGAATTCTTTTGAGATGCTGCGGTATCACCTTTACTCGGGATGTTAGAATCGAGATTTAAATTTTCGTCATTTTTTTGGTTTGTTATCTTCGGTGAGTTTTTTTGATCGCAACAGTCCAACTTCGTTTCAATTGTATCGTGATTTTCTAGCTTCGGCAATGCGTCGAATTCTTGGGAAGGTGCCACAACCGTTTGAATCCCACGATCGATAAATTTAATTTTTTCTCTGCGAGGAACGTAAAAGTTTCTTTGCTCGACGAGATTTGTAATAGTTCGTTGCTGCTTGTCGAGTAAACTTTTAAGTTCAGTTATCTCGTGCTCCAATGATTCATTCGTTTTTGTATTCTTCATGACTGAAGAGTCATTCTCATTTACACGTTGAAGAAGAATCTATAACAAAAGGATATAATAAAAATAATCTTTCTTACATTTTGTATCGAAATCTTAACAAAAAGAATTACCTCGTTTCCTTTGTCATCGGTGATCTGAACGATTCCCCGAGCTTCGACAGAGCTCAACATTTCAGCAACAAAAGCTTCGTAAGCTCGCAAACGTTTTGAGACATTCTCACGCGACTCTTTGGCGTTCTTGAGATTACTTTCGGCAAGGCTCAAATCCCTCTCAAGCCTTCGAACCCGATTCAGAAGAGAATCGTTGAACGCAGCCAAAAAATCACCCTGCAATCAAATATTTATTAATAGATGACCCGCATTTTCGTAATCGATACGAATCGATCGTTTTATTACACCCACCTTAATCGAATATTATTTTCTCCCTATCCAATATTTGAAATATGATTTTTTTTTTAATATTCTGATTGTAACAAAATTCATGTTTCAGATAGAACTCACGCGAAGAGTATCGATCTTTGATCCGGAGATTTTTCGATGACAATATTGACACATTTGTTGCGAGCCATGGACAATTTTTGGTTGCTCATAAATTTCCAATGAAGGAAGATTTTCTGCCTTCATCGTTAGCAATGGATCATTATCGCTGACCAAGTCAACCACCGGATTGTCATGACCAATTTTTGTGTTTGACACAACTTCAATGCTCGGACAAGGGTTATGATTGGAGGATGAAGAAGATCGCTGAATATCGTTGTTCTCAAGTGATGGAGCGAAACGAAAATATGTACTAATTGCCATAATTTGTATCTCCCGGCTCACGTAAACGAACTGGTAATCCAAATGTAGGGAAGCCTGTGATCAAATTTATTGTTAGACATTTCCAATTATTGGATGGCAATCAAGTCTTAATATTTAGAAATTATTTTCCGCACAATTGTTTAGAGAATTTTGGTTACCTCACGATGAAATATACGTGGAAATGTTATCGTCTTGTTGAGAGAACTTTTAGCATTGGGTGGTAATGAAACAGTGTACTCGAAGGTTAGATATTGCTGAAGATTGGACCAGTTACGTGGAAAAATACCTATCCAATCTCTCGTTGATGATTTGAACTGAAAATAAAGAAAATCTTTTGCTAATACATTTGCACAATAAGTAATAGCATTGTTTTACGTTACTTCTTCTCGAAGACCATAATTCACTATCAAATCACTGTCGATATTATATTTGGGCTTGACGTTCACGAAGGTCACTCTATTTTCGCAAATTTCATGAGATTCGTACAATTTGGCAGCTTTTGGCCAGCAACGAATCATTCTTGGTTTTGACAGACAATTACCCGTTGTCAAGGATTTGTTCTACAGGCTGTTGTCACTGTGAACACAAATTGAAGAAATCATTTCTTCCTTTAAATCAGTTTTTAATTTGACAAATTGTCACATAACCTTATATTCAATAAATTATGAGATTAGGATTGAGTATCCTAGGTTTATATAAAAATACAATAAGATATAGAAAATTCTAGCAGAAAATTATAATGATATTAATTACTTTAACCGTCATATTCTATTAATAATAAATCTTATAATACATATTTCCCGGCTCACTTCACAGAAGTAAATTATCGACATGGTGATCTTCATAACCCACTGCTGGTACAACGTGCTTAGCCATGATGTTGGCTCTCTTCAAGTATTTTTGTCTGGTGCACCTTTACAGTTAGCTCTGTTGCCGAAAGCGAAGGGCCATGACAAACATTCCGCAAAATTCAATTGTTTGCATACTTCCGTTTGGAAGAAGAACACCCGATAATTCATCCCAACGCAAGGAAACATCATGACTAATAACAATTTCACCAACAATTTATAAGTTTGGGCACACGATACTTTCAAAAACGGCAACAATGTAACGTTCTGAGGTGGACAGCAAGGTGTGCTGTTCAACCGGTTCCCAATGACTCCCGTTAGTACACGACCTGTTAGGAGCATGAACCTTTCACGGATTTTCAGATGACAGAAAACAAAATAATTAATTCAACAATATTTGTCACTAGGTCGTAATTATTAAGTCCAAGTTAAATATGGCAGGCGGTTCCCACAGTGGTTCGAATCTGCAGAAAAAAAAACAATCTAAAAATCACTTGGAATGCAATGTTGATATTGGAAAGTCTGGAGAATCGTATGTATACATAAACACATTTTTAGTATTATAAAAAAAGATCTTTTAAAATTTTAACTCTTTGATGCACTCAGCAATTGGTGGCTCCTTCTTGGTGTTATACTTGTTCTCACTGCGGGTACCAGATTTTACAAAGTATCCGAGCCGCAACATGTCTGGTAAGATAATCAACATGAAAATCGATAATTTTTTACTACAATTTATAGAGAAGACATGTTTTATTTACTGTGCTTTTCTAGCTGGGATGAAACACACTTTGGAAAAATGGGAAGCTGGTATATTAATAGAACATTTTTCTTTGATGTACATCCTCCACTGGGCAAGGCTAGTATTTTTATATTGTCTTGATTTTAACATCATTAATTATTCGTATAATAGTTGTTATATGAAATATTTTTATTCCATACAGATGCTCATAGCCCTTTCAGGCTATTTGACTGGCTATGACGGCACATTTCCATTTGAGAAACCCGGAGACAAATTTGAGGAAGTGCATTATGTTGGCATGAGGATCGTGAGTACAAACTGTATATAAAAAGTTCATTTTCTAGGATTCAATCGCATTAGTCTAATGCATTTAACATCTTTTTCCACAGTTCTGTACTTTTCTTGGAGCAATGATAGTTCCTCTGGCTTATTTAATAGTCTGGGACCTCACAAAATCTGTGAGAGCAGCAGCCCTCTCAGCGATGTTTATTTTGTGTGGTGAGTGCCACTTTATGCATAAATATTTCCAAGAATCTCAACAAAATTTCAAATAAACTTCTATTTTCAGATGTGGGTTTGTTAACGTTGAATCGTTACATACTCTTGGATCCAATATTACTGTGCTTCATGATGTGTGCAACTTGGGGTATGGCACACGTTGGTTCGCTGAAAGAAAAGCCGTTCACGAAATCCTGGTGGACTTGGTTAGCTTTTACCGGAGCATCGCTTGCCTGCACAATAAGTGTCAAATTTGTCGGTTTGTTTGTTGTTCTTCTCGTAGGAATTTTCACCATTTATGAATTATGGCGAGAACTCGGTGATTTGACAAAGCCAGTGGTAATAGAACGTTTTGCAATTGTTGACAAATGTTACTCATTGCGAATTTAAATCATTCATTTACTTTTATATTACAGACGTACGTTGGAAAACACTTGTTGGCACGAGCGCTCTGCCTCATAGTATTACCGATTGTTTTATACATGCTGTTCTTCTATATCCATCTCATGGTTCTGAATAAGAGGTAAGAATTTCAATATCTGCCACGATTACAACATAAAGTTGGTAGTCCAGAGGTTACACACCTATGAAATTTTTTCGAACTTTCAGTGGTAGCGGCGATGGTTTCTACAGTTCAGAATTTCAATCTTTACTCGAGGGCAATTCACTCCACAATGCAACGATGCCTCGTCAATTGTCATACGGTGCCACAATAACTTTAAAGAATCATCGAACGGGTGGTGGTTATTTACATTCCCACTGGCATCTGTATCCCGAGGGTGTGGGAGCTCGTCAGCAACAGGTAAACTTTCCCAATTCATCCTCGAACCAATAGAAAAAACCTCTGTATAATTAACTTTGTCTTAATCTCCGTTCGTTTATTTTTTTAGATCACAACTTACTCTCACAAGGATGACAACAATGTTTGGCTCGTAAAAAAGTTTGATAGCGATGAAATCCCTTCGGATCCTGTGCTGGTCAAGCATGGTGATCTCGTTCGTCTCGAGCACGTTATAACCCGACGAAATTTGCATTCTCACAAAGAAATTGCACCAATATCGAAAAAGCACTATCAAGTCACAGGCTATGGAGAGGTAAGCGTTTATACTATTTACAACATCCCTTTTCGACACTTCTGCAAAACCAATTACATTGCATTACTTCTTGAACAATTTTTTATAGAACGGAACGGGTGATGCGAACGACGTTTGGAAAATTTTAATTGCAAACGGAAAAGACGACGACGTTGTGGAAACGGTAACGAGCAAACTAAAGTTCGTTCACTATCTTCATCATTGTGTGTTAACTTGCAGCGGAAAAACTCTGCCAAAATGGTTCGTATGCGATGAAGTTGATTATCATCACAATTATAAATTGTCTTACAATAATAATAATAATCAAAGGGAAATTTTAGGGGTTACAGTCAACAGGAAGTCTCCTGCAATCCTAACATGAGAGATAAGAACGCTCTCTGGAACATCGAGGACAATCATTATGCTAAACGTAAGTTTCCTAATCGAGCAAAAACAAACTCTCGCTACCACAAAAGTTCAATTATTGAGAATATTTTTTTCCTACAGTGCCGAACGTGAGTTTTCAAGTTTACGCCCCAGGTTTCTTGGCGAGATTCACCGAGTCGCACGCGGTAATGCTACAAGGAAACTCTGATCTGAAAGTCAAAGAGGGAGAAATCACGTCAAGACCTTGGCAATGGCCAATAAATTACAGAGTAGGAAAACCAATAATTTCTTAATACTACAAGAATGTGGATAAATCTGCAATAGTTTCTTTATATTCTTGTTTTTCCTTTCCAGGGACAATTCTTTTCCGGCAACAATTATCGCATATACTTGCTTGGAAATCCCATAATATGGTGGGGAAATATAGTGTTTCTCGTGCTGTTCGCTCTCGTATATCTGCACGTATCAGTGCGAGAACAACGTGGTTGCGAGGATGATCCTTTGCTCGCAGCTGGAAGAGCGAAGCTCAAGAATGCGGGTAGCTGGCTATTCATCGGCTGGCTTCTCCATTATGCACCTTTCTGGGCAATGGGACGAGTATTGTACTTCCATCACTACTTTCCAGCATTGTTGTACAGTTCGATGCTCACGGGAGTCACTCTAAATTTCACTCTCGAAGCCATACTCTTTCTCATGCCTGGAAGGATCGGTAATACGTTATATCACGTTTTACTGGGTGGTGTTGTTTCCATAACTGTTTACAGGTAAGCCAACGATATTGATCAATTTTCATATCACAATTCAGAACAAAAACAATCGTACCAATTTTTCATGAAAAGAAAGTAGACAAAAAGGGGTAGCAAGTAAGAAATGAGAAAGCGTGATACAAAATTCTCTTTTCAGTTTCTATCTCTTCGCTCCGCTCTCCTATGGAATGGACGGTCCATCAGCTGTGGATCCGGAGAGCTCGATGCATTCCTTGCGATGGCTTGAATCTTGGGAATTTTAGATGTTCATTGCAATCATCTTTGTGATTAACTTTTCTCAAGATATCTACATGAAACCACTCTACGTAAAGTGATTTGAAAAGAAAGAAAAAACAGCACGTGCTCAAGAGTTCATTCGCAAGAAGTGTGATAAAGATTGATTTTTATATTCTCACGATAAAATCGGATGTTCTAATAAAGCAGAACGAAAACAATTATTGTCTTTCTTTTAGGGCTTGCATATCTATAGCTGCGATAGAATTGTATATAGATTATACACTGTCAAAAACATTGATTTTTATCACTTTACAAAGGTAAACAACACTTCTATGATAATTATGTTAATGGCAATGACCACGAAGTAAACGAAGTGTTTGATTACAGAGTTCTTTCTAGTATCGTAACAAGAGAAAAACTGCGTGACCGTGTGAATTGATAAGAAAATCAGAGAGTCGCCTCTTATCACACGAGGCCATTTTGCTGTCCGGCCGGGTGGACGTGCAGCCAGACGTTAGTTCCACATGAGCACTTGACCGAGTAGGGGTGAATATAATATTTCAAGTGCTAGCGATTCGAAGGCCAGAAACAGAAATTTTTCGCCTTGAGTGTAGTACAGCCATCAGCTTTTTGACCGCGCGATATGAAAATTAATCAAGGCGTCCATTAATAACAAAGGAAGAAACTCATTTGTACACATTTCAGTAGTGTTTACCTAAATTCGATAAATAGAATTTGACGTTTGTTTCCTTGTGATACCCGAGTACTTTTCCAATCGTTCCAACTCTCGTCGATCATTGAGCTCTGATAACAAGGGATCATCGGGCTAGGAAAGCTGACCTCTTTTTCAAACGTTCCCTACTCGCACGCCATCGCAGAAACCAACTCCTCCTGTGTCAAGTTGAGAGAACTGAGAGACGAGCGTGCGGCAATATAGGGAGATCAATAATGCGGACGAGACTGTCGTGACTCCACTTGCATTTAGTTCCGATTACAGCAAGACGTTGTAAGCGCCAAGAACTTTCGTTGACGTACCACACACGACGCGGGGTACCACGTGTGGTCCGCTACGACTGTAAGCAATACAGAATTATTACACAAAGAAAATTGCACATTTTGTTGTTTACAATTTGGTCGAGCATAAGATCAACGATGAGAGAATATAGTTTCTTAAAACATTGTGAAATCTAATAACGATTTGCTTTTTAAGTCGTCAAACTCAATGATTGTAATTGCTGGAGTGAACTCAAAATTGAAATTTCTCTATACTTTATCTGTTTATCGAATGGTGAATATTAAAGTAGAGTATTAGATTGTCGGAGTCGATTTGAAGGAACCACTTGGTTTAAAAATATCATGTACCTAAATATAATGCACGTATATAATCGAAAAAGATTAAAAAGTATGGATTGAGAGATAAGATTTTATCAGTGTACTTCCACTCTTAACTCATAATCAGTGCAGAATATATTTCCATTGATAATCACGTACATTATATTTTAGATAATATTCACTTTCTTATCACTGGAATATTTTTATCGCAATGTGCATAGATCTAACAATAAACATGGCCCTGCAACGACCCAGTTTTTGAAAGATATACAACACGACGTACGTGCCACTAGTGATTTGCGAATCGCTGCTAACAAATATTTAAAATAAAAATTGCTTGTCTCTATCAGTAATGCAAGGTCAATCGAGCTGACACAATTCGTGTTCACAATGTTAAACCGATACAAGAGTGATATAAGCGAAGTATAGAAAAGCTCGTGTAAATTAGTTTCTTATGCACGTGTATTTTTTTTCGTTTCGAAACACTCACCGATTCTGGATTTCGTGCCAGTAAACTACAAACGAGGAAATGCTGTGTATGAATGATTCACTCTTGTTGTACGATTAGATCCAATCTCTCGGTTCCTGTGTCATTCCTTTTATTACCAATATGTATGTCGTTCACAAGAGAGCATAATATTCCACGATTCTCAGTAATTCTTTGTTCCTGTTCCAATATTTTTGTGTCCTCCTTTCTATTCTTCTTTGCCTTGTTCTCTCCCATCTTTCAACGTATGATTCATAACTCTTTGACAATTTATTTTCCTTTGAAGACACGACGGTTGAATATTAACTGCATTGCCAGGTGTCGTTTCTGTCACAACATTTTACCTGTTGTCATTTCTTCGAACAGGCAAACTCAAGCGATTATCTTATCGTTCCACATGATCAACAGATATGTTGCCGGGAAATGCTAGTTGCTGAATATCGTATATGCCTATAGATTACATTTATGGGTAAGATGTTCCAATCCCACCGTGCACGTCCTGATGATTCCTCTGCAAAATTAAGAGACCTCTCAGTTGAGCGTTGGCGACCGAAGCGATCGTGCAAGAGCTGTCGCATCCTCCACAATTTCACGCGCGTTTCGAGTTTATCATCGAGCCTCATCTTAAACACAGGAAATATTGAGTTAATGCTTGCTCCCCACACGCTGGGTTAGAAACGAGGTCCATTCAATCAGAGCTGGATTAAAATAGTATTTCATACATTGTGAAAGGTAGAAACCGTGTTGATACATTTTTTGTAATTTATATATAATGGAAATAGTTAATAATAAATTAAAAGAAGAATAGCTTTGATTAAAATTATTCTATAATCAGTTTCACAAGTCTTAAATTATAAGTATCAAGTTGGTGAACTAATTTCTCATTAATTCAACGACTTCCTTTTATAATATACGACCAACAGAATATCTTCCCATAGGAACAAACAGTGCCAAACAAAATTTTACTTACAGGTTTCTGTCGAAATAACGGGCTGGTTATGCAGTTCGTTATCAGGTCGCTGATAATATGTACAAAGAGAAATTCGCATTATTGCTGACATGGAGCTTAGTATTCCATTACGGCCTCTGTGGCGAGCTCTTCAAGGTGGTACATCAACCGTCCAACGTACTCCTCGATTATGTCGCCTATCGTCACATCTCAATTATTCACTTCAACGTTCCGGAAAATACGGTCTCGGCTATGTTCAAGTGAGTTCGAGGCTTTTGACCAAATTGCCAATTGTTTAATACTTGAATCAGCCCGTAGAGAGTCTCAGCAAACGAATAAACTTGCTTATCCTTACAGATTCACAGCCAGAGAGGAGAAAACCGGTGGACTGGGACAATGCCATCCACGGGACGTTTCCGTGTATTTAAAATCAGGTAGCATACCGCTTGTTCATCCAGATGGTTCCAAGGTCGCTGCGAAGCTTCTGAAAGATCGTCGAAATTACTTCAGTTTACCAATAACGAGCGGAGGGGATCAGTACTTGATCAGAGTATTGTTGCCAGCTAGCGGTGATTGGTATGCAATTGCTTTTCGCTCGTGGGCTGATCCTGAGACTGAACAGATCACTCAGCAAGGTGCGCCTAAAACTTTGAATAAGAAAATATATTTTTTTTCCCATTTCGTAGTTACATGAAAGAAGCCTTGTCGACATTATAATTACCAATGTTTCCAGGTCTAGCAGCTTCTTGTACCACCACTTTAGATGCCGAGATGTTTATCGAACCGCCAACCTCGTTTGCCTTGATCAACGATGTGGACGAGCATTACGTTGAGTTGAACAAATCTCAAGATTCCGCAGTATTGCAATTTTTGATGCACGGAAATTCTGAACCGGCCAATGTAACTCTCTCGTCGTCCTGTGGAGATGAGTGTCGCGTAGCCGTGAGCGTCACGACCACGGAAACTCTCGGTGGGGTGATGATGAACGAGACAGATACTTGTTTCTCGTTCAGACCTTATGCCTATTCTTTTCACTATTTAACGATGCGTCTATTGTCCGGTGAGGCCTCAAACATGTCTTTTATACTGTCGGGAGTCAACGAAGATTTTGATGAAACGAGGGTAAGACAAATACCCCTGATGAGAAAATCATCGCCGGATTTCTTTCTCTTCGATTACGAGTACATTGAAGGGAACGGGACGAAATCGTCGCCGATAAATCTGACCGTCGATGGTATTACGGTTCTGGGTTTTAAAGTTCTCCCGATTTCCGACGTTGGTGGAACTCTCAGCGTTGGAATCAAGCTCGTCAACAATGATCGCAAGGACATTGTTGTTTCCGGCTGTGTCTCTCTTGGTAAGAACCTGAACATCGAATTGTTCTTATTATTATTTATGTATTTATTATTGCTCGATAAATCAAATAGCGTAATATTACTTACATATTACCATAGCACGCACCTTACATGGGTCTTAAGAAATCTATTCTTTTTCCTCAGGTTACTATTCCAGTATCACCGCAGACAGTGGCTGCATTCGCAAACAATCGACAACACCACCCGATCTCTGGTCTCGCAGCACAGACCCAGCGATGATTCACATTCCTTATCCAGAGCCAGGGGTGTGGTATCTCAGTCTAAAGGCCTTTAGCATCAGTGCTCCGTGTTACTGTTCAGAAATATGTCAAACATCGGTGTGCGACAATTGCACTTGCTTAAAAGAAACCTCAACGAGCGTGGAGATAAGCGTTAGCTCATCCCCTTGTGTCGAGGGACGTTGCAGCTCGAATGGACGTTGCGTTCTCTACATGAGTGGTGGTTTCTGCTTCTCAGCCTGTCAATGCACCGGCGGTTATCGTGGTTTTGACTGTGCCGATGATACTTACGTACTCACCGGTGGTGGAATTCTCGTTCGTCTGTTGTTGCTTACCCTGAGCAATCTTGCCTTCATTGCCTCAATCTACGTCGCTCTACATCGTGAATATTACACCGAGGCGATTGTTTACACGGCCGTGATGATATTCTCGACTCTTTATCACGCCTGCGAAGCTGGCGAGGATACCCATAATTACTGCGTAACTAGACTGAACGTTCTTCAATTTTGCGATTTCTTCAACGCGCTTCTCTCTATCTGGGTGACTCTCGTTGCAATGGCATCTTTCGGACCGAGACTCACCGGCTTCTGTCAACTTACCGGGGCGATTATAATCGCACTAGGCTCGGAACTGGATCGTACCGCACTCTGGGTCTTTCTTCTTCCCGCTGTCACCGGCTGTCTCATAGTTTGCCTTGCCTGGGGATTGAAATGCAGAGCTAGGAAAAATTTTCGTTATCCTGCACATCCATACAGAAATATTCAATTACCCGCTGGGCTGCTCATCGTTCTTCTCGGTCTCATCTGTTACGCTTTCTTTCAGACTCGAAGAAATTATCATATTATTCACAGTCTCTGGCACATGTGCGTTGCTGTAGGTGTCGTACTCCTTTTACCACCGAGAAAATCCATGAAATAGTATTGGGACGATCTCGGCAACGACGAGGGTCGAGAATTATTTCGAGATCAAAGTGATTTTCTTGCGGTCTCGAGTCTCTTCGTTGGCGAGATTCTCGGTGGCAATAATCCTGACGATATTACTGCGTTTCATGCGCACGAAACGTAGAAACAAAATCTGTG
This sequence comes from Netelia fuscicornis, assembly GCA_946811545.1. Lineage (NCBI taxonomy): Eukaryota > Metazoa > Arthropoda > Insecta > Hymenoptera > Ichneumonidae > Netelia > Netelia fuscicornis. Next base: position 3,107,754 of record OX328012.1, on the reverse strand, counting down.
ATTGATTGTTCGTCAAATTTTTCTGTCCTAATGCCCGAATAGATAGCTCAATGAATTAACGAGGTTATACAAATTTTCAAGTATTAATACGTATGTATTGTTCGAATTGTTATTATTATTATTATGACCGCCATTGTTGAATCATGCTGGCGTGATGAGAGTGACGCACCGTGTGAACAGAATTCTCGTTTTTATATTTATCGTACGTCGTTACGCACAGGACCAATGTTTTCTTTTTTCTATAGAATGAATTTTTAGAATGTCAATTTTTTTAGTGTTCTTACGAATTATTTGATCGATTGGAAGAAACACAAATTTATAGCTATTATTATAATCAGTTTTCTTTGGTGGCGCCAGATGTCGTTATTAGAAACGTATTTTATGGGAGTTAAGTACGAATGTTATGAACTAGTGTGTGTATCTGTGATTAATGTTTAAGTGTACAATGCATGACTCACGTGTGTCAAATATGCGAAGTGGTGATTAACAAAATCATGTAGGTAATGTACAAAGAGAATGTGTTAGGAAAGTTGTAGATCGATGATGAGAAAAAGTAGTGTGAATTACTGGGGAGGGAAAAGCGTTACCCGATTCTCAACTTTTCGATTGTACATAACGTGTATAATCCACTGTATAATAAATATAGATATAAATATGGTTTTAAAAATATTGTAACGATTATTTATGTATCGACGCGTAGCTGGTAACATTTATGCTCGTAGAATTCATACTTGTAGAATTTTATAAAGTTCCGGACGTTCGTTTGTCGATGGCTTTGGGTGTGAAGAAAAGTTATTAATTCTAGACTTTGTTTCTCGTGGAATTTCTATTATAGGGCGGCAGATGGCGCTGTTGGACCGGAATCGTTATGCGCAGTCATGCTCGACACGAGATTGGAAACAAGACTGATTATCGTCTCCAGGGAAAAGCCACAATAACGATATGTTCTCGTGCAATTCTGTCCACCACGTCCAGCCTCGACGGCCTCTTGAATCGCTGTACCACGCATCGCTGTCCTGAATACCTGGTTGGTTGTTAATGTCTCGATCATTCGATCGAACGATGAAACTTTTTCATCGTCCGTTATGTCGTTCGCTTCACGCATCGTTTCTGCAGCTTTCTTCGCGTAAGTGCAAACCGCCCGTTGCATGCAGGAAGTCGTGTCTATGCCATGACGAGCCAGAGCGTCGTCCAGCTTTGTCATTGCGTTTGTGAAGCCACCCTCGTCACCTGATAGAAAGGTAAATGTTATCTTACTAAAAGTAATATGTGACGTGTAAGATAGACAATATATTTTAAATTAAACATTTGGAAGCATAATAAAATAAGGAAATACAAATTTGTCCGCAGGTTGAAACTTACTTCTGGCATAAGTCCCGTAAGATCCGGATAAGATGTACAATAACTTTGGAATAACGAGAATCGTTCCGACGCCAATGACAGCACCGAGAAGAAGTCCACCGAGATCTATCTTGGCTGGTGCGTATGTCGAGACTCCATAGCCCTGTTGAGAAAAGTATCGTTAGTAACATATTTGATAATAAAAATTCTTTCAAGTTTTAGAAGAACTGAAAAAAGATTCTATTTACAGTTCCGGTACTGCCAAGATTGGTGAAGCCAAATCTAGGCTCTTGTCCACGTTCCGAAGTGCCACTCTTGTCGATGATATTGGAATGTCTCGAGCTGGAAGAATTCCCCTCGCTTCGCACATGCGGCTGACTTGGCATCGCTATCTGATCGTGAGCATTGCCGGACTTCTCGACGTAGTCGATCGAACTTGGCACGAAGCTATTGTGACAGAAAAATCAAAAGCAACGTAAGTAAACAGAAAAAGTAAAAGTAGAAACTAAAGAAATAAAGTATTGTCATTAACAATAACGAGACTCACCCTCCTCCATCGAATTTTGGTACACAGGTGACAATTCCGATGGACAAAGTCCCAACCACCAACCCAAGAAATTTTGAACTTCCAAGGGTCATCTGAAAATCGAAGAATCAAGAATTAAGTACCTATCGACACCAAGAACCGCACAAAATCTTCGACTCTCACAAAACGCATTCGTTATTTACCTCGGTGTGCGAAGAGTAAATATAATTCCCAAAAAATTGCCGAAAAAGGAGAAATTTATATTTCTCGCTGATCTCGTACTCACGAATTTGTCGACAGACTGAGAATTCGTGTTCGAGGTAGACGAATATATAGGCAACGCGAGTAGCAACCGACTTTAATCTGTCGGTGGTCAAGCACAGAGGTACAATAATTGCAATGGCCACGGTTTCGCTTTCGTCGTCGTATTTTCATGCTGGGACGCAAAGTCGTCCTCCGTGACTGAAACTTTTCCTCTCGCACGCGTTTCCCGAGTACGCCACACGAGGACAGAATCGACTTGTAAAATTTTAACGTTCCTGCCCGCTAGAAAAAAAAAGAGAAAAAAGAACAATTGCCGAGTTCGCCCATTGTGCAAATACCAAAATTATTTTCATATTTTGCAAGACCTCTTCGAAGAGCTGTTAGGACGTTCAGTGAGTTCACACCGCGAGGAAGTTTTGTTGGCTACAACAAAGTATTCTCGCTAATCGATTCATTCTGAAATATTCTACATTGCCATACATTTGCCATTTCAATCTCAAAGATTTAATTCTACCACCAGTTATTTTGTCATTCCCAGTATTTGCACGCTCTGAATAATTTTTTAAGAACCTCGCATCAATAAAATAAATGGGAAAAGCTTTGGTGATTCAATCATCTTTTAATTATGATTTTAGTCCACTTTAAAATTAATAGAACGTTTAAACGGTAATAGCTTGAATGGAAAATTCATGTTGATTTATGAAAGTCATTTTGTCATATGTAAAAGATAATACACTTTACTGAATGTGAATAATGATTTCGTTCTGCAAGGGTAGCTCGCCACAAAATTTCGCGAAAGTTCCTCAACCCTCGATGAAGTATCGTTGAACCTAAGTAATGAGTCCTGGGTGCTTTCATTCCGAATCTCAGTTCGTAAGAGACTTTCACTCTTTCACTCCGATGCACTTTCATGAGGGGAAATTTGCAGCAAACGAAAATTGCATGTCGTTCGTAATTTCTCTTGTAATTTGCCTTGTCTCGGTATAATTACTTTTTGAAATAAGCCTGTAATATGTCAGAGGCGTTAATCACTCGACGTACTCATAATCAACGCCTGCCGGGAGAATGCGTGTCAACTATTTTGTGATTTCCTGGGCAAAATTTTTCATTGTGTGGGGGCTTCCAGGATAATATACTTGGTCTTGTTCCCCGGTTAGTTCGTCACAAACTTTTCGTGCTTCGATCAGCCAAGGGCTTCCTAAACTTTAAACATCATTTTCCTGCCACACTAATTTATCATTGTGCTTATTTCTTTGAATACTTGAATAGATTGTGAAGTGAAAGAAAACATTGTCATGAATACCTTGGGGCTTTCGTCGATAACAATTGTGGTGATAGGTGTCTCTGTACTAGGATCATTGACCAGAGCAAAAATATCCAAATCTTCAGACCGAGAGGCAAGATTTATTTCATTCGATTCGGATGGAGGAAAGATAGACGTGAGTCGATGATAATAAATACATTAAACTAATTATTTTTCTCTCATCGAGTTACAATAAGTTGATGCTTTATTCAAGATCGATCTGGATTTGTCTGTTCCCTTTCTGTCGATTCCACTCGACAACGAGCCTGGCGAGGACGGGCTACCAGGACCTCTTTTAAATATTAATTCCAAAGCTATTACGGTTGCGGGCTTGATGGCAGCTATAACAGCTTTTATCGTACCTCTGTTCTTCAAAACACCACCGACTCGCCATTATAGTATGCATTGCAGATTTATATTACTTGTATAATTATAGTACTTTAATTATAAAATTATCTTCCATCATTAGCAATGTTTACATAATCGTTTGCTATCGATGCATTTCTATTTTTGCTTAAATATCTCATTCGATATACAACAAATGTATAATTTTCTAATTACAGGATTGGACGACGAATTTGGCTTCTCCCAAATGAGTAACGCTATGAATGATTTGATTTTGGGAAACAATTATGTAACGCCGTGTATTCAACGCGCAGTTTGCACCCTGATGACCAAAGTTGCAAACTCAAATAATCCAACGAGTAGTGACAAAATAATCGACGGTATTACCAGGTAAATTTGATTTTTCATTGTCGCTTTACTCTAATTAATATTTTTATATAATTCTTCTCTTTTTGTCGTTGCAGTAACAGTTGGTTCGAGAACATAACGAATGGTACGGCGATTCAGGAAGCTATTGTAACAGCGCATAATAAACAAAACTGTTCGCAAGTTTACAAAGGATGCTCGATGCCTGGAAAAATGTTCGAGAACCTGCTCGATCAATTCGGTGATTTCTGAATGATTTTCTTCGCATGATTTTCATTCAACGATATAGTGGTAAATGTTTTTATAAAATAGTAATGTAGATAAAATTTGTACGCATTGCTGTAAATAGGCGAATTCATAAAATTCTGTCGTTGGAATAAGAAATAAAATAAGTGGCTCGTCCAATTACTTTCTTCGCACAATAATAACAAGTTTCAAGATTGTCCTCGGTGACAAAACAAAGCGTCGTTTTTAGTCTCGGGCCTGTAACACCCTTCGACCACTCATTGTTCCTTCAATTTTCTAGTAACGCACATTTCTTATAATACTTAAATTATAATTGTTCTTCCTTTTTTGTTCTCTCGAATGTCTCCGGGCGCGAGTTTTTTGCTAAATCGCGTTTCAAACAGCGGCATGACAAGTCAACTTTCATTGTCCGGATGCGCGCAGCGTGAAAAAAAGCAACGCCGCGTATCTCTGACTCAATGTTCGTACATACACGTGTGCGTGGTAATAGCAAAATAGTCAAGGCGACACACGCATTGAACTCGAGCAATTTTGAGGCTTACATACTTTCACCGGGGAGCCAACATAGCGACAAAAACTGCGAGACAGTTTGACGAAATTCTCGACGGACTTGTAATTTCGTTGACGACTTATTTTCGCCGAGTTTTATAAATGTAAACATGTACGCCAATTTCTACGCTGTGAGCACTTCAGTAGGAGTAGTATTGCGAAAGGAATCGAGAAGATCCAGAGATTCTGTAGCTCCTGCCAGACTGGCGAGATCCCGAGGTGTGTGACCCAATATATCTCGACAATCAAGAGCGATTCCTTCCTCCAACAGATAACGAATAACAGCGTGTCGATTGTGCATAGCTGCCAGGTGCATCGCAGTTCTACCGGAAACATCCGGTTGCCCGAGATCAGCACCAGCGATCGCGAATGATCGAAGACGTTCCAAGTTGCCAGAAGTAGCAGCGGAACATAATTTTCCTCCAAGAAGCAAAACATTTTCGTGAAGATGGGCTCCGCATTGCAAAAGAAGCTCGATTATCTGCAATGGAGATAGAGCGATATATTAATTATAATGATATTATCTAAGAGATATATTTAAATTGAAAGAAAAATATCTGTGAATACAGAATAATTTTAACTCTTAGAGGCCTGAGTACTTTCAAGCTTATGTGGTCCACAAACGCATAGACTGACGCATATATGCGTCCTTAGAGCTCAAAGGGTTAATAATCAGAAGGAAGTATTATTATTAACCTCGTGTCGATCGTTCTCGACAGCCTCGGTGAGAGGCGTTCGATCGAATCTGTCCTTCATATGAACATTCGCACCCATTTCAAGAAGTTGTCGAACAACGTCGGCGTCAGCATCGCAACATGCGACGTGAAGAACGGTTCGTCGATCCGCGTTTGGCTGGGATATGTCTGCACCCTGAAGCAACAAAGAACGCATGTGATAAATCTACTGATTGTATACAAAATATAAAAAAATGAAAGAGTAATATTGGAAGAGACCATACGTAGCTCTGTAGAGATTCGACTTTTGCGAAATTCCCAGCAACGACAGCCTCGCTCATCATCGCTGGAAATATAATCGGTGCGAGCTCGAGCAATTGTGCCTCGGTATGGAGACCCAGTGTTTTCATAACGTCGGTGTTATCCTGAACATTGATACGTTTGCCTGTAGACATTTCACCTCGCAGACTCGTTTCCATAGTTTTTCTCTTTGTCTCGATATCCCATTCTGGCTTGGAGAGAACGTAGGCAAGTTTCGTGAGGGCTGCCTCTGGAGTCATGTCGTAACCAAGAGTCACCCCTGCAAAGTTTATCGATTCAAAGTTTTGTAGAGCACAGTTTTGTGCAAAACAAATGTGCTATTGTCAATATGAATATTTGCTCATTAAAGAGCCTCTATCTATAAGCAAGTATGATGCAAAGTATGCTTATCTTCCCTACCAGCATCGACTAGTAACTTTCCAGCCTCGTAGATATCGGTAACGCCGTCCCTCGAACATTGCGTTATATTCACTATGATAACTCCACGATCCGTAGCAGCTCGTATCTCGGCAAAGATATCGGAACGATTGTTGGGAACATTGCCAGCACCGTAGGTCTGCAAAACGACACCTTCGATGGGTGGTTGAAGAAAAGCTCTTACTAGATCGCTCGTTATGCTGGGAAATATCCGAAGAAGTCCAACGTTGCGATTGAGGGTTTTGTGTACATGAAACTTTTCCAGAGCGCAAGGTCGGAAGATTGATTTGTAATCGACTGTAATTGATAAAATCATTGATTATTATTATTCTTGCTAACATTGTTTTATATTATTTTATAAAAAGAATATTGTTTTGGCATTACCATCAATTTTGATTCCTGCAATAGCCAGAGGTGTACAGTTTGGTGATGCAAAAGCCTCAAAAGCAGCTGAGGCAATCTTGCTCGTGCGATTACCTCGCATAAGATGATTGCCAAAGAAAACGCAGACTTCCGGTATGTTATAATTGCCGGCGATAACGAGCGAGGAAAGAAAATTTATCAGACCATCGCTACGTGCGTCGAATATTGGCAATTGAGAGCCCGTTATGACAACCGTCTTGCCGAGGGATTCGAGCATGAACGAGAGTGCCGATGCCGTGTAGCTCAGCGTATCCGTGCCGTGAAGAATAACAAAACCATCGAAAAACTCGTAGGATTCCTATGAACACAGAAAAAAAATAATACTATGATAATTCGTACGATGAAATTATTAATTGGTGTACAAGCGTTTAGCCAGAGTTGCAATGTCACGACTACTCTGCGCTCTCTTTCTTGTAATTACAAGAAGGCCGACTAAATTTAAAGGAGAATAGAGTGACAAATTACAGGAGAATTAATTGTCGGGCTTTGTCGGGCATAATTACGTCACACGTCTATGATTCCATTTTAAGCCTAGTGTCTCATTCAATGTGAGTATTGAGAGACGGAACAAGAAGCATATATTCTTACTTTTATGTCAATTGCAATGCGAATCCAATCGTCCATTGTCATATTACTGGAATCGCAGAGTGGTGAGTACTCGAGAACATCGTAGATTATTCGTCGACTGTCGTTTCCTGATAATCTGTAAAACAAATATTGTTAATATTGTCACATTTCTATTTGGAATATTTGTTTACAATAACTTACGGTAAAACTAGGGGGCCCAAAAGTCCAAATCTCTCTTTCGCATAAACTGGATCGTGCATGTGAGGATATTTCTTGACCGTCTTCACGAAAGTATTAGCTACAGGTGCGAGTGCTGGAACGAACGATACAATTTCAAGCACAATTAAAGATAAGTCAAATATAAATGAATATGTAAATAAAGGCGAGAGAATCAATCCTTAATTATCGTTTAATATGTAAAAAATTATTTTTCACCTCCTCTCTTGTTTCTGACCATCCCAATCGTCCCACCGGTGTAAAGTACCAAAACTCGTCCCTCCGGTTCAATTTTAGCAGTAATATTGCCCGTTGAGCCATTTCTCTGTCTCGGTGATTGGGACAAATCCAATTCCGGTAAACTTTCTGTTTCCTCGCTGTCTTCATCATCACCATCCCCATTATTGATCTTGTGAAAATTTACACGAATTGGCAATTGATGCTTCTTCGTTTTATCAGCATTTTCATTATCCGCTGCAGTCTGGTAATCAGCTGCACTTTCATGGGTCGCGGAGGTCTCGGATGGCATGTTTGATTTCTTCTTTTTGCGCTGCGAGAATACCAAAGTCATGAGCAACGAGAATAAAGCATGGATAACAAATATGATTCGTTGAGATAAACGTATCGCAATTGCAATTAAAAATTCTTTTAATCTTATCGTTTTCAATGCTCTGGAAACATTGATTCAGTTTCTGGTTATATCAATAAATTTCTCATATACAAGAATATAAAAAAAATAACATTTTTACTATAATAAAAATGAATTATGTACAAACCATGAATGATAACCAAACCAAGATACGAGAGTGTAATTTTCGTGATCATGTAAGTTTACTAAAAGCATTTTGTCCGGTATATAAAGTGACAGATATACAACGATATAATAATGCTGTTACAGTGAACACACTTTCTCTTGTAAATTGGATCCCTACGCGTGAGCGTTGTACATACGTTCACTCTCGGTTCTTTGACAGCAATAGTTAAAAACGCGTGAACGAATACAGCCAAAAAGAATTTTCAAAAACAATTTTACTATCCCATAATTTTTGTACAAAGAAAAAAAAATGTAGCTGGTTAAAACGTACCTTCAAAAATTCCCGCCTTGTAAATACTCTTGTTATATATTTGAGCGGGAAACTTCCACAGTCCCTGACAGATACAGGAATATTCCGTTCAGATCTCTCGCCAATCACTCAATGGCGACGTGATTGACAAAAAGTGAAAACATACATGCGACAGCCTCGTGTTACAAAGTCATTTTCTGAGGTAATAAAAACCTCGTATTGGATATCTCGTCACCGTATGTTGTTGACAATGCTCGTGTATCCAAGTGACTATTCCATCTCGGTGTGCATGTGCAATCCGTGCTACTGCGACTTGAGTTGATGTCGAAATCGACGAACCGATGATAAATAAGCTAAGAAACAAATTCACACGGTGTTAATTGAGTTAAGTCGAGTTGGATAAGTTGCATTTCCTTCTACGTCAAATGTACACGAGTGCGAAGAACGTCTCACCGTATGTCGAATTCTGTCTTTAAATTTATTATTACAGTATTTATTTATTTATTGGATGAGTTTATAATTAAATGAAATAATGTATCGATCGTAAGATATATTTGAAAATTGTGTAAAGCGATCCTTGTTTTTTAGTACGCGTTTCGTTTTTGCGAGGATATACAGCTACGACAAAGGACTAGGGGCCCATGTGGCATCCATTGTGATCGATAACAAAGGCGAGGGTCGTGGAAACTGCATGGACTTGATTCTTTTTTTTTGTAAGGGTACAACTCACCACTATAATGTATCTTATGGAGGATACACGACCTGTGGCCCGCGCAGGTCGTTAATATATAAGATATTAATATTTTAGTTCTTCTCTATATAGATGGAGTAAGGTATAAAGAGATTAGTCGATATACCGGCACAACACGTGCGTAGGTTTCCATGGTTTAGACAGTCTTCTTCCCGAGACTGGGAGCCGGCTATTTTATCAGCTGCGCACAAATATAGGTCAGAATAGTGTCGGCAGATGTGACTATTATGAGCATAAGAGTCCGCTAGCCGATCATTATACATGTGTTACAGTTTATAGAGAAAGAACACTCATGTTGCTCCATAAATTAACGATTTCAAGTAATGTCAAACTACGAATTCATATACTTATTTATCTGCAGAAATAATACCATGCAATGTCTTGAGTGGAAGGGTAATTGGATCATATTTGCATCTTCGAATTCTTCAATTTTGAAACGTCGAGAAGAGGTACGTTTTTTTTTCTCGAACGTCAACGAGACCATTGCGAAGTTATCTGCAGTTCCATGGCGCGATCTCGCGGCCAAGAAGCGAACCCGTTCAGCGCTATCTCTTAGCGAAAAAGCAAACAACGGAATCGTTACTGTCTTCACATTGTAAATTTCATACAACCATGGGGCATATAACGTTCGTAAATATGGGAGGGGATTGTACTCAAGGTCGACAGTGGTCGACAGTATAAATTGTTGACGAAAACACTTGCGAAAAAAACCAAAACGCAAACGTGTCAAGTGCTGGACGCAATATTTATGTGTTATTTACACTTCGGGCCTCGAGAAAGTTTGGAAGGATAAGATATATTATTCGCGGTAACGAATATAATGAGTAATTTATAAATGGAGGCTAAACTAGCAGCGTATAGAGCGAAAAAACGACGAGAAGCGATGATCGAAAGTGCAAAGAATTCATTGAAAGGTGCAGTAACGTGGACCGAGAGACTTGTGGATGTTAGAGAGATGGAGGTAATGAAACCTTTACGTACTACCTTCGACAATTACAATCGTTTTGTGATAAAGGTAATTCTTGTAATTTGACAATTTTGCGAAACTAAAATAGTCCAACATTGGAAATAGTCTGAACCAAGAATTACCTTTTAACGATATGTAATTCTGTGCATTTAATTATTAGATAACTATAGTACTTTAACGTTAAGGATTGAAAGATTACAGGACAGGGATGACATTGAAAGTATTGGGTCCGAGGAAAGTATTGACATTACGCCACCAGAAAATCCTGTACTGAAACAAGTCACGTATCTCCTGCATTTTCTGCTATGGGCCACGCTCTACATAATTGCGATCCAATGGGAATTTGGCGCAGTCTATTTCATCGTAACCGCTCTGATATTTATTTGGGTGAACACAAGAACCGGCCCGAAGAAAAAAGGGGAAGTGAGCGCTTATTCAGTATTCAACCCAAATTGCGAAGCTATAAATGGCTCGATCAATCCTGAACAATTTGAGAGAGAACTGGGTTATAAAGCCTTCACACATTTGCCCGGATGAAAATTTTGATTTACCTCGAAGTGGATGATTTCCAAGTCCCACAGGAGGTACCAAAGACCGTGCTATTGGAACGATTGTCCATTTTCTTCCAGATTATGGTCAACGAAACAATTTCAGAGCTCGTTAATCTTGTCAGAGATTTCTGTGAGCTGAAAATAATGGTGCCTTTGAAACGCAACAACACTTCGACTATGGTTAACCAGAATACTTCAGTTTATACTAAAGGAGGCTGGTATAAGACTAATTTGTACATAAATTAATTGTAATTGCCAAATTTTTTCGAGCAGTTGAATAAATAACAAAAAACGCGACGAGATTCTTATCACTGTGCGAAATGCAGAAAAATAAAGAATTAAACATTCAATTAAAAAGGAGAGATTTAGGTTCATCGCGGGACAAATTTCGCTTTACCATACGAAGTCAATCACAAAGAATTGCAATTAAATAAATTAAAATATTCGGATGAATTTTTTATCAATCTGTAAACAGCTGAAAAACTATATGATTTAAACGATTAGTTGCGGAACAGTAAACAAAACATTAATCTTACAATTTCGCACTCATCGCATAAAATCCCCCTGCAAAAGTTCGTTAGCTTTTTCGTAACAAATCGACATTTCATAAAGATAATTTCCAATGTCACTTGTCGAATTATTTACAATTTCTCGAAGAGTTACCAGATCTGTTCTCGATCGCATATCGTCGTCGTTACACAATATTACACGTCTAACTTTCATTGACAAATCGTTTGCCATGCGAACTTGAAGAGATTTTGTTGTTTCCATAGCATCAATTTTGTCATTGAAAATTGCTATATTCTGAGTCATTTTTTCAATTTCTGAGATCAAAGTTTCCACGTGTTGATTGTACTCCGTAGATTTCAGGGGCGCGAGAATTTTTATTATATCGTTATCATTGTCACGTGGATCCCATTTGAACAGCGTCATTTCCGACAATGTCCATACGCTGCTACCAATAATTTGTGCAACTGCCCGACAATAGGTGCCACCGATTTCCAAACTTGCATTGTGGCTCGAAGAGTTTATCGCATTCTGAAACAATGAACGTTAAGAACAAAATATAAATTCTTCCATCCTCACTAAACATCCAACCACAATATACTCAAACTGCGCTGTAGAAAAAATCAATTTTACCACAAACGTTAAAGCAGCATTCGGTATATCGAGCCTGAGTCGTGGATGAGAAGCGGGACAAATAATTTCTCGGCAAGCTTCTATTGTGGTTGGACTCTCGCCAAGATGATCGTTGTTTGGATTCTTGACACCAGCACTGGCTTGCAAAATGCTAGACCAAACGATGTCCGAGCCGGTCGCGACAAAGTATCCGCTTTCTGGAAAGAAAAAAAAATAAAAGTAACGCTCGACCCATGAGAAGAAAGGTATTTATTGTTTTTCCAAATACAAACCTCCTAGCGTTCGTAGATTGAGTTCTATGTAAGCAACCACGTTTTCTCGCACGTGATCTCGGATAAACGATTGACAAGATCCGTTCGTTTCAAGAGATACCATGAGAGTGATTGTTCTACGTGGACTCCAGTCGAAATCCTCGTTTAAGGATTTCAGGGCTTTCGATAATTCCATGACAACGCTCATTCCCTCAGCCGTGCTTGATACTATGACGTATCTATCTGCGACAATAATTATTTTACATACTTATTTTCTACATTTGTCATTACTTTTTTCCATTTCAAAGTTTCCTCGCCGTTATTGAAACGTTGTGTATGCCCACATGTTTTCCTAAGATTAAAAATTTGTACCAGATTCCTGTGAGCCATAAACGGTGGCTGCGATGCAGGATTGATTTCCCACAACACGATTGAAGAATTGAAGATCCAGAAGAGTATTTTTGATCCTTCGAACTTCTTCATCGTCCCTTCGATTTCTGTCACAAAAAAGAATAAAAATAAGTTGAATTATACATACAGGTAAGCGAAAAACAGTACATACAAAATCGTAAACATACGTGACATAATCGAATGAATTTTCACCAAGGAGACGTATGAGATTTTCACGAAGATGTTCGCTATTCTGAAGACCATTGCCGGCAAGTTGTAATCTCGTTTTTTCTGCTCTCATATCAACAGCGCGTGCGGCGGCAAAACGGCCGGCCAGAAAGCCACAAAGAAGACATAGAAATCCAACGGAGAATAAAAACGAAAAGCACATACGTTTTGTGACGAATTCGCTCGATTCACCAAAGCCTCGAGCCATCTGAAAGCTCAGGACTCGTTGCATCTTTGCAAATGTCTTTGTTTCTATTTACAAAATCCTGAATTCTCGAATATCAAGAACTGTACGACATGGCGAATGAGAAGAGGCGGGTTCTTATTGTCACTTAATCTCTGTCGTCCAAAGAGTCGTCGAAACTCAGTTAAAAATTCTTCCTGAACGTTCTAAATATATACAGCGATTTTTTGTCCTCGCATGTGCTTCGTTTTTAATCGCTTTTTAGTATTTCCCAGATTGTTAAGGATCGTGGCCTCTTTGTAGAAATATTTGTATCCTCGAGGAATTATCTTATATCTCCTGTCGAAAAGATACACTTTAGTAGAGTTTTCAAACGTTCGTAGAGACTATAACTGCACTATAAGAACCCGAGAACAGTGAATCCGTTGTCAACGTCTTTTTAGAGACGAACCCACACTCGAGGGAGTTTTCGTGAAACGGGATAGACCGTGCCACGTTCGGACTGATATATTTGTACGAAAGTTTCTCTCCTCGTTTCTCGCATTTCCACCACTCTCCAGAGAATGCCAACAGGCATCGTCGACTTATGCTTATTTTATATCATGCGGATTTGTTTATAAAATAGCACGCTCGCTGCTTTTATCCAGAGTCTGATCCAAATTATAACCATCGTTAGATGCCTACGTGCCCTTGATCTCCAAGATTCCTGCAAGATGATAATGTTAACGTTAATAATGTCAGGATTAATAAGAATGCATCGTTGTCATATTTAGCGAATGGAAAAACAAGAATTTATAGTTGATAGATAAGCTTGCGTGGATTATACATTTTACCAGAAGAAATTCTCACATCAGAACACCCTTTGTGTATTTTGGGGTAATAATAATAATACACGAACCGAAAGGGGAGAATGACGAAACGTTTTCAACACACCGGACGGAAATTTTATAAATAGTTTACACATGTATGTATGGGTGTATTACGAGTACACGCGCAAGGTTATTTAACTATAGAAACTTCTTTTTCTTGCTATACTCTGATATACTTACGGAGGTCTCAAAATATTACGGAATTCTTAGGTTGGCGTTGACATTCGTTCTTGTACACATCTGTGTAGCGATGCCTCTCATCCTTGCTTCCTCGAGAGATTTGTAACGTATTCTCTTTTTCATCAGGAAGAATTTGATTATAAACGTAACACAAATGAAAGAAAATGTAGTTGACAGTTGTATGTACAGTCTCCATGACCTTGGTTGTCCTTGAGAACCATTTGAACACTTTTCAAATTGCTTTGTTTCGACGAATCTATGTAAATATTGAGAATAAACATTACAAGAGTACGAAAAAAAATGAAATAATAACACTCGGCTCTTCGCCCTGTTTACCTGCGACACAATGAAGCGAAAATCCGTTAGGGGTTTATCTGACGTTTTGAAGCACACGTAGAAGAAATATGAGAAAGAGGAGTAGGGGGTTTCGCGAGAAACTAAAGACGATCTAACGTTACTCACCGAGTGTTCAACGTTAGTGTACGTTGAGCTTCGCTCTTGAACGGTTGTTTAGTCTGCTTAAGTTTGGAGAAGTCGAATCGTGGGATCGCAAATACGAAAGGGTGAGTACAGTGTACGCTTTCGGCTGTATGGAAACACGAGCTTTGAGGAAAGTGATAATGTCATTGTAAATTCCTCGTACATATTCGCAACCTGTCTATCAATCTTTATCCTATGGCTATGGTTCGGAGAGATTTTGATAACAAAAGGCGGATAGGAGGTATAGGACAAAGGATTTGAACGAGGCATCGGTGGCGCCACCATCGAGTAGCGTTTAAAGAAGGAACTAACGGATTGTTCCCCTGAAATACTCATAAATGCTTTTTTGCCAAGTTGACAAAATTCTTTGAATATAAAAGACGTTGGATATGGGATAGCTCGTTCTTACTTTGGTTAAATAATATTTTCGACACTTTATTGCAGGAATTATATCGAGCTGACGTTGCACGACTTTCTTTAGTGGCTCATCGTTAATTACCTGGGGTTCATCGTTTCTTCTGCCTATTTCAGAAATTTTCAAGAGTTTCACCACTCGATCCAACAACCGTTTTTGTCATATAATTATTATTGACGATTTAACCTTCTTGCTGACATGGCGTTGCCCGATGACTATGTAACGTGTCCCCTCGACGAGGCGCACAGAATTGTGAGGAGCAGATTGCAATATCATCTTGTACGATGCTTGAAGAATCATAAATTAGACAAGAAGCTCAGATGTCCCTGGAATGCTACACATATCATCGATAAATTTGCTTATGAGGTAAGATCAAGCACCTTGTGCTGCATCAATGCGAATCGCATACAATTTTTTTATCTCCTTCATCGTAGGATCACTGGAGAAACAAATGCGAGGATCTGCCTGAAGTTATGGGATCTCTGGTGTGCAGTACAGAGGGATCAGAACAACCCGTGCTGGCTTCCCTACCTCCTAAACCTGCACTCGTACCAGCAGATGAGGACTGGGATGCAGTAAATATTCATTAATTCTTAGAAAATAAGATCATTTTTACTATAGTTAGATAATGAAAAAATTCGTGACAGCAACCCTCTTGTGGTACGTACAATCCTATGGAGCATACAGAATCCAAGGCAGTATTTCGTACCATGTCGGGCCTTTCGAAGTCTGAGAGGAAGAAGTGGATAAAAAT
Source organism: Netelia fuscicornis (assembly GCA_946811545.1). Lineage (NCBI taxonomy): Eukaryota > Metazoa > Arthropoda > Insecta > Hymenoptera > Ichneumonidae > Netelia > Netelia fuscicornis. The sequence goes on along the minus strand of OX328012.1, from coordinate 3,091,972 downwards.
GGAGCGTGAAAGACATCGGCAGTTGGAAAATGAAAAGCCAGTTCGAATTAACAAGCCGTGTCCCAAACCAACGGATGTAAAATCCATCTTTATTTTGATTTATCGCAGACATTGTTATTAAATTGTTTCACGATGTTTCTCTAACTAACTTTTAGGGTGTCGACCCGAACAAAAGCCTTCGGGCACCTCGTGAACCACCAATCGCAATGTCTGCAAACTGCTCAATGTTGAATAATACTCAAACGAGCAATATTGATGAAGAGGTGCCAAAGTTATCAACGAACTTGCAAGTGCCATCCAGTTCTGGATTGCCTCGCAACGTGGATGGAATCTCCGATCATAGTTGTCGTTCAACTGAATTGTTATCCGTTGAAACGCTTAAATTGGATAACGAGGAAGCAGGCAAAGAGAAAAACATTGAGTTACCAGACCAATCTAGCAAGCTGGGCGCAAGATCTCGTGCTTCAAGCATAAGCTCAAATTCTTGCGATGCGAGTCTCACGATGCGCAATTCCAATAAAAGCTTCGCTTCAGTTGCATCTATTGGTACGAAGAATAAAGAGAGCTCAGATCATCTGCAGAACGACTATGCCAGTTTTCCGGTACTTAGCCCAACGGGATCGAAATCTAACAAGGTCGACCAGTTCATCAACGATCAACTTAGCGGACAAATTGAGAATCTCGTGACAATGATAAAAGATACAGAAAAAGAAAACGTCGCAGATCCAAAATTAATCGACGCCAAACTGGAAATAAAGGATCCCTCTACGAAGGCGCAAAAGTCTGTTAGGAAGATGCTAAGATGCGCTGCGAATTTCGACAACTTAAAAATCTCGGAACATAAAGACAACAATCCAGTTCGTTTGAAGAAATAAAACCCCGCGATGATTCTGGCTAAACCGAAAAATACATTCATTGATGACGTTGGTAGAAATTTCGTGAGATGACTGCAAAAAGCACTTCATCGATTTTCTTCTACTAGGACAATCTGAAAGGCTACCTGATACATTCGAAAGGATTAATAATAAATAAAGATAAGTTTGTTTATCACTACAATTTTAAGAGCCGCGGGTCAACATTCCATTGTTGCTAATAGTTTTTTTTTTACGTTTAATGCAACGTAAGTTTGCAACTCTGAATTCTAGGCTACATTTCTAAAAACAATTAACACTAAACAACAAGTATGCTTAGATAATTTTTAAGAAGGCGTTATTTTCGTTTCTTTATTATGTCAAGTTTCATTTTTCGGTTCATGTAATCCAAATACATTTTCATTTCGTTCCATTCGTCTTCACGTTTTATGAGATCCACAATGATGTAATTTTAATTTGGAATGGAATAAACAAGAATTATTAATTTTGAATCGAATAATAATTATAATAAATACTGCCAAAAGTGTTCAATAGCAATGTTTTCATGATTCTTAGAAAAATGTAAAAAATATGTTTCCCATATCCTGTTCAATGTAAAATGCAAATTAGGATTCACCGAAATTCGTGCTTGAGGCGAATTCAATGTGTTTGTATTCATCCTCAATAGCAAATGGAGTCTGAACAAGAAGTCAGAGGTCCCAGAGCTCAAAGTTATTCTCTACAGTAACGAAGATATCTCAGTCTGTGAAAAGCAATATTTTCATTCCGCCATTTTGAGTCTGAAGACTAAACCGCACATAGCGTTTTCAGGAATAGCTGTAAGGTCATGCATGACTGTTTTGAAGCCATAAAGGTAAACAAACCTTGTCAGCTATGAAAAAGCTATCTATATACATATATGTACTCACCTCGATCGTACGTTGTTGAAAACATTCCACAAGCGTCAATTTTCTATCACACAGGACATAAGGAATTGCTGAAAACATGACTGACGAAAGTAAGAACGAGCCAAGCTCGTCCAAACAATCTCTCAAGCGCATCTTGATAATAGATCCGATAATAATATGTCCACTGGACGAGTCTCACAGAATAAAATCCAGCAAACTACAGTGTCACCTGGAAAGATGTCTAATCGGTGACTTAATGGAGAAGACGTGTCCTTGGAACCCTCTGCATATAATCGACGAGGCTTCTTACAGTGTACGTATGGGTAATTATTCGCTCTCAGGTTCCTTAAAGAAATATTAACTATTTATTTTTATCTTGAAGTATCATATTCATCGTTGCCCGGACATGCCCATGGGACACAACGAATTTGAGAAACAATCGACCGATTCTCAAAGTTGAAGAACCTGTATCTTTTCATCGATGGCTGACATTCCCATGTTTGGATAAATTTAATTCAATCGTATCGATACGAGCTATCACAACTTCCAAAAAAACTGTTCATTTGCCTAGTTTCACCTGAAGACAAACATTGACATATTTCGTTTTTGTTATTACATTTTACTTTGTTTTCAAAAGCCTCAAAACACGTATGTAAAAAATTGAATTAAAATAATTGAAGAAAACAGGTTTACAAAATTCTTTCATCTTGATTCTTGTCCGTGTCTCGTCCTCTCGTGATTCGTGAGATATCGTTTTTGTCCAAAACTCGTGCCGCACTTTGTGCACGTATAAGGTTTCTCGGTGACGTGAATTCGTTTGTGCCTAGTCAAATGATTCTTAACGCCAAAAGCTTTGCCGCATAAATCGCAACTGTGATTCTTTTCGCCTGTATGAATCGTTAGATGACCGATGAGTTGTTGCTTCCATCGGAAAGTTTTTTGACAATATTTACACGAGTGAGGATAAATCTCGGTGTGAGTTCTGCTGTGTATGTACAGCGATGATTTCGTCTTGAACGTTTTGCCACAAGAGTCACAAACGTAAGGTCGTTCACCGGTGTGAATCGAACGACGATGATCTTCCATCGTTGCTTTCATCGCGAAAGATTTCCCACAGATGTCGCAACTGTAATTTTTCACTCCTCCATGCACGTGTCTGAGATGATAATAAAGGGATCCACTCTGAGCGAATTGTTTGCCGCATATGTGACAAGTTAAGTGTTTCTCGCCGGTGTGAATTCGCAAATGACACTTTAGACTATCTCGCAGACGGAATTTCTTGCCACACAAGGTACAAACGTAAGGATCATTGGAAATTCGCTTCTTCAGCCTGCTCTTCGATAAACGAGATTCGAGGCTTTCGTTTTCGTCGTCGATGGTCTCAGGATCAAGAGCCTTGGGAAAAATACTCTTTCGAACGGATTTTCGGTTTTGCCGAATGGTACAGGAACTTTCAGTATTTTCATGGTTTGTCACCTTGCAGTCCAGTGAGAAAAGTCTTTCGGTACAGTCCCTTGTTTCAACTTCATTGTCAATCCTATAAGCATCCTTCGACCTCACAGTCTTCATTTTTGTTTTACTGCAAGGTTTTTCTGATCTGAAAGAAAAAGAGTTATAAAGAAGAGAAGCGAATTGTAATTAGCCACACTTTGTCCTGTTTTTCAACAAGATGAATCTGAGATTTGCTTCACCCCGCTCGTCATAGAGAAATATCTTCAGCGATCCAGAAATTAAAGGAATCTGCGTAGGTTTGATTGATAGAAACAAGGAAAAGAATGTTTAATCAATTTCTTTTCTCATAATTTACACATTAACAGTAATAACACTGTAAGAATAATCGTGATAAGGCAACGAGAGCCTGACGAAAGCACTCACAACCGGAAGTTACATCTTCCCTTCTTAAACGATCTCTAGCACCTCGTCCGGATGATGAATAGTCGTGTGTACTCTCAGATATCTCTTCTGTCGAAACTTGGAGGGACAATGTTTGCAAACGAAGGTCTTGTCAGCGCTATGTACACGGAAGTGCCTCAGTAAATTGCGTTTGGCATGAAAGTTTTTACCACAAGTTTCGCAGACAAAAGTCAAATTTTGTTCATGCTCGTTCTTGTGTTCGATCAATTGACTCTTGGTGGAATATTTCTTCCCGCACATATCGCAAACGTTTCGATTCTCCCCGTCATGATTAAGCATATGTGTTTGCATGGCATTCGCTGTACGGAAACTTTTGCCGCAGTATTCACATGCGTTGGTGCGTTCCTTGGTGTGAATTCGTCGATGATTAACAAGCTTCGATGCGGAGGTGAAATTGCGCTCACACAAATCGCACATATGCAGATTAAGATTGCGGTGAACGACTTTCTGGTGTTCACGAAGATTGATTAAGGATGAATACGTCTTGCCGCAATATTCGCACATGTAAGAGCGTTGATTGATACAAAGCTGATTCGTCGTTTTCCTCTCCCGAATTTCGACGCTTTCCACCAGCCTCGTACACTTTCTCAAGTGGCTTTGTACGTGCTGAAGAAAATCCTCTCTCGATATAGGCATGAACACGTCGCAAAATTCGCAACGATATTCAACACTGTGACCGGTATCGAGGGATGTTCTTTCAATCAGCGCAGATTCCTCCAGAGACTCTGACGACTCTCCCTCGAGTCTAAGCGGATCGCTACCTTCATAAATTTCCTCAGCCCTTGAAATATCACTCGGAACATTGATCTCGTATCGATAATCTGGAAAATTGTTTTCCGAATCATCCGACTCATTGTTATTTCTCGTACCGGTCTCGTGGCTCTTCACGTGTTCCCGAAAAGCAGCCTCGCTCGCACGAAAAATCGAGTCGCAGTAATGACAATGATGAACTCGATCGTCGTGGACGTTTCTCATGTGCTCGACGAGTTCCGATATTTTGCAAAAGCTCGATTCACACTTTTCGCAAACGACGCTCTCCGTCTCGTTCTCGTAAACCATTGTCTCGTTTTCCTCGTCGTTTGCACTCGTCGTTGGCATCGTCGGTGCGTGAATTTCTTCCCGCGACCTGCGAACACAAATACAATATTTCCGTATAGATAATCGTCGAAGCTTTTCATCGCCAACGTTAGAAGACAGGGAGTTACTTTCGCGAACCTTCATCGAGCTTCGACAACGCTCTAAGATTTCTTTCCTATGCGTTTTTCCCGTGAACGTTTCTCGCGTGATTTTTCAGATAACGATTTTGACCAAACGCCATACCGCATTGTTGGCAAACGTGTCTCTTTTCCAAGTTCTCGTGAGTCTTGGCGTGCCTTCTCACGCAGCCGATAGTGCGAAATTTCTTATCGCAAACGGGACAGGCGTGTGGCTTATCACCCGTGTGCGTTAATTCGTGTTTAACGAGATCTTGCTTCTGTCGAAAAGTGCGTTTGCATATTTCACACGTGTAAGTTGAATCGCTACCGTGAAAACGTCTGTGTACGTGAAGCGATGCTTTTTGCTTGAAGGCTTTGCCACAAGTCTCGCAAACGTGAGGACGTTCACCGGTGTGAATTCTACGATGCTCGTCCCTCGTCGTTCTCGTAGCGAAACGTCGCTCGCAGATGTCGCAAGGAAACGCCTTTCTTCCAGCATGGACGGTGTTCAGATGACGATTGAGAATCGAGGCGAAACGAAATTCTTTCCTGCACACTCGACACTCGTAAGGTTTTTCAGAAGTGTGTCTGGCACGATGGGCAACAAAGTTGTAAGACCTCGAGATAATCTTCTGGCAATCTCGACACTTGTAGTAAGTTTTTCCATCCAGATGGAACCTCGAGCTAGCCAATTCGTCAGTGATCATCCTCGACTCTCGTCTCGTTCGTGTCTCGAGTTTCTCGGTCGTCGCTTTTCCGCATCTGAAACGAGAGATAGAGAGAAAGAGACGTCGTTCTCCGTTACACGTTTTGTTTCCATTTTACAAATTCGTTCTGGTAACTTTCGTATCACGGTGATTGATCCTACGATGATTGACCAGGTATCGTTTCTGTCGAAACGAGAGTTCGCAATCGTCGCATCGCCAAGGCCTCTCGTCGAAATGAATCAAACGATGACGCTTCAGCTCGTACTTGATACGAAATGCACGATCGCATATGTCGCAAGTGTGAGGCTTCTCACCGGTGTGTATTGTCAGATGAAGAATGAGCGGTGGCCTGGTGCGAAAGCCTTGTCCGCAATAGTTACACTTGAATGGAAACGAATCCGTGTGCGAGCGGTTGTGAACGAACAGCGAGGCTTTTTGTTTGAAAGCTTTGCCGCATACGTTGCAGACGAAAGGACGTTCACCAGTGTGGATGCGTCGATGATCGTCCACGTTACGTTTCGTCGAGAACATGCGACTGCAAATATCGCAAGAGAAATTTTTTATACCGGCGTGAGTCTCTCGAAGATGACGAGCGAGACCCTGATTGACCCGGAATTGTTTGCCGCATAAGTGGCAAGTGAAAGGTCGCTCGCCGGTGTGAATTCTCATGTGCGAGAAGAAGGTGTAAGGCGAGAAGAGATTTTTGCCACAATCGTCGCAGTGATAATACACTCGGCCGTTTGCTTCCATCCTCGCACGAGTTACTAGATCATTGTCGACGTCTCGCTTTTGCTTCTTGTCCAGAATCGAATTTCCCTCGTGATGCTCGCGGGTATGAAGTTCCAGGAGTTTTTTCTTTATCGCTGTGTAGTCACAGTACAGACAGGGATAATTCGATTTTCGTCCTTTGTGGGAAGTCTTGAGATCATTCCACGAAGTCGATTGTTTAGGCACTTCCGTATCGTTAGCCTCGTGCTTCAGCTTTATCGTCTCCTTCGGTTCTTCCTTCTGCCTGAGTTTCTTCAAATTACTCGCTCTTTTGAAAACTCTCGAACATCTCTCGGACGAGCTCTGGGTCTTTTTTCGCAGTTTGCTTCTCTCGTCCGAAGAATACTCGTCGTTCTTACATGGAAGTTCTCGTTGGCCTCTGCAGGAGAGTCTTGTCGTGCGCCTCGTTACGCTTTCCACCAACTCCTCTGTTTCTTTTTTAAGAAAATTGCCAAATTTTGTCTCTCCCGTTTCGCTCGATCTGGAAAAATAATAAAACGCAAGAAGTTTTGAGTATCGCTGAGGTCTCACGTGATCCGCGTTGCTTTGTTTTTGGTATTGTCTCTGTCTTTTTGTTTTGTTCCCTTTTCATCCCTCAATCGTTGGAGCACTGCGAGTGTCTCGATTTCACGTGATTGTTGAGATAACGATTTTGTCGAAAGCTCAGACCGCACTTGGCGCAAACGTAAGGTTTCTCATCGGAGTGTGTAAGTTTATGCCTCTTGACTTCGTTCTTCACCCGAAAACGTCGGGAACAAACGTCGCAGCTGTAATTCTTCTCGCCGGTGTGAGTCGATACGTGAACGAGCATCTCTTGTCTGCGACGAAACTTCTTCTCGCAATGTATGCAAGGATAGGGAAATTCGTCGGTATGGAGTTTACTGTGAATGTAGAGGCAGGCACGTGATTTGAACGACTTGTTGCAATTGTCGCAAGCATAGGGTCTCTCGCCCGTGTGTGTGCGTCGATGATCGTCGCGCGTTGCCTTGGACGAGAAGCTATTGCTGCAGATGTCGCAGGAGAAATTTTTCAGTTTTGCATGAACGTCTTTCACGTGTCGTGAAAGACCGCCGGAGTCCCGAAATTGTTTACCGCAAACGTGACACGTGAACGGTCGCTCGTCTCGATGAATTCTCAGATGACGAAGGTACGAGTCCTTGAGGCGAAAGTCCTTGGAACACTCGTCGCATTTATAAGGGTTTCTGCCCGCTGGAATGTTTTTGTGTTCTTCGACGTGGACGCGAAGTTCCTTTATGTGAGAAAACTCACGAGAACAGACGTTGCATTTTACCCTGACGTTCTTTTCATCGTCCTCGTCCGGACTCGTATCATCGTCGTGATTTATTGTCTCTTCGTATTGCGTATCGGATTTTGAGAGTGGAGATTTTTTACGTTTTTTGTTCTTCCTTGGGGTTTTCCTTGCAGTCTTTTCAATTGGAAGTTCTGGATTTTCATCCAGCAATGCTTGTAAGTTTGGTCTTATTCCACTTGGGGAAAAATCGTCTATTTTTTGCATTTCCATGGGTTTTTCGCCGTTAACTGGGACTGTCGATCTTCTCGTTCTTCGACATATATTGAGTGCTTCAAGGAATACTTTAAATGTCTCCTCCGCTCTATCCGACCTGCAAAACAGTCAAAGCTTGACTATGGGCTTGGCTTCTCACAGCCGTCGCCTAGAATTTCGTGATTTCCAAGATTGCCCGATTCCTGGGGATTTCCACTCGATGGACAGCGATTTTGTTTTTTTTTATTAGCATTTTTGTTTATTTAGTTCAAGAATTTTTGGAGGGAATTATTGTTTTTTTGTTTTAAGCACCAACGTTATCGCGCGCCTCTTGCAGAACGCATGATTGGTTTTCCTCGGGTCAAAGTATTTTACGACTAGTCGAATGTTGATGAAAACAGAATGTACCGTACCTTTTCGTTGGCTTCTCGCCAATACTGGCATGCTCCGTCGGGTCTTCTTCCTGTTGCTCCATGACTGCTTGTTCCGGATCATCAATTTGTTCCTCGTTGAGATTTTCACTGAATTTTGTTTCTAATTGTTGCTTTTCGCTTTGTTGAACTTGCATCTCCAAAAGTTGTTTCTCCGCATCCAAGCAGCCTTCGAGAAGTTCATGCCACGCAAGTATCGTAGCTGCGCAATGATAGCACAGTTGTAGAGGTAAAGTGTCCGTTTTGGAAACCTGAAGAAGTAATCGAAGAAACGGTCAGTTATTGAACCAGTTACCGAGTTTGCTCACATCTTGATATCAGCAAATTATATAATTATGAAACAGATTGATGTACTCGTGAAATTGTGAATATTTGTAGTTACCTGAATTGGCAGATACTTGTGAATTTTGTTGATCAAATCATGCTCCGCTCCCTCAGCCTCGAATATGGGTATAATGTGATCATTGGTATTGGCACAGACTCTACAAATCTGTGACCAGTTAAAGAATTGTTCGGTCGCCTCAGTTTGATCGTCACCATCGATGGAAACTTGAGGCTTCTCCTCGATATCATATTCTACATATTGTTCGGGAGAATTATTTTCGGGCGCATTCGAAATTGCGGTTCCTTTCGCCGCCATTTTATCTGGTACATAAAAAGTGAGGTTAGAGTCATTTCCATTGCAGCACCAAAAGCTCATTCCTTACGAGAAATAATTCGGATTTTGGACTTACATTGTTTATTCGACGATCGTTGAGAAGCTGCGGCGCTCATTGTCGCATACAGATATTGTTATACGTAGAATCAACGAAAGCAAGACATGTCAAACTCGTTCGCTCTGTATCCGGTGATAACTTTTCGATGAGACACGATGCGATCAACCAACTCTACAGTGCGAGGTTCTTAACCGTAGAGTTATTTATAACGACTATTTAAGCTAATATCCACTTTTAACAAGCTAACACACACTGGATTTTATAATTGTCCGAAAAATGAATCTAATTTCGAAAGGTTTGTTGATAACAGCCCTTGGCACTCAGCCCAAACCCGTGTGCGTTTAACGGCGTTTACCGCAAGATGGCGCGAATAATGCATCGATCAGTCAGGAAGTTGAGGATAATTCCACTATTGCAATTTACATGCTTGATAAACAACAGAGATAAGTTTTTCGAGTAAATATAGTCTCTAACGTGAAACACCACGTGAAATTAAAGTAAATTGTCTGTTTAATTCGTTTATTTATCATATCGCTCTGAATTATTTCAAATCACTGCTGTACAATGGGAAAAATATGTTTCTCGACGATTAGGCGCAGACACAATTGTAATCGTTCAATTCGTAATTGAACGATCGTTTATATTAAATTATTCGTAGAATGTTGTGGATAAGTCCGAGGGAAGTGGGCTTACATCAAACTGTACATAACGAATAATGTTGTTTGATCGCAGTTACGTGGATATTATTAGACCTTGATAATTTTTAAATTAATTAATTTAAAATGTGTTTAATTTCCATCGCAACCGGAATTTGAGTCATAATGGTTTATTCCAACTGACAGAACTTGCAAAGATTCGTTTCTATGTTAAGCATTGCAAATGTCACACATTTATTTTTGCTGTTGAACTAGTAACTTTTAATTCCATATCACTGTTGAGACTTTATGAATTAACAAGATCTAATAATATCCCTTGATTGCCATGATAAAATAGCGGATGTCACATCGAGCAACTATAATATTGTAACGTCTGAAACATTTTTTCTTAATTTCAATCAATTATTGATTATCCTTCGAAAAGACGTAAAAAGCTGACTAGCAAATTTCACAGATCACAGGTAAAAAGGGAAAATGCCTCACATCCCAATTCTATCATGGATGTGCGCCACAGAGGTATACATAAAATACATAGTACTTTTTGTCTGTTCCTCGACACAAGAGAAAACGAAACAGCGAATTATTATTTTCATTCTTTTCATAAATTTGCTAATCACTCAATCTCAACTATACTGTTTTGTTTTCGGGCAGTTTAACATTCAATCGAATATTTCGGTTTAATTGTTTTCTATTCGATTGTAGATTGGAAACTATGAATCAATTTGCATAGCCAAGCGAAAGAATGCAAGATCGTCTCACAATCTCCGGATAATCATTTCCATCGACAGCGAGACAAAGAGACAAGTTTGTAAGTACAACGACGATTGTTCTATCCTATTTTTTCATACTCTTTTTTTTGTTACAGCGAATATTAAACAATTAATCGAGTGAACACCAATTTTGGGAATAAGCGCAAAGCAACGAAGGGAGAGTCTTAATTCGTAATCGTCTAATCAACGTTTCGTGGATTCTTAAATAACAATTTTTATGGTTCAAGGCAGTTTTAAACGCAACTCTTCCTTATTATTGAATCACATACACGTAGGAGCGAGCGATATGCATTATGCAAAGAAAAAAAGTCCTGCTTCGGTCCAGTCTTTGCTAAAAAAACAAACGGCAGTTATACAAAAGCAACTTGAAGAACAAAGATTGTACGCAAATTATTCGACCGTAATGTTCAATAAGTTAATGCTTTATCGTATTACGTCTAAGTGCAGACTGATACAAAAACTAATTAGCCAGAGTGCATTGACTCGTTACAAAAATCTACACGATGCACATCAACACTACGAATATCTCTATATAAATTAAAAAACGAAAGATATAAATATATACCTAAGAACAACAACGAATCATATAATGTTACGTCAAGAAAGACAACAACAAAAGGTAATAATAATACCGGAACACAACGCGTGAAACAACATAAATAAGCCAAACACAAGTTGCGCAGACAAATATCGTTGAGAATTCTTTTCAATTTCTTCCTTCTTTCATGTTTCTACGATTTCAAACGGGATCGAGGTATAAAAGTTCTTTGACTATTTACACTGTTTACATGCGTATAGGCCGTTCCAAATCGCTCAACGTAATAAATATATTCGATTATACAATACTCGCGAAATTATTGCACCCATTTATATTCTACGAGTTTACCAAACTTTGTGCGAACAACGAAAAACAAAATACAGTTTTCCTGCGATTCTAAAAAGGTGACAAAAGATCACCAAACAATGATTAATTTAGAACATTGCAATTATCATGATTCGTTATAAAAAGCGATGAAAGAAAAGAAAAAAAAAACCTAGCTCGTGTGCTTTGGTTAAGCGAAATGTACATGCGGTTTTGTGCGTATTTGTAAAATATTCGTTGTTCACTTTCTGGAATATTCTACCACGGACACAACCGTGCGTTAATTACAACAATTTTATGCAACATTGCGAGTTATCCTTTGTAAATGTCTAATGAGGCTTCTGCATTTTCCATCTCGAGCGAATGAGACAAACATTTCTTCTTCTCACTCCTCTTGCATTCTTATTCCTCTATTAATTAATTTCGCGCGATTAATTATCTAAGATCGACGTAAGACGGAGAAAAATGAAACTACTCGTATCACAGCACGTGGATGTCAATCAAGAATGTTAATGGAGTTCCAAAAATCGTTTTGTACTCTCTGGGAGCCGCTTGGGAACATTTCTGTTTTTTCTTGTCATTGCGGCGTTTTGTCCAATATCGACTTTCAAAGCGTTAGCGCGATACAATAAGCGACGACACTAGGCTTTTGGGATTTGCAAATTGAGACGGAATAATGTGGATGGACGTGTGAATTCGAACGAACGAATTGTTCAAAATGGTTTTGCAATGAGTCGACGTTGTCGAAGAAACAAATCCATCACATTTTTGTCTCAAGCTTGAGAACAATTTACAATTCGTCGAAGAAAACTATTTTGAACAATTTCTCATTCGAAGCTCGTCGATTTTTACGAGGTTCGGTACCTGCCAAACCATGACCGGATTTGTTACATAATTTGTGCGAGAGCTCGAACGAGATCGATCATTGCAAAATTCTCTATATAAAAAATCTTTGACAAGCTCAAGCTCTTTGCCGAACGATTTGCATATCGAGATTGTAAATTCAGTTTGTTTTTCTTTCCTTCCTCGATCGCTTAGTGACTATTCAATAATTACAAACTAGTACGTAAGTTCACTTGTGTTCTAACGACGAAAAAAAAATGCCTCTTTGACACTGATCCGTGTCCGGTAGGTCGATAAATTGTACTTCGAACGAGTTCTTTTTCTTCAAGACGCGTGTGGAGAAATTGGGCGTAACGATTATTTCTTCTTACTGAGATTGTGTCGAACGACTCGATATCATTAATGGATAGAAAGTAAACGCTAATTCTGCCACACACGTATGACTAGAGAAAAAGCGAAGGGAGACGAAAGAGTCGGATTGGTTAATAATCTTAGAACATGACATCATAATTCTTCGGTGTCGACGAGAGAAATAAACTCGCGCGTGAAAGAAATTAATCGTAAATAGGAACGTTTTCGCGTTATGGAAATATAAAATGCGTATGGCAATCGAAAAAAAAAAAAAAAACAATAGCGATTGCATGATAATTTTTGTTTCAACGATAGATAAAAAGAAGATACAAAAATTGAAGAAAAGAAGAACACAATATTAAATGCGGAATGAGAATAACGCTTGAGCCCATTGAGTTAGTTAGCTGGATCGAATCTACGAAACAATCTCAAGAGCTGGCATGTTTTTTCATTCGACGTTTCGCAACGAGATTGGAATTTTCTATCAAATACTATCGGGCTTATCCCTAGGCCGATGAAGAACGACGGCGTTCGAAGCTCTCCTGTGTAATCTCGCTGACGAATTCAATTCACTCTTGGAGTATCGACGCTCGTTCTGAGGTATATGTGCAGTTATGTCGATTTCTTTTTGTTCTTTTTTGTTTGTTTGGACGGTTGGCAAACTCGTGTACGGATTTTGCAAATGATTCCTGACTCACTGATGTTTTTCTTCTGTGCCACGATTTTCTATCATATCCGTACCGTCGTGAAAGCGCCATCGTTTCGTGGACTTCACGTGTGCGTCGAGGCTTTGCCGAGTCTGTGAGTGGTCGGTTGAAAACATTTGCATGGCTCTGTGAGCGCGGCGTTCGAGTGAACTCTCGACGTTATCTGCGGCAGCGAGTCGAGAAGATTATTCCCTCGTAGATTACCGGCAAAGCTGCTTCGGCCGAGAAACGTGTGCGTGCAATTGTAGAGACGAGTCTGAAGAATCAATATCGCATCGAGGTCCTCCTCGCTGTAACAACAATAACATAATTAATTTTGTTTCATTCAGCTTTAAAAGAATTATAAATAAATCCAATTCACGGTAGAAAGCTGACCTGGCTGAGAGAAGAAATTTTTGAAAAAGCTGATTTGGTACAGTTCGAGGGCGATCAACGCTATCCGCGTACAATTCTGTTTCTCTATTGTAAAGATGCAAGAAATCTGAAAGCTGCTTCGCTGTTATCGCTGCTCGATCTTTGTCACTGAGTTTACTGCTAGGCAGCTGGAACAAAATAGAAATAACAATTATTATGTACAACTTTTCAAAACAAAAGTCTGACATTGTAAAAACAATGTGGACTTACTGTAAACAAACAGGGGGTGCGTAAATTGCTAGAGGATTGCTGAAGAAACTTCATGACGAGATCGCAACAGGCCCAATCGGTGCTTGGTTGAGATATTTTACGTAGTATACAGCCCAAGTATAAGCCGAAAGCCTTTCTCGCTTCACTGGGACTGAAAGGAATATTCAAATTGTTTTAAATTATTCAAGATGTTCCGGCGTGTTGTAAGAGGAAGGAGAGTGAGTTAAATAAACACCTAAGCTTATTTCCATCTTGCATCATCTGCGTGACCTGAGCCTTGTATTTATGTGTGTCGACGTCCATGTTCTCCTTACTATCACCGCGATCCAAACTTTGCTTGTGACCCCTAACGAGCGCTCTCTCGTATCTCTCGTACCTGCGTAATGAACATTTTTATTACAAAATAGTTAATACAAGAATAGTACGAGGAAATAAGTAATTGAAGATTTTCAAAATATCTTACCTCGACAATTTATCGAGTTTAACTTCCGCCATTGGAGGACCCGAGTTGCGACTAGCAGCTGGGAATAATTGCTCGTGCAACATCAGATTATGATTGGTGTTAACTTGCTGTGGAATTCTTCCGGGACCAAGAGGATCCGTGACGAGAGGAATGCCAGTCGCAGGATCTGAAATATTGAGGATAGAATTGAAAAATGTGTGTTATCAATCGATTCGAATTAGATAGAGCGAAATTAATTTTGCCTCGTACCTAAATACTGCGAGTACATTTCCCAAGACTTTGGACTAGGGAAAATACGAACGAATCCACCTCGACGTTCGAACTGTCCCTTGGCCGAAGCGACGATTCTCTGCTGCTCTAACGATAAGCCAGTTCGATTAACTTTACTCTTGGTCGTGCTACGTCTCTTGTGTGCAAGGGTCTCGGCTGAATGTACCCGTCTGTATTGAAGATTTTGCGGACGTATTATCGGATCAACGGCGGGAATCCCAACGAGAGTAAGAAGATCCGCCATGAGAGCCGACTTGAGTCGAACGTCGAGAGGCGAATCGCAGCCTAATGAAGGAGTTAGATTTACCTCGAGCAGCCAAGGTTTCAAAGTATCGTCGATGAGAATGTCGAAACCAAATAATTCTGCAAAAATATATGGAAATATTATAACAGTTTTATGTCAGATTGGAAAAAGAAACGAGTAGTTTGGAATTATTGTGATTAATTACCGAAACAAGTGTCCGGATGTTTGACGAATTGTTTGACACCGCTTACAATGCCCGAGGCAGTGGCGAGAATTGATTTTATTATAATATCCTCGATCTGCTGCATGAGTAATGCAGTGTCCTGACCCAGCGAACGCAAATGTCTCAAAAGTGCTGACAGTGTCCACTTGTGTCCAACGTCCTCGGCATCCGGATCGTCGCTTCTGCGGATTTACAATTTTATATTCAAGACAGTTACCTGCACAACACAATTTGCACTTTCTCCGTAACGGTCAAGGTTCTCGAAAAAAGAAGTAAGCTAGTATTTGCTACATTTCTGACGATGTTCGAGAATCGTTTCCAGACTTTATAAATTTTGCACACGACACTATAAGAATTTGTTTAACGTCGCAATGATCTATTCAATTTCCTTCGAACCGCACGATTTAAGTTTGTAATTTGAGCCCTGGTTGAATCTACGTTGATTAATAATTTGCTACATTTCTGACGCTGTTGGAGAATCGTTTCCAGACTTTATAAATTTTGTACTCGACACTATAAGAATTTATTTAACGTCGCAATGATCTATTCGATTTCCTTCGAACCGCACGATTTAAGTTTGCAATTTGAGCCCTGGTTGAATCTACGTTGATTAATAATTTGCTACATTTCTGACGCTGTTGGAGAATCGTTTCCAGACTTTACAAATTTTGTACTCGACACTATAAGAATTTGTTTAACGTCGCAATGATCTATTCGATTTCCTTCGAACCCCACGATTTAAGTTTACAATTTGAGCCCTGGTTGAATCTACGTTGATTAATAATTTGCTACATTTCTGACGCTGTTGGAGAATCGTTTCCAGACTTTATAAAGTTTGTACTCGACACTATAAGAATTTGTTTAATGTCGCAATGATCTATTCGATTTCCTTCGAACCGCACGATTTAAGTTTGCAATTTGAGCCCTGGTTGAATCTACGTTGATTAATAATTTGCTACATTTCTGAAGCTGTTCGAGACTCGTTTCTAGACTTTATAAATTTTGTACTCGACACTATAAGAATTTATTTAACGTCGCAATGATCTATTCGATTTCCTTCGAACCGCACGATTCAAGTTTGTAATTTGAGCCCTGGTTGAATCTACGTTGATTAATAATTTGCTACATTTCTGACGCTGTTGGAGAATCGTTTCTAGACTTTATAAATTTTGTACTCGACACTATAAGAATTTATTTAACGTCGCAATGATCTATTCGATTTCCTTCGAACCGCACGATTTAAGTTTGCAATTTTAGCCCTGGTTGAATCTACGTTGATTAATATTTCCTGAATTTTCAGTCGAGACCAATGTAATACTAACTTGACGTAATCTACGTGAAACTTGTTGATGCTGTAGTTGCATAGATGCATACAAGGATTCCAGATATACTGTGTACCACCCTCGTACTTGACAGTGGCAAATCTAACGAGTCCTTCCTCGTAGAGATAAATCAAGAGCGGATCGTAATTCGTGACTGCGACGTAGAGACGCAAATCGCATTTATGACCGTCGATCAACAACGGATTGTTTATATACTGTGCAACGATAACAGATTCCTCGGTGAAGATCTTCTCAGGCTGCAAATTATTAAATCAGTTTAGATTAATTATTTTACTTTATGGAAACAAAGAACAACGTGGAATAAAATTCTGTCTTACACTATTGACGATATAAATTCCTCGTCCACGCGAACTTGCTTTCGGCTTGACGATCCAGGGTCCGCGATATCTGAAGTGTGCGGTCAATAACTCGCGCGACTCGCTCGGCAGTAAAAACGTTTGCGGTATGAAATCAAAGTTTCTCAATCCCTTGCTCCTCTGCATACCCTCAATGTTCTTATAGAGACGATCCTTGCGCGTTATCTCGTACGATCTGAAATTAAACATGAATCAATTCCAATGTAAAAGAATAAAAACATTCAAATCTTTAAAAAATTGAACTGAGCAAAAAAATTAAAAAAATTCTATCTTTCAAAATTTACCTTGGAAAATGATTGACTTTGTGGAAAGGTGCAAGGCTGCTGAGAACATCGGGTTTCGGATGATTGCCCATCCAGAGAAGATTGAAATCAGTTGCTTTAGCACCGACCTGAAACAAACAAACGAAATATTCTCTTATCAATTCTGAAATATTTATTTATACAAATATTTTTCTAAAAACAAATACGACTATTTTATTATTATTATTATTTTATTATTATGTTATTATTATTATTATTTTGTTATTTCATTAGTATTATTATTTATTATTATTATTTAATTAATTTATTATTTTAGCACCGACCTGAAACAAACAAACAAAATATTCTCTTATCAATTCTGAAATATTTATTTATACAAATATTTTTCTAAAAACAAATACGACTATTTTATTATTATTATTATTATTATTTTATTATTATTATTATTATTTTGTTATTTTATTAGTATTATTATTTATTATAATTATTTTGTTATTTTATTAGTATTATTATTTAATTAATTTATTATTTTAGCACCGACCTGAAACAAACAAACAAAATATTCTCTTATCAATCCTGAAATATTTATTTATACAAATATTTTTCTAAAAACAAATACGACTATTTTATTATTTATTATTATTATTATTTAATTATTATTATTATTAGTATTATTATTTATTATTATTATTTAATTAATTTATTATTTTAATAGTATATTTTATTATTATTTTATCAACAAAAAAAATCGTAATCGACCGACATTTTTTATTTATCACAGTAATTTAATTCTCAAAACTCGTTAAAAGAATCGACAACGTTGATCGATTTTTAATTATCTTTTCTTCCTTTCGCTTTTAAATCATGGCAATTTTGTTAAATCCTTGTAGGATTTCTTGGAAAGAACGAGAAATAAAAAAAAATACACAAACCAAAAAAAAAAAAAAGGAAAACGAGCTCTTAGGATTCTCGACTCGCACGGACGGTATATAACGTGTCTGGGCCATAAGACTCCGGCCATTCGTGGCTTTGTCCTTGCGGTTTTACTTTTCGTACGATAATACACACACATCGGTACGTACCGCGCACGTTTTTGGACTGTTAATTTTCGTGAAATGCTCGCCCGGACTACGAGACGACTGTGAACTTCCTGGATTGTTCTCGATCCGGAATGCTACCGTGGAAACTTTTTTATTTGGGTTTTTTCCCCCAAAATTTGCATAGGCCCAGACTCGTAAAAAAAAAGAAAAAAAAATTAAAAAACGAAGAAAAATAAAGAAAAGAGAATTTTTTTTAATAAAAAAAAATGATTTTATTTTGTCATT
Source organism: Netelia fuscicornis (assembly GCA_946811545.1). Taxonomy (NCBI): domain Eukaryota; kingdom Metazoa; phylum Arthropoda; class Insecta; order Hymenoptera; family Ichneumonidae; genus Netelia; species Netelia fuscicornis. The sequence continues at coordinate 3,073,677 of OX328012.1, read as the reverse complement.
GGATAAACATTGTTGTTGTAAAAATAAAACGATCGATGATCGATCGGTTAACGATTTGGTTGGAAAAAAATTATTTTAATTAAAAAAAAAAAATAAATAATTAAAAATTAAAAATTGAAACGATGAGAATGATTTCGTCTCGTTGTAACGGGAGAAAGGGTCAATGCGTTTTACCAATATGGTCGATCGACGATCCAGAAACGATCGTCGTCGGGGAGCTTGATTGAGGAATATACGCGAGACGCGTAGATTTTCTCAATTGACACCAATTTTGAGATCGAGAGAGCTCGTTCCTTAATCGGTCGAAGCTCGTTTCTCTCGATTGAGTGTAACGATCCTTAAACGATCGCGTGCGATTTCTTCGACGATCGGATCATCGATGAGAATTTTTTTTTTTGTCTTTTTTTTTTATAGTTGAAACAAAAATAAAGGAATTTTATTCGAAATTGTTGAAATTAATTTGATCGAATAATAACGCTGATAAATATTTTATTAGAATTGAACGATGTATTAGAGAATTTTTATTATGTTCTGGTCGATAAATTATTGGGATAAATAAAAAATGTCGATCGATTACGATTTTTTTTTGTAAATGATATAATAATAAAATAATAGATTAATTAAATAACAAAATGAAATAAAATTATAATAATAATAACTAAATAATAATAAATAATAAAAATAAAATAATAATAATCATTAAATAATTAAATAATAATAAAAATAAAATGATAACAATAATAAAATAATAATAATAATAAAATAATTAAATAATAATAAAAATAAAATAATTAAATAATAATAAAAATAAAATAATAATAATAATAATAAATGAAACGATGCATTAGCGAATTTTTACCATAAATAAAAAAAATCCATTTTTTTTTTCGATAAAATGTCGATACGAGAATTATGTAATTTGGTTTCATCGAGTGAAACGAAAAAAAGAAGAAATTTATTGAAATATCGAAAGAGTGAAAAAAAAAGTTTGACAATATATTAATCGCAGATTTTAAATGAAACTTTTGCCTTGATCGAGGGAAAAGCAGTCAACGTGTCGAACCGGTCCTCGCTCTTTCCTCGTCTCGCTTCGCGAAGTGTTCGATTCGACCGTGAACCACTTATTTTTTTAAAAACGTCTTTCTCTCTCTCTCTCTCTCTCTCTGTCGATTTCTTCGATTGTGTACTCAAAAAATGCTCCTCGAATTTTTCGTCCCAGGAGAATTGTTCGACGATGAAACGATGAAAAATAAAATTTAAAAAAAAGGCAAAAAAAAGCTTTCTAAATTTTTTCCCGCGGAAATTTTTTCAAACTCTTTTTGAAAAATGACGATTTTTTTTAAGGAAAACTTTGATTTCAATTCGAAGAATTTTTCCTACGCCTTTGTTTCCTCGTCGTAAAAAAAAGTATACAAAATTTTGAAATTTTTTTTCCCGCTCAAATTAAAAAAAATGTTTTCCCGCTCAAATTTAAAAAATGTTTTCCCGCTCAAATTTCAAAAAATATATTTCCCGCTCTAATTAAAAAAAACGTTTTCCCGCTCGAATTAAAAAAAAAAAATATCCCGCTATAATTTTTAAAAATGTTTTCCCGCTCAAATTTAAAAAAAATATATTTCCCGCTCAAATTTAAAAAAATGTTTCCCGCTCAAATTTTCTCAATATTTTTTTTTTAAATTACGAATCTTTTTTTAAAGGAAAACTGCTTTGAATTAGATTCGAAGGATTTTTCCTCGTCGTTTACTTCTGTGACGAAAGAGCGAACGATAATAGTGACGGCGGATGAAAAAAAAGGAAAAAAAGTTTAGTTCCTGTCCGGTGTAGTCGAGGAGAATGCGGAAACGCGAGGTTTTGTAAAAGGATGCTTGTTGTAGCGTTTTACTATGACGCTCTTGGCCATGGTACACATAGTGGTAAAGAGTAAGAAGAAAAAAAAAATACGCGCAACAAGACTCCGCGACTCGTTGGCTTTTCGAGTCACGGACCTTTAAGGCTGTCGTCCAACGTCCCTCGAGCAAAATAAAACCGTACGACGTCCCTCAAGGCGAGTTTGCGGTAATAATAACAATAATAATTATTATTATAAAAAATAATTATTATAGTAATAATAGCAACAATAATTCAAGGCAAATAATAACAATAATAATAACAAATAATAACACAAATAGTAATAATAATTAAAAACAATAATAATAAAAATAGTAATAATAATAATAATAATAGTAATAACAGTTATAATAATTTAAAACAAATAATAATTTAAAAAAAGTAATAATAATTAAAAAAATAATAATAATAGGAATAATAATTAAAAACAAACAATAATAATAGGAATAATATTTAAAAAAATAATAATAATAGGAATGATAATTTAAAAAAATAATAATAATAACAATAAAATAAAAAATTGTCCTCTGCCCAATTAAAACGGTAAAAAAACAGAATTGTATTTTTTTAATTTTGGCAAAAAGACGAGTTTTTCGAAATTACCGAAATCGGCGATAAAACGACGAATTTGAGCGATGAAACGAGTCAAAAGACGAGCGAGAATAAACAAAAAGGAAAAAAAATTGTCCGGTCGGTCAACGAACCGGTTAACCCATATATACATATATATGTTTTGTGTTTTACATAGATAAGAACGATATCGATCAATCGTTTTAATTAATTCGTTATAATTCGTAAAATCTTCGAACGGTTGACCGACGACCGATGTTTTCGAAAAAAAAAAAAAATTGCGGAAACGATGACGAACATTTTGATACGACGAGAGATAGGTGGAAACAGCTTATCGGCGCAACAATCCGGCAGGGACGTTCGATGTTTAACGTTTGTTAACATCGTCGTCGCGTCATCCTCGAGAACCTTGCCTCGTTAATATTTCCATTCGAACGAATGACGCGTTTTGTAATTCGTCGTGACATTTCCCGACACCGAGGCTCCATCGTTCGAGATATGATAAAAAAAAAAAATAATAATTATACGTATACCGTGTGTTTTATTGGCAACGCGAGGGAGGACAAGGATTCGTAATATAAATATAATTTATTTAATTTTATCGCTCGAATCGTTGCTCTTTCTTGATTTGTTGTTCGAATTTAATTAAATTAATTTGAGTTTATCAAAATTTATTCAAATTAAATTGGATTTATCGGGATTTATTCGAATTTGATTAAATTAACTCGGATTTATCAAAATTTATTCAAATTTAATTGAATTTATCGGAATTTATTCGAATTTGATTGAATTAATTTGAATTTATCAAAACTTATTGAAGTTTAATTGAAATTATCGGAATTTACTCGAATTTGATTAAATTCATTTCAATTTATCAAAATTTATTCAAATTTATTTAAATTTAATCGAATTTATCAAAATTTATTCAAATTTGATTCAATTTACTTGTTTTAAGTCGAATTTAATTGAACTCATTTATTTCTTTTATCGAATTCAAATAACGTTATCGAACGTTTATCGACCTTCGTCGAATTTCTCTAATTTCTTATCAAAAACGATAAATATCGCTCCAATCGAACTAATCGTTGATCGAACTCGATTAAATCGATCCCATCATTTTTGTTTTATTCTAACGAATCGACTTAATTCCAATTTATTCCTTTTATCACGAGGAAAAAGGGGGAGAGACGCAACGAGATTCGCATAAACGTTTCATCGCCTGATCGTCAACGAACGAGACGTATAAATGATGCGACGCGTTAATAGAGTCAAAGTGATAAGCGATATGACGTCTCCTTGTCGCCTCCGAACGAAATGTGGGAATTATGGGAGTGCGAGAAATAAAATGAAAAAAGAAAAATGTGTGAGAGAGAGAGAGAGAGAGAGAGAGAGAGAGAGAGAGAGAGAGAGAAAGGCGAACACGAAGAATCATCGGTAAACAACAACCGTGCGGTTAAATACGATCGATTAATTATTTATAGACCAATATATAAAAGGCAAGATTTAATAGATTCGCCGAGTCAAGGAGAGAAGGTAATATGACCATCGAGACGAGAGAACTCCCGGATGCTTTTATGTCTCGGACGATTGCACGCGAGACTCCGATTTGAGATCTTTTTTTATTCTTTTCCATTCTTCGTCCTCTTCTTCTTCCTCCACTTCTCTAATCGCGTCCGGAAAAATAAAAAAAAAATCATTAAATATCTAATTTCCTCGACGAGATCGTTTCGATAATGATTCTTTATAAAATAGGAAAAAAAGGAATAAAAAATAATTTCATAATTTTGTGGAGGATAATTGCGACGTTGTTGTTAATTTTGATCAAACCACAAAATAATAATTTTTTGAACATTGTAAAATCATAGTTAAAAATCAAACTATTTTTTTAATTATAATATTCTGTTTGATCGATTTTTATTGAATTAAATTATCTTTAGTTTTATTTAATTACAAAAATTGGAACGAAATTAATTCATAATTTTATTCACGATAATTATCACGTTATTATTATCTTCGATTAAACCACAAAATAAGAATTTTTTGAATATTGTAAAATCGTAATTAAAAATCAAACTATTTTTTTAATTATAATATTTTGTTTGATCGATTTTTATTGAATTAAATTACCGTTTGTTCTATCTAATTATAAAAATTGGAACGAAATTAATTCATAATTTTATTTACGATAATTGCCACGTTATTATTATCTTCGATCAAACCACAAAATAATAATTTTTCGAATATCGTAAAATCGTAATTAAAAATCAAACTATTTTTTTAATTATAATATTTTGTTTGATCGATTTTTATTTAATTAAATTATCGTTTGTTCTATCTAATTATAAAAATTGGAACGAAATTAATTCATAATTTTATTCACGATAATTGCCACGTTATTATTATCTTCGATCAAACCACAAAATAATAATTTTTCGAATATCGTAAAATCGTAATTAAAAATCAAACTATTTTTTTAATTACAATATTCTGTTTGATCGACTTTTATTGAATTAAATAATCTTCATTTCTATCTAATTACAAAAATTGGAACGAAATTAATTCAAAAGAAAGAAAATATACGAGTAGAATTATTGATCGAAAAATCGCACGATGATATCGATTACTGTTTGCTAGGATCGAATTAATTTCTGTTGACCGAGGTGACTGTGACATGAGGAATCTCGTTGCGAGAAGCGAGTTCGAAACAATGAATCGGATTTGTTCGATCGAATCTGTGCCCATACTTTACTACACATGTGTGTGTACGTACATATATATGTGTAATCCTATGTGCGTAAGAGAGGAGAGAGAATTCACTAGACGTGAGCCACATGTCGCATGGATGATCAAGGATATTGTAAAATGTGAACGCGTCTCGATTTTGTAGCGATGATGACGTCTATCTTCCATACAAGTACTTCTACATATATCTAATTATCTCTAGCACTTGAACGATGAAAAAAAAAGGATTAATTAATAAACGGAATCGAACAGAGAAAATTAACAAAAAGAATTTTTTTTTATGTTTGAATGCAATTTATTATTTTATTATTATGATTATTATGATTATTATTAATTAATTAGGAATATTTAATAAAAATGATAAATTTCGAATCGAACAGAAAAAATCATTAAAAAAATTTTCAAAAAATGATTAAACTATTTAAAAATATTTTATTATTATGATTATTATTATTATCGTTATTATTGTATTTAAAAATGAGGAATATTATTTAACAGTAATAATTTTTCGAATCGAATAGAAAAAATGATTAAAAAGAATTTTCACAACATTGTTAAACTATTTTTAAATATTTTATTATTGTGATTATTATTATTATCGTTATTATTGTATCAAAAAATGAGGAATATTTTTTTAATAGTGATAATATTTCGAATCGAATAGAAAAAATCATTAAAAAAAAATTTCAAAAAATGATTAAACTATTTTAAAATATTTTATTATTATGATTATTATTATTATCGTTATTATTGTATTTAAAAATGCGAAACATTTAAAAAAAATGATAATTTAATTTATTATCATAATTATTGTTCTATAAAAAAAATAATTTAAAAAAAGGATAATTTATGTTATTACTTTGGTTATTATTATTATTATTTCGTAACGAACCAACGTCACAACGTCGATCGAATTGATTTGTGTGACCGCAATCGTTTGACCACGAGTTTAGGGGGCGTCAGTCTCTCTCTCTCTTCCTCCATTAATTTTGAATATAGAAATATAGTCACGAGGGTATTTCCCCTCGACGCCTAGACGAATCCTTGATAACTCCCGCTCTCTTTCTCTTTCACGTATAAATCCAAACGAAGATCGTCCAATCTACGCAGTTTTTATTTTATTTCATTTTTTTTTTCCTCGAGACACGCGACACTCCGACGAGACCGACAACTTCGTTGCCAAAGATGGACAAACGTGTATGAATAAGAAAAAAAAAAGAAAAAAAAAATCATCGAGAATAATTTTCCAACGATAATTATAATTTTTTTTTCACAGAAAAAAAAAACAATCAGCCTTATGAGGGAAAAAAACCAATGATTGGAATTATTCCTGATCATCGAGACGAGATTGGTCATCGATCGAACATTGTCGATTGCAATTTTAGATTGATGTAAAAAGATAACATTAAAATAAAACAACAACAAAATATATGGGCAAAACAAAGATTTGAGACAAACAGAGAGGAGTGGGGGGTTCACTTTATTATGCCCTAGTATACTTTGGGGAAATCTGTAACAATTTTATGAGATACAATAATAATTGATATTAACAACGCGTACTGAAAACCATAATTAATATTGACCTCGTTACGTTCCTGCAAAAGTTCACAAGAGAAAACTTAGAGAATAACACTCGATACAAGAATAAAAATAAAAAATAAAATATAACAAATAATAACAATAATAATAGTTTCTTAATAACATAATAATAATAATTTTTTAATAACATAGTAATAATAATAATAATAATTTTTTAATAACATAGTAATAATATTAATAATAATTTTTTAATAACATAATAATAATAATAATATAAATATAAATTAAAAATAAAAAAATAAGTGCGAGAGAGAGAGAGAGAGAGAGAGAGAGAGAGAGAGAGAGAGAGAGAGAGACCTCGACTCCATCTCCCCGAGTCGACCTCTTTTCTCAACGTCGTAATTTGTATTTTTTTTTATCGACACCGACAATTGTTCCGCTGAATCGTTGATTCGTACGACAGCGGGAAAATTGCACAAGGAAGTCAAAGTTTCAGGGCTCATGGGAGAGAAAATGTTTTCTACGTTGTGGCGTCAACATTTTGTCTCTCTCTCTCTCTCTTTCATTCTCGTTCCAGGGTTTCCCATCAATCTTGTTTGACCCACATTCCAATCTAGGATATATTTTTCTTTCTCTCTCTTTCTGTCTACGTCGCTGTTACCGGTGCAACGTTAGGAAACTCTCGGTCTCGTATACGATCGTAAAAGCCCGCGCGAGAACAACGTAAATATTTAGCGCTTTTAACGTCCGCTCGTGATTTTCTTCGCGACGCAGTTTTCGTGTCGTTAATCCTCTGCGTTACAAATGCTGGCATAAGCAAACGTATTTTGATGGACCGTGCTAACTTCGTTGCATTAACATATATTATGCGTTCATATATGTATATATGTTATCTTGATTTTTTGAAAATAATTTTATTACACAATTTTTAATGAGAATAATGGTAATTAATTGATCGATTAATAACCCATTAATTAATCAATATTAATTATTATCATCGATAATAACAATAACAATAATAATAATAATTTAATCGATTTCTCGATTAACAATCGAACTATCGGTCGATTCGATCAATCGATTAACAATCGAGTTACCGATCGATTCGATTAATTGATTAATAATAGAATTTCCAATCGATTCGATTAATCGATTATTAATCGAACTATCGACCGATTCGATTAATCGATTAATAATCGAATTATCGCTCGATTCGATTAATCGATTAATAATCGAATTATCGATCGATTCGATTAATAATCGATTAGTAATTGAATTATCGATCGATTAATAATCGAATTATCGATCGTTTCGATCAATCGATTAGTAGTTGAATTATCGATCGATTCGATCAATCCATTAATAATCGAATATCGATCGATTCGATCAATCGATTAATAATCTATTAATTATTATTTTTTATAACAACAATAATAAAAATAATAATAATATACAAATAATCGATTGTTTTCTATCAGAAAATAGTATTTTCAACAAAATTAATTAGTTATAAATATGCATAAGCACCGAATGATAAACAGGTTTGTTTTTTTCCAAGTTCGCACTATTTCCAATACCAAAACACCGGCCACGTGGTAATGCGACGACGACATGTGTAACACAGCGTACCTATCGTCCAAGCGCATATATACATAGGTACCTGTATCTACACGCTATTATTGTAATGAGATTCGTATGTACGGGAGGGAGGGGCATTTCTGTTTCTTGAAATAGATCTATCGCGTACGTTTTGCATGTTTTTATTACGTCCTTCCATACACATCGTGCTAAGACGCACGTAGACCGCACACAATACGTGTACGAAACATGCACGAAAACGACGCATGCCCATTACCCCTCTTGCCGCCACTTCGAGATTGAAAAATTGTCGTAAAGATTCCATCGAACGTTTTGAGAATACAAATTAGCGTAGGCGGTTGTTAGAAGGAGCGAAAGAAGGATGAAATGGGCAGAAGCGAGAAAAAGTCAAAGTTGTGGACGAAGTGAGAACGAGAGAAAAAAAAAAAAAAAACATAGAAGGCAAATATATTTGCGAGCGTTATAGAGACACGAATGAAATTTGTAGAAAGAAATGTAAAGAGGAAGCAGAAATTTAAGTTTAGTTGGAAGATTTTGTAAAAAAAAAAAACTCTGCTAAAAAATTATGCAAATAATAATAATAATAATACAAGGCAAACGATGAGGAAAAAGGCGAGGAAAAATGTGTAAGGAATAAATATAAGAATGGTAACTAGAAGTAAAGAAGATAAAAGGAAATAGATAAAGTTTACAAAAGTTAGAAAACGAACCATGTGGAAAAAAAAACTTTTATGTAAAATAACAAAATAGAAAAAGATTTGACAGAACGAGAAGAGTAGAAAAAGTTTGGACGGAGTAGAAAAAGGTAGTCACGTTCGGACAAACTAAAAACGAATAGTCACGTTCGGACAATATATAAAAGGTATAGAAAAGGTCCAACAAAGTAGAAAAGGTAAATCACGATCGAACAAAGGTTTAAAAAGAATGATTAAAATTCGAGGAATCGGATAAACGTAAAGAAAACGAATTAAAAAGAAGAAGCTGTCGATAAAGAGGACTAAGAAATGAGTGAAAGAGAACGAAGACGCGGTGGTGGAACAAAGAAGTCGTGGAAGAAAGAAGCCTCGAGGCGGTAAACAATCGTAGCGTGCAAAGATCGTCGCGTTCGTATAGTTGCGCGCGTGCGTGTATGTGCGCATGCGCGACAGTATGCGTGCGCACGCACCCGTGTGTGCGCGCGCATGGACACGAGCGCGCGTGCGCGTGAGTGCGCGCGCACATGGAGGAGAAGCTCGCGCGAGGCTCGCGTCGTCGCGAGCGAGGTAAAAAAAAAAGCGCAAGATGAAGACGTGAGAGATCGGAGATATATAGACTCGCGTTCCCTCTCCCTCACTCTTCTTCTCGCGACATGTGTCTCTCGATGTGTGGGCTTGGAGACACCATCGAGCAAAAGTATAAGCCGAATGTGCAAACTACATCGACGACGCGACAAACCGCCAACGGTGAGTCGACGACGAGGTCGCGCGGGACGCTGCTCGAAGAGAAGGAAGAAGAGAGAGAGAGAGAGAGGGAGTGAGAGATGGGAGAGGAGTCGGAGGAGTTTACGATTGCCGGGCGCGTGAGACTCGCTGCCAGTCTAGCACGAGCAGCCGCTCAGGAGACACCCGTAGGGGACTTGCTTGTTTCAAGGTAGCGAATGCAAGAACGAAAGAAAAAAAAACAAATACACATTTTCATCCACCAATTCCGTTCTAATCTTCTTCTTAAACAATAAATAAGCCCAATCGTAGTAAAAAGACAAATTTAAAAAAAACACACAGAATAAACCAAAACGATAATTCCGTATCGCTTAAAAATTGTTCGCGTAAATATATCCTCGAAGTATTCTCGCGCGCCGATAAGATATGTGGAATGTTTTTCCAGTGCCGATAAGTTGAGTTCGTCGCGATTATTGTTGCAACGATGTATGAAGAAGAAAACTACAAAAAAAAAAAAGAAAGAGGAACGATGTGTAACGAGTAAAAGATCGCGAATCGACGAAGTCACGAAGTAGCCGTTAACTGACGCGTCCGTGCACGATCGCGAGGGACCGTGTGTGTTACCCCGTGCGCGCGCCTGTGTCGCGTTTGCGCATGCGCGCGATTCGCCATTATTATTAACGTTGTTATTATTGCGATAAAGACGAATCTCTTTGAGATAGACGAATCGTTGAACGAGCTTGCTTTTTCTTTTGCTTGCTAGTTTTTTTATTTAATACAAATTTGTATATAGATGTATATTTATATATAGATATGTAGTTATGGGTGCAATTTTTGTTATTCGAGGCGCCGCTGCTGGCAAGTGGACGCATAACGAACCGATGTATGTATATTGGCGCGAGCCGAGATTAGCAAGTTGGCGTATCGCCCGGACAATATTTTTGTTTGTTTATTTTTCAAGTCGCCCGAAGAAAAATATTATTGCCGCGCGTGATATACGATATATCGTGAATCAAGGTGCAATTCGTTTAATAATTCGTGGAAATTGTATGAAATTTGATAAATTAAATTTAATGAGCTTATAGCATTGTGCTAATTACTGTATTGGCGTAAATAATATTAATGATAATTGTTATTAGTTTATTACTGGTATAATAATATTAATATTATTATATTATTACTAATATAATAATATTGATATAATTATTATTTATTTATTATTAATATGAAAATATTAATATTGTTATTATTATCAATCTATTACTAATATAAAACTATTAATATTGTTATTATTAATTTATTACTAATATAACAATATTAATATTTTTATTATTAATTTATTGCTAATATAAAAATATTAATATTGTTATTATTAATTTATTACTAATATAACAATGTTAATATTATTATTATTAATTTATTACTAAAATAACAATATTAATATTATTATTATTAATTTATTACTAATATAGCAATATTAATATTGTTATTATTAATTTATTACCAATACAACAATATTAATATTATTAATATTATTAATTTATTACTAATATAACAATATTGATGTTATTGTTATTACTTTATTACTAACATAACAATATTAATATCATTATTATTAATTTATCACCAATATAACAATATTAATATTATTATTATTATTACTAAAATAATAATCTTACTATTTTACGTGCCTTAATTATATAAATATTATTATGTCAATATTATAAATAATAAATATTTATAATATTACTTAATAATACTCTGTCATTATTATTATTATTATTATTATTTCTTATTATCGTTCTTATTAAATAGAATAATTATTATATAAATATTTTTTATATGAAAGACGATTTCGATAGTGCGATTTATATGCGTCGAGCACATTGCCGAGTTTTACGGTGCATTGCGAGCGAGGGAAATCTCACTGTCAGGCAGGTGCATCGAGCGTAAGCGGGAAGTGGCACGTGCGTCCCGGTGATACAGTCAAATGGCCGGCTTTGCGATACGACTCCTTATTGCTTTTCTGCACGTTCTTTCTCTCTCTCTCTCTACGAGTTCTCGACCCCCCCCCCCCCCCCGGCCAATACACGTCTACGTAAATGTTTTTTTATCATCGTCGATACGAACTCGATTATCAACATTTCTATTTTATCGGGACGAAACAGAAATACTGTAAATTATTTCTGACGCACGAGTTTTGTAACCACGTGGGTTTTGCAAAATTTACTCGTCTTGGAAAAATATCGGTCTAGGCTCGATTTTAATTTGGTCAATTTTTTTTACACCTCGACAAAAAAAAAATTTGTTAAAAATAAAATCGAAAGTTTCCTTGATCGTTGTTGGAAGAGTGGGAAAAAAAACAAAACATTAACCTCGAGGCGTGAAATCTGACCGGTGAAAAAATAAATAATAATATTTCCGGTATTAAAATTCTCTTTGTTAAAGAGAATTAAATATTTCGTTTCTTAATCGTCGACTTCCTAGAATTTAATATTTTTTATTTTTTTTTCGCGTTCGTTCCTCTTAATGACGATAACGATTCCGAGCACGAGAGGAGAAAAAAACGCACGAGCGGGATGTTATCCGGGATGAGATGCGTTGAGAATGAGAGAGAGAAACGAGAGTCCGGGCAATTCGTATAAATTACGCCAGAGACGAGTTCAAGCTTCATGTTGCGCCTTCGTTGATTTAACTTAAATGTCAAGGCGATGCACGAATAAAACGATGAGAAAAAAAGGAACACTCGAGATTTTCACGATTGTTCGGTCGACGTTAGTTGAAAAGAAAATAAGACGTGAAAGAAATATTTACAATTATTTATAATTGTTGATCAAATAGTTAATGAATATTTGAATCTTGTTGCGAAAGTTGAAATAGAATTTTGAACGCGAGAATAACAATGACAATGATAAATAAATAATTGTTGATAAGCTAAAAAAAAGATGTGAAGGAAATATTTACAATTATTTATAATTGTTGATCTAATAGTTAATGAATATTTGAATCTTGTTCCGAATTGTTGATACGCTAAAAAAAAGATGTGAAAGAAATATTTACAATTATTTATAATTATTGATGAAATAGTTAATGAATATTTGAATCTTGTTGCGAAAGTTGAAATAGAATTTTAAATGCGAGAATAACAATATCAACGATAAATAAATAATTGTTGATAAGCTAAAAAAAAAAGATGTGAAAGAAATATTTACAATTATTTATAATTGTTGATCCAATAGTTAATGAATATTTGAATCTTGTTGCGAAAGTTGAAATAGAATTTTAAACGCGAGAATAACAATATCAACGATAAATAAATAATTGTTGATAAGCTAAAAAAAAAGATGTGAAAAAAATATTTACAATTATTTATAATTGTTGATCTAATAGTTAATGAATATTTGAATCTTGATGCGAAAGTCGAAATAGAATTTTAAACGCGAGAATAACAATGACAATGACAAAACATAATTGTTGATAAGCTAATAATAATAATGACACGATTGTTGACTAACTGGCGCAAAGGTTGTTACATCACTAGTCTATATATCTACAATTACGCAGGAAAGTTGTTGGCCCGACGACTCTGCCGTCCGAGCTCAACTACCGGACAATTAGCGCCGAGGTGTTAATAAACCGTGCGCGTACTCGGCATCCTCTCTTGAATAAAATCACGCGAGGTGCGTAACGCGTCTCGCGACAATAAAATTTTTTTTTCCGCGTGTATCGCGCCATTTCGATACGTTGGAAGTACGTCGCGGACCTCGAGAGTTCGAGAAACTCTTGTGGAAGAGAAGAATAAAAAAGAGTCGACGCGAGTTGGGCCGACGTGAAATATTTTGTTCTCAGACTTTTGAACGATGATTAATGATGGAAAATTTCATTCGTATGAATTGATAAAATTCAAACTTAAAAATTCTTAAATATTGGTAATGAATAATAATTATTTCTTAATGAAATTAAGAAGAATAAAAAGAGTCGATGCGAGTTGGGCTGACGTGAAATATTTTGTTCTCAGACTTTTGAACGATGATTAATGATGGAAAATTTCATTCGTATGAATTGATAAAATTCAAACTTAAAAATTCTTAAATATTGATAATGAATAATAATTATTTCTTAATGAAATTAAGAAGAATAAAAAGAGTCGATGCGAGTTGGGCTGACGTGAAATATTTTGTTCTCAGACTTTTGAACAATGATTAATGATGGAAAATTTCATTCGTATGAATTGATAAAATTCAAACTAAAAAATTCTTAAATATTGATAATGAATAATAATTATTTCTTAATGAAATTAAGAAGAATAAAAAGAGTCGATGCGAGTTGGGCTGACGTGAAATATTTTGTTCTCAGACTTTTGAACGATGATTAATGATGGAAAATTTCATTCGTATGAATTGATAAAATTCAAACTAAAAAATTCTTAAATATTGATAATGAATAATTGTCTCTTAATGAAATTAAGAAGAATAAAAAGAGTCTACGTGAGTTGAACTGACGTTGAATATTTTGTTCTCAGACTTTTGAACAATGATTAATAGTGGAAAATTTTATTCGTATGAATTGATAAAATTCAAACTTAAAAATTTTTAAATATTGATAATGAATAATAATTATTTCTTAATGAAATTAAGAAGAATAAAAAGAGTTGACGCGAGTTGGACTGACGTGAAATATTTTGTTCTCAGACTTTTGAACAATGATTAATGATGGAAAATTTCATTCGTATGAATTGATAAAATTCAAACTTAAAAATTCTTAAATATAGATAATGAATAATTGTCTCTTAATGAGCTAATTAGATATAACATTATCCTTTAATTATTATGTATTAAATAAGTGCCCTCGTTTTACAACGTTTTCTCTTTTGTCGTAGTTAATGAACGAGATAAGATGCCTGGCCACCGTCAGCCTAATTCCCTCGAGGGACTTAGTTTGGGACGAGTGTGTCGACAACTCGACGGGACGTGCCGAAAATTGCAGTTGCAGTCGCAGGAGTCATCAGCGGCGCAGGTGCTTTCCTACGCGAAGCAGACACTAAGGCCTTACTACGTGAATGCATTACCAGCGAGAATACGTTCTCGCGTGATCGACGAGACATCTAGAATGTTGTACGGTCCAGCTTCGGACGGTTCTACGTTAATTTCCGGTCCGGCGCCTCTTTATCTTCTCGCATTATTGTTGGGACACGACATAAGACACTTGCGAGTAAATCTGTGCTGTTACTACGGTTGTAGCCATCAGACCTCGTTGTTGAAACTTTTGGCTACAGAGGGCGTTGGTCTGGAGTCCCTGGAACTCTCACGTACTGCCCTTTTACGTCTGGACTGTAAGCTCTTGCGTTCGGCGTTGCAGAACACGAGAAATCTCACGAGTCTGACGCTGAGAAACATAGCGAGCGATTCTGTTCTAGAAGTAGTTGGAAGATCTTGCCCGAAGCTAGCTGTTCTCGACGTTGCTTGTTCGAGGCAAGTGACGGACGTAGGACTGAAGCAGCTTCTACTGCGAGTCGAACTCCGGGACAAGATGGTGTTGGGAGATACGCCTGTTCACTCGCCACAACGATGGTCCCGCAAACATCAAGGAGAGACTACAAGCTGGTCCAGAATAAAGACTCTTCTTTCCAGATTGAAAGTTATCAAGAGTCACAAGAGCTCCAAGAACGACTCGGTCTTATTGGAATACCGAGAGACTCGAAATTTACTCTGCGACACTCTCAGAGTTCTCAATGTTGCCAACACGAGTGTAACAAGTCCAGGTGTGCTTCTCGCACTCGCACGTGTACCCAATCTCGAATCTCTCGCCGAGTACAGCCACATGGGACGCGTCGTTGAGATCATGAATCGTGCTGTGATCGATCTCAAGACACCTTTCAGCTTGACACAAGCACGAAGCAGTCGAACTACTACAGGGAGACTCGAGCTGCTTGCTGAAGCTTGTCCAAGAGTCGAGAAACTTCATATTTCCGAGCCTCATCATCCGCCCGAGGCACTCAGACTTTTTCCTTACGTAACTTCGCTCAGTGTTCACGGGATTCCTGCCAGAAGAGACTGGCTCGAGGGCTTCTACGATTATCTTCGTACCAACGGAGAGAATCTTCGAGAATTACATCTTCGTGTTAGCAGCAGCGATGAAAGTCTCACGATCGACTTACGGCAAATATTCTTGCACTGTCCGAACCTCGAGACACTCACCAAAGATGGCAGCAGCGTTGGGTGGCTCGGTGGTGAAGATCCAGCGCCATTGAGACGTCTGAAGAAAGTTCAGCTGGGAAGAACCGTCAGTGCGACGACGATTATCAAAATTTTGTCACTGGCACCTGAACTTACGTCCCTTCATGTTCACACCTGCTACGATCTCACCGATCAACATCTCGAGGGACTCCTGGAACCACCAGAAACTACCAGTTTCGCGAGACAACGCGACAGTCACGATTTTGAGAACAGCCTCGTGAAGAATTTAACTTGCTTCTATGTTTACGAAGCCAGCAGAGTTTCCGACGCTACTGTTCTCAACATGCTGAAGTGCTGTAAAAATCTTAGACGCATTGGCAATCTTGCCAATTGGGGACTCGACTGCGAAGGAGTTAGGATACTCAGAAACACACTTGCGAGAGCTAATCTCGATGTCGAACTATGTCCCGGCTCTCATTGGTTCTGGAGCAATTGCATTCACTAGATAAAATCCTTGGAAGTGTCCGAGATGATTGTAAATTGTAAATTTTTGTATTCGTCGTTAGATTGCTTTTGCCATTTTTACGATAAGAATGAAATTGTGCAATTTCGATGCTCGCTGCGTCCACTGTTGCCTCAAAATAAATCATACCGACTGTATACATTTATCAGTATTAAAAAAAAGGATAACTATTTTCTAGATCGTGTCGTACTTATCGCTGTAACGAAAAATTGAGCTTGTCGAAAGGAATATTGTAAATCTTGGAGTTTGTTATTAGTCGTAGAAAAGTCTTGATACACGATCGTGTTAAATCATTGCAGTAAGCAAATATGTTTGATACCATGTACTTAGCATTATCCAACGCCTGTAATAATGAATAAGATATCGTGCTCCAGTTTTTCGACGCGTTCTTTGCAATAACACGAGTAAAATTTGTATTCGGAATAAAAACAAATAGTTAGATAAGAGAGAAAGTTAATAATATGTAAATTTGTGAAAGAAGGATTATTCTATTACTCACCTCTGTGAACCCATGGGCTTGAAGGAGTAAGCTGATCAGCTTAGTGTCTGCCTGGAAGATCTTGTAAGTCATATAGAGCTGCTTAGCTGGAGGATTTTCCGGTGGGGTTGCCAGCGCTGAACACCTTGACAAAAAATCGCATCGCCGATTTAATCGAGAATCTATTTTGCTCAAAATGAATTTTCTTAAGTAGATAAGATAAGATAAGATACTTTATTCCATGTCAACCCTCACGGGCTTTTACATAACTCCTTACAACTTCGCTCCATCTCCGTCTTCCCTTTTTACTCCATTCCTTAGTTTCTATATTTACAGATCTATTTACATTTTTTCTCCATCTCCCTTTTTACTTTATCCCCTATCTAAATTCTCCCTTCCCGTTCCTTTCTTCTCGCTATACTTTCAAATTCCTTTACCACCTCACACATTTCGTCAACTATCTCCTCTCTTTCCAATGCTTTTTGCCAGCCTCCTTCCGGATGTTCATCCTGCCGTTGCCTCCAATCCTCATAGTTCCTGAGGGTTTGCTCGCTCATCAATCTCCTGGCTTCCTCGCATCCCCATATGTGCTCCAGCGTTTCCTCTTCTCTTGTGCACACTCTGCACTTTGTGTCCTTAAAACCTTTTCTTTCCTCTCTTCCCACACTTCCACACCTCATCTTTGCCCATGTTTCCTTGCTCTCTCCCCTCGCTCTTCCGTCATCCCAGTATTTTGCTCTTCCCACCTGCCTTTTCCTTTGTTTATACTCCCTGCAGTAATTCGACGTTTCTATTTTCCCCCACATCCTCTGAATTTCTTGTTCTGCCATCTTCTGCACTGCTCTCCCGACCTTCATTTCCCATTCCTCGTTGTTCCCTCTTCTTATTGCCTCTGCTATCTGCCCTTCTCCTGCCTGCTCCATTGCTGCCTTCATCTCCCTTCCCCATTTAGTCCCATCATTATTCACCAGTCCTCTCGCCTCCTCTAGTAGACACTTTCTTGGCCATCTTTCCTCTTCCATTTTTAATATTTTACCTATGTAATCTCCTGCCCTTTTTACCATTACCATGTGTATTCCATGACACCCCGCCTCCATTTTCCAAATATACTCAGGCGTATTACTCCTTAGCCCCATTGCCATCTTTGTGTATCTGGCCTGCGTCCTTTCCACTCTTTCTCTTCTCTTCCATCCCCACACTTCCACTCCATACATAAGTCCACTCCTCGCTATTGCCTCCGCTATCCTCAGCCGGTCCGTCAACCCCCCTATTCTTGCCCTTTTTGCAATGCCCCACGCGCTGTTCACTGCCTTCCTTATCCTACTCTCTACCATTCTTATGTGCTTTTCGAACGTATTCCCCGTCGAAAAATACACTCCCAAGTATTTATATTCCTTTGCTATTTCCACTTCCTTGCCGTTTATTACCCATCCTCTCTCCTTCTTCTGTCTTCCTCCTTTCCTGAAGATTACCACTTTGGTCTTTCCTATATTTATCTCCAATTTCTTTCTTTCCACATATCTTTCCAAGTCCTTCATCATCTCTCTGAGTCCCTCTCCCGTATCGGCTACCAGCACCACGTCGTCCGCGTATTTTAACGCGTATATTTTTTCCCCTCCTATTACCGTTCCCCCCTCTCGTCTCCTTTTCCAGCTTGTCTCCATATCCTCTATGAACAGGTTGAAGAGAGTAGGACTCAGTGCGCATCCTTGCCTAACTCCTCTTGCTGTTCTAAACCTCCTTGTCACCCCATTCTCCGTTATTATTTCGTTCTGAGTATCTTCGTATATTTTTTCTATCATTCCTAACAGTCTTCCACCAACTCCCGCTCCCTTCAACGCTTCTATCATTCCCTTCCTGTCTACCGAGTCAAACGCTGTACTGAAATCGACAAATGCCGCAAAGAGTTTCCCTCCTTTTCTTTTTAGCCTGTTGTTTATTAACGCATTTAGTACAAAGATGTGGTCTCGTGTTCCTCTTCCTCCTCGGAACCCCGCCTGCGATTCGCCAAACCGTTTCTCGGCCTCCAATCTGTATCTCAGTCGATTACTCATTATCCTTGTGAGTAATTTATATCCCGAGTCCATCAGCGTTATTCCCCTGTAGTTTTTTGCGTCCGCCACATCTCCGGCTTTGTGTAAGGGATAGATCCGTCCACATTCCCATCCTCTTGCCACTTTCCCCTCCCTCCACAGGGTGTTTAGTATATTAACCAGCTCTTCCCTTCCCTCCTTTGGCAGCCCTTGCAAGAATTCTATCACCAGTCCGTCTTGCCCTGCCGCCTTTCCCTTCCTCATTTTCCTTAACTCCTTCTCCACTTCTCCCGCGGTTATCTCTCTATTCGCGATTTCGTTTATAATTCTTCCCACCCCACTCTCATTCTCGTGCTCCTCCTCACAGTTTCTCTCCTCCATTCCCCCAATGCATGTTCCTTCCTGTTCGTTGTCTTCGCTGCCTCCTAGCAGACCGCTGAAGTGCTTCACCCAATCCTCTTCCCCTA
Organism: Netelia fuscicornis; assembly: GCA_946811545.1. NCBI lineage: Eukaryota > Metazoa > Arthropoda > Insecta > Hymenoptera > Ichneumonidae > Netelia > Netelia fuscicornis. The sequence continues at coordinate 3,054,245 of OX328012.1, read as the reverse complement.
TTTTCCTACTATTATTCCTCCCTTTTCTGGGCCTGAATGGCCTCAGCGCCCTCCATAGCTCCGTGGGATTTGTGCTACAACACACTGCCTCCCACCGTTCCTTCCATCTCTCTTCATTCTCGTCCCGCTTGATTTTCTTCAGCGCTCTTCTCGCCTCCTGTAGCTGCTCCTTTTCCTCCAGACCGGGGCTTCTGATAAATTCTTTCAGGCGTTTCCATATTACTCCTTTTTGTTTTCTCACTCTTTCGCTCTTCCTCTTTTCCTCTGTCCTGCTTCCGTTCACCCACGTCGCCATCCCTGCCTCCCGTGCCGCTTCTTTTATTTTGGTCACCAGCGCGTCCCACCTGTCTAGCACCTCAGTCTTCTTTTCTTCGCTCTTCCATAGTGCGCTGAATTTTCCCTCATAATCCTCCGCCTTCTCTTGCCTCCATCTTAAAATTTCCTTCCTTTCCTCTTGCTTCCTTTTCTGCTGTCCCTTTTTCCGCTCTTTTTCCACCACCCTCTCGCAAGTTGTTACTATCGGCAGATGATCCGATTCCGTTCTCTCCACTATTTCCACCTTCTGTACTATTCCTTCCGCCTGGCTATTTAGTATTACGTAGTCAATGACCGAACCTCCCTCCCCTTGGCTTCCTACATACGTCAGGTTCCCCTGCTCGTCCCCCTCCCACCTTCCATTTGCCACCATTAAACCGTATTTAGCGCATATTTCTATCAATTTCCTCCCTTCTGCATTCTCTGTTTTATCTTTGGTCCTCCTTTCACTTTCCTGTCCTTCCCTTCCTGCTATATCCGCCTGCTGATCCCCGATCCTGGCGTTAAAATCTCCCATTACTATCACCGCCTCTCCCTTTTCCTCTGCTTCATCGATTATTTTCCCCAGCTCCACTTCGAGTTCCTTCAGGTTTCTATTATAAATGCTTACTATCGTCCCTTTGTCCTGTCGATTTCTTCCTATCTGCATCCTTCTGATGATCAACCCCCCTTTCCATTGCCTTATTTCCCCGTCTCCCAAAACCGTTTTCCTGATTCCTGCCAGATGACCTCCTTTCGCCCTTCCCCTCCTCTTTTCTCTCACTGCCGCCTTGGCTACCCATAGAAATTCGGCATCCAGCTTGCTTGTCTTTTTCTCTACCTCCTTCTCTTCCATCCATGTCTCCTGCACCACGATTATGTCGTGCTCCTTTAGCCACTCCCAGGCCTCTGAGATCGCTCCCATTCCCGCGACGTTCCACGTTACCATTCGTACCTGTTTCTGTCCTGCCGCCTGCTCCGTTGCCGGTTCCTCTGCTGAAATCCCTGTTGAAACCCCGATATCGCTTCGTGCTTCCGACGTTTCCCTTCTCCGTATTCGCCCGCTTCCTCCAGGTCCCCAATTCTCTCGTTCCACACCTTCCATCTCCCATCTACCTTTATTTTGAGATAGCCGACTCTCGGTTCCTTTCCTTTTTCTCTCATCGTGCTTGCATACTCCTCTATCCACCCCTGCACCTCCCATTCTCTATATGTGAGGTCCTCCCAAACCGTCTGCCGCCCTCCCGTTCTCCGTCCTGCTGCTTTCATTACTTTTATCTTATTTTCCATATCCATTACCTCGATTAATGTTCCATCCTTTGTTTCTTTCCATCTCCTGACTTTCGGCTTTACACCTGTTCTCATCCACACTGCCCTCTCAACGTCCCATTCCATGCCATGCTCTGATCTTCTTACTTCTTGAACCAAAATGTTCCTCTTTCTGGCTCTTCTCTCTCGCCCTTCTTCTTGCCATTCCTCATAGCTCAAACGTTTCGGCTTCCTCCCAACCAATCGCCTTATCCTCTCCCCCATCTCCAAAGCTGTTGTCTTCCTTTTTCTTCTTACTTCCATCCATTCTTCTTCCCTTCCTTCCTCCTCGTCATAACCCTGCTGTCTTTCCGTTGCCTCCCCTTGCTCCCAATCCCCGGCTTCTGTCTCGTTCTGGTTTTCATCCCGAATTCGTTTCTTCCCGCCAATCTGCTCACCATAGTTTCCTCCCCCCTCTTGCTCCCTCGCCTGTTCTGCTCTCTCCAGTCTGCGCTGCATTTCCTCATTTTTACGCTCCAGCCGCCGAATTGTTGCCTCCTGCTTCTCGAATCTTACCCTCCACCTTTCCTGCTCCTCTATTAGCATTTCCTCCACTTTTTCCCTTTGGATCAAATCCCGCATTCCTACCGCGTTAGCTTCCCTTTCCTGTCTCTGGATCTCCTCCCACCTAGTCATCGTCTCTCCCACCACCCTTTCCACTATCCTGCTGATCTTGGCTTCACTTCCTTCCTCTCTTTCTTCTACCAGTTTCCCCTCTATTGTTTCTATTCTCTTCCTCAATTCAGTTTCCGAATTTTCTTAAGTATCTAAAATCATTTTACGAATCGTGTTTATAAATGTTTCTACACTCACTTGAATCTTAGCACGGAAGTTTTACTACCCGATGCACCGTTTATTAACCATTCGTTGGTTTTCACACTATCGGTCGATGTGCTGAAAAAGTAATATATCCATTAATATGTATTTATAATCAACATTTTGTAATGTTTTTATTATCATTGTTTTATTTTATTTTTTTCATTATCGAGCACAGTGTCGGTAAGCTGTTTTCTCGTAGAACGTACTGAAAGTTCCTGGTTTGTCAGTCAGAGAGCTCTACTGTGTTCGAAAGAACGTTCTCCAGTCGACGATACAACACGAAGAGCGTTAACAGGTGCACGAGGAACTAATCGATTTCTATTTCGATGATATGGACATTAATGATTAATTTTGTTTCTATAGATTGATTTATTTTTTATGAAAATGAAGCTATTGAAGTTATTGATGAAACAATTATATTAAACCCAATTGTTCTTTATTCACAATTAATTAAAATCTACGATTAAAAAGAGAATGATTCAATTTTGATCGACGTTGATTAAACACGATTAATCACATTAATGATTAATTTTTTTTCTATACATTGATTTATTTTTTATGAAAATGAAGCTATTGAAGTTATTGATGAAACAATTATATTAAACACAATTGTTCTTCATTCACAATAAATAAAAATCCAAGATTAAAAAGAGAATAATTCAATTTTTATCGACGTTGATTAAACACGATTAATCACATTAATGATTAATTTTATTTCTATACATTGATTTATTTTTTATGAAAATGAAGCTATTGAAGTTATTGATGAAATAATTTTATTAAACACAATTGTTCTTCATTCACAGTAAATAAAAATCCCAGATTAAAAAGAGAATGATTCAATTTTTATCGACGTTGATTAAACACGATTAATCACATTAATGATTAATTTTTTTTCTATACATTGATTTATTTTTTATGAAAATGAAGCTATTGAAGTTATTGATGAAACAATTATATTAAACACAATTGTTCTTTATTCACAATAAATTGAAATCTACGATTAAAAAAAGAATGATTCAATTTTTATCGACGTTGATTAAACACGATTAATCACATTAATGATTAATTTTATTTCTATACATTGATTTATTTTTTATGAAAATGAAGCTATTGAAGTTGTTGATGAAACAATTATATTAAACACAATTGTTCTTTATTCACAATAAATAAAAATCCACCATTAAAAAGAGAATGATTCAATTTTTATCGACGTTGATTAAACACGATTAATCACATTAATAATTAATTTTTTTTCTATACATTGATTTATTTTTGATGAAAATGAAGCTATTGAAGTCATTGATGAAACAATTATATTAAACCCAATTGTTCTTTATCCACAATAAATAAAAATCCCAGATTAAAAAAAGAATGATTCAATTTTTATCGACGTTGATTGAATTTTAATGCTACGATAAGACTTGCCAGATTTTAATGAAACTGGGACAATACTCTTATCTTACTCAAACTTACCTCTCGGTTTTTTCCGCTTTGTTGGGCTTGTGAACAAAAGGCTCGAGGCCTTCTTCGCTGCTGTTCGACAGTTGAGACATTCCCGAGAGGCTCGAAGACGACATAAGTTCCTTAGGCCTCTTACCCTCCAATCTTCTCGTCGACTTCGTTTTCAACGGTGCCAGCATCTTGTCTGCCAAAATATAAAAATCAAACTGTAAAATAAATTTCAATCAAAAAATCATAAAAACTAAAATAACTTAAATCACAAATTTCAACAAATCCTATTAATCTAATTAACTTATTAATTCAATTAATTAAATCGATAAATCGATCGACGACATTTAATCAATTATTTTATACGCCAATTTTTCGAGACTAATAAAATTTCTAATAAAAAATACTTTCGTCCCTGCCCTGGCTAGCCACTTTTTTTTTCTTTATCCTCGACCAAGATAACGTATCGTCACGAATCGTTGAGGTCGTGGTCAATGAAAAAAAAGAGAGAATAAAGAAAAAGAAAAAAAGAGGCTTTACCTTGAAATGAACGGGACAGTTCGTGTATGGGGTGAATTAAAGTACAGTAACGTTGCTTCGATAGCGAGGGATACAGAGACGGTCTCGCTCATACGTTACGTGCATATTTGTTGTTCGTTGCATTCCTCGCGATGCACACGCTGATAACGATACGCTACCGAGTTTCTCATCGATTTCTCGGTACGTAACGCGTGTGTAACTACGCGTACGTACAACGTCTCGCGTCTCAACAAATCGCCAATTGTGCTCGCGAACAATAAACAATAAACAATAAATAAATAATTAAAAAAAAAATCTTTTCAAATGTATTAAATATTTTTTTTTTTTCTTTGCATCAAGAAAAAAGAAAAAGGAACTAGAATTTAAAAAAAGGATGGAATTTTGAAATTTCATCTTTTTTTATTGAAATTTTATCCTTTTTTTTTTTTTTTAATTTCATTTTTTTTTTGAAAATTTCAGTATTTGTTTGAAATTCCATCCTTTTTTGGGAAATTTCTTGGTGGAACGATAAATTTGGATTGAAAAAAGGAAAATTGAGCTAGTGGATTACGTACGAAGGCGTGCGTGCCTAGGCGGAACTGGGAGAGGGAGAGGAAAAATATAGCGAGCTATCAGCCTCGGGTAAAGAGCGCGTGACTCACTGCAGTAATTACGTGGCCGAAACTTGCTACGATCGACGTGTGTACGCTGTTATAACCAGATATCGGTACCTGCCTACTCTCACTCTCTCTCTCTAATATACATACTCTCTAATACATATACATACATACATACATACATACATACATACATACATACATACATACATACATACATACATACATACATACATACATACATACATATATATATATATATATATATATATATATATATATATATATATATATATAGAGAGAGAGAGAGAGAGAGAGAGAGAGAGAGAGAGAGAGAGAGAGAGAGAGAGAGAGAGAGAGAGAGAGAGAGAGAGAGGGGGGAAAATTTCTGTTTCCCTCCCTCGCTTTAATGCAATAGTAATATATACACATGTCTCAGGATGGCGTCAGTGGTATAGGGCATAGCGTTCCCGACTTACACGCAGTGGACCGGGGTTCGATTCCTGCACCGGTGAAATTTTTTTCTACGTGTTTGTCACGTGCAACGTAACTAGACCATGTAAAATTATCGTTATCTTTTCCCTATTCGATATTTTTTCGTAGCTAAGGTCGTAAAAAGACCACCGCAGAGCCGAACGTAATGTCTTTACCCCGGAATACGAAAATGGCATAATTAGTTGAAGCCGATCTCTATACGTCAACGAATACTCTATTCTTTCTCTACACTTCCTAGGATCCTATACCCGTAAGAAAAACTACACTATAGTAAAATCTAATATTTGTCGGCCAAAAATGTCAAAACACCCGGACTAGATAACCCGCGTGTGCACCCGCGGAGGAAAGTGTCTCTCTCTCTCTCGCGTAGCCCACGCCACGGCGCACAGATCATAGACATGTGCACGTGCAAGAAAACAGCGGACCTCTTGGCGAACGTTAGTAAAAATTCTGAGACAAGAAGCCCAAACGCAGTTCTCGTTGACAGGCTATACAAATTGATGTGTATTAGTGTCAGGCCTAGAAACCATCGACGAAATTCGTATAACGCACCCACCCCGAACATAGAAAATTCATCTCCCACCAAGATAAATTTTTCTATATAACGCCTGTCTTTCCTAGCAAAGGCGCTCAGTTTATAGTTACACTTCGTACGTACAGTTTTATTCCGAACTCTTCACCGTATTGCTGTATCTTTGGTCCCGGGTCTTCCATAGATGAGAGTGAACCAAAAAAATACAATCAGTAATCGTAGTAATCAAAGTATAAGTGTACGCGACTATTTTATCCGACAACAAACCGACAACATACCTCTTAAAGTGAAAGTGACCCTCGCGAACATAAGACTTCCACCAAGATATACTTTTTTCCCTACGCCTTCATTTTCTTGACGTTTCGTCCATTGATAAACTAAAATGCAACATCCTGTATATGATAAGAATATTATAATCACGGAATTGAATAAACAAGGCGTAGCGCCTGATTAGACTTTAGTTTCGCGTTATTTCCATCATATGCTCATAGGTACAAGGGGGTTCGAGGTACCTACACGGCATCGGCAATGATAACTCGGCGGATTCGATATGGCATGTTTGGTACGATAATTTGTAATGATCACTTTTGTTGAGGAAGCTACCGAGGTATATACCTCAGTCTAATTAGTTTATTTAATAATTTGACTTGTAATGGAATATCGTTTAAACAGAGCTGCGATATGTCATGCACCGAATTAAACTGCGGTCCGTTAAGGCCTTATGGGCATTTTATGGAGATTGTAATAAAACCTCAGGGCGGCGTATTGAAGGGAACACAATGCGGCGAAAGCAAAGTGAGTATGGTATATAACCTCATTTCAGGAAATTTTGTTATTGTTGGAAAATCATCCATACGAGCTCTCGAGAATCGACACTGCGAAGCAGAAAAAATTATCTCGATTAGTCCATTAAAGGGCGGAGTGTGGTCCAGCTTATCCAAAAAATCCATTTTTTCCTTATTGTTTGAGAATCTTTCTATATATGTGGGGAATACGCTCCCAATGTTGTAACATCTCATTCGACCTTGAAATATAGTTACAAGCGGTAGGCACCATTCAGATTCAGTTAAAGTTTAAATTTCAATGTTCATAATTATTAATGTGACTTTCGGTCGAAATTCTTGTAAGAAAGATTAGACTTTGACACGTTTTAGGGCGAAGATGGAAATCCCGACGCTAAATGCATAACCCTACGCTGCGGTTATAAAATCTTTCCTGGATTTTACCTTGCGCATGTCCCATCAAAGTCAAGAACGACAGTAATACTCCCGGCGACTGGAACGACGTGTGATGAATTTCATGTGAGTATCGTATGTGTGACGTACCGTATGTTTCACCGATGCTTTTTTTCTGCATAGTACTTATCTATCGTGAGTTTACAAATCCTAAAAGGGGAATTGCCTCCTTATTAATTATGATCTTGCAAACGTAATCGCACATTTCCAAATACGTTAACGCGATGCATCAATGTTGTAGACTTGCCAAAGACAGAAGTGCCAGGCCACGACGCCGGCAAAAATGCCGACATACACTGGTAGCGATATTTACCACGACTGCTATCAAACGAATAGGAAGGACAAAATAAAAAATGTTTAGATATTTAGATGGGTTTCTGGGAATTTGTAAGTAATATTGGTTATATCCCAAATCATGAGATGCACGATGGTCGACTTAAGTATAAAACGGAGAATGAAGAACAAACATATACTTATTAGGAATACACGTACCGATGGAAGGGAACCGAATATTCGAAGCTCGTCAGCCTATAGTTACATTCTACAATCACATTGCAACATCAAGGAAACCTTGCAGGTATTATATCCATTCATCGTCTTCGGGGATAATTGTGACTTTGCGTTTTATCAATTATGTTATGATAATCATTATTGTAAAAACAAGTACTTATTGATTACGCGGACCATCAAATAATTTGTTATTTTATGAAATTCTTTGCTATCGCCACACCTCTGTATGACAATATTAGTACGCGTGTTAAAGACGACAATATATATGTATAGTTGACAATAAAATAAAATATTCCGAGAAAAGAAGAACATTTTTGTCATCGATCTAGTCGACAATTTTTTAACTCCCGATCGTCCAAAGAGTACAGGAGATGCGATCGGTGTTTCAGAGTCGATGAGACGTTGGGGGCCCATCTCTCGATGCAGAGAATTTCTCATAAACGACACGAAATGACTGGACGTAATTTTGTACGGCGAGTTTATGGGTTTCAGTCATATCGGTTTACGGTTATATATTCGCAAGGTGGTTCCTTCGGAGCACGAGAGGCGGATCAAGGACGACGTATTGAGATGGGAAAAATTGGTGAAACGACGGTTAGTTGTAGAATGCTTTTCAATAATTAATCGAAATTTCTAGATTGTTTTCGATGTTAATAAAATTGTAACTTGAGAAATTACAATTACGGTGGGTAGGGTGTTAGTGATCTTTCATTTTTATGATTTAAAAGTGAAACCATTATAGCTGTATACCTCAAATAGTATAAAACACATCCAAAATTAGGACGCCAGTAAGTTTTGCGAGAAAAGCGGTGAAATTCATTTTTCAAATGCTGTATCCATTTCGAATAGAGTTTTTTTTCGCTGCGGTGTTCACGCGCTCTGCGAGATAAGAATCCAAGTTCCAGCTTAATCGAACGTATAAACTATTTTTGTTTTCCCGACAAAGTTAACATTAAAGGAGTACGGATGAGTCACACGGCAGGCCTCGTGGAACTATACTTCATTTCTTTTCAACGTTGTCGCCTTACAGCCGGACTAATGCAACTGGCATACGCGAAATAAAATTTGTACAACGAGATTTTTTGCAACCAATCGGCGAGTGATTTTTCTCACTACTAAATGCAAGTGCGACGCGTGGACAGACATACGTGTTCCAGACACGATGCGAAAATATAATAGTCGTGGTTGCGAGTGTCCGTTCACCATATGGAAGTAGAATTTTACCGACGCCGCTTCAGTTCTTCTCCAAAGTTATTCCTTTCGACAAAAGCTGTTCGTCCAAAGTACATTGTTATTACTGCTGGAGTGTGATCAAAATTAGCTATTGACAATTTCTGACCCAGGTGTAAGACGTGTTTTCTCTACTACTAAATCAAATTTAGATCGAAATGGATCGATATGCATCGTACTGTATGTTCGTGGCCGCGTTTATCGTCTTGTGGTCATCATCCTTTACAATCAAATATAAGGTAAAGTGAAATTTTTACTATTGCGAGAGATATCGTTGAATATTTCTGTCCCGATGAAACTGATAGAAAACATCTTGATTTAAGCAACCTGTGTATGTCCCTCGCGAACATAAGACTTCCAACGAGACATATTATTTTCCGCACAACCTTATTTTCTTGAATTTTCTTCCATTGATAAATAAAAATGGGACATCTTGTATATGATAAGAGTAGCCTAATCACGGAACTGAATATCTAACGCGTACGGACCGATTAGATTTTAGCTTCGCGTTATTTCCATCAAATGTTCATAGGTACAAGGGTTCGAGGTACCTACGCGGCATCGGCAATGCAAACTCTACGGATTCGATACTGCATGTTTGGTACGATAATTTGTAATGATGACTTTTGTTGAGGAAGCTACCGAGGTATATACCTCGGTCTAATTAATTTATTTAATAATTTGACTTGTAATGGAATATCCTTTAAACAGGGCTGCGATATGTCATGCACCGAATTAAGATGCGGTCGGTTAAGGCCTGATGGGCATTTTATGGAGACTGTAATAGAACCTCACCGCGGCGTATTGAAGGGAACAAAATGCGACGAAGGCAAAGTGAGTATGGTATATAACCTCATTTCACAAAATTTTGTTATTGTTGGAAAATCATCCATACGAGCTCTCAAGAATCGACACTGCGAAGCAGAGAAAATTATCTCGATTACGCGACTAAAGGGCGGAGTCTGGTCCAACTGATCCAAAAAATCGATGCTTTTTTGTTTGCCTGAGAATCTCCCTATACATGTGGGAAATACGCTCCCAATGTAGTAACAACTTATATGAAGAAAACTAAATTTACATGAGGATAAACTTCGACTTATGAAAAAATATGAATATATATGACAAAGTTATTGCAAAATTAAAGTCGATTACTTGAGTCAAATTACATTCTATGCTCCCCATTTTTGCAATCAACAATTTTTTCGCAACTTGTGGTACATGCGCATTCTACATTCCTACTATAATATAAGCATTTTTTTTAATATCCGTGTTTCGGATTCGCTATGGGTATATATCTAGATATTCAAGTAAATTTTTTCATAGTGGTTTTTATTGCTCAAATTTATCTTTACACGTAACAAAAGTTTACCGAATGCCAAAAAATATTATTTGCCTCTTTAGACACCCTGCGCCCCAGATTAATTATTTACGATGCAGTGCATTCATGTTCCAGATCTGCATAAATCGACAGTGTGTTCAACCACGCATGGGGCTCCCTAGATACATCGGTGATGATGAATACCATGAATGCAAGCCGGTAAGTCAACCGATACCTATATAAAGTTATAAGTAGAATAATTACGTTCCCATAAGGCATGCGTTTCCCCGGCAACGGATTGGACATAGTATGCAGATTTTGGATCATGTCCTTGTAAGTCATGCGGTGTTGAGGTGGTGCGGCTGGCAACTCGACTATTAATGAGTTTAAAAATTTTGTCAACGATCTAAAATTTTCATTATATACAACTATTTTAGACGCTTTGATGTCTATACCTAATCGCTTTTTTAAATACGAGGCAAGGAAGTTCTTCCATTTTCTCCACATAAAGACAAAGTATCACATCGATATGTTTAATACGCAACGTTTACAAAAAAACGTCGTTTCATATTCGTTTTATTTGCGTAGGCACAACCACTACTAGTGACATATACTCGGTCAGAACAATGCCAACGGCGTGGATTCGCTGGTGTTTGTCAGGTAACGTTATTTTTAACGACCCTTTTACTCCCAAAAAATAATCGATCACTGGACCTGTATTCATTAACTTGGATTTTCGGTATCGTCTTTTCAACAGGGTTACTCTACTAACTGCGCCGTTTTACACTGCGCCCGAAAGCACAATGAGGTTCTTTACATTCAAAAAATATTACCTCCCTGGGGTGTCGAGATCGGAACGCATTGTGGCGAAAACAAAGTAAGAGTCGTATATCACATACTATTTCATGAAATCTTCATATAGTCGAAAATTAATGCACATGGGCTTCCAACAGCTAACATTGCCACACCATACATTTATATTCTAGATCTGCATAAATCGGAAGTGTGTCGATGTCGTCGGAGAGATGCCAGTAGCTCTAGGCGGTGATAACATCCATGACTGCGCGCAGGTACGGAACTCTTTGTAGAATATTGTACATGGATTAACGATTGTTTCATAGCTCACGCAGATGTATGTTTTGGCTTTGGACGAATTAAGTATATAAATTAAGTGGATTAGGATACGAGTATTTTGTACGGTTGGTGTCAATTCCGATATTTCTCATCGGTGGTATATTTATGTGTAATATTATATTATAGGCTACTAGACAGACGAGATCGTCTTAAGGTAGTCGTATACTTACATCGCTACTGTTAGATTTCACTGAAAATTTGCAGAAACGTCCTTTGATGTCATACGTATATGTGTATAAAATTTCAGAGGCCGCTAACGGCTCAAAAATCACGATATTTGTTCTTGAAAATCGCCATTTTTCGCAATGTTCTATAAGAGTCCGAATGTGAGAGAAAACGGGAATAAAATTTCAATCGTACCCCCAGCGATATGACTATTTTAAAACGTACATGGATCAATACGTATCGACACAGCTTGTATCGCGAAAATACTTTGTTTGCATATTGTCTGTCAAAATATTGTTTCATGTTTAAATGTATTTATTACATAGTGGCAGCCATTACGGGGTAACCGTGAAGCCATTAAGACGCGTCACGAGCAATGCTTAGCTCATGGCTTCGACGTTGCATGCACAGTGAGGCTACTTATCAATGTTCAGAATTATTAATGTGACTTTCGTTCGAAATCCTTTTAACGCATGACTTTGACACGTTTTAGGATCAAGATCGAACTCCCGACGCTCAGTGCAGCCACTTACGCTGCGGTTACAAAATCTTTCCTGGACGTTACCTTCAGCATGCCCAACGCCCAGGAAAGGAGAGAATAATGCCGGGGACTGGAACAAAGTGTGGTGAATTTCATGTGAGTATCGTATGTGTGAAGTACCGTAGGTTTCATCGATGCTTTTTTTTCTGTATAATACTTATCTATCGTGAGTTTTCAAATCCCAAAAGGAGAATTGCCTCCTTATTAATTATGATCTTGGGAATGTAATCGAGCATCTCTAAATACGTTAACGCGGTGCATCAATGTTCTAGACTTGTCAAAGCCAGAAGTGCTGGGCCACGACGCCGGCAAAAATGCCGACATACACTGGTAGCGATATTTACCACGACTGCTATCAAACGAGTCGGTATGACAAAATACATAACGTTTAGATATTTAGATGGGTTCCTGGGAATTTGTAAGTAATATTGGTTATATCTCAAATCATGAGATGCATAATCATCGACTTAAGTATAAAACGGAGAATGAAGAACAAACATATACTTATTAGGAATACACGTACCGATGGAAGGGAACCGAATATTCGAAGATCGCCAGCCTAAAGTTTGTAACGATATACGTATCTAAGGCCTATAATAGAGAGAGAAAAGAAAGAACCATCCAGAATATTCGACGAAGAGCCCAAATCGGAAAGGAGGGGAGGGAATTGACGACGAGCCTATCATCGACGAAGAAGCTGAGAGACGACATTCGCACGGCGGACGTCGAAACAGTCACACGAATATCGCTGCAATTAGCACCCGAAACTCGTCCGACCGACAATCGCTCTGGACGAAGAGCTAGCCTCGTCGAGGAGAATTCTGGCGAACCGATCGATCATCGCCGCATCACGAATGGCTGCATCCTCCGTCATCCTCCGACGAGAGCATCGACGAAACGTCACAGTCACCCAGCTATGCATCCACTAGATAAAGCGAAGCCGGCTGAGATTCTACACGAAATCTGGAGCGAATCCGCCAAAGATCTTTTTTTCTTTCGACATATCTACGTGCGAACGGACACACCACTCCTATAAGGTCAAGCGTAATACATCTATATCTATTGTTTAATAATCCAGGCGAACATGTATCACAAGAATATTATCAAAAGCCTAATCAAATTCGTTAAATATCGTTATAATGTTTCTTTAAAATAAAATAATATTTTTGTCAAATAAATAACCGTTAAAAGTTACATTCTATAATCACATCACAACGTCAATGAAACCTCGCGGGTCTTAAATCCATTCATCGTCTTCGGGGATAATTGTGACTTTGCGTTTTATCAATTATGTTATGATAATCACTATTGTAAAAACAAGTACTTACTGATTATACGGACCGCCAAATAATTTGTTATTTTATGAAATTCGTTGCTATTGCCACACCTCTGTATGACAATATTAGTACGCGTGTTAAAGACGATAATATATCTGTATAGTTGACAATAAAATAAAATATCCCGAGAAAAGAAGAACATTTTTGTCATCGATCTAGTCGATAATTTTTTAATTCCCGATCGTCCAAACAGTAAAGAAGGTGCGATCGGTGTTTCGGAATCGATGAGACGTTGGGGGCCCATCTCTCGACGCAGAGAATTTCTCATAAACGACACGAAATGACTGGACGTAATTTTGTACGGCGAGTTTATGGGTTTCAGTCATATCGGTTTCCGGCTATATATTCGCAAGATGATTCCTACGGAGTACGAGAGGCGGATCAAGGACGAGGTATTGAAACTAGAAAAATTGATGAAACGACGGTTAGTTGTAGAATGCTGCTTTTCAATAATTAATCGAAATTTCTAGATTGTTTTCGATGCTATTAAAATTGTAACTTGAGCAATTACAAAAATTAAATCATAAAAATGAAACCATTATAGCTGTATACATCAAATAGTATAAAACATATCCAAAATTAGGACGCCAGTAAGTTTTGAGAGAAAAGCGTTGAAAGTCATTTGTCAAATGATGTATCCATTTCGAATAGAGTTTTTTCTCGCTGCGGTGTTCACGCGCTCTGCGAGATAAGAATCCAAGTTCCAGCTTAATCGAACGTATAAACTATTTTTGTTTTCCCGACAAAGTTAACATTCAAGGAGTACGGATGAGTCACACGGCAGGCCTCGTGGAACTATACTTTATTTCTTTTCAACGTTGTCGCCTTACAGCCGGACTAATGCAACTGGCATGCGCGAAATAAAATTTGTACAACGAGATTTTTTGCAACCAATCGGCGAGTGATTTTTCTCACTACCAAATGCAAAATGCGACGCGTGGACAGACATACGTGTTCCAGACACGATGCGAAAATATAATAGTCGTGGTTGCGAGTGTCCGTTCACCATATGGAAGTAGAATTTTACCGACGCCGCTTCAGTTCTTCTCCAAAGTTATTCCTTTCGACAAAAGCTGTTCGTCCAAAGTACATTGTTATTACTGCTGGAGTGTGATCAAAATTAGCTATTGACAATTTCTGACCCAGGTGTACAACGTGTTTTGTCTACTACTAAATCACATTTAGATCGAAATGGATCGAAATGCATCGTACTGTATGTTCGTGGCCGCGTTTATCGTGCTGTGGTCATCATCCTTTACAATCAGATATAAGGTAAAGTGAAATTTTTACTAGTGCGAGAGATATCGTTGAATATTTCTGTCCCGATGAAACTGATAGAAAACATCTTGATTTAAGCATCCTGTGTATGTCCCTCGCGAACATAAGAATTCCAACGAGACATATTTTTTTCCGCACGACCTCATTTTCTTGACTTTTCTTCCATTGATAAATAAAAATGGGACATCTTGTATATGATAAGAGTATCCTAATCACGGAACTGAATATCTAACGCGTACGGACCGATTAGATTTTAGCTTCGCGTTATTTCCATCAAATGTTCATAGGTACAAGGGTTCGAGGTACCTACACGGCATCGGCAATGCAAACTCTACGGATTCGATACTGCATGTTTGGTACGATAATTTGTAATGATGACTTTTCTTGAGGAAGCTACCGAGGTATATACCTCAGTCTAATTAATTTATTTAATGATTTGACTTGTAACGGAATATCGTTTACAGAGCTGCGATATGTCATGCACCGAATTAAGATGCGGTCGGTTAAGGCCTGATGGGCATTTTATGGAGACTGTAATAAAACCTTATGGCGGCGTATTGAAGGGAACAAAATGCGACGAAGGCAAAGTGAGTATGGTATATAACTTCATTTCACGAAATTTTGTTATTGTTGGAAAATCATCCATACGAGTTCTTAAGAATCGACACTGCGAAGCAGAGAAAATTATCTCGATTACGCGACTAAAGGGCGAAGTCTGGTCCAGCTAAACCAAAAAATCGATTTTTTTTTGTTTGCCTGAGAATCTTCCTATACGTGTGGGGAATACGCTCTCAATGTAGTAACATCTTATATAAAGAAAACTAAATTTACACGAGGATGAACTTCGACTCATGAAAAAATATTAATATATTGCAAAGTTATTGCAAAATTAAAGTCGATTACTTGACTCAAATTACATTCTATGCTCGCCATTTTTGCAATCAACAATTTTTTCGCAACCTGTGGTACATGCGCATTCTACATTCCTATTATAATATAATCATCTTTTTTTAATATCCGTGTTTCGGATTCGCAATGGGTAGAGTCATGTGGGGCAAGTGTGCGCACTTAAGGTTTGAAATGCCATAAAATCGAAAATACCAAGTTTAATGAAATAAAACGACGTTAATTGGTTAGAGTGGTTATTAAGCAATAACATGACGATAGAAATAATATTCGTCAACGGCACGAATTCTCAAAAATTGACCAAAACAAACATAGTCCGAAATGCGTACACTTACCCCAATATAGGGGTAAGTGTGCGCAGCAGTGTGGGTAAGAGTGCGCAACATAAAATTACGAGATTTTGATCTATTAAATAAGTATAACCAGACATAGGGAATATGACAAATTCGTATTTATTATTATTAGATGTTTTAAAGGTACTAATAAAAAACAATTTGAAAACAAGAATAATCTTCAATAAGATGAATTGTAACGAACATTGACGGCATCGATATTGTACCTTTCGATCCTGAAACAAAATATTGCAGTATTAATACGAAGTTTCTGAAATGGGGTAAGTGTGCGCATGCACACACTTACACGACAAGCATGTGCGCACCCTTACCCCAACCCATCAAAACGGGATTTCATCAAAATAGTTCGGGATTGCGTCATCTCAAAAATTGAAAAATTTTTCTTGTCAAACTGAATACTACGTAGTACTCGATGATAAATATGAAACGTCCAAAATGGGCACAAATCTAGAAAAGATTGGATGCCAAAAATAGTAAAATATCGTAACAATTTGAGCAAAAGAATTCACTTACCTGCTAAAACAAAAGGGCGCGTTAGGAGCTACTAAAAATCGACCTCTTCGGAGGACGTCGCACGGGACACTGAATAGGGGAGGTGTGGCGCTTTAGTTACAAATCGTTTCTGAGATATTTCATATGGGCACACTTAACCGCTGCGCACACTTACCCCACATGACTATATATCTAGATATTCAAGTAAATTTTTTCATAGTGGTTTTTATTGCTCAAATTTATCTTTACACGTAACAAAAGTTTAGCGAATGCCAAAAAATATTATTTGCCTCTTTAGACATCCTGCGCCCCAGATTAATTATTTACGATGCAGTGCATTCATGTTCCAGATCTGCATAAATCGACAGTGTGTTCAACCACGCATGGGGCTCCCTAGATACATCGGTGATGATGAATACCATGAATGCAAGCCGGTAAGTCAACCGATACCTATATAAAGTTATAAGTAGAATAATTACGTTCCCATAAGGCATGCGTTACCCCGACAACGGATTCGACATAGTATGCAGATTTTGGATCATGTCCTTGTAAGTCATGCGGTGTTGAGGTGGTGTGGCTGGCAACTCCACTATTAATGAGTTTAAAAATTTTGTCAACGATCTAAAATTTTCATTATATACAACTATTTTAGACGCTTTGATGTCTATACCTAATCGCTTTTTTAAATACGACGCAAGGAAGTTCTTCCATTTTCTCCACATAAAGACAAAGTATCACATCGATATGTTTAATACGCAACGTTTACAAAAAAACGTCGTTTCATATTCGTTCTATTTGCGTAGGCACAACCACTACTAGTGACATATACTCGGTCAGAACAATGCCAACGGCGTGGTTTCGCTGGTGTTTGTGAGGTAACGTTATTTTTAACGACCCTTTTACTCCCAAAAAATAATCGATCACTGGACCTGTATTCATTAACTTGGATTTTCGGTATCGTCTTTTCAACAGGGTCACTCTACTGACTGCACCGTTTTACACTGCGCCCGAAATAGCGATGAGGGTCTTTGCACTCAAAAAATAGTACCTCGCTCGGGTGTCGAGATTGGAACGCATTGTGGCGAAAACAAAGTAAGAGTCGTATATCACACACTATTTCATGAAATCTTCATATAGTCGAAAATTAATGCACATGGGCTTCCAACAGCTAACATTGCCACACCATACATTTATATTCTAGATCTGTATAAATCGGAAGTGTGTCGATGTCGTCGGAGCGATGCCAGTAGCTCTAGGCGGTGATAACATCCATTACTGCATGCAGGTACGGAACTCTTTGTAGAATATTGTACATGGGTTAACGACTGTTTCATAGCTCACGCAGATGTATGTTTTGGATTTGTACGAATTAAGTATATAAATTAAGTGGATTAGGATACGAGTATTTTGTACGGTTGATATCAATTCCGATATTTCTCGTCGGTGGTATATTTATGTGTAATATTATATTATAGGCTACTAGACAGACGAGATAGTCTTGGTAGTCGTATACTTACATCGTTACCGTTAGATTTCACTGAAAATTTACAGAAACTTCCTTTGATGTCATACGTATATGTGTATAAAATTTCAGAGGCCGCTATCGGCCCAAAAATCACGATATTTGTTCTTGAAAATCGTCATTTTTCGCAATGTTCTATAAGAGCCCGAATGTGAGAAAGAACGGGAATAAAATTTCAATCCTACCCCCAGCGATATGACTATCTTAAAACGTACATGGATCAATACGTATCGACACAGCTTATATCGCGAAAATACTTTATGTGCACATTGTCTGTCAAAAAACTGTTTCATGTTTAAATGTATTTATTACATGGTTGCAGCCATTACAGGGTGTAGCAGTTAAGACGCGTCACGAGCAATGCTTAGCTCATGGCCTCGACGTTGCATGCAAAGTGAGGCTACTTACCAATGTTCATAATTATTAATGTGACTTTTGTTCAAAATCCTTTTAACACATGACTGACACGTTTTAGGATCAAGATCGAACTCCCGACGCTCAGTGCGGCCGCTTACGCTGCGGTTACAAAATCTTTCCTGGACATTACCTTGAGCATGCCCAAGCACGCTCAGGAACGGACAGAATAATCCCGGGGACTGGAACAAAGTGTGGTGAATTTCATGTGAGTATCGTATGTGTGAAGTACCGTAGGTTTCATCGATGCTTTTTTTTCTGTATAATACTTATCTATCGTGAGTTTACAAATCCCAAAAGGAGAATTGCCTCCTTATTAATTATGATCTTGCGAATGTAATCGAGCATATCTAAATACGTTAACGCGATGTATCAATGTTTTAGATTTGTCAAAGACAGAAGTGCCGGGCCACGACGCCGGTAAAAATGCCGACATACACTGGTAGCGATATTTACCACGACTGCTATCAAACGAATTGGCGTGGCAGAACAACAAACGTTTAGATATTTAGATGGGTTCCTGGGAATTTGTAAGTAATATTGGTTATATCCCAAATCATGAGATGCATGATCGTCGACTTAAGTATAAAACGGAGAATGAAGAACAAACATATACTTATTAGGAATGCAAGTACCGATGGAAGGGAACCGAATATTCGAAGCTCGCCAGCCTAAAGTTACATTCTATAATCACATCATGTTCGCGCGCAGTTGGGATATCGAGGTATCGTTGCGGGAACGCCTAATACACTACTTAAAGGGTATTAGGCAATTAAAGGATCTGGTGTGAAATGAATTTTTGCTCCTTGTCTCTACACTGTAACGAAATCTATTTACACCAGAAATTACAACTTGTACATTAGGAATGTACGAATGACGCAAATGTGTTCGCGGAGTATTCTCTCCCGAACGGTCGGTTCAGAAGTTCAAGACACAACTGATACACTATTGATGTATGTGTGTGTGTAGATGTGACGCGACTGTATCACAAGGGTGATATTTCGCGGAGTGTTTCTCTCTTCCGAAGGGTCAGTTGAGAGAGCTGAGAGAAGACTGACTTGTGATCGCCGAGCAAAACCTTGAAGTCGCGTTCTTGAAAATTCGTATATGTCCAGAATTCCTAGACTGAAGGTCATTGGTTAAATTCGTTTATTGGCGATGTAGGCGTAGTTTGCTACGACCAATCACGACAAAGTTTAAATGTCGGAAAAATTTGTAAAAATTCTTAAACATCTGCGTAAAAATCCCCAAGTGAAATTTTCCTAATCTGCTTATTATCCTCCTTGTGTCGAAAAAGTCACGTATACACATTTTATTTTGTCGTGAACTATAAAAAGGCATTTTGTATGGAAAAAGGAGGATAAAACAATAAAATACATTTTCTGTTGTGTCTGGTCGCCAAATGTGAGTATTTCTATTGTTGAGTTCTAGCGAGCCGAGCGACCGGCTTGTAGACCCTTTTTTATGACTGCCCAGTAAGAAAGAGGACACTCTTACTCGGCAGATTGACGCGGGTCATAGTTTTAATATAACTGTTTGAATTTATTAATTTTCTTTCGGCCGATCGTCGTGCGACGGAACACATCACAACGTCAACGAAATCTTGCGGGTCTTAAATCCATTCGTCGTCTTCGGGGATAACTGTGACTTTGCGTTTTATCAATTATGTTATGATAATCATTATTGTAAAAACAAGTACTTATTGAATACGCGGACCACCAAATAATTTGTTATTTTATGAAATTCTTTGCTATTGCCACACCTCTGTATGACAATATTAGTAGGCGTGTCAAAGACAACAATATATCTGTTGTAACGTTGCATAATTTCTCTCACGCCGGTGGCCCCCAAAGGCAACCGTTCCACGTACAATTCAAAAGCGTAAGTAAGAAATTATTATTTTGAATCCCCAAATTCCCGTTCCTCCTAATTTTTGTAAATGCGCAACACTTATCGACGCCCCGAAAAAACCCACCAGCTGAAGAAAGAAGACCTACAACACGTGCTACTCCATCACCACCATCAAAGACATCCTGAGGACACCCCGACAGGCCTAACGTATCACCACCGGAGGTACCAGCACGTCCAGGAAGAAGCACACAAGATCCACCGTCACTCTCACCGCACCGAAGGAAAACCCGACAAAAATCAAATAGATCGTCCCGTTTATCGTTCACCTGTCATTGATCGACGCGGTGACACAGGAACGAACGAGATGGCAGCAGCGCGCAATGAGAATCTTCGACCCTAATTACCCTAAATCCCGATACCTATGAAAGCGACCCTACCGTACCGACCGCCTGACCTAATTACACTCATCTCCCGATAGATCTCCCTAGTCCGTCCCAAATATATTAATTTCCCATCGACCCGTTATCGCTTGATCCGTGCCGCTGCTGCCCAATCAAAATTAAGGACGTCCCGGCCTTCAAGAGGTCGTGAAAATTTGGAGTTTCCGGCGAGAAATGTGCTCGCTCGTCACTTTGCGGATAGCCATCGGCCAGAATAGGCGTAATTTTTGCGAGGAAAAATTGAAAGTTGGAGATAAGTTTAGAGGAGAAGGAAATATTAGAGAAGAAAAGTATCAGAAAAAAAGTATTAGAGAAATTATTGGAGTCGGAGATTAGAGTGAGAAGAGCGAGAGTCAGTGACAATTAGAGTGAGTGAGGAGAAGGACAGTATGCGAAAAGAAATAAGGAAAGGATAAGGAGTGTGCGAGAGCGAGGAAAGGACCAGGCGAGGAGTGAGAGAAAGCGAGAGGACCGTTCGAGCGACAGCGAAGATTGTAATTGTTTGCACATTTGCTTCCCAGAAATATTGGCATTTCCTTTTTGAGATTTTCCCCTTTTTGTCAGCCTCAAAATTTGTAATTAGTGCCCCCCCCCCCGGCCCCTTCACCGCTCTCCCAGCCAGCAGTAATAACCAAGAGGCCACATAGAGTTGGAGAACCCATCCTGAGATACCCCCCTTACCCCTTGCAGTTCAGAACTTCCCTTTCACGAGCTAGTCGTCCCAATATTCCTTATAGTATAGTATAGTTTTCTTATTATTTGTTAATTTTCATTAAAATTAACTGGTGCCCAGACTATTATAATTTAGTTCGAGTTTATTTATTTTTGAGACTAGTTGCGCACCGGGGATCGTCCGCCGATAGTAAGGTTTATTTTGTTTTTTGCTTCTTCGTGAATAATACATTTTTTTTGAGATCTGTTAAAAATTTTTGTATAATAAAATCTTTGTCATTTTTGTTCTTGTAAATCATTGCTCAGTTTATGACTTTAGTTACCCCCATTCCGTGATATCCCCCTCCCATCGGCGTGACACTGTATAGTTGACAATAAAATAAAATATTCCGAGAAAAGAAGAACATTTTTGTCATCGATCTAGTCGACAATTTTTTAACTCCCGATCGTCCAAACAGTAAAGAAGGTGCGATCGGTGTTTCGGAGTCGATGAGACGTTGGGGGCCCATCTCTCGATGCAGAGAATTTCTCATAAACGACACGAAATGACTGGACGTAATTTTGTACGGCGAGTTTATGGGTTTCAGTCATATCCGTTTCCGGCTATATATTCGCAAGGTGATTCCTACGGAGTACGAGAGGCGGATCAAGGACGAGGTATTGAAACTAGAAAAATTGATGAAACGACGGTTAGTTGTAGAATGCTGCTTTTCAATAATTAATCGAAATTTCTAGATTGTTTTCGATGTTAATAAAATTGTAACTTGAGAAATTACAATTACGGTGGGTAGGGTGTTAGTGATCTTTCATTTTTATGATTTAAAAGTGAAACCATTATAGCTGTATACCTCAAATAGTATAAAACACATCCAAAATTAGGACGCCAGTAAGTTTTGAGAGAAAAGCGTTGAAAGTCATTTTTCAAATGCTGTATCCATTTCGAATACAGTTTTTTCTCGCTCGGGTGTTTACGCGCACTACGAGATAAGAATCGAAGTTCCAGCTTAATCGAACGTATAAACTATTTTTGTTTTCCCCACAAAGTTAACATTCAAGGAGTACGGATGAGTCACACGGCAGGCCTCGTGGAACTATACTTCATTTCTTTTCATCGTTGTTGCCTTACAGCCGGACTAATGCAACTGGCATACGCGAAATAAAATTTGTACAACGCGATTTTTCACAACCAATCGGCGAGTGATTTTTCTCACTACCAAATGCAAGGGCGACGCGTGAACAGACATACGTGTTCCAGACACGATGCGAAAATATAATAGTCGTGGTTGCGAGTGTCCGTTCACCATATGGAAGTAGAATTTTACCGACGCCGCTTCAGTTCTTCTCCAAAGTTATTCCTTTCGACAAAAGCTGTTCGTCTAAAGTACATTGTTATTACTGCTGGAGTGTGATCAAAATTAGCTATTGACAATTTCTAACCCAGGTGTACAACGTGTTTTGTCTACTACTAAATCACATTTAGATCGAAATGGATCGAAATGCATCGTACTGTATGTTCGTAGCCGCGTTTATCGTGCTGTGGTCATCATCCTTTACAATCAGATATAAGGTAAAGTGAAATTTTTACTAGTGCGAGAGATATCGTTGAATATTTCTGTCCCGATGAAACTGATAGAAAACATCTTGATTTAAGCATCCTGTGTATGTCCCTCGCGAACATAAGAATTCCAACGAGACATATTTTTTTCCGCACGACCTCATTTTCTTGACTTTTCTTCCATTGATAAATAAAAATGGGACATCTTGTATATGATAAGAGTATTCTAATCACGGAACTGAATATCCAACGCGTACAGACCGATTACATTTTAGCTTCGCGTTATTTCCATCAAATGTTCATAGGTACAAGGGTTCGAGGTACCTACACGGCATCGGCAATGCAAACTCTACGGATTCGATACTGCATGTTTGGTACGATAATTTGTAATGATCACTTTTGTTGAGGAAGCTACCGAGGTATATACCTCGGTCTAATTAATTTATTTAATGATTTGACTTGTAACGGAATATCGTTTACAGAGCTGCGATATGTCATGCACCGAATTAAGATGCGGTCGGTTAAGGCCTGATGGGCATTTTATGGAGACTGTAATAAAACCTTATGGCGGCGTATTGAAGGGAACAAAATGCGACGAAGGCAAAGTGAGTATGGTATATAACCTCATTTCACGAAATTTTGTTATTGTTGGAAAATCATTCATACGAGCTCTCAAGAATCGACACTGCGAAGCAGGGAAAATTATCTCGATTACGCGACTAAAGGGCGAAGTCTGGTCCAGCTAAACCAAAAAATCGATTTTTTTTGTTTGCCTGAGAATCTTCCTATACGTGTGGGGAATACGCTCCCAATGTAGTAACATCTTATATAAAAAAAACTAAATTTACACGAGGATGAACTTCAACTTATGAGAAAATATTAATATAGTAGCGGTACCCGGCATGCGTTGCAACGCCGTTTTGATGTCATAATTTATTTGACGCGCAATATTTTTTGTTTTTTTGTCAATATGCGGAGTATAAACTTTCCAAATATAATCTATACTATGGACATTTTTAGCGATTGTCCCCATGCTTCGTTGATGGGCATTGCAAATGCGAGTCCCACTGGAGACTGCAAACGTTTGACATCGAATGACATATATTTTGGTATCATTGGCATGTGGCAACAGTACATCGTCTTTTCCTTCAAATTTTCCTTTTTTAAATTGTAGTTTCGCTGATATTGTTCATCATATTTTTCCCAGTACCGTTGCAAAGTCATGGTGGATTGATGTTTCGTGAAAGTATGATAGGCACCCCCGTTTCCAATGTTACAATGTGCGGCGCTATGCCTGGTAAATGAAACGAATTCAGGAATTCGGTTGGATAATTTATAGCTTGTTCTTGATTAATAAAAGCAGCAATCCACTTGTACGTTTTAGTTTCTCATGATATTCTCTTTTGAGTCGTGAAATTTATATACTTGACATTGGTGTTTTTGTTGCTAATATAGCACGGTCCCTTAACCACATATGTTTTTAGTAGTTATGTGCAATATTTTCAAAAACTTTGTTAATTAATCCGTCTGTTATTGCTGTTCTTTTAAGAAAGTTTGTACGTCGTCGTACGTACTCTAACTGTTTCCTGTCTTGCTTCTCGTTGCTCGTCCGTTTCTGAAGCTCCTAATGTATTTTTCATTTGTGACTGACGTGTATATCTTCCAATCGTTTCCCGATTTAATGTCACGATTAAGGAAATTTATCTGGTCAGCGAATTAACAAACATATATTGATTAAAAAATCAGAATATAGTTATCAGTATCTATAAAGTCATGTTCTTTAAATTTGGAGACTCGGGGATACCTTGTTCGCGGGACATAAATAAAAACATATTTTTCCTAAATTAAGACGTACCTTTATGGATTTCAGTGGTTTTTCCGTCTACAAACATTAAATTCACAACCATTGACAAACAGTTTTTGAACAAAATTGCAGAATTAATAAAACAATATATAAGGAACATTTGTAGAGCTTCATAAAATCGATTAATTACTCATGAGATTCATAATAAATTAATTTGTCTCGAATAATAGTAATTTTTGCGAGGTTAAGCATTCACGGCACCGTCAAACATCCTGAATTGACTTCGCTTGTCACACAAATTTTTCTTTTGACTTACTCGATACCAGATAAACCTCCTTAATTTGACTTTCGCTGTCAAATGAATTATGCAAACGATAAGTGTAATATCGAGTTGGTCGAGTCGTTAAAATTAATGCGTGTCTTTTATTTCGCATGTTATTTTGGTAGCTTACTTTGACAGCTGTCAAATAATCTATATATATAGGGATACACAAATATTAATTTTGTTTTGCCCCGTTGGCGTTTATTTTGGCAATTAAAATTATTCTAATAACGCAGAAACCTTCTCGGGCGTGCAGACGGTGTAGGAGCTTACTCGTGACAGACAGACAAACAAACAAACAAACAAACATTCTTCCATTTTTATATATAAGAAGAAAGATGACAAAGTTATTGCAAAATTAAAGTCGATTACTTGAGTCAAATTACATTCTATGCTCGCCATTTTTGCAATCAACAATATTTTCGCAACCTGTGGTACATGCGGGAATAAAATATAAGCATCTTTTTTTAATATCCGTGTTTCGGATTCGCTATGGGTATATATCTAGATATTCAAGCCAAAATTTTCATAGTGTTTTTTATTGTTCAAATTTATCTTTACACGTAACAAAAGTTTAGCGAACACCAAACAATTTTCTTTGTCTCTTTAGACACCCTCCGCCCCAGACTAATTATTTACGATTCAGTGCATTTATGTTCCAGATTTGCATACAAGGACTGTGTGTTGAACCACACTTGATGGAGGTCCCTAGATACATCGGTGATGATGAATACCATGAATGCAAGCCGGTAAGTCAACCGATACCTATATAAAGTTATAAGTAAAATAATGACATGCCCATAAGGCATGCATTGCCCCAGCAACGGATTCGACATAGTATGCAGATTTTGGATCATGCCCTTGTAGTGGTGCGCCGTGCTAGTCGACTATTAATGAGTTTAAAAATTTTGTCGATGATCTAAAGTTTTCATTATATACAACTATTTTAGTCACTTTGATGCCGATACCTAATCGCTTTTTTAAATATGACGCGAGGAAGTTCTTAAATTTGCTGCACATAAAGACAAAGTATCACATCGATATGGTTAATACGCAACGTTTACAAAAAAAACGTCGTTTCATATTCGTGTTATTTGCGTAGGCCCAACCAGTAATAGTGACATATACTCGGTCAGAACAATGCCAACGGCGTGGTTTCGCTGGTGTTTGTGAGGTAACGTTATTTTAAACGACCCTTTTACTCCCAAAAAATAATCGATCACTGGACCTGTGTTCATTAACTTGGATTTTCGGTATCGTCTTTTCAACAGGGTTACTCTACTGACTGCGGCCTTTTACACTGCGCTCGAAAAGACAATGAGCTTTTTCACTTTGAAAAAATAATACCTCACTGGGGTGTCGAGATCGGAACGCATTGTGGCGAAAACAAAGTAAGAGTCGTGTATCACATACTATTTTATGAAATCTTCATATAGTCGAAAATTAATGCACATGAGCTTCCAACAGCTAACATTGCCACACCATACATTTATATTCTAGATCTGCATAAATCGGAAGTGTGTCGATGTCGTCGGAGAGATGCCAGTAGCTCTAGGCGCTGATAACATCCATAAGTGCAAGCAGGTACAGAACTCTTTGTAGAATATTGTACATGGATTAACGATTGTTTCATAGCTCACGCAGATGTATGTTTTGGTTTTGGACGAATTAAGTATATAAATTAAGTGGATTAGGATACGAGTATTTTGTACGGTTGATATCAGTTCCGATATTTCTCATCGGTGGTATATTTGTGTGTAATATTATATTCTAGGCTACTAGACAGACGAGATAGTCTTAAGGTAGTCGTATACTTACATCGTTACCGTTAGATTTCACTGAAAATTTGCAGAAACGTCCTTTGATGTCATACGTATATGTGTATAAAATTTCAGAGGCCGCTATCGGCTCAAAAATCACGATATTTGTTCTTGAAAATCGCCATTTTTCGCAATGTTCTATAAGAGCCCGAATGTGAGAAGAAACGGGAATAAAATTTCAATCCTACCCCCAGCGATATGATTATCTTAAAACGTACATGGATCAATACGTATCGACACAGCTTATATCGCGAAAATACTTTGTGTGCACATTGTCTGTCAAAAAATTGTTTCATGTTTAAATGTATTTATTATATAGTGGCGGCCATTACGGGATAACCGTGAAGCCGTTAAGACGCGTCACGAGCAATGCTTAGCTCATGGCCTCGACGTTGCATGCACAGTGAGGCTACTTACCAATGTTCATAATTATTAATGTGACTTTCGTTTGAAATCCTTTTAACACATGACTTTGATACGTTTTAGGATGAACATCGAACTCCCGACAATAAGTGCAGACAGTTACGCTGCGGTTATAAAATCTTTCCTGGATTTTACCTTGAGCATATCCCATCACGGTCAAGAACGACACTAATACTCCCGGCGAGTGGAACGAAGTGTGATGTACTTCATGTGAGTATCGTATGTGTGACGTACCGTATGTTTCTTCGATGCTTTTTTTTCTGCATAGTACTTATCTATCGTGAGTTTACAAATCCCAAAAGGGAAATTGCCTCCTTATTAATTGTGATCTTGCAAACGTAATCGCACATTTCCAAATACGTTAACGCGATGCATCAATGTTCTAGATTTGTCAAAGAACGAAATGTCGGGCCACGACGCCGGCAAAAATGCCGACATACACTGGTAGCGATATTTACCACAACTGCTATAAAACGAATCCGCTGGACATCATAACAAACGTTTAGATATTTAGATGGGTTCCTGGGAATTTGTAAGTAATATTGGTTATATCTCAAATCATGAGATGCATAATCATCGACTTAAGTATAAAACGGAGAATGAAGAACAAACATATACTTATTAGGAATACACGTACCGATGGAAGGGAACCGAATATTCGAAGATCGCCAGCGTAAAGATATATTCTATAATCACATCACAACGTCAACGAAACTTTGCGGCTCTTAAATCCATTCATCGTCTTCGGGGATAATTGTGACTTTGCGTTTTATCAATTATGTTATGATAATCATACTGTAAAAACTAGTACTTATTGATTACACGGACCACCAAATAATTTGTTATTTTATGAAATTCTTTGCTATTGCCACACCTCTGTATGACAATATTAGTATGCGTGTTAAAGACGACAATATATCTGTATAGTTGACAATAAAATAAAATGTCCCAAGAAAAGAAGGACACTTTTGTCATCGATCTAGTCGACAATTTTTTAACCCCCAATCGTCCAAAGAGTAAAGGAGATGCGATCGGTGTTTCAGAGTCGATCAGATGTTGGGGGCTCATCTCTCGATGCAGAGAATTTCTCATAAACGACACGAAATGACTGGACGTAATTTTATATGGCGAGTTTATGGGTTTCCGTCATATGCATTTCCGGCTATATATTCGTAAGGTGAATCCTTCGGAGTACGAGAAGCGGATCAAGGACGACGTATTGAGACTAGAAAAATTGATGAAACGACAGTTAGTTGTAGAATGCTGCTTTTCAATAATTAATCGAAATTTCTAGATTGTTTTCGATGCTATTAAAATTGTAACTTGAGCAATTACAAAAATTAAATCATAAAAATGAAACCATTATAGCTGTATACATCAAATAGTATAAAACATATCCAAAATTAGGACGCCAGTAAGTTTTGAGAGAAAAGCGTTGAAAGTCATTTTTCAAATGATGTATCCATTTCGAATAGAGTTTTTTCTCGCTTGGGTGTTCACGCGCACTGCGAGATAAGAATCCAAGTTCCAGCTTAATCGAACGTATAAACTATTTTTGTTTTCCCGACAAAGTTAACATTCAAGGAGTACGGATGAGTCACACGGCAGGCCTCGTGGAACTATACTTCATTTCTTTTCAACGTTGTCGCCTTACAGCCGGACTAATGCAACTGGCATGCGCGAAATAAAATTTGTACAACGAGATTTTTTGCAACCAATCGGCGAGTGATTTTTCTCACTACCAAATGCAAAATGCGACGCGTGGACAGACATACGTGTTCCAGACACGATGCGAAAATATAATAGCCGTGGTTGCGAGTGTCCGTTCACCATATGGAAGTAGAATTTTACCGACGCCGCTTCATTTCTTCTCCAAAGTTATTCCTTTCGACCAAAGCTGTTCGACCAAAGTACATTGTTATTACTGCTGGTGTGTGATCAAAATTAGCTATTGACAATTTCTGATCCAGGTGTAAAACGTGTTTTGTCTACTACTAAATCAGATTTAGATCGAAATGGATCGAAATGCATCGTACTGTATGTTCGTGGCCGCGTTTATCGTGCTGTGGTCATCATCCTTTACAATCAGATATAAGGTAAAGTGAAATTTTTACTAGTGCGAGAGATATCGTTGAATATTTCTGTCCCGATGAAACGGATAGAAAACATCTTGATTTAAGCATCCTGTGTATGTCCCTCGCGAAAATAAGACTTCCAACGAGACATATTTTTTTCCGCACGACCTCATTTTCTTGACTTTTCTTCCATTGATAAATAAAAATGGGACATTTTGTACATTATAAGAGTATCCTAATCACGGTACTGAATATCTAACGCGTACAAACCGATTAGATTTTAGCTTCGCGTTATTTCCATCAAATGTTCATAGGTACAAGGGTTCGAGGTACCTACACGGCATCGGCAATGCAAACTCCGCGGATTCGATACTGCATGTTTGGTACGATAATTTGTAACGATCACTTTTGTTGAGGAAGCTACCGAGGTATATACCTCGGTTTAATTAATTTATTTAATGATTTGACTTGTAACGGAATATCGTTTACAGAGCTGCGATATGTCATGCACCGAATTAAGATGCGGTCGGTTTAGGCCTGATGGGCATTTTATGGAGACTGTAATAAAACCTTATGGCGGCGTATTGAAGGGAACAAAATGCGACGAAGGCAATGTGAGTATGGTGTATATAACCTCATTTCACGAAATTTTGTTATTGTTGGAAAATCATCCATACGAGTTCTCAAGAATCGACACTGCGAAGCAGGGAAAATTATCTCGATTACGCGACTAAAGGGCGAAGTCTGGTCCAGCTAAACCAAAAAATCGATTTTTTTTGTTTGCCTGAGAATCTTCCTATACGTGTGGGGAATACGCTCCCAATGTAGTAACATCTTATATAAAAAAAACTAAATTTACACGAGGATGAACTTCAACTTATGAGAAAATATTAATATAGTAGCGGTACCCGGTATGCGTTGCAACGCCGTTTTGATGTCATAATTTATTTGACGCGCAATATTTTTTGTTTTTTTGTCAATATGCGGAGTATAAACTTTCCAAATATAATCTATACTATGGACATTTTTAGCGATTGTCCCCATGCTTCGTTGATGGGCATTGCAAATGCGAGTCCCACTGGAGACTGCAAACGTTTGACATCGAATGACATATATTTTGGTATCATTGGCATGTGGCAACAGTACATCGTCTTTTCCTTCAAATTTTCCTTTTTTAAATTGTAGTTTCGCTGATATTGTTCATCATATTTTTCCCAGTACCGTTGCAAAGTCATGGTGGATTGATGTTTCGTGAAAGTATGATAGGCACCCCCGTTTCCAATGTTACAATGTGCGGCGCTATGCCTGGTAAATGAAACGAATTCAGGAATTCGGTTGGATAATTTATAGCTTGTTCTTGATTAATAAAAGCAGCAATCCACTTGTACGTTTTAGTTTCTCATGATATTCTCTTTTGAGTCGTGAAATTTATATACTTGACATTGGTGTTTTTGTTGCTAATATAGCACGGTCCCTTAACCACATATGTTTTTTGTAGTTATGTGCAATATTTTCAAAAACTTTGTTAATTAATCCGTCTGTTATTGCTGTTATTTTAAGAAAGTTTGTACGTCATCGTACGTACTCTAACTGTTTCCTGTCTTGCTTCTCGTTGCTCGTCCGTTTCTGAAGCGCCTAATGTATTTTTCATTTGTGACTGACGTGTATATCTTCCAATCGTTTCCCGATTTAATGTCACGATTAAGGAAATTTATCTGGTCAGCGAATTAACAGACATATATTGATTAAAAAATCAGAATATAGTTATCAGTATCTATAAAGTCATGTTCTTTAAATTTGGAGACT
Organism: Netelia fuscicornis; assembly: GCA_946811545.1. Lineage (NCBI taxonomy): Eukaryota > Metazoa > Arthropoda > Insecta > Hymenoptera > Ichneumonidae > Netelia > Netelia fuscicornis. The sequence goes on along the minus strand of OX328012.1, from coordinate 3,023,006 downwards.
TGGGGATACCTTGTTCGCGGGACATAAATAAAAACATATTTTTCCTAAATTAAGACGTACCTTTATGGATTTCAGTGGTTTTTCCGTCTACAAACATTAAATTCACAACCATTGACAAACAGTTTTTGAACAAAATTGCAGAATTAATAAAACAATATATAAGGAACATTTGTAGAGCTTCATAAAATCGATTAAGTGCTCATGCGATTCATAATAAATTAATTTGTCTCGAATAATAGTAATTTTTGCGAGGTTAAGCATTCGCGACACCGTCAAACATGCTGAATTGACTTCGCTTGTCACACAAATTTTTCTTTTGACTTACTCGATACCAGATAAACCTCCTTAATTTGACTTTCGCTGTCAAATGAATTATGCAAACGATAAGTGTAATATCGAGTCGGTCGAGTCGTTAAAACTAATGCGTGTCTTTTATTTCGCATGTTATTTTGGTAGCATACTTTGACAGCTGTCAAATAATCTCTATATATAGGTATACATAAATGTTAATTTTGTTTTGCCCCGTACGCGTTTATTTTGGCAATTAAAATTATTCTAATAACGCAGAAACCTTCTCGGGCGTGCAGACGGTATAGGAGCTTACTCGTGACAGACAGACAAACAAACAAACAAACAAACATTCTTCCATTTTTATATATAAGAAGAAAGATGACAAAGTTATTGCAAAATTAAAGTCGATTACTTGAGTCAAATTACATTCTATGCTCGCCATTTTTGCAATCAACAATATTTTCGCAACCTGTGGTACATGCGGGAATAAAATATAAGCATCTTTTTTTAATATCCGTGTTTCGGATTCGCTATGGGTATATATCTAGATATTCAAGCCAAAATTTTCATAGTGTTTTTTATTGTTCAAATTTATCTTTACACGTAACAAAAGTTTAGCGAACGCCAAACAATTTTCTTTGTCTCTTTAGACACCCTCCGCCCCAGACTAATTATTTACGATTCAGTGCATTCATGTTCCAGATTTGCATACAAGGACTGTGTGTTGAACCACACTTGATGGAGTTCCCTAGATACATCGGTGATGATGAATACCATGAATGCAAGCCGGTAAGTCAACCGATACCTATATAAAGTTATAAGTAAAATAATGACATGCCCATAAGGCATGCATTGCCCCAGCAACGGATTCGACATAGTATGCAGATTTTGGATCATGCCCTTGTAGTGGTGCGGCTGGCTAGTCGACTATTAATGAGTTTAAAAATTTTGTCGATGATCTAAAGTTTTCATTATATACAACTATTTTAGTCACTTTGATGCTGATACCTAATCGCTTTTTTAAAGATGACGCGAGGAAGTTCTTAAATTTGCTGCACATAAAGACAAAGTATCACATCGATATGGTTAATACGCAACGTTTACAAAAAAACGTCGTTTCATATTCGTGTTATTTGCGTAGGCCCAACCAGTAATAGTGACATATACTCGGTCAGAACAATGCCAAAGGCGTGGATTCGCTGGTGTTTGTGAGGTAACGTTATTTTTAACGACCCTTTTACTCCCAAAAAATAATCGATCACTGGACCTGTGTTCATTAACTTGGATTTTCGGTATCGTCTTTTCAACAGGGTTACTCTACTGACTGCGGCCTTTTACACTGCGCCCGAAAAGACAATGAGCTTTTTCACTTTGAAAAAATAATACCTCACTGGGGTGTCGAGATCGGAACGCATTGTGGCGAAAACAAAGTAAGAGTCGTGTATCACATACTATTTTATGAAATCTTCATATAGTCGAAAATTAATGCACATGAGCTTCCAACAGCTAACATTGCCACACCATACATTTATATTCTAGATCTGCATAAATCGGAAGTGTGTCGATGTCGTCGGAGAGATGCCAGTAGCTCTAGGCGCTGATAACATCCATAAGTGCAAGCAGGTACAGAACTCTTTGTAGAATATTGTACATGGATTAACGATTGTTTCATAGCTCACGCAGATGTATGTTTTGGTTTTGGACGAATTAAGTATATAAATTAAGTGGATTAGGATACGAGTATTTTGTACGGTTGATATCAGTTCCGATATTTCTCATCGGTGGTATATTTGTGTGTAATATTATATTATAGGCTACTAGACAGACGAGATAGTCTTAAAGTAGTCGTATACTTACATCGTTACCGTTAGATTTCACTGAAAATTTGCAGAAACGTCCTTTGATGTCATACGTATATGTGTATAAAATTTCAGAGGCCGCTAACGGCTCAAAAATCACGGTATTTGTTCTTGAAAATCGCCATTTTTCGCAATGTTCTATAAGAGCCCGAATGTGAGAAGAAACGGGAATAAAATTTTAATCCTACCCCCAGCGATATGATTATCTTAAAACATACATGAATCAATACGTATCGACATAGCTTATATCGCGAAAATACTTTGTGTGCACATTGTTTGTCAAAAAATTGTTTCATGTTTAAATGTATTTATTACATAGTGGCAGCTATTACCGGGTCAAGCAGTTAAGACGCGTCACGAGCAATGCTTAGCTCATGGCTTCGACGTTGCATGCATAGTGAGGCTACTTACCAATGTTCATAATTATTAATGTGACTTTCGTTCGAAATCCTTTTAACACATGACTTTGATACGTTTTAGGACAGATCTCGAACTCCCGACAATAGGTGCAGACTGTTGCGCTGCGGTTATAAAATCTTTCCTGGATTTTACCTTGAGCATGTCCCATCAAGGTTAACAACGGCAAGAATACGCCCGGTTACTGGAACGAAGTGTGATGAATTTCATGTGAGTATCGTATGTGTGACGTACCGTATGTTTCCTCGATGCTTTTTTTTCTGCATAGTACTTATCTATCGTGAGTTTACAAATCCCAAAAGGGGAATTGCCTCCTTATTAATTATGATCTTGGGAATGTAATCGAGCATCTCTAAATACGTTAACGCGATGCATCAATGTTCTAGACTTGTCAAAACCAGAAGTGCCGGGCCACGACGTCGGCAGAAATGCCGACATACACTGGTAGCGATATTTACCACGACTGCTATCAAACGAATTCGCATGACAGAACAACAAACGTTTAGATATTTATATGGGTTCCTGGGAATTTGTAAGTAATATTGTTTATATCCCAAATCATGAGATGCATGATCGTCGACTTAAGTATAAAACGGAGAATGAAGAACAAACATATACTTATTAGGAATACACGTACCGATGGAAGGGAACCGAATATTCGAAGCTCGCCAGCCTAAAGTTTGTAACGATATGCGCATCTAAGGCCTATAATAGAGAGAGAACAAGGGAGAGAGAAAAGAAAGAACCATCCAGAATATTCGACGAAGAGCCCAAATCGGAAAGGAGGGGAGAGAATTGACGAGGAGTTTATCATCGACGAAGAAGCCGAGAGACGACACTCGCACGGCGGACGTCGAAACAGTCACACGCATATCGCTGCAATTAGCGCCCGAAACTCGTTCGGCCGACAATCGCTCTGAACGAAGGGCTGCATCCTCCGTCATCCTCCAACGAGAGCATCGACGAAACGTCGCAGTCACCCAGCTATGCCTCCACTAGATAAAGCGAAGCCGGCTGAGACTACACGAAATCTGGAGCGAATCCGCCAAAGATCTCTCTTTCTATATCTCATCTATATCTATTATTTAATAATCCAGGCGAACATGTATCACAACAATATTATCAAAAGCCTAAACAAATTCGTTAAATATCGTTATAATGTTTCTTTAAAATAAAATAATATTTTTGTCAAATAAATAACCGTTAAAAGTTACATTCTATAATCACATCACAACGTCAATGAAACCTCGCGGGTCTTAAATCCATTCATCGTCTTCGGGGATAATTGTGACTTTGCGTTTTATCAATTATGTTATGATAATCACTATTGTAAAAACAAGTACTTACTGATTACGCGGACCACCAAATAATTTGTTATTTTATGAAAATCTTTGCTATTGCCACACCTCTGTATGACAATATTAGTATGCGTGTTAAAGACAACAATATATCTGTATAGTTGACAATAAAATAAAATATCCCGAGAAAAGAAAAACATTTTTGTCATCGATCTAGTCGACTATTTTTTAACTCCCGATCGTCCAAAAAGTAAAGGAGATGCGATTGGCGTTTCAGAGTCGTTCAGATGTTGGGGGCCCATCTGTCGATGTTGAGAATTTTCACGCCGTGCATGCAATTGATGAAATAAATTTTGCTGCATATCGACTAGGGGCTGTGATGCAAAGTCATGAACTCATTTAACATCATGAGTTTACAAAACATTTTGATTGTAATTTGACGTTGCCAGTGCATCATACATTTACAGCATCTCGAACTCATATGACCGTTGCCAAAGTATCCGCAATTGAAATCTGCAGTTTTAGCGTCATATTGAAGTCATGTATACAAATTCTGACGTGGTTTCACTATGGCAGCATCAATTGACGCATGTATAGTGCTCAACATGAACACATTTTGCCTTCATAGAAACATGGACATTTTATGAGCTCATTCAGTATCATAGATTTGATATACATCGTGAGTTAAATTTATCGTTTCGAAATGCATCATCCGCTGACTACATCATGAAATCACAAGACGGACATTTCAAATTCTGCATTGAATATCGTCATGTCGGCGCCATATGGCAGTCATGCAATGATTATACATACATCCCATGAGCGCTATAATGATGGCGATATTTATGTTACTCGGTGATGCATTCGACGGGGGCACTGTGTATGAATTCTATTGCAAACCATACATAGATCTGAATTCTCCACTATCATATTATAGGTATACTAAATAAGAACTTGAATGAGGAAAAGCGCGATGGCTCTATGGATAGAGCGCTGGATTCTCGCGCAGAAAGACCCGGGTTCGATCCCCACAGACGACAAAAATTTCTGTGCCATGTTTCTCGCATTACCACTGGGGAAGGACTAGAGAGGAACCGACCTGTACCGGCGGAGGTTTACTGTAATACCAAAGCAGTAAAAAATCAAAAGATAAATAAATAAAAGAAATGACTAATTTTTTTTTGGTCCCGTAAGCACAATAACTTCATCATGGCATGACCCCGACATGAGTTCCATTTGACTACTACAATATCGTCATGCCGTGACGCCCATATGAGCCCCATATGCATGTACTTATTCTTGTATTTTTGTGAGCACATTTTGCTAGTCTGATGAATTCACCGTGCGAATGCTCACGTGAAAACAACTTTGCTTCATTTCGATATAATATTGGGAATCATCATATGATACAAATATGATTTAAAGGGGAGCACTCATAAGGGACTCATAGCCGTGTACCTTCCTATGCGTCATACAAGACGTACATATGATGCAAATATCAAGTAAATCTGTCTATCTAGGTACCCTCTGATGCCCCTTCTCGTAAAACCGTACGAAAAAAGAGGACGCGCAGCGCGAAAGACGGGTAGCGCGAGAGACGAAGCAGTTAGTCTCATGTTAGGGAGACAGTCAGACGATAATTGAGAGCGTATTAGACCCCAGATTATACACCCCTTTGTTTAATAAAGAATTTCATCAGTTCTCCGATTACTATTATTTTACGGTAACCACCCGCTCCTTATTGCCTCCTACAAATAAATAATCAAAAATTCTAGATTGTTTTCCATGCTATTAAAATTATAACTTGACAAATTACAATTACGGTGGGTAGGGTGTTAGTGATCTTTTATTTTTATGATTTAAAAGTCAAACCATTACAGCTGTATACCTCAAATAGTATGATGAAATATTTCGAATAGAGTTTTTTCTCGCTCGGGTATTCACGCGCACTGCGAGATAAGAATCCAAGTTCCAGCTTATTCGAACGTATAAACTATTATTGTTTTATCGACAAAGTTAACATTCAAGGAGTACGGATGAGTCACGCGGCAGGCCTCGTGGAACTATACTTCATTTCTTTTCATCATTGTCGCCTTACAGCCGGATTAATGCAACTGGCATACGCGAAATAAAATTTGTACAACGAGATTTTTCGCAACCAATCGGCGAGTGATTTTTCTCACTACCAAATGCAAAATGCGACGCGTGGACAGACATACGTGTTCCAGACACGATGCGAAAGTATAATAGTCGTGGTTGCGAGTGTCCGTTCACCATATGGAAGTAGAATTTTACCGACGCCGCTTTAGTTCTTCTTAAAAGTTATTCCTTTCGACAAAAACTGTTCGTCCCCTCGTTTGTGTACTTTGAATTCAGAATAGATTGCATTTTAGCTACTCGGACCGATCGAACATAGTACATTGTTATTACTGCTGGTGTGTGCTCAAAATTAGCTATTGACAATTTCTGATCCAGGTGTAAAACGTGTTTTGTCTACTACTAAATCAGATTTAGATCGAAATGGATCGAAATGCATCGTTCTGTATGTTCGTGGCCGCGGTTATCGTGCTGTGGTCATCATCCTTTACAACCAGATATAAGGTAAAGTGAAATTTTTACTAGTGTGAGAGATATCGTTGAATATTTCTGTCCCGATGAAACTGATAGAAAACATCTTGATTTAAGCATCCTGTGTATGTCCCTCGCGAACATAAGACTTCCAACGAGACATATTATTTTCCGCACGACCTTATTTTCTTGACTTTTCTTCCATTGATAAATAAAAATGGAACATCTTGTATATGATAAGAGTATCCTAATCACGGAACTGAATATCCAACGCGTACAGACCGATTAAATTTTAGCTTCGCGTTATTTCCATCAAATGTTCATAGGTACAAGGGTTCGAGGTACCTACACGGCATCGGCAATGCAAACTCCGCGGATTCGATACTGCATGTTTGGTACGATAATTTTTAATGATCACTTTTCTTGAGGAAGCTACCGAGTTATACACCTCGGTCTAATTAATTTATTTAATGATTTGACTTGTAACGGAATATCGTTTAAACAGAGCTGCGATATGTCATGCACCGAATTAAGATGCGGTCGGTTAAGGCCTGATGGGCATTTTATGGAGATTGTAATAAAACCTCAGGGCGGCGTATTGAAGGGAACAAAATGCGACGAAGGCAAAGTGAGTATGGTATACAACCTCATTTCACGAAATTTTGTTATTGTTGGAAAATCATTCATACGAGCTCTCAAGAATGGACACTGCGAAGCAGAGAAAATTATCTCGATTACGCGACTAAAGGGCGGAGTCTGGTCCAGCGGATCCAAAAAATCGATTTTTTTTTGTTTGCCCGAGAATCTCCCTATACATGTGGGGAATACGCTCCCAATGTAGTAACATCTCATACAAAGAAAAGTAAATTTACACGAGGATGAACTTCGACTTATGAAAAAATATTAATATAACAAAGTTATTGCAAAATTAAAGTCGATTACTTGAGTCAAATTACATTCTATGCTCGCCATTTTTGCAATCAACAATATTTTCGCAACCTGTGGTACATGCGCATTCTACATTCCTACTATAATATAACCATCTTTTTTCAATATCCGTGTTTCGGATTCGCTATGGGTATATATCTAGATATTCAAGCCAAAATTTTCATAGTGTTTTTTATTGTTCAAATTTATCTTTACACGTAACAAAAGTGTAGCCAACGCCAAAAAAATTTCTTTGCTTCTTTAGACACCCTGCGCCCCAGCTTAATTATTTACGATGCAGTGCATTCATGTTCCAGATCTGCATAAATCGACAGTGTGTTCGACCACGCGTGGGGCTTCCTAGATACATCGGTGATGATGAATACCATGAATGCAAGCCGGTAAGTCAACCGATACCTATATAAAGTTATAAGTAGAATAATTACGTTCCCATAAGGCATGCGTTACCCCAACAACGGATTCGACATAGTATGCAGATTTTGGATTATGCTCTTGTAAGTCATGCGGTGTTGAGGTGGTGCGGCTGGCTAGTCGACTATTAATGAATTAAAAATTTTGTCGACGATCTAAAATTTTCATTATATACAACTATTTTAGACGCTTTGATGTCTATACCTAATCGCCTTTTTAAATACGACGCAATGAAGGTCTTACATTTTCTCCACATAAAGACCAAGTATCACATCGATATATTTAATATCCCGCGTTTATAAAAAAACGTAGTTTCAGAATTGCTTTATTTCCGTAGGCACAACCAATAATAGTGACATATACTCGGTCAGAACAATGCCAACGGCGTGGATTCGCTGGTGTTTGTGAGGTAACGTTATTTTTAACCACCCTTTTACTCCCAAAATATAATCGATCACTGGACCTGTATTCATTAACTTGGATTTTCGGTATCGTCTTTTCAACAGGGTTACTCTACTGACTGCGCCGTTTTACACTGCGCCCGAAACTACCATGACTTTGTTTTCACTCAAAAAATAGTACCTTGCTGGGGTGTCGAGATCGGAACGCATTGTGGCGAAAACAAAGTAAGAGTCGTATATCACATACTATTTCATGAAATCTTCATATAGTCGAAAATTAATGCACATGAGCTTCCAACAGCTAACATTGCCACACCATACATTTATATTCTAGATCTGCATAAATCGGAAGTGTGTCGATGTCGTCGGAGAGATGCCAGTAGCTCTAGGCGGTGATAACATCCATGACTGCTCGCAGGTACGGAACTCTTTGTAGAATATTGTACATGGATTAACGATTGTTTCATAGCTCACGCAGATGTATGTTTTGGCTTTGGACGAATTAAGTATATAAATTAAGTGGATTAGGATACGAGTATTTTGTACGGTTGGTGTCAATTCCGATATTTCTCATCGGTGGTATATTTATGTGTAATATTATATTATAGGCTACTAGACAGACGAGATAGTCTTAAGGTAGTCGTATACTTACATCGTTACCGTTAGATTTCACTGAAAATTTGCAGAAATGTTCTTTGATGTCATACGTATATGTGTATAAAATTTCAGAGGCCGCTAACGGCTCAAAAATCACGGTATTTGATCTTGAAAATCGCCATTTTTCGCAATGTTCTATAAGAGTGCGAATGTGAGAGAAAACGGGAATAAAATTTCAATCGTACCCCCAGCGATATGACTATCTTAAAACGTACATGGATCAATACGTATCGACACAGCTTGTATCGCGAAAATACTTTGTTTGCATATTGTCTGTCAAAATATTGTTTCATGTTTAAATGTATTTATTACATAGTGGAAGCCATTACGGGGTAACCGTGAAGCCGTTAAGACGCGTCACGAGCAATGCTTAGCTCATGGCCTCGACGTTGCATGCACAGTAAGGCTACTTATCAATGTTCAGAATTATTAATGTGACTTTTGTTCAAAATCCTTTTAACACATGACTTTGACACGTTTTAGGATCAAGGTCGAAATCCCGACGCTCAGTGCAGCCGCTTACGCTGCGGTTACAAAATCTTTCCTGGACGTTACCTTGAGCATGCCGAAACACACTCAGGACCGGGCAGAATAATCCCGGTGACTGGAACAAAGTGTGGTGAACTTCATGTAAGTATCGTATGTGTGACGTACCGTATGTTTCATCGATGCTTTTTTTCTGCATAGTACTTATCTATCGTGAGTTTACAAATCCCAAAAGGGGAATTGCCTCCTTATTAATTATGATCTTGCAAACGTAATCGCACATTTCCAAACACGTTAACGCGATGCATCAATGTTCTAGATTTGTCAAAAAACGAAGTGTCGGGCCACGACGCCGGCAAAAATGCCGACATACACTGGTAGCGATATTTACCACGACTGCTATCAAACGAATAGGAATGACAAAATAAAAAATGTTTAGATATTTAGATGGGTTCCTGGGAATTTGTAAGTAATATTGGTTATATCCCAAGTCATGAGGTGCATGATCGTCGACTTAAGTATAAAACGGAGAATGAAGAACAAACATATACTTATTAGGAATACACGTACCGATGGAAGGGAACCGAATATTCGAAGCTCGCCAGCCTAAAGTTTGTAACGATATGCGCATCTAAGGCCTATAATAGAGAGAGAAAAAGGGAGAGAGAAAAGAAAGAACCATCCAGAATATTCGACGAAGAGCCCAAATCGGAAAGGAGGGGAGAGAATTGACGAGGAGTTTATCATCGACGAAGAAGCCGAGAGACGACACTCGCACGGCGGACGTCGAAACAGTCACACGCATATCGCTGCAATTAGTGCCCGAAGCTCGTTCGGCCGACAATCGCTCTGAACGAAGGGCTGCATCCTCCGTCATCCTCCAACGAGAGCATCGACGAAACGTCGCAATCACCCAGCTATGCCTCCACTAGATAAAGCGAAGCCGGCTGAGACTCTACACGAAATCTGGAGCCAATCCGCCAAAGATCTCTCTTTCTTTCGACATATCTACGTGCGAACGGACACACCACTCCTATAAGGTCAAGCATAATACATCTATATCTATTGTTTAATAATCCAGGCGAACATGTATCACAAGAATATTATCAAAAGCCTAATCAAATTCGTTAAATATCGTTATAATGTTTCTTTAAAATAAAATAATATTTTTGTCAAATAAATAACCGTTACAAGTTACATTCTATAATCACATCACAACGTCAACAAAACCGTGCGGGTCTTAAATCCACTCATCGTCTTTGAGGATAATTGTGACTTTGCGTTTTATCAATTATGTTACTATAATCACTATTGTAAAAACAAGTACTTACTGATTATACGGACCGCCAAATAATTTGTTATTTTATGAAATTCGTTGCTATTGCCACACCTCTGTATGACAATATTAGTACGCGTGTTAAAGACGACAATATATCTGTATAGTTGACAATAAAATAAAATATCCCGAGAAAAGAAGAACATTTTTGTCATCGATCTAGTCGACAATTTTTTAACTCCCGATCGTCCAAACAGTAAAGAAGGTGCGATCGGTGTTTCGGAGTCGATGAGACGTTGGGGGCCCATCTCTCGATGCAGAGAATTTGTCATAAACGACACGAAATGACTGTACGTAATTTTGTACGGCGAGTTTATGGGTTTCAGTCATATCGGTTTCCGACTATATATTCGCAAGGTCGTTCCTTCGGAGCACGAGAGGCGGATCAAGGACGATGTATTGAGATGAGAAAAATTGATGAAACGACGGTTAGTTGTAGAATGCTGCTTTTCAATATGTAGGCGCTAAGACGCACTTGGCGGTAAGTAGCAGCGGTCACATTGTCCGAAAATATAGGCAAATAGGAATTGAGCGGAGTACCGTCGCTACTCTCTGATGCCCCTCCTCGTAAAACCATAGGAACAAAGAGGACGCGCAGCGCGAAAGACGGGTAGCGCGAGAGACGAAGCAGTTAGTCTCGTGTTAGGGAGACAGTCAGTCGATTATCGAGAGCGTATTAGACCCCGGATTATACACCCCTTTGTTTAATAAAGAATTTCATCAGCTCTCCGATTACTATTATTTTACGGCAACCACCCGCTCCTTATTGCCTCCTACAAATAAATAATCAAAATTTCTAGATTGTTTTCCATGCTATTAAAATTGTAACTTGACAAATTATAATTACGGTGGGTAGGGTGTTAGTAATCTTTTATTTCGATGATTTAAAAGTCAAACCATTATAGCTGTATACCTCAAATAGTATGATGAAACATTTCAAATAGAGTTTTTTCTCGCTCGGGTATTCACGCGCACTGCGAGATAAGAATCCAAGTTCCAGCTTATTCGAACGTATAAACTATTTTTGTTTTCCCGACAAAGTTAACATTCAAGGAGTACGGATGAGTCACACGGCAAGCTTCGAGGAACTATACTTAATTTCGTTTCATCGCTGTCGCCTTACAACCGGACTAATGCATAACGCACCCACCCCGAACATGGAAAATTCATCTCCCGCCAAGATAAATTTTTCTATATAAAGCCTGTCTTTCCCAGCAAATTATAGTTACACTTCGTACGTGCAGTTTTATTCCGAACTCTTCACCGTATTGCTGTATCTTTGGTCCCGGATCTTCCGTAGAAGAGAGTGAACCAAAAGAATACAATCAGTAATCGTAGTAATCAAAGTATAAGTGTACGCGATTATTTCATCCGACAACAAAGCGAATACCTCTTAAAGTGAAAGTTACTATAAAAGAAAACAATCCAAATCGATCGTCAACCCAAGCACGCACCAAAGCCGACACTTTACCGATTAAGGTAGTTCTATAGTCTTTTTTGATATTTACCAAAGTGTTGAAATTTTAATATGTTGTTTACTAGCTTATCACGCATGAGTCCTGAAATTTTTAAGTCGATTGACCATCTACTTTCAGAAATTTTCTCGATTGAAAAATGTATTTTTTAACATATTTTACATGGCGTATATGTGGAAAAATACGTTTACGATGGCATTTCAAATTGTAATTTCTAAACTAATCTTACCAGCTTGATAACAAACTAGAAGGGTTTTAAGGAATATTGTAGGATTTACATAAAAAAAAAAAAATTATGGTTTACCACATAGTTTCCAAGAAATTGTATTCTGAAAAATATCATTTTTATTCGGGACCAAGCCTCGAGACAATCGGCTGCAACGAACCACGTCCAAAACATGTGAAGATCGCATTCATACACACGGTACGTGTATGGGTGGCGCTTCGAGCGGTACAGGTCATGTCATAAGTTTTCATAAAATGCTACGCTGCAGAAAGTGTCCCCGGCTATCTGATAGGAGGGAAACTTTTTGCTCGTACGTGTACCTATAGAACTACCTTAAGAACAAGGGCCAGACACCTCTCTGATAAGGTAAACGAACGAATTGTACCATAAATTCGTGTCATTAGGCTAAGCATCCACTAACAGTTGAAACTCGATAGAATAAATGCATTGTGCGCATATAATTGGGATAAATCCCCTTTTTATGATTTCACTAACGCATTGCACCACCGTCATCGGGGTCAAAATGACTAAAAATCCATTTAAGCACACAGACAATAATTTGGACTGTAAAATCATAATAACAAAGTCACAAATTGACAGTTTTCCACGTTTTTAGAAAATTAAATGTCAATTTGAAAGTCGATTCAAGATTGAAGTTGTTGTGTACCAAAACATTGTTCTCATATCGAAACACATCTAACCTTTCACCGCCGGCATTAGCATTACCCGATACTCACCACGAGGAGGTTGCTCGGTCGGATTCTGAGTATCGCGTAGCCTTGAAAAGGGCTGATTTCTTGTAAACTTTTAATTCACCAGATGCTCAAATGTTGCCCCGTTCGCTTCTCGGATGGATTTTTAGTCATTTTGACCCCGATGACCTCTATGAAAAAAAATAAACTCTGTACATATTTCCATGTAAAATTTCCTGCTCTATCGAATGTCGGAGTCGAAAATAGGCGTTTCTGTTCAAAAAGTGGATTTGACCTTGATAAAACCTTCAAGGTCAATCCCAAGGTCAATTCCGGAGTGACAATCAGATGTCCCCCTTCAAATCTGACAAATCTTGTCTGAAACACTTTTTTGTGAGTTGCCAAATTTTGAAGATATTTGCGTGGAGTGTCTAAAATCGGACACCCTGTATATATCTGTCTCCCCCCCACCCTCCCCGGCGCCATCCCAGTTCTCTCTCAATGTATGTATATCCAGAATTACAACTAAAACTGTACCACTGGAGCAAAGTTTCGCTCGAGTTACGATCGAACAACGCCTCGCTCTGTCTGTCTAAAGATAATATATATGTATATGTGTGTTTCTATAACGTCGGATTACGATGAATAAGAGAATGAGAGAGTAAGAAAGAGGATGATAAAAAATTGAAACGCGAAACAACAAAAGTCCCCCACGTGACTGAATAATGAAAGAACGACGAAGGTTTCGATCGATTCGACAGATGTCACGTTTCCGCAAAATTAACCGTGAAATATCGACGCGCTCTCGTAAGACGCGATCGACAACAACCAAAATCACCGAGTTTTCTTTTTTCATTACGTCCTCGACAACAATAATTCCATTACATTAACATTGAGAAGAAGAAGAATTTGGTTATTTTTTTAATGTGAAAAAAAAATTGAAAAATTGATTATTCAATTATAAATCAGATTTCTTGGTTTTTTTCTTCCTTCGCGAGGAAAATATTGGGAAAAGAAGAGAGACGAATTATTTATAAATAATTTTTTTTTTCGTATTTATTACGAGAGTGAGACATTTGTGAAAGCCATGCGCGAACGTAGGACGAAGCGCCGTTGAAGAGAAAATCGAAGGCGCGGCTCGCGACGTAAGTTCGTTGGAATGGAAACGAGAGGAGGTAAAAGTTCATCGAGAGATAGGAAACGCGTGAAATACAACGAGGATGATGAGAATGATTCGAGTTTCGCGACGAGGAAAGTTGCTCGATATTCCGTGAAAAAGGTCGAGGTTGAAGATTTTGAGAAATTGAAATCGCGTATGGTGGAAGAGAGAAATGGTGATATTACGTCGATACCGATCGAGATATTATTTGAAATAATGTCGTATCTCGATTGTCGTGATTTGTACTCGCTTCGTTGTGTATCGAAATATTTCGAGCGTCTCGTGCTCGAGCCGAGTATATGGACTGCCTATGAGGTACGAACTGAGTCTCCCCTTCCCTCGGGTCGATACAATTTTTGCCCCATTTTGTTATTATTGTTATTATTCTTTTGGTATATTAATATTGTTATGATTCATGTTATAGTGTATGGGGATTAATTTTAGATAAGCTTGGGACAATTTTATATTGTCTACGTTATAATTATATTTGCAATTAACTTAATTATTAAATATATAATTAATTATTATATTGTTTTATAATTATAATCGTAATTGATAGTGATGATATTAGTTATAATTATATTATATCATAATTGTAATCATAATTAATAGCAATCATATTAATTATATGAATTATAATTATATTATGCTATAATTATAATTATAATTAATAGGAATTATATTATATTATAATTATTATAATAATTAATGGCAATTATATTAATTATAATTATATCATAATAATTATAATAATTAATAGGAATCATATTGATTATAATTATATTATATTATAATTATAATAATAATTAATAACGATTATATTATATTATAATTATAATCATTCATATTATAATTATGATAATAATTAATAGGAATTATATTATATTATAATTACAATAATAATTAATGGTAATTATATTAATTATAATTATATTATAATTATTATAATAATTAATAGAAATTATATTAGTTATAACTATAATCATTCATATTATAATTATAATTAATAGCAATTATATTATATTATAATTATTATAATAATTAATGCCAATTATATTAATTATAATTATATTAAAATTATTATAATAATTAACAGGAATTATATTAATTATAATTATATTATATTCTAATAATAATAATAATAATAATAATAATAATAATAATAATAATAATTTATAGCAATTATATTATATTATAATTATAATCATAATTAATTACAATTATATTACAATTACAATAATAATAGTCTGTAATCAATTATTATTTTGTAGATATAATCAATAATAATATTAAGTTGTATAAAGCCCTACATATAAATCTTTATATATATCACGTGGGAGTAAGTTATTTTTGTAATATTGTATATGCAAAATCGATTGACATCGACGAGCCTATTCGTTGCGGATATCGTCACAGCTCGTTACATTTGACATACGAGACGTATGCGCAACGTTTGCACCGTTCAAGCCTAACATTATAAATCTATTACGTCGACGACGTTGATAGATTAATAGTACAAAAAACCTTGGAAGAAAACAAAATCTATTCTCATTCGTCTTTATCAATTTTTTATTTTTTTTTTATCATTAATTTTTAAGATTTCTTTTGAAAATTTTGGAAATTTTAAAATTTATAATAATAGTCGATAGGTTGAATTTTTGTTGTTGAATATTTTTTCTCATGGCAGGTGGACAATGCGGGACCGAACACCTCCAACGTTATTCAAGAATTAAAGAGAATGCCACATCTGAGAAAAATCAGCATCGTGGCGAGAAACGACTGCGACGTTATACTTCGACAATTATCGCGCAGTAACAAGAAATTGCAGAGACTCAACATCTCGAACTGCACAGGTGATTCAAGAAAACGTCATTCTCGATAAAAAAAAAGAAAAGAAATCAATAATTTACAAGGAAAGAAAACAATTAAAAATTATTTAAAACTATATCGATAATTTTTAATTACTCCAAATTTGGACAATTCGAGGTTTATTAATTTAATATCCGTTTCATATTTTCCAAAAATAAGGAAAGAAAATCAACAATTAAAAAAAAAACAATTAAAAATAATAAAAAAAAAATACTGATTATTTTTAATTGTTCCATGCAAATTTGATTAATTCGACGTTTGTTAATTTAATCTCGCCTTTATCTTAAAAAAAAATCAACAATTTACAAAAAATTGTAACTTATAAAAAAATATTAATAATTTTAAATTGTTCGATGCAAATTTGGTCAATTCAACGTTTGTTGATTTAATCTCTCATTATCTTTAAAAAATAAATAAATAAATCAACAATTTAGAAAAAAATAAAAATTATAAAAGACTAGCGATAATTTAAAATTGTTCGCTGCAAATGTGGACGATTCGACGTTTATTAATTTAATCTCGCTTTTATCTTTTCCAAAAAAAGGAAAGCAAATCAACAATTAAAAATAATTTTAAAAAAATACTGATAATTTTTAATTGTTCCATGCAAATTTCGTCAATTGGACGTTTGTTAATTTAATCTCGCCTTTATTTAAAAAAAAATCAACAATTTACAAAATATTAAAAATTATAAAAAAATATCAATAATTAAAAATTTTTAGCTGCAAATTTGGTCAATACAACGTTTATTAATTTAATCTCTCATTATCTTAAAAAAAAATTGAGTCTCTCGTTATCTTTAAAACAAAAAATTAATTAATTAATTAATCAACAAAAAATTAAAAATTATAAAAAAATATCAATAATTTTTAATTGTTCACTGCAAATTTGGTCAATTCAACGTTTATTAATTTAATCTCTCATTATCTTAAAAAAAAAAAAAAAAAAAAAAAAATAATAAAAGAAAATAAATCAACAATTTACAAAAAATTAAAAACTAAAAGAAATATCGATAATTTAAAATTGTTCGCTGCAAATTTGGACGACTGGACGTTTATTAATTTAATCTCTCTTTTATCTTTTCCAAAATAAAAAAAAAAAAAAAAAAAAAAAAGAACAGGTGCTTCCGGCAAACTTTATCTCACTCCTGGTTTCCTGATAAGAATATTGGAAAGATGCACGAGGTTACACACGATAACGATACGAGGCAGTCGTTTTCGCGGATTGAAATTTTATCGTTTGCTCGGTAACATCGGCCATCGTCTAAAATTCGTCGCGGCGTCGACAACGCGTTTGCAATTTTGTACTTTCGCACAAAACGTGAACAATCTCGAGGAAAACGAGCGCGAAGCACTTTGCTCGATGTGTCCGGTAGGTACGCGAGGAACGTGGGGACCGTTGCGTTATTACGCGATCGAAAAACCCGATCGTACCAAAACCGCTCTGGTCTCTTACTTCCATCATGATTTTTTATACGTCGATCTACGTCCGGACGACGAAAACGAATTTGAAACGATGTACTACTCTTTGGCGCCTGTTACATCGTGCACGTAATTTTAAAAAATTGTTAATTATTGTATCTCCCTTTCGTACGTTTTGTTAATAAATAAATAATAACAAAAAAGAATTATTATCATTAATTATTAATATTTTGCTTACTTTTGATTTTATTTCATTTTATTGTTTAATATTAATTTTATTTTGTAAATCAATCGGTAATAATATAATAATTATAGTTGATAATAATAATAATAATAATAATAATAATAATAATAATAATTTCAATATTTTGCTGTTATCGTTTCATCGTCTCGCAACTTGATTAAAAAAAGTAAAAACTAAATTTGTCGAAATTAAATCCCTCGACATTTAAACTGCGTTTATCGTCAAAAACTCGTTTTGGCTTCATTTAAAGCTCGATTAGTCGTAATTGATCGAACGTTTCTGGCCGTACAAATCATTTCCGGTGGAGCTCGTTGTATAAAAACGATGACCATGTGACGACGCTCAATTACAAAAGAAAAAAAGAAAAAATACTCTTACCAATTGCCAAATACGGTTCGTTAACAATTTTCGAGACTTCGCCACGCCAATCTTTCTTCATCGATAGACGCTGTGTAGCCTTGGCTACGTCGTTAAACGTATCAAATTGGTTCGAGACTCGTACGAGAGAGAGAGAAATCGAACGTCTAAAATTGAATTCCGATTTCGAACACGAATCGAATCAAATCACTAGTAAAACTTTATAAAGATATACAGGGTGAATTTCATAAGTTGTAACAAGGCTTTATTCCAAGGTAGATGAGATCATTACGAACAAAAGTTGCAAATATACATTGGGGATATTTTTAATAGTTTACGAGATGTGAACTTTTACAGTTGGACCAATCAGAGCGCGCCCAGAGGCGTTGGAACCGCCCACTCCCTCCCTAGCCGTAGAGATAACACGGTATAGGGCTTTACATTTGGGGTTGAAAATTCAGAACAGTCAATTTTATTTATTATATTATTACGCAGTCGTTTTTATTTCTCGGGCATTGGCTGTTAGGGCGGGGAGTGGGCGGTTCCAACGGTTCTCCGCGTGCTCGACAAAATTCAGAGCAGTCAATGCCCGAGAAATAAAGATGACTGCGCAATAATATAATAAATAAAATTAACTGCTCTGAATTTTGCAAACCCAAATGTAACGCCCTACACCGTGCTATCTGTACGTCTAGAGCGGGAGTGGGCGGCGCGCTCTGATTGGACCAACTTAAAACACTTATATCTCGTAAACTATTGAAAATATCCCCAATGTATATTTGCAACTTTTATTCGTAACGATCTCATCTACCTTAAAATAAAGCCTATTACAATACCTTATAAAATTCACCCTGTATATAAACGAGACGATCAAGGTGGTCAGAACAAAAAAGAGAAAGAATATTTCGACACGCGTTATATCGATCGTTGTAGAGGCGAGACGAAGTTAAAGAGGGGAGTAGGAGAAGGGAAAAGGGAGGGGGAGGGGGGAACAACGAGGGTACGGCCGAGGTCAATATTGAAACTAGAACAAAACCAAGCGATTTGCGATCTTTCCTTCTTTTCCTGGCTATAATTACGTCCTCGTGTACGGAGAAATGTTCAAATAGAAAAAAAGAAAAATGAAAAAAAAAAATTGTTTCCGTCCCATTTTGTACAATCTCGCGATCATAAAATTTCTTTTTATATATTAATCGTATCGAGGTCTGTGCGATAAATCGTTTTTAATACTCCAGTCCGACGATCGGGAATTCGTATGATTAAATTGTATTATCGACGTTCCGATCGGTCGACGAGTCGAAAAATATTATTCGATCCAGTGTGCACTCTTTTCTTAAATTTTTCTTGAGGAAATAAAAAAAAAATACGACGTTCGTTTATTTACAGAAAAACATCGACTATAATAATATTCGCGAAATATGGAAAATATTTAAATATCTTGTTTTTTGTTAAATCTGCAATTTTATTGTTTTTTCGGGAAATGTTGCGAAACTTTGATTTTTTGTTTACCAATTTGAGAGTTACTGGGTGGGAGAAAAGAAACCGATCCACTTTACGGTTCCGTTTGAAACTCGGACTATTTCACCGGCCCATTTGCATTCACGCGAGCTTATCAGGAAATTACGCGTGTCTGTTACTCGACGTAGTATAAATATATATATATATATAGTTCTTGAATTCGTCGTCGTCGTCGTCGTCGTCGATCAACAGAGTGGAACACGCGAGAGAGAATGCGAGAGAATGACTCGATTAACGATCGCGTTGATTAAACCACGAGTGAGTGACTGCTTTGAATGCTCGGACATCACCGCAGGTAATGCGGTACCTGTTACTTTACTTCGTTAGTATTACGAACGTATATGTATATGAGTGTACAATGATGCATTAATTAGTTTACTAACCGAGAGTTGCGTCGCTATCGATGACTTCGATTCGCATTCTTTCACGTATTGCTGCGGCCTGTCTCTCTTTCTTTCGTACAGTAGGCGTTAAATGGTTTTTTCTTTCTTTCCTTTCGCGACGTATTTCCGCGTAACGAAGCCGCGAGAAAACGTAACGTGACACGGACAAGTTACGGGACTGAGAAACGACGTATCGTTCTTTAAATCGAGACTCGATGTTAGCGACACGGAGGTATTTTAGGGTTTGGCTTGGGCAAAATTATGCAAAGGGACTAAGCTTTCGATGGATTGATTTTTGGAATTTTTTAGATCAAGGGTTATCGATAAAAAAATCAAAAATCGTGAAAAAAGTCGGATTTTTTGGTTTTTTGAGGGTAAATTTTTATTACACGGGAGCGACGATGTGATATTTGTATTTTGCGGGACTAAGCTTTGATGGATTGATTTTTGGATTTTTTTAGATCATGGGTTACCGATCAAAAAGTCAAAAAACGTGAAAAATGTCCGATTTTTGAATTTTTTTGGTCAAATTTTTATCGAATGGAAACAACGATGGGATATTCGTATTCTACGGGAAATTTCCGATTCTACGAGTACCCGGAAGGGTATGTTCGGAAGAAAACAAATTTTAGTCCCTCGCGCGATTAAAAAAATTATTATCGCGAAAGAAAAATTTTCCATACGTTACGAGAATAACATTCTCGTCCTCGATATTTTGCAATTTGTTGTTCAAAAGTTCAAACAAACGATTCATTCGCGTTCAAAAATTCAATTTTCGATCTTTATCATTGCGAGACTTCGGCAGAAATTCTCGTCGTACTTGGAAAAGTATCGCGTGGTACCGATACATTTGTCCTTGTGATACAAATTAATTAATTATCACGGTTGATTTGCACGCGTTCTTCACACGGAATAAATGTTCGACCCAATTTCCAACCTTTGCCTCCGCATACTTTCCCACTCCACGCTGTACTCTCGAAACTTTTAATAACAACAACAAAAAAAAAGGGAAAAAAAATCATTTTTCGCCCTCGTTACTGTTACAATTATTTTTTTCTTCGCTCCGACCTTTTCAACTTTCTGTCCTTGCATATTTTTCTCTCCTCTCTCTCTCTCTAGATGCATTTGTATTCGCGAACCTTCGAAGGATAACCGAAGAAAAAAAAAACTCATCTCTCACCGATCTCATTATCGTTGCTATTATTTTTATTTTCTCGACGACCTGACCTTTCGAACTTTTTACCAAGCGTCTATTTACTTTCTCTCTTCCGCCAACACGAACTTTTGAATATTCATCCCAAACTAATTTACACAAATGCCTCGTTCTAGGGTGGAAGGAGAGAGTGCACCTTGGCTGTGCGTGCCAAAAAGCTGTAACGTGCGTTTTTGAAACACTGGCAGCAAATTTAAATGGGTTAAACGGAAGTCGGGTTACGGCAATTTGAAATTTTTTAAATAAAACAATTTGGAATTCTTTCCTGCTATTTTTGAATCAACGGGTTTTTAGAGGAAAACAAAATTAAGCCCTATTCTAGGCCATTTTTTGCATTTTTTTCACAATTTTGCAAGATTTTCAAAGTGTCGTCACGGCCACAAAAATTAAATTATCCGGATGATCCTTGGCTGATTATTGAGTTCTCAGCAAGCTCTTCAAAAAGTTATTCGTGTAATTTTCTGTCGGACGAACGAGAACGGAGATTTTTGAGTCGATAATTGGGTAAATGGCCATTTCGGTTTTTTGCCTTTTTCTCCTAGAGTTTTTGAGATATCGGCCAAAATAGCATCATAATCTTAATCAGAGACAAATTTCCGATTCCGTAACTCCCCAATAAACCCTTTTTGAACGAAAAAACAATTTGGCCCTTGGCAGGTGCCCATAGTCGATATTCCGATTTTACTTTAAGGATTTTGGAGGATCCAGGAGGGTCAAAATTTGTTTTCGTCCAAAAAGACTTTGTTGGGTCATTTCGGAATCGGAAATTTCCCGTATAACACGAATATGATGAAATAAAAGGGTTTTGGAGCAAAACAAAATTCGACCCCATCCCCTATGCCTTTTTTCGCAGGTGATTTTCAAAGTGTCGCCACGGCCACAAAAATTGAGCCATCCGGATGATCCTTGGCTGATTATCGAGTTCATGACAAACTCTTTAAAAAGTTGTAAGTGCAATTTTCTGTCGGACGAACGTGAACGAAGATACAGCATCGCAAAAAGTCGATTTTTCGAGGTTTCGCGATATCCATCGAAATTGGCCATATTGCATTCCGGTGAATTTTAATCCTTTCTCAAGCTCTAAGAGGCTATGTCCATGGCAAATTTCCCATACGACAAGAAAATTATGGTTTCGTTTTCAATTCTTCAGATTTGTGCGACCTTAAGTGGGTAAATCGCAAGGGAAGGAAGCAAGACTTTGTAGCATGGATTTCCCTGGAAGTGTACATACTAGGCCACAAAGAGCTGCATGTTTCAGCTACGTAATGGAACAACTCCAACCGAACGGTCCTGTAAATGTTTTGCCGGTCCGTGAAGGATTCCTGCCGGTGCAATCTAAACATTCTTAGGTAAGCAAATTCGTCGTTGGCAAATTAACATCCGTCGCTAATCACTCTTTCGGTAACGACGTACTTCCGGTTGGATCCATTACAATAATATATACACATATATACGTCTAGGTGTCCATATAAGGGACGACACGAACATCTCGTAGAATCGTCGTAGACTGATGTGCATAATGGGAATCGGTGTGTTTCTCAAGTGCACGCGAGCCATCTAGAGGAAGCATTCCTCGATGTCCTCGCTCGATAACATCGCCCACGAGCACATCATGTATATACATATATAATTTATATACAGGGTAAATTTCATAAGCTGTAACAGACTTTATTTTAAGGTAGATAGAAACATTACAAACAAAAGTTGTAAATATACGTTGGGGATATTTTTAATAGTTTACGAGATATAAGTGTTTTAAGTTGGTCCAATCAGAGCGCGCCGCCCACTCCCGCTCTAGACGTAGAAATAGCAGAGTGTAGGGCGTTACATTTGGGATTGCAAAATCCAGAGCGGTCAATTTTATTTATTATATTATTACGCAGTCATTTTTATTTCTCGGGCATTGACTGCTCTGAATTTTGCCGAGCGCGCCGAGAAGCGTTGGAACCGCCGACTCCCCACCCTAGCAGCTAATGCCTGGGAAATAAAAATGACTGCGTAATAATATAATAAATAAAATCGACTGCTCTGAATTTTGCAACCCCAAATGTAAAGCCCTACACTGTGTTATCTCTACGGCTAGGGAGGGAGTGGGCGGCACCAACGCTTCTCGGCGCGCTCTGATTGGACCAGCTTAAAAAATTGATATCTCGTAAACTATTAAAAATATCCCAAATGTATATTTGCAACTTTTGTTTGTAATGATCCCATCTACCTTAGAATAAAGTCTTGTCACACCTTATGAAATTCACCCTGTATATCGTAACGTGTACGTATATGAGGCACCTTGGATCAAATTTCTCGGATTCTTCGAGTCATACGGTATGGAAGCCGTGAAATAGGAGTTTCGAGAAATTTCCTAAATTCCAAAATGGCGCCCTCGAAAGAGAGAGACCGAGAGATTGAGTGATTAGATTTTATTATACCCCAGCACGCTTTAGGATAATTATCGAAAATGTTACAACGCCCTCAATAACCGAAAAAGAAAAACAAAAAATTTCAGTGAATTTTGTCCAAAGAAGAAAAACAAAAATACAAAGCTTCAAAATACAGAATTCCAACTTAAAAACTAAAATAAAATTAAAACCATAAATTCTCAGAAATTTTGAAATATTTTGGAAACAAATCATTGAAACAAATGGCAATTTAAAAAAAATAGAATCTTAAAAATAAATGAAATAAGTAAAAACTACAATATCTAGATAAAAGTGGCCAATTGATAGAAATGGAGACGTACTTGGCTTACCCCGAGTAAACAAAACGCGAGAGTGTGTCAGCTGGAGAAAATCACACATCACTTGTTTTCTGTGCTTTTAACTAGGAGAAAGGGGGAAAAAGGAGAGTGGCCAAAAATGATGGACGAGCACCGGGAAACAATTTGAAGCTCTCGCGATGACTCGAGCTTCTTTGCGGTTAGTGTGCTATCTATGCAAATTGTTTAAGTGGAGACGAAAGGTTGAGGCCATGTTAAACGTACGAAAGAGAGAATGAGAGAGAATGAGAAAAGAGAGGGGGGAGAAAGGGCGTGCCGATAGTGTCGGGGGCGCGTTAGGCACGACATGCAGCCCTCGTCATCCACCCCACGCCCCTCTTTCTCTTACTCCCCCCCCTCTCTCTTTCTCCCCCCCTCTCTTTCTCTCGCTCTCTCTCTCTCTCTCTCTCTCTTGTTTGCAAACTCCCCGAACAGAAATACTCTTCTCCAACTTCTAGACACCAATATATACGTACTCTCTCTCTCTCTCTCTCTCTCTCTCTCTCTCTCTCTCTCTCTCTCTCACCCTATAGATAGGTACATAAGTGGAATACCAGTAAATATATATAAAGATATTTAAAAATACACGCAAATGCACGGTTGTAAAACCAGAGACGCGAAGAAACGAAATAATTCGATGCAATGAATTAATTAAATTAGGAAATACACATTTTATAATTTGTTGATAAATTGTTGTATTGTTGTTTTGAAAAATTTATAATTTTTACAATTATTGTAATCGATTGAAATTCGTCTCGCGATGATTCGAATCAACTTCCTAATCGCATATTTAAATAATAACATTTATTCATTATTATTAAATAATTATGATTTATAAAACAAATATTTTCATCATAAAAAAAAAAGATCAATAATTACGATTGTATAAAATTTACTTAAAAAATTGATACTTTGCTCGAAAACAAAAAGAAAACAATTATCATTATTATTATTTAATTACAATTTGCAAAATTAATTTTGTAGCAATAAAATAATGAAAATTTCGAATTTATTTTGAATTATAAACGAGAGAAATTGAATTTCAAAAGTTATTCGTGTACAATATGTGTGTAGGAAGAGGTTTTGTGTTACAAGGAGGAGGGGTGGGTAACGTTATCCACAGTCGGGGGACTCTGCGTGCGTCCGACTTCATTCATGAGGCCGACAACAGGTATTTCCGATAGGGTCGCTACCGGGCACCTCCTGGTGCCTCCTCCTCTTTCACTCTTCCTATATCCTATTCTTGTCTCGTTTCCCCCCTCCCTCTCTTCCACCTCCCTCCCACCATTCCTACCTCTTTCTCCCTTCCTTCCTCTCTCTCTCCTCCCCCCCCCCCTCTCGCTCCCTCGCCCTCTCACACTCTCTCTCTCGCTCTCTCACCCTCTCTCACTCTCTCTCTATCACTCCGGATGCAAAACGTCTCGGTGAAACGTGAAGCGTATAATACCGTTGCCAAAGTCCGTTATTAATTCGACGTAATTGGTAGCAGCACGAAAAATCATTGAATAATTGAACAATGTTTTTTGGGAAGGGGGAGGGGAGGGGGCTAGGTTACGAGGATACACGCGATAACGGAAATTAGCAGTGCTCGAATTAAAACCGTACGAAAATAGCTCGGTTCGTCGAGAACGAGTGGTTCTCATTAATAGACGAGTCGTTAATTATTTTCAGCGAAGGAACATCGTTGATTGAAATTTGATTTTAATCGTCGTTTAGGAAAAAATTTGTATTTTTTTTTTTTTCAGAAATAACATTTTTTTTTATTTAATTAATTTATTTTTTAATTCGATTATTTTTTTGGTTTAATTAGCGCTATTTTTAATTATTTAATTTTCGATTCGATTCGATCGATCGATTGTGAGGTCGATTCGATTCGATCGATCGATTTTGGGTTCGATTCGATTTTTAGGTTGACTATTCTCCGCGCGTCGTTGTCGGAGTATAAAAAAAAAACAAAATAAAAGGGTGAAAGGGAAGAAGGAGAGGCGCCGGAAAACGATCGAGTCACAGAGCCAAATACGCGACGCCAAACTTCCGTCCTAACAGGAAATTGTTAAGTGTCGACACCGATCGACCATTCGCGGTCGAACTAGCCACCGTGATTGAGTCAACAGCATTTTCGTCACGTCTCTCAAACTAACAAAAATCAATCCCATTCAAAAATAATTTTTTTTTCGAAAATTAAAAAATTCTTCCTTAAAATAAAATCGAATTAAAGGAACAAAACAGAAATCAAAATCACCAATAAAATTCAATAGTAAATTACCTAAATGAAATTAATTCTTAAACTCGTTCGAATGGAATTAAAATAAATTTTGTTTCACGTCGAATAAAAAACAATTTTAATTATTTATTAATTTTTTTTAACATATTTTTTTCCCACCAACATGGAATGCACCACCGTTCTCGTTCCAGGAAAGAAAAGCTCCAACGCAAAATGGAACGTAGGAGTAAGAAAAAAATGGCGCCCTTAGTGAAACGTACGATCGCGTGAAAAAATTCAGCCGAGAGTTTTTTATTCGTCTCGTTAAATAAATGTTTCACTAAATAACTCGTATTGTACGTTTATATATATATAGCAAAATTATACAGTTGGCACAGCAGCCAGATTTTTTGTTCTCAACGTGCAAAGGTCGGACGCTTCCCTAATGCCGCACGCACGTGAGAACGTCCACGATGTAAACAGAACACGAAACGAAACGAAACGATACCATATGCAGATATACAGGGTGAATTTCATAAAGTGTAAGAAGACTTTATTCTAAGATAGATGGGATCATTACAAACAAAAGTTGCAAATATACATTAGGGATATTTTTAATAGTTTACGAGATATGAATTTTTAAAGTTGGTCCAATCAGAGCGCGCCGAGAAGCGTTGGTACCGCCCACTCCCTCCCTCGCCGTAGAGATAGCACAGTGTAGGGCGTTACATTTGGGATTGCAAAATTCAGAGCAGTCAATTTTATTTATTTTATTATTACGCAGTCATTTTTACTTCCCAGGCATTGGCTGCTAGGGCGGGGAGTGGGCGGCTCCAACGCTTCTCGGCGCACTCGGCAAAATTCAGAGGATTCAATGCCCGAGAAATAAAAATAACCGCGTAATAATATAATAAATAAAATTGACCGCTCTGAATTTTGCAATCCCAAATGCAACGTCCTACACTGTGCTATCTCTACGTCTAGAGAGGGAGTGGGCGGCGCCAATGCTTCTCGGCGCGCTCTGATTGGACCAACTTAAAACACTTATATCTCGTAAACTATTAAAAATATCCCAAATGTATATTTGCAACTTTTGTTTGTATTGATCTCATCTACCTTAAAATAAAGTTTGAGACGCGTTATGAAATTCACCCTGTATATTTGTTTACCAGAAAAAGGTTAGAGAACTCCAACGATTGCGAGTGTCCGAGGGACGTGAAGGGCGAAGAAAGGTCAAGGCACCCTCGAGGCAATGAAGATTGGCTTCTTGCTCGTAACGGTTGGTATAAATAAATCGACGTCTAGGAAGAAAGAAAGAAAAAAGACAAAAGAAAATTATTTTTAACAAAACAAAAATTACCAACGGACACGGTTCGCCTCGTGCCAGTTTGTCCCGTCGAATTATTAAATCGATTCTGGGAGACCCGAATTTCCCGACGGTGCAGGAAAAAGAAGGAAAACGAGGAAAGAAACAAAGTTTGGAACGAAAAAACTTTTTTAAAAGTTTGTTTAATTACCAAATTTTTAATATTTATTTATTTTTTTCTTCATTGTCGAGAGGGACGTTGATTTAGCCAACGGTGAATAAAAACGTGAATTGGATATTTAACAAATATTTGAAAAATTTTCAAAATTTACAAAAGTGAGAAGACAATTTTTTTTTCAAATTTTTGAGCAACAAGATTTTTCACAAATTTTATTGGTTTATTTTCAAAAACTTGTGCAAACCAAATTTAGAAAATTTAGAAAACTGAGAACACAATTTGTTTTCAAATTTTTGACCATGAACAAAATTTTCGACAAATTTTATTAATTTATTTTGAATATTAGCGTAAACAAAATTTAGAAAATTGGGAAAAATCAGAAAGTGGACAATTTTTTCAAATTTTTGAGCACAAACAAAATTTTATTCATTTATTTTGAAAATTCCCGTGACAAAAATTTCCAAAAAATGAGAAACAATTTTTTTTAGATTTCTTTTTCCCAAGGAAAATTCGCTTTTCCATGAACTCGACTATCTCGCTCTTGAGCTCGTCGACGAGCGTCGCGAAGAATCGGGAGAAGGGAGAGGAGATAAGAAAAAAAAAAGAAAAAGCGAGCGTTGCGCGAAGTTAACTTTCGGAAAACGGGCGTGCTTCGGTTCGTACTTATAACGAGAAGCGAGCCTTTCCGCGTTTCGAACGCGTTTCTGCGTTCCCCCTCGTTCCACACGATGGAACGGACACACTCTTTTCCATTCTCTCTCTCTCTCTCTCTCTCTCTTTCTCTCTTTATACATATATCGACCCGTTGCCCAACGTGTTGTTTTCACCGCCGTCGTAAAACCCGTGCAATCACGACTCGAATTTAATTATCCTGTTCTATCGATTTTCCCTTAAAGAAAAAACAACCAAAAAAAAAAAGAAACCAGAAAAAAACAACGATTTTTCTCTCAATAATGTTCATATGTAAAATAAATTTTTACCACAAATTTTATAAATTCATTAAGCGATTAATAAATCACCATTGACAATTATCCAAACGATAATTCGAATTTTTTAATTGTAAATAAAAAATTATAAATTATGTTATAATATTAATTAATATTATTAAATGTTATCGATCGGATCAACGAATAACGTAAATTGTAATTTTTTATTTATATTTGAAGAATTAATAATAATATTAATTAAAATTATTTATATTATTTATATTAATATTAATATTAATTAATATTATTAAATTTATAAATCAGATAAAATATAACGAATAACGTAATTTGTCATTTTTTATTTATATGTAAAAAATTAATAATAATATCAATTAAATTATTTATTAATATTTATTATTATTATTATTATTATTATTATTATTATTATTATTATTATTATTATTATTATTATTATTAATATTATTATATCAATTAAATTATTTATTAATATTAATTAATATTATTAAATTTATAAATCAGATAAAATAAAACGAATACCGTAATTTGTCATTTTTTATTTATATTTAAAAAATTAATAATAATATTAATTAAAATTATTTATACTATTTAGATTTATAATATTAATTAATATTAATATTAATTAACAAGATTCCCAAGCAAACGTTATATTGGAAATAAAAAAAAAAAGATGAATCGAACGTTCAAATTTTTTTTCCAATGACTCATCGACGAGTTCGATATCCTTTGTGCCAAAAATAGCGGTTTCCCCACCCTTCAGCTTCGCCGATAAGCTAGAGTGCAATGCGTCGAATAAAAGTGGTGGGGGCAAGGAAACCGGGGGGGGGGGGGGGGGGCTATAGGGATCATGTCAAAAACAGACACATTACGAGTAGAGAGCGCTGCAGTAATCTCAATAACAGAACCTTTAGAGTACGTATAAATAATGTAGCTTTGAGAGATGAAGAGAGATAGAGCGAAAGATATGGAGAGAGAGAGAGAGAGAGAGAGAGAGAGGTTAGGAAAACCACGCGCGCCCATGCACGAGTTACCCCGCGCTGGCTCGAGCGAATATCCTCTCGCATTTCAATCACGTTAAAATTCTCGCTCTCCTCCCCTCCCCTACTCCCGTCTTCCGCATCGTTCTTACTCTCGCCCACCCCATCAACGGAAGAAGGGGGGGGGGGGGGGGGGCACATTACGTCGCACGCAAGAAAAGACCATTTCACTATTTATAAACCGTCGAGTTCCCTCCGCTCGTGTACCACTTTTCCTTTTTGCTCTCGCGACGAAACACGGACGAGCTATAAAACATCTGCGAACGAGTCGGAACGCAAGAAGGGAGAGTAACAAACTCTTACTGCAACGATTGCGGCACGAGAGGTTCGAGGCAGAAAAAAAAAATCGCGAAAATCTGTAAACAATTACGAATAGTACGAAAATACGTGGTTTATTGTTAATTATTAATATTTGTGAAGATTTGTTTCATCTTGGAGAATGAGAGAATTTGTTCGTAACATAGAGTTGCGTCAATTGGAAAATTGATGAAAAAAGAAATTTTGTAATTCGAGAAAAAAAAGATAGATGGAGACACTGACACTGACGCGGTATTAATTTCGAATTTTCATCGATCGATTTTGCACAGTCGAAATGTCAAAATTGTAAATTTACCGACGGGTAATATTTTTCCGGAAATATTTCGGAGAATTTTAGCGATACAGAATTATAGAGAAAAAAAAAATATCAACACTTTGATTATATCCAGAGATACACAGGATTGGAACTCTGTAATATGGACTTATCTCCAAATCCTCGAAATCTTATCGTATCGTGAAAAGAATAATTGAGAAACGAACTATCGAGTTTGATTACGAATAATTCTCACACTGAGGTTTCACGAACTTTTCCATTAATTCCTCTCCGGTAAACAAACAAAAATCTAGCCGTATATATGTATAATACACTTATAACAGAAATTATAAAATAGTCAAGATCTTGAATTTACTGGACGAATCGTTCGCTCACGTCCCAATCGAGTTCTCATTTGCACACACAAAAAAAACGAACTGGTTTGGACGAGACATTCAGCTGTTTCGGTCTTTATCACGGTCTCCCAGGGATCTTGACCTTGGCAGAGACAAGCTCATCGCAAAGAGAACGAGAGAAAAGCCGCGCAGGAAACATTCCACGAGCGCAGAATGAACACAAAACAAAAGGGACGCCATGACAGGTGAGAGAAAAAAAAGAACATCTTTCCCTGTCAGAACATTGCAGACGACGGTGCCGCGTGCGTACAGCTTCTCTCTCTCTTTCTCTCTCTCGCTCGCTCGCTCGTACCCCCGGTGGTTCGAAAAAACGGGAGAAACGACCCGAGCTCGAATGTGACATTTGTACTCACCGGAAAACGCGGTTATCTCGTTGAGTTTCGATGCTGATCAAATTAACACTGTGTTCGTATATTCTCGCATCGTTCCACTATCAATTTGACTATCGGTACATTCACTTCACCACCGCTATTTAACAGAGAAACAACCGACGATAGAAGAGACCGACGCGGTGTGCAAGTGTACTCTCTCTCTTCGTGCGGTGAGAATCGCGGCCATACCGTATCGCAGCGCTACGCCGACTGCCCCTCTAACAGTCGGACGGCAAACTACGGAGCCCCGTGTACATTCGCTGTCAAAACTTTTTTTCTCTTTTAGTTCCCATCGAGACACACATATACAATATTATTGTTCGCGATGTTGCGCATGCATTGAAAAAAAATTCGAGTCGATCGAGTTTGTATATTTGACGCAATTTCGTGGTTGGAAATAAGGGAAGAAGTAATAGCGAGGGAATGAGTCGAGTGAGTTCTGGCGCGCTTTCTTCGGTGAGAAACGAGGGTTGGAGTGGGGGGCGCTCGAAGAAGTGGCAATGAGTGAGTAACACGTATAGCGTGTATATAGCGATAGGGGGAAAAGGAAATGTTCACTTGAGACCATATTTAATATTATGTCTGTACAAAAGTATTCTATGTTGTATAAATATTCTTGGGTATTTATACACGTTTGGAATTAAAAATTGAGCTACATATTTACATATAGACGTATAGTTATAGAACTAGGGGAACGTTCGGATTGCCAAATAACTGGGTTTCCGGTTCATTTCCGGCCAAGGCTAAATGGAGAAACGGATTAATCCCGATCGGTCCGAGATTTCTTTTCTCTATAGGTACAAGCACCATCAAAAATTTACAAATAACCGTTTATTTCATTTTCTTGGCGTAATGATTTTCTAGTTCCAATAGCTTGCTGTCCAATTCTGCGGTCGAGTAGGTCTGAAAATAAAGAAAGAAAAAATGGAAAAATGTTGCTTTCGCGTTTCATGTGTTAATGTCTCACGGTGCTTGGGACATGTGGCATTTTAGTTTCTCCTCGACATACGTGCAACTGGCACGGTTTGGAACGATTTTCGAAATGGCCAGTTGAGAAATTTGCGACTGGAAATGAATGATGGCGATGATTGTCGCGAGATACTTACCGTTTAGCTTTCCAGCCCAAATTTAACCGCGAAAAAGACATAGGGGCATGTAAAAACATATAGGTATATATTGTTATGTATATACCCGTCGCATGCCGTTGGGACATAACTGTAAAGGCGAATTGTGCTGCCAAAGGAACAAAGTTCGACAGTGATCGTTGACCCTATTTCTCGATGCACATGATCGTATATCCATATTGATATAATGTATAAATATGTAGCGTATGCAAAGGTTCTGCTCGTTCAAACAGGAGGTCTCTTACCCTTTTGCGAACTTGCTTCCTAGAGCTTATCCTGCCATCGGCTCCATCCGGTACCTGTAGATAAAATATCGATAATTTATTTGACTATATTTTATTTTGCAGAAACAAATTATTGCTTCGCAACGACAAGAGTCGTTCTAGGCTTCTTACCCAAAAATCTTTGTACTCCGGGGAGACGCTCTCGAGATGAAGAATACGATCCTCGATAATTTTTAAACGCTCGTAAACGTCCTTCGGTACGGGTTTAGTAATACCCAGATATTTTTCAGTCAGCTCGAATCGCTCCTCGATAGCTGGATATTCCGCAATTTCCGTTGAATCTCTGCTTGATCTTTTTGTCGTTTCGGCGAATAACATGAGAGGATCCATCGTTTGAGGTCCTCGAGAGTTTAATACTCTGTGAACTTTAAGAATTTTTGATTTTGTAGAAAGCATTTTATTGTTTCATGTTTGTAGATGATAATTTTTGTACCTTTTACGTGACTTTTTGAATCTTTTCTGTGTATGAGAATAGCATCGACTCTCGCACAGGAATCTTCGCAATCGTCGCTTAGATACCTGCAGGAAAATTAAAGAATAATTGAAATTAAAAATAATCGTTTTTATTATTATTATCAATTAGTTTTAATTACCTATGGCTGCAGAATTCTTGAACGTTGACAGCGTTGACCTGCGATCGTTTTCTAGCTATGAAAGATTCGATTCTCTTGTTAAGTTCCTCGCTGTCAGCTCGTATTTGCACTTGGCTCGGATCGACGATGACACGATCGCAATTTATCTCTGAATCGGAATCCTCCTTCTCCTCGGATTTTTGGCTCTCGGCTTTAGGTTTGTTTTCAAGCCAATAAAAGCAAAATGGTAAAAATATTTAATTAACGAACAAAGTTAAACTTCAACGATTTATTCAATAAAGAATCATGCTTAAAGGAAAAAACAATGAAATAGAATATTTAAAAAATAACATCAATGCGTTATGTATACAAGTAGTAAAAAAATCACTATTTACTCGTTGCCCAAGGACACTCCTTATTTTCCTTCCACTGGGGATCGGCGTTCTCATAAATTTCTTTTTTCCAAATTGGAACTTTCGCCTTCAGCGTGTCAATGATGTGTTCCACCGCTCTGAACGATTCTTGCCTATGAGGCGACGAAACTGCTATTACTACACTAGCTTCCAAAACCGGGACTTCACCCAGACGATGATAAATTGTAATATGCTGGACGTTCCACTTGGACCGTACTTCTTTGCATATATTCGACATTTCTTTTAACGCCATTGCGTCGTAAGCTTCGTACTCGAGTTTGACGACTTTTTTATCCTCAAAATTGTCTCTCGTGGTGCCGATGAATGTGGATATCGCCCCGCAACCAGCGGATACCACTGAATCTATAATATCGTCGATTTGAAGCTTTTCACGCTGCAGCTTAACAACATCCCGGGGAGTCTCCATGTTTCTATCCTAAAAACAATTGAAATTCCATCAATATATCTCAAAAGACCAATTTAAACAAAAGTAATAACAATATAAAGACACAGTACCTCCGCTAAGTGGTGGAATAACAGCGATCTCGTCACCCTCCTTCAAATTAAGCAGAGCCTCCCTATCGACGAATTCTTCGTTCACAGCGACAATTAAAATGTCACGAAGACTGTCCAAACCAAACTGTTCGATCACTCTATCAACGAGTTCTGCATACGAAACTATTCTCCTTACGCTTATCGTGGATGCGCTGACACCTGACAATTCCCTCGCTTTTGCAAAGAAGACAATTTTGAGGTTACAACCGTCGTGACTGTTGCCACCGTCATCCATCACGAATAATTGTCGTCTCGTGACAATCCAGCAATGATATATAGGACCCCAACATCGTTACGACTAAAGCACGGTAATCATGAAAAAATACAAAAAAACAAATCACCGGAAATATTACGTAATTAATACGTACTTATCGTTTAAAGTGGATGACATGGATTAAACACAACCGCATCGAGGTTATGTCAGCCTGCTGACAAACAACGCGCGTCACGTGGTGTCTCTCGCGTAAGGTTACGTTCGACTTCCGTTAATGGCGGACGAGTCTAGTCAAGCCGAGGTTGGAATACTCTCGCGTTACTGGCTTGACTCGCGTAGTGATGACGTACGAGATGATTTAGCCAGCCGGCGCCTGGTTCGAAGAGAGCTCTAGTCCGAAATGTGCAGTGTTAGAGGTGTATAGCATAGCGCAGCACGGCAGAACGGGGGATAATCAGGTCAGATGGGAAATAGGGTCATCGGGAGAAGGAAGCGCGTTTCAATCGACCCGTGCGCTGCTGCCTCCGTTGCTGCTCATTGTTGCTGAGAGAGGGAGAGAACGGGCGACAGAGAGGTTTGAATACTTCACTCACACACACACACATATATATATATATACACACTACCCATAAAATATTGCACCTCTTCTTCCCACCATCTTACTAATAATAACCAACGATAAAAACAATAATAACAATAATGACACAGACATTGCTTTTATAACGAATAATTACAACATCACTTACACAAACATAAACCGTCTGAAAATAAAACTCGTAACATGCCAAATTCGAAATTATTTATCGCAACTAATACGACCAATAGGGAAACACACGTACGTAACACGCACACAGACACGAGCATCGCACGCCTCTAGCGGCTGGTAACTCCTACGACACACACGCCTCATCGTCTCGAGGAGCGCTTAGAACGCAATAGAAAATAAATTCTCGAGTCGTATATACAGCGAGAGGAGATAAAGACAATACTAATCTTGCGCAATCAAACAACAAATATATAGGTGTATATAGGTATGAATATATATATATATATATTTTTTTTTTCCATTCCTACATATATATATATATATGTGTGTATATGTAGGAATGGAATCTCAACGACACTTGTACGCATCTTATAGACTCTTACGAATGCATACCTTTCATAGTCGTCAATGTCATTGCATACACATTACACAAATCCTTTCCATCGATTTTACACATTAGGAATTGATACGAACCGTGGACTGAGTTAGACATAGCGTGTTCACGAAGTTTAGAGGCATTCAGCTTCGTGATAAATGTCCTTGGGGATAAGAATTCAAAGACTACACGTATTACAGTAGTGCAGAGATCACATATGTGTGTATAACCTCATATCTATACACAGTAAAAATACACGCGTTCATGGGCGCATGCGCGCGCGAGCCAACGAGAGCCAAGTGTGAGGTGGTTGACGACGCGGAGGTGGTGGGGGGGAGACGAGAGATTCGCTCTCGTCGCGCGGGAGTGGGGGGGGGGGGAGAGGGAGATGCGTAGACTCGGCGGCAAATCTCGCGCAGACTAGAAAATAATGCATATGGGGAATGCGATGTTCCGTGGTGAGTAGTCTCGGGCCGTTGCGGAGTGTATATTATAGGGAGACCGAGCACAGCTCGGCTGTGGGGCAAGGACGTCGTCCTCGTACGGTTTAAAGGGGCTCTGGCTGAGAGTATGTCGTACATACACGCGCGTCTCTATACAACACTGTATATATAGATATATATTTCTAGTACCAGTACTCCCTTCCAGTTGCGCAATCAAACGGCGCCGTGTAACCGTCGCTTCTCGCTGTTACCCGGCCGCTCCGCTGGGCGCAACTCTCGCACACCGGACAGCTGCTGCTCTCTGTACTCTACCGGTGGTAATACGTACTAATACCAATATCTACTTCTCCGCGTCACCATCTGTTATGTATGCGTTTTCTATGATACATCGTCCATTACGTACGCAACGTACATACGAGTAAGAATGTTTTTTTTTTTAAAGTATGTGTAGCGAATGGATAAAGCGTATAAAGAGTAATGAAATAGTCGTCCATGAGTCGTAAACCGGTCGGCTAGCTCCGAGACGATCGTTCGTTCTAACCATGTAACCCAGCGCGTCTTTGGATGAGTCCCGCGAGGTAAAAACATTTTTTTCTCTCTCCCCCCCTCCCTCGCTCCGTTCCCATGCAAAAGTGTGCATTTCAGGCCCGAGGTACGTTCGATGCGCGCGCACGATGACGCAACCGTGTAAACGCATTCGGAGATTTTCGTTCCGTGCGAAAAACTTCGCGGAAAAGAGAAGGATTCACGGCGTGTGAGAAATTTCTCTCGTTGGGGCTAAAAGTTGTTTTTTTTTTTTTTAATCGGGATGAAACGGAGAGCGTTAATGTCAGAGACAACGCGAAGTGCGAGATGTCTTGGCGAACGGATATTCGCGTGAGTTCTTTATCGACAATTTTGATCTAAATATTTTTAGACGTTTATAAATAATTATAATTCCGGTTCACGAGGTGAAACTGAACGCTTTAACGCTACCTATATACACATATATATAGATGTGTGTGTGTGTGTGTATTAACTGTATTGAAATGGCATTGAATATTTAAGTATCGAGGCTAGAACTCGTTCGCACAATTGATCGTGATCTCCTGTGCGTACAATCGCGACGAACGATGAAAGAAGTCAACTGCACGATCTTGTTTTTTTGTTCCTTGCAAGAGAGACAACTATCACACGTGTCTGTGTGTGTGTGTACGTCCGTAAAGCGACAGTGGAGAGCGATTGTCGATCGTTTCTTTTTTTTCCCTCGTCCTCCATTTCCATTTCTCGCTGTAGACTGCTTTTTTCTTCTTCGACTCGTTGCTTCTTTTTTTTTCTCTCCTTCTTTTTCAATATACAACTCGACGCGAGATCGGGCACGGAGAGGTCGGTCGTCGAGTGACGGGAAATCGAGGAGCGAGTCGATGCTACCGCCGCCTGGTGGCATGTTCGAGAAGTATTAGGTGGTGCATTAGTACCGTCTACGCACACGGACGCAGAGACACACAGCATACTTACATATTGTGGTATATAGATATACAAAATTAGCAAGTATTCAGCGAACGAGCTAGGTGTCGTTGCACGCGCTATATCTATATCCTCCATTTTCACATACATTATGATTATTTGAAGCGTTGGAGCGGTAGGGAAAAAATGCCCGAGGAGAATTTTTTGTTGTGCTTGTAAACGACGGCATTGCGACAGCGAGCGACGAAACGACCCAAAAATACGGTGACATCCCTTTTTATTCATCGACGTGTTTGGACGACATCGGACTTTACCAGGCAGTAGTAGTTTTTCTTTCTTCTTCTTTTTTTTTTGTCTTCGGTTCGTTCCCCTTCGTGTTAATATATATATATCCATAAAGGAATGAGTGTCGAGGCATTCTCGGTATAGTCAGCCTTCGCAGTACTTTCATTGAAGACTGAAAATAAAACAAAGATTTATTTCAAATGAATTATTTGTTTAGATGACGAAATGATACTTTTCGAGGACTTTGGTGCATTATGTCTTATCGGGCGGGCGGGTCAAATGACTCAACCTTGTTTTGAACGTTATATATACACAGATATAGATATATAGATATATATGTGTATATGGGAAAGAGAAAGGGCGATAGGCAAATGCCATTATCGGCCTCGGTCGTTGATACGCGATATCTTTGCCGATCTCTAACGAGATACGTAGTAACTCATTAAGCACTCGAAACAATTACTCACGGAGTTTCGATTTGCGTGAGTAGAGAGAATATTATTTCTTCGTACGACATAGATATAATTTTTCCTATGCAAGCGTTTGCTAGCTTATGTAGAACAACGTAACGTTAACGTGACTTGATCAAGATTAGCCGCATCGATTCACGCTCATTTACGGATTTCATTCTAATTACATCCACGAACGATAATTAATACAAAAAAACATATTTCAAACATGATTTAAAACAATCGATTAACGATACTTAAAAATAATGAGTCTCGTTTAAATATAATTATTTACATAAAAATAAGCGCAGTTTATTGGAAGAATAATTTGCCTAGATAATCGATTAATTTTTCAATATTTTTCCTATTTTACTAAATTCTTTTTGACCTGATATAATTTACAAAATAAAGAATGGCTTGATTTTCGTTTTTCAATAGTGATATTTTCTTTGATTCGCGTTTATATTTATTCTAAATTATTATTATACTGTCTACGTAGAGAAAGAAAAACGTAGACAGTAATTGTTTGCTATAGACGATTTCATGATGGACGTGGCGACGGATCTCGCACGATCATTATATAAAAATATAATTCATTTGTGTCACGGTCACGAGCGTTATTTTCGCAATTTTGCACTGCGTACTGTATATTGAGAAAATATATGACAACTGTAAACTCTTTAACCAACATCCGCGACTGATCCAATTAATCTGACGCTTCGTTTTCTCTCCTTCTATTTTATCTGTATAATACACCCATGTATACATACATATCTATATGTATCTCTGTGTGTGTGCGTTGATTCTCACTGTAATCATTTTTATATCAATCCTGAGCCACTTGCAAGAATGGACTCTGACATTTTTTTCCACACCCGGCGACATGCATAATACAAACATACTTATGCGGGTATTACCGTAAAGGAATCATAGTCGTATGGGCGACGTCGTCGTCGTCTATGTATAGATGCAATCAAGGTCCAACGTTTCTATAGCGTAACTCGGGCTGTGTGTCGTAGAACGAGCGATCGATTGTTCTAAGCTTCTACAGCGCTCGGTTAAGAAGTCGATATATACATATACATCATTAGTCACATTTAAAACGTAGAACAGTCATAAATGCGATGATTCGGTACGACTCATGGATCGATGGAACGTTTAACCCCTGTGGAAAACAAATAAGCGTTAATTTCGAGGTTCGTTGAAAGTTTGGAGAAATAGAATTTCTCAAGAGGATAGATAGGAAGTTAGGTTAAGTACAACAGACCGATGTAGATACATGTGGGAAATGCAGTGGTGGTACGAGCATACGTCACATTTGACGAGAAGGTCGTCTCACTTTGCGTTGGCGAAACAACAAAAAGTTGTACTCGTCGTCCATCCGAGGATAAAATCATTATCGCCTAACTCAATTTTGTACGGTCGAGGGAATGCACGCCTTCAGCCATCGATCGACATTTTTCTTTCAGCCTTTTGGATTATGTTATCGCAGTTTGCGTATTGCATATATACGCCACGTTTAATATTTACGTAAACTCCTTGGTTAGTCATCTTCTGGATGAGACGTTGAAAACGTTGAACAACTTTGCATCATCGTTAATACGGAAATTCCAATACGCACAATAATAATTGTACGTTACGTAGTGAAGATATGCGCGTATAAATATCGATAACTCATCGACCAATGGCGCGAGCGGCGCCCCTAGCGGCGAGATCGTGTAACTGCCCGATGTCACGCGCAAGCGCACTCTGACGTGTGATCAACGTAAGTGTAATTTACCGCCGTAAATGCCTCTGCGCAGTCGCGCCTGAATAATTCGCAAGTTTTTTATTTCTGTATTTTTTCTTTCCATCGTTTGCTTCTTTTTTTCTCGTTCGTTCCTCATCGCGAGATGAATAAGTGTCATAGTTTGTATATCTGTATACGCAGCTGTCGAACGACGTGTCGGAGAATTGTGAACGTCGGTGATTATTACACGCTCGATTCCAACGCTGCACCTACCCGGACGACATAACTATACTAGTCAATCGCAATAAACACTTCCTGGGTGTTGTTGGTGAGCGAATAGCAAACGAGCTAAACGCGCGAGGTTAGAAACTCCGACGGATACGTTCACGTACGCAGCGACTCGCCACTGAGCGTGGCCACGTTCGAAACTAAAAAAAAAAAAAACGTTGAACGTGAGAAAATAATTATCGATCGCGAAGGATAAAAATTCGTAATTTATATGAATCTTTGAGAAATCAATATTACCTTCTAACTTCGGACCAAACAAAAAAAAACAACGGTTACATTTTTAGTTCACATTAGTGACGCACCGATGGCGCTGCTCGAGGCGAATAGAGCGAAGTCTATCTATATACATATACACAACGCTTTCGGTTACAAAATCCAGTCGAGAACGTTTCACCTGTACACTACGCTATTCGAGACTAAATACACGAGGGATTTGTACAATCCCATCTGCAATTCTATACCAATCCCTTACCCGTAATGTAACACACACTCCGATCTTTTTGCGGGAAAGAAAACGCCGAGTTCAAATGTCGGATTTGTGGGAGAGAGATGAGAGATATGGCGAGAGGTAGAGAAACGTGGTTAACCTTTTCGTTGTCCGACGGTTACGAATACGTTTATACGTGTAATCCTCCATTAAACGGTATCGTATGTAACTGTCTAATAATATATAAAGTTTAAAGGCAAAAGTTTCTCCTTTCTTACAGACTCATTAGACCAATGCGAGAAGTAATAAAGGTTGGAAAGTTCGTTAAGTGGGCAATGAGCGAGGTATAATGACGATAATAAGAGACGAAACGAAGTGTTACAGTTATCGTCTGCACTTTCGTCGTGCACACGTTAATGAATAAACAGAGCGAGTACGTGATACATCGTTCCATGTATGTTTTTACTCTAAACAACCCAACACTTATGGAGGCAAGATACATATACGTATATATACTTACATCTATATACATAAAGATGATATAGAGATAAAGATAAGAGTGTGTATAGCGAAAGATCGTTCGCTCTGAATCTTTCTATCCATCGAGGAAAAGTGCAAAGATGAAAACGAGAATATGAGAGGAAGAGTGGTTCTTGTCGCTTTTCCTTCTATCCCTCTTCCCCCTCCACTCCTTACCCACGTTCTCCGAGGATGTCGAAGTAATGCTCTTGAGAGAGGTATCACTGCAAGGTCTTTCGTCTTCTTCTTCTTCTTCCTCTTTCTTCTTGCATGGATCGTCTCATTCGCGTAATAAAGAAGACACACTTCTCGAGTGAGATAGCGCGAGAGAGAGAGAGAGAGAGAGAGAGAGACGACGGACGAACGGCGTTTCTAATCGCTCATGTGTGCCCGCGCCCACGTTCCCTCGTGTGCCATCGCGCGAGGTGACGACGAAGCTGCCCTCCGTGAAAGAGAGATGTCGGGCAGGGAAGGGGAGGTGGGGAGGAGAGGGGATACAGCGGTGCGCGCGCATCTCGCGTATTGTGTCACCGAGTGGGGAGGGAGAGAGCGTTGAGGAGTGGGGGAACGGGGCTTTATGCAAGTCTCTCGACGAGGCGTCAGCAGCGCGGCCTCGTTGCACTCATCGTAGCTTGGCTACGGCCCTGGGCAACGAGGTGTACTGGTAAAATACACGACGA
Organism: Netelia fuscicornis; assembly: GCA_946811545.1. Classification (NCBI taxonomy): domain Eukaryota; kingdom Metazoa; phylum Arthropoda; class Insecta; order Hymenoptera; family Ichneumonidae; genus Netelia; species Netelia fuscicornis. The sequence continues at coordinate 2,981,408 of OX328012.1, read as the reverse complement.
TCCCCCGTAACCCCTCTTTTCTAACGATAGAAAACCGAGAGAGAGATAGAGCGAGTGGTGGAAGAGGCGAATATCAGAGATACGTTGCGAGAGTGGATGAGCCATAGGTCGCGAGCGAGGGGCGCGAGAGAGGAACGAATTGATAGAGGGAGCGAGAGGCTTTGAGCAGGAAAGAGAGATAGTGCTATGAGCGAGGAACGGAGATGGCGCTACGAGCGTTTAAACGAGTGAAAGAGAGAGAGAGAGGAGAGACCCATCGGGTAGCAAACCAGCTGGTTGGCAAGGGAGCCGCGAGCAGTCGCCAGTGAGACGCGGCAGCCCGCGAGCCGTTCCGTGTCGTATCGTCCTCTTTCTCTCTCTCTCTTTCTCTCCCGCGCGCACATATATACATATACATATGTATATATACACACATGTATATATACCGTATTACCGTTGTTCACACGTCGGGACACGCGCCGTATTAAAGCAAAAAGAGCAAACGTAAACAGAAAAAAAAATAATATTTAAAATTACGCCCGTCCTAGGATCGTCGTTGTTTCGTTTCCGGAAGAGATTATGAGCTCTCGACCGCGACGATCATAACCTTCGATTTGGCCAGTTTCTTTTTTCGTTTCCTTCTTCTTTTTTTTGACGCGTCTGCTTAACGTGCGCGGGGTGTGCGTCGTGTCTGTGTGCCGTTTGTGTGTGTTTCGTGGCCGATTATTCTCAGAGAACAAAACGGCGGTAGTATTACCAATACCACCGTCCAAACGTATAGAGAGAGCTTGTGCGTTATATAGATACGTGTAATACGGGGGAGATCGCTCGCGCTCGCGCAATAAGTGTCAACCTAACCAACTAACCCACCGCCGCACCACCACCACCTACACGACCGCGACGCAAACTCTGCGCGCGCGGTAAAGCTCTCGAGGGCACCACCAGGCTCTCGGACAGCCAGCAGCAGCAAGTTGCTGCAACGAGAGAGTTTTGGTTTTAAATCAGTTTTAAAAGGGGGGAGAGGAAGAGGAAGAGTAGGAGGAGGAGGAGGAGGAAGAAGAAGAGGAGGTGGAGGAGAGCGCGAGACTGTGAGAGACTTTGCGCGTCTTCCTCTCGTTTTTCGGTGCGTGCGTGTGTTTTGTTGTGTATGTTTTTGTGCGCGGTTTCGTGCCACCGACTGTCCCCCCCCACCCTTAAGCCGCCCCCCCTCCTCGCATCCCCATCATTGGACCTAGTTAAGAACCAAATCCCGCGCTCACTGATATAATTATACGTATATATATATATACATGTATATACATTTTTTCCGTCATACGTTATTTTTCGTGGCTCGTCGGTTATACACCACCCCGTGTGTTTTCTCCGTGAGATAAATCGCAGTGCTCCGTGTGTGTGTCCTCTCTCTCTTAGTGTGTATGTGTGCGCTATATATCCGTTCTTTCCACCTCTTCGGTGTGTTTCAATCTCGCATCAGTATTTTCCCTCGCGCGCATATACACGAGTAATAAATATATATATATATATATATATATAGCTGAGAAACGGAATACTCATACATCGAAAACGGCCCTGCCACCTATCGTCAACACACCGACAACACTAAGAAATATCGTGATATCGCTCTGTGTAGAACGCGCACGCACACCCGTGTGCGCCTGAAACGACTCTCAAGATGGCCGCCGACTCGGGAATGGAGACGTGTCCCTCCCCAGAAATCGCGGACTCCAGGAAGCGGCCTCTCGACTGCGACGTGGAAAACGGGGCAACCAAGAGGTCTCACTACGGTTCAGGTAATTATTCATACTCGTACGTGCTTGATGCGCGCGTGACAATTGTTCGTTTTGTTTCATTTTTTTTTCTTTTTCTTGTCTTCTCCCCTTCGCCTCACCCCTCCTCTCTCTTCCTCCCCTTTCATACTCGGTGTGTTGGGCAATATTAGACACGTCTATGCCACATCTCTCGACAGTCCTGTGCCGAAATACCGTAACTCACTTTAGCCCCCCCCCCCTCTCCCCTCTCTCTGTTCGTCCATTCGTTTAAAAAATTTTCCGTTTTTTTAATTCTTGTTTTTTTTTTTCCCCCTGTCGATACGCACGTTTTTATCTTTTCGACAGTCGATGTGTCCCGGGCTAACGTACGAATTTGTGCTTATCCTCTCTCCGTTATATTTTACTCCTGTAGAAAAAAAGAAAAAAATCCTGATCAATAATGCATTATGATTGTGTATCGGAGTGGAGGGGGAAGTATTTTTGTTGGTTAGGTTTTTTTTTTCTTTTTTTTTGCGTTTCAATCAAACGCCACACGTTTCATCACGCTATGCCCCACTCCCCGCTTGCACGATCGTACAGATGATAAGTAGCGTCAATCTTTATACATTATAGAGAGGGAACCTTTGGCTCCGAAATATTCACGCGCGTGTCGCGCTCTAACGTGGAACTCGGACGGACGACACACCAGCGGTGAATCCCTCGATGTTGTCACTGCGCCATCTGTGTGTGTGTGGGTGCGTGTATGTGTGTGTGTCGATTATATGGCGGGAGAGGGTGGGGGGAACGGTTACCCGCATTGCAGCTCGACTCGTGTTTACGCAGTAACGTTTTTTTTTTTTTTTAAGTTTTTTTTCTCTCTCTCTTTCTTTCTATTTTATTCTCTGCCCACTCCTCCGTGTATCTAGAGACGATAGAACGTTCATTTGAATTTCGAGCTGTTTCCGACGTTAAACCGAGCTGTCTCACACACGTATGTAATACGAAAAGGTGGAATACGATACGTTGCGTAAACTTCGACGAGTTTAAGGTTTGCCACGGCACGTTCTTCTCCACTTCCCCCTCCCCTCCTCTTCTGCATTACGTCAAACTCATTCTCGACGCTCCATGGAAATCCCGCCAATTATTTTCGTCTCGACGAATTCCTCGGTCGTTTGTCTCGATCGCACGATGTTTTTTTTTTGTTATTTTTGTTTAATTTTTTCTTCTTTTTATTTAAACGAAATTCTCGTTAAATCTTCAGCACCAACGGTTCTCCTGAGATTTGTGACAGAAAAAGTGGCGATTGTAACGAAGTGCGCGGGCGCATCCCTCGTGTCAAAATGTCCGTTGGATGGCGCTACCTCCCGCCTCGCTGTCTATCTTCATCTCTCTCTCTCTCTTTCTCTCACCTCGAGCGTCAAAACGCGCGCGCACATACTCGTGTTTTCGAATTTGACGTTCTCACACGTTCCGTTCTCTTTCTCTCTCTCTCGCTCTGTGCTCGGAGATGCGTGGGCGCCTCTCGCGAACTTCTCATTAATGGTGGGCAAGCTAGACGTAGTTGCAGTCTCGGCTGTCACAGCGCTATGAGAGAGCTTCCGTGACTTTGCAACTTTGATTCTTCCGCGACAACGACCACGGCGGGAACTACCAAGGTTTTTCTCTTTCTCTTACTGTGTCTCCCTCTGTCGTCGTCCCCTCTCCCCGCTATGCAGCTCTTTCGTCGCAATAGCTGCTGTGTCGCGAGTTTGCAAGGTCCTACCGTGTAATCGTTCTTTCTCTCACTTTCTTCATCTCCTTATTGTTAGTAAAAAAAAAAAAGAACGTCAAATATATTATCCCGCGCAAATCCATAGTTACGTGTATAGTTGCTTCCGCTGTCTTACCGTTGGAGAGACCCCCCATTAGCCCTGTGCTGCGCTCTGTGCGCGTGCACGGGTCACTGTGTCAGTTCTATCGCATTTTTATACCGCGGTGGCGCGCGGTCGCCCAGGATGTGGCGCATCGGTGAGTCCTTCCTTCGTGCCATCTTTATACACATGGGTATATGTGTGTACTGTAAGAGTGTGTGTGTGTGTGTGTGTATATACATGTATATGCACGTCACATGGTGATATATATATACGATACTTCAGCCCCTTGATCGCGTGGGGGCGGGTCGGTAGCTCGGGTCAAGGTCGATGCTGAGTTCCCTAACCAAGGAAGTTTTAGTACCGCAGTTCGCCTCTCATTTTTGCCCCATCTGTCAAACAGCTGTTTGCCTCTGGCGCTTCCTTTTGTGCACGTTAACCTACGTGTGTGCATTCGTACGTGCGTACGTGTGTGACATAACCTGTACAGTTGTAAGGAAACGATCCATTGTACGGATAACAAGACGTTTTTTTTCCTTGTCGCGTGTTCCCGGAAGTGTAAAATCTCGCTTCTTTCTCGACTCGACCAAGTGAATTCCTCGATCTTGCAGATTGCACCGCAATTTGTCGCGGCGATGACAGCTCGCGCTCGTTACGGCGGCCATCTTTCTTTTTGCAACGTACGAGAGAACTAAGCCTCAGCTTTTTCTTTTTCTTGTCTGTTTTTTTTTTGTTTGTTTGTTATTTATTCAGAATTCGTTGAGAAGATATGACTATCAAAATCAAAATTACAGGTGTGGTAATTTGTTAATGTTGTTCGCAGGGAGGTTATTCTTGTGAGGGCAGAGTTTTCGAAAATTGAAAATTCGCCCTTTTGTTAAACACACCGACATAACCTCAAAATTTAGTGTACCTCCAATGATAACTTTATCTGGATTCTTGAATGCCAAACGTTTGTGAGATTTTTGCACGTAGATTATTGTCAATATTAATCCAGTATGAAATTAAAAAACTGAATGATTTATATCTTTTTAAATTGATATTGCAAAATAGTTGAAAATATACTTTTTCTGCGCAGCTAATAGTTGAACTTGTCTTAAAAAATATTGTGAAATTGTTAATCACCACACACGTGGAATGATTGTATCGCATTGAGCAACCCGGAATTTACTTCTCGCTCCGCATTCTGATCTCGATAGGCTGACTTTTTGTTTTTCCTTGCGCAATGAGATAATCGAAGAATTCAGGCAGATTGTTTGAACGACTTGCATAAATATAACACCCGCCATGTGTTGCGGAGATAGAAAGAGGCCTGCGTGTGTGTTTTCGCAGGCAAGATTTGTTTCTTGATTCAAAGTCTAATGTCAAGCTTCGTTATTTTCAGGAGGAGATGGAATGTATCACCTCAAAGTATTGGTCCCGGGTGTCGCTGCGGGTGCCATCATCGGTAAAGGTGGCGAGACAATCGCCCAATTACAGAAGGACACGGAGGCGAGGGTCAAAATGTCCAAGGCTCGTGACTTTTACCCAGGTGAATAGAAACATTAGTTTTTAAGAATATAAGGCTCCTGCGTCATCGACATATTTCTTTCAAGTATTAAATGTCTCACACGACAATCCATTTGTTCTTTTTTCTGACTCTTTAGGAACTTCGGAACGAGTCTGCTTAATAACGGGCAGTGTCGAAGCCATAATGGCCGTTATGGACTTTATAATGGAAAAGATACGTGAAAAGCCCGACCTCACGCCAAAAACTACGGTCGACTTCGACGGTAGTAAAGCAACGGCGGAGAGAGACAAGCAGGTGTGTGATGCGGAAGAAAAACTGAAAATTAGTTCATGCTTCGACGATCATCGCGATGGGAAAAGTTCTAGATAAAAAAGGAATTCTTTTTCACTCGAATGAATTATTTACCACAAGAATATCGAGTCTTCGCTCTGACAAAGAAGAAATGATTCGTGCGAATCGATCTTCCAAAGCGGTATTAATTATCAAATCATTATCACTCAGCGAGAAGAATTTACCACAAAAGTATCGGTTGCGTACGATAAAACCATGCAATTGAGCTCGAATCATTTGTCGAAGAGAAAAATAACAATAAAAAAACAGATAGCGAAACGTGGAGATGCGAGCTTTAAACGGTCAAACGAATGAGATCATTCTACGTGACTTTTGCCTGTTAGCAATGACCCAGTTAGATGGAGAATTCTCGCATTCGAGCGTCTCTTGGACTTGCAACGCTTCTTGTTGCAACACTCGCGTCCATCGCGAATCGAGGGATACATAAGTTGATAAATTTCGTCTTATCAGTGAATGTGTCAACCTCGAACTTTAAGTCATCATTTTTTTGTTGCTGTTCTCAATGCTAACTCTAAATTGTAACCGACAATTTTTTTCACTCTTTATTTCCAGGTGAAAATTCTCGTACCGAACAGCACGGCGGGTATGATAATCGGCAAAGCCGGCAACTACATAAAACAGATAAAAGAAGAATCCGGCTCTTACGTGCAAATAAGTCAGAAGGCCAAGGACGTATCGTTGCAAGAACGTTGCATAACAGTGATCGGAGAGAAGGAAAATAATCGTAACGCTCTTCTGATGATTCTCGCTAAAATAGCCGACGATCCACAGAGCGGCACGTGCTTGAACGTTAGTTACGCCGATATCACCGGACCTGTGGCGAATTATAATCCCACGGGTAGTCCTTACGCTCAAGCACCTACGACGACGCCAACATACACACCACCTGCCGGTCTCAATACCGGTGAGTCAGAAGGACTAAGAATTCTTCAATAATTTTCAACTCTCGTCGACAACATTTCTTCGGTAAAAAGAAATCGATATTGAGCTTTTCCGCTATTGGAACAATTCCAATCTCTAAACGAAATTCTTACCGAAATCTTTTTACCGAAGAAAAAATCCTAAACAAAACGAAAATACCGACAATTAATTAAATTTTATTTTTTCATTCCCCTCAACCCCGCCACTATCCGCTCATCGTTTGATTCTCCTCGCATCCATCAAACCTTCATAGTGAGTCTCCTGAATGGCGCTGGTCTGAGCCTGAATCTGAATCTCGGAACGGCGATAACGACTGGAACGACGCCCGTGACGACCCAGTTGCTCGAACACATAAAGCTGAATCTTCGCAGTACGGGTTTTTCGGAGCCAGCTGCGACGGAGATACTCACGGCGATAGCGACACTCGCAAAATACAACATACTCGGTATGGGTATCGGTATGCCATCGAGCATGTCGTATCTCGGTAATCCGATCGAGAGTACGACAACGGCGAATGGCTCGAACAACAACGGTGGTGTATTCGGTCCTATCGGTACCGTGCCCGCCCTCGGTACGACGTCACCAACGCCTCACAATGCACTCGACAGATACGAGGCATTCGACCCGTTCAGGCAGAACAACACAGCCGCGAGCGCTATACATCTGAACAACAATTCATTCGGCCTGGGCACTAATCAATTGTCACTCGTAAGTAAGAGTCCTACTCAGGTAGACGCGAGCGGCAAGGAGACCAAGAAAGTAGATATAGAAATTGCAGAGGTTATAGTGGGAGCTATACTGGGACCAGGCGGTCGCGCCCTCACTGAGATTCAACATCTGAGTGGTGCCAACATACAGATATCTAAGAAGGGCGTATTCGCTCCCGGTACGAGGAATCGAATTGTCACTATCACGGGTTACCCGAGTACAATCCGAACCGCTGAATACCTGATACAGCAGAGGATCAACGAGGAGGAGGTTAAACGGGCGCGTCACAATGCCATTGCCGGAATGATTCATTGATTCCGAGCTATGTCGACGATCAATCGCATCACACAAACACAGCCCCCGGATTAAAGAAATTTTTCCATTTTCTCTTTATCGTCAATGAATGATTTTTTTTTCTGTTTTTTTTTTTTTTGTTTCTTGTTTTCTATTTTCTTTTCTCTCTTTTTTTGGGTTCGTCTTCTTCTCTACGTTCTACGGGCAGCAAGATACAAATATGAGACAGAGAGAGAGAGAGAGAGAAAGAGAGAAACAAAGAGAGAGAGAGAGAGAGGCAGAATCGATCTTCAATCATCTTCGTATTTAAACATCTCGAAGCGCCACACTCCCACCTCGTTATTATACCCTTGAAAATCGTCTTCGAGACTCGCGCGCAACTTTTTCTTCTCCCCCTCAGTCCCTAGACGTCGCATGGAGCGCGTGAGAAAAAAAAACAAGAATTCCCCTCGGTTTTTCATCTTCGCCTTTTTTTTTCTCCTCTATTTGTAGAACACAACGCGAGAATGAAAGAGAGAAGGCGCCAGGCGCGCTACCAGAGAGAGAGAGGGAACGGAATGAGAAGAGAGAAAGGAAAGAAAAAAAAAACAAAAAGGAAATGAGAAACCCGCTCGTTCGTCATGCGTCGTTTAGGGCCTGTAGAATCTTTTTTTTTTCTTCTTTCGTTTCGACGATTCTTGGCGCATTCGCATCACCGTCGTTCCATATGCATTCATCACAACGCGCGTCCCTCGGTCGACGCTTATCTAACTTTTAATATTATTACTTTTTTTTTCATAATATATATATATACATATATATATATATATATATACATACATATATATAGAAAAACAAATTAAGAAAGACCTTTATATGTATATAAATATTATGTCTTGCGAAGATCTATATATATATCTATATATATGCATATATATATATATATATATATGTAAACTACTACGATTGTTCTGTGATACACAGCGTTTGGGGCTTGATCACATATTAACATATTATATACGACACATTGGAGCCAGATTCACATATATTACATCTATACATATATATATATACATACATATATATATATGTATATAGCTGTTGGGTATATATATATATATATTGAAGATTAGAAAAAGTGGCACGGTTATTGAATCTTCCCGCGTTTAACGAACCCCAAGATGGCCGCCGTTTTGGTTAACCTCAAAACAAAAAAAAAGAAGAAGAAAAAACAAATGAAACTAGATTTGCACGCGCAGTTTAAACGGAGAGTTACCAAAGATTAATAACGCGCTAAAATAACGGGTAGGGTCTCCTCTAAATGGAGTCTCTTTGAAAACACACACAAACAAAATGGAAAACACAACAATAGATATATATATACATACACACATATATATATGTATGTATGTATATATATGTATATACGTATATACGTGTGTATATATGTGTGGGTGTGTGTGTGCGTGTGGGTGTGTATATGGAGCTGGCTGGTCCGGCGGAGAATTATCGTATTAGAATTTCTCGTGTTCGTCACGAATTGTTATGCGATTTCCCTCGATTCCCCAATTGCATCCAAGAAAATATTGTAATTGCGAATATTTTGTTCGAGACTTCTGTTTTTTTTTATTGTTGTTTTTCTTTTTTTCGGTTTTTGTAGAAGAGACGTTCTTGGGTAAACAATGATGAAAAGACTCTCGACGAGTATCTACGGTTTTATACATGCGCGCCCTCTGGTGGGATTTTTTTGTACTACTCGGTTTTTTTTTTGTTTTTTTTTGCTCTCTCGTTTCTTCTTTTCGATAAGTTTCGTTCGTCTCGAGACTCGAGACTTCATTCCACGTCAGATCGTCGTTCCATAGCTCGTCATTGATGTCATTAGTGTGTGTATGTGTGCGAGAGTAAGAGAGAGAGTGTGTGTGTGTGTGCGCACGTGTTTTAAAAATCGCGGACTTTCCTGGCGAAGGAAAGAAACGTATACACACCGCGACCTCCTCTAGTGTGGGACGCGATGAACTATTCCGCTAGAGGGCGCGCGCCACGAGACAGCGAAAGAAAAACCGCGGGAAATTTGAAAACGTCGCGACGACTTTTCTCGAATTTATTCGTTATCGTAAAACGGGGAATAATTCTAATTGTCCGACAGAGACGGAAGGATCACGGGTGTACGAGAGATATTTTTTTGTTATTCGCGCCGAGAGAAAAAGAACGTATAAAACGGTGAAACATTGAAAAAAAAGAAAGAAAAAAAAAACGAAAAGAACAAAAAAAAGTTACAAAAATAAAATCGACGATAAAAGAAAACAAATTTTTAGATACTAAAAGGAAGATATTACAATCGTGTACCGATCCATCCGAGATTGCTCGATAGTCGGAGCGTCGAAAGAGAGTAGTACATTTGGTTGCCGCTAGGTGGCGCTCGAGCGCCCGGTCGAGGCTTTACAGGGTGGGCAAGAGTTTCTCGACGAACGGAATGAAACAAACGAATAAGCAAAGAGGACGAAAGAGAAAACGAATAAACCGTTTAGCCAATCATTGACACATAGTTAGAGTGTATAACGAATTAACGAGAGAGAGAGAAAGAGAAAAAACAAAAAACCTAGAAAAAGCGTCGACAAGAAGGACAAAGAACGAAAGAAAAATAACAAAATAATTGAAAATGTTTCGAGTGAAGGGCAGAGAATGACGGGTGTGGGGATTGCAAAAAAAAAAACAAAAAAAAATAAACTAAAAAATAGCAAAAATAAGGAAGAACTTTAATAGATGAAGAGACGCGCTGGCTCACCGCTCTTTGAATGAAATAAAAATAAAAAAAGAACAAAAAATAACAACAGCAACAACAACAAGAAATGACGAATTGTATATTTATAAATATAAACACATTTATCAATAATAATATATATATACACACACATATACATATATATATATATATATTGAGATATAGCTAAAAAAAATAATGCAAAGAGAAGCAAAGACAGAAAGAAAGAAGTATATATATATATATATATATATCTATACACACACATACATGCATACATACATACATACATATATACAGGCGAGAGTAAGAAACGAAATGATATTATAAATATTGTTGACACAAATATTTGCGTCCAGGAATTAATGGAGCGATAGGAGAAAAAAAGGGATGGAGAGGATTTCACTGAAAACAAAAACAACAACATAAACGAAAGAAGAAGAAAACAATAAGGAAAAAAAAATCGTATATAAATATATAAGAAAAAAAAAACACTGTTTGTTTCCAAACGAATTCTATGTTGACCTATTAATTATTATATCGATTGACTCTTTCACGATGTTGTTCTTGGAGCTCTGCATACATTCGACAAGTCACAGAATTCATATATATATATATATATACATATTATTCCCAATGGAAGGGCTGGAGGGAAGGGGGCGATAGTGTTATATATATATAGGGGAGGGGAGAGGGGAGGGGGGACAAGTCGAAGTTAGTTGTTTAGGTAGGATTTGATTGAGAAAACGAGACAACCTGGTGGAATTAAAGAAGTTCGTCATTCGTTCATCCTTTATCAGTGTAATTATACGCAAAACGTAGGATTAAAGTAATTTATAGATTGTCGCGTTATATATATATATATATATATATACACATATACATATATTTTTTTTTCTCAATGGCATGCCATTTCTACGTAGTGATAACAGAAGTGTTTTTCCTCGATGACGAGAATTGATTTGCAAGTAGGAGGAAGGGAGGGGGGATAATAATTGATTAATTAATTAATTAATTAATTTAAAAACAACAAAAGCAAGAATTTTACGATAATTCGCTAATTAATCAATCACGGGCATCATCACACTAGAATAAAAATAAAATTATTAAAAAAAAAGAAGAAGAAGAAGAGGAGGAGGAGGAGGAGGAAGAAAAGAGTGACGAGAATTTGGATAATCGATCGATCGTTCGATTTTTCGTTTGAAAACAAACAAAAATCATTGATTCTTGTTATTTTTTGTATTATCGCTTTTTTTTTTTATTTCTTTCTCACTCTCTCTCATTTTTTTTTTGTTTTTTTGTTTTTCTTCGTCTCGCTTATTCATCCTCGACACCGACGTTATACATATATATTTATCTCGTTTGTACGAAGTACAACTTGGAGCTCTTCATCCATTCGCAAATTCGAGACGAGAATTTTTTTTTTTTTAATAGAAAAAAAAAATTTCCAAAATTTTTTTTTTCTTTTCTCGAAACAAAACCAAATCAATCGATTCGTGTGCCACTCGGTCGAACAACTTTCAGGTAGCCAGAGAGAGAGACACACACACGCAAAAATTAATTAAAAATTACCACGTACACGTATATATACATATATATGCGAATTATAGAAAAAACAAAAAAAAAAACAAAAAAGAAAAAACAAACAAAAAGTTATTAATGAAGGACAAATGTTTGTTTTCGTTGTTTCTTCACTTTGTTTGTTTGTTTGGATTTTTTTGTTTTTTTTTTCATATTTATTTCATTTTGGTTCTTTTCCCCTCTCCCTTTATCTTCTTTGAAACAAAACAAAATAATTCGAAAAATGTGCAATTTGTCGTGTAAAAAATGTAGCGATTTTGATTTTGCGCAGGAAAAATAGCTTCGCGGCAAGCAATTCTCATCGAGACAAGGACGATTCGGGATAACCGGAGCTTTCTTCTGAGCCTACCTGATATAAACACGGTATAATCGCAGTACGGATACGCTTCTTGGTTTTTTTCTGTTTTTTTTTTTTAAAAAAAATTTTTTTTTTTTTTTTGATTTGTAATTATTATTTTTTTTTTTTTGTTCTCTCTTGTTTTTGTTTCCTCATTGTGAAAAAGACCTGAGAGGGATGAATGTGATCACGGAAAGAGGAACGAGATAGGAACAAACGGAAAAAAAAGAAAGAAATGAAAAAAAAGAACAAAAAAAATTCAAAGAATGAAAAAGAAAAATACTTTTCCCTCTCAAACCTCGTTTTTTTCCTTCTCTCTCTCTCTCTCTCTCTCTCTCACTCTCTTCGCCACACACCCGATTGCAACGAGAAAGAGGGAAAGCTTCAATCTAACGCAAAAATAAATTAATTTTTTCCCCCTTTTTTTTTTTGAAATTTTGACAAATTTTTTTTTTTTTTCTGTTTTGTTTTCTTCCCCTTGGCTAAAATCCTCGCCTCGCACACGTTTTAATTCACCGTTGAAAGATTGATTGTTCGATGAAAAACAAAACAAAATAAGAAATAATTTTCTCGTTTTTGCTAAATTTCAAATTTTCCAAAAAAAAAAAAAAAAAAATAACAAACGAAAAAATGAAAAAAAATAACAAAATTATTGCCTCTCCCCCTCTTTCCGTGCAAAACTAACCGGTGCGTGGATTCGTTTTGATTTGTTCTCTTCGTTCTCATTTTGTTTTTGATTTTCCCCCCACTCTTCCTCCACCCGCCCCACTCCCCTCTTCCACATTCGATTTTCTCCGTTGTTTCGTCGAGTGCTACCTGCGAGTTGTTCCAAACAGAAAACGCAAAAAAAAAGAAAGAAAGAAAGAAAAAAAACAACACAACAAAACAAAACAGAAAAAAAAACAAAAACATTTAAAAAATGCAAAATAACAATAAAGTAGAAAAAGAAAAGAAAATAAAAACAAGCAACTCGGAGTTGTCCTCGTTCTTTTGGCAAGAAAAAAAAACAACAACAACAATAACAAAAACAAACAAATTCAACAACGAGGCCAACGTCGCGTGAATTTTTCCTTGAAAAAAAAAAAAAAACAAATTTCCGCGTTATTTCGATAACGAATAATAATAATAACGAATAATAACAATAATTATAAACAAAAGAAAGAGGAAGGAATAAAAACAAAAAAAAATGGAATTCATTCATTCTCGTCGACACATTCATTACATTAATAGGCAAAAATATTTCAATAAGCATATTATAAATATAAATAAATAAATAAATTTATTTTCTTTATTTATTTATTTATTTATATTTATATAAATAAATAAATAAAAAGAAAAAAAAACATAAATAAATAAATAAATTTATTTTCTTTATTTATTTATTTATTTATATTTATGTATATTAATTCTTAACACTATATGTATAATACGTGTACTTTATTATATATATATATATACATATATAAAAAAAGACAGATAAATATATATATATATATATATATATATATATATATATAGGAAGAGAGAGAGAGAGAGAGAAAAAAAATAATAAAAGAAAAAAAGAGTTCTGTATATCACGAATTATCAGATCGTACGTACGAGCGTGCGCGTTCAAAAGTGGAGCGTGTTTTATAGTAGAAAAAAAATTTTCGCGAATCGATTGAACGCCCACACACACAAGCGTTTGTTCACATAAGCGAGCGACAGACAAAGAGAGAGAGAGAGAGAGAAATAATAAAACACGTTATTATATTGTACACAAAATTAAAAAAAAAACAGAATTAATTAAAAATTAATTAAAAACAAAAATTAAGTTTTCATGCGAGAATTATAAAGTTCGACGATCCTACGATAATAACGAAAGAGAATATACACGATAGAAAAAAATTAATATTTAACACACAAACAAAAACAAACATACAAAAAAAAACGAACATCGATCCAAGAATCGTGCGAGGAAAATCGAATTTATGAAAATTCATCGATATATCAATTCGTTAATATTAATATCGTCGATCCGTGTACGATCAATAAATATATACATATATATCAGTCGTTAAATTCTCGTACACGAACAACAGTATAGGAATTATCATCGAGATTCGTTTCTAATTAAAAAAATGAATTAAAACAAACAACAAATTAAAACACAAAAAAGAAAAGAATAATTAAACAATCCTCCGTGATAATGATAATGAGAGAGTCGAAGTGGGAGGGGGGGGGGGGGGTATATATCGATAAATATTCGCGTGTCACGTTACAAACTTGGCTGTGTGTGCGCTAGGCTACGTCATGTGAATTTTTTTTTCTTTTTTAATTAATTAATTAATTATTATTATTTTTCTTTCACGTTCCATCTAATAATTCATGCAGTTTGTAATATCGTAATTCGCCGCATGTATTAACGATTCATTGATCATGTTCCGAAAGATATATATATATATACATACATATATACGAAGAGAGAAAGAGAAAGAGAGTTTTATTGAAGATTGACGAAACAGAGTAAACGTCGAGGATTATTGTTGAGGGGATGGGGGGGGGGGGCGAAATTTTATCTCGACGATAAATAGTCAGATAAGATATTGAGAGAGGAAGAGAGAGAGAGAGAGAGAATAAAAAAAATACACACAAAAGAAAAATGTACCTAAAGGCAAACAAAAAAAAATGCACTCGCTCCATTCAATCACTACAGTGCCATAAAGAACGACTCCCTAGATCTTGGGATTAAACACGAACGAGATAGAGAGAGAGAGATATATATATATATAGTTTGTTAAACGATGCAAAGATTTTTTCCACGAGTCGATTCGACTGAAATATCGTTTTTTTCTTTTCTTCGATTTTTTTTTGTTTCTTTTTGATTCGTTTTCTGTGTTTTTTTTTAGTTTCTTTTTTCTTTGTTTTAGTGTCGTAGGATTTATTATGTTTCCTCGCCGAATTCGAGATGAGAGAGAGAGATGTATTGACGAGGTGATCGCACGAAATAGTTCAAAGATGTGAGAGAGAGAGAGAGAGAAATGTTGATGTTAAAAGTAAGAAGGAACGATAGGAAATTAAAAACGCGACAATTATGTGAATTTTTATGTAAGGCGAGTCCTGCGAGAGAGAGACCGATAGAAAGCGTCGTTGTCAAAATTGTTCTTTAATTTTTTCGTTAAACGAGGTAAAATTTGAGAGAAATAAGAAAAAATATTGTAATTAATTCGACGATAAAAAATTGATGTAAAGAAAAAAAATTGTATTTTTCTTCGACGACGATATTCATCTTTTTTTTTGTATTCTCGACGTTAAAAATCGGTCGCTCGAAACAAATGTACTCCGTCTGACTCGACGAGTCGATCGTTAAGATCGAATCTTCGATACTCTGTAATATTCGTAATTCGCGTTGGCAAGACGATATAAAAAAAAAAAGGAGGACAATTCTACTCGATCTCGTCGATTAGCGAGAGACAAAAGGGAGATTAAGATCGAGGCAGTGAGAATTATAGAAAACAATCTAATAGATAACGTTATTCAAAGGTGCTATGCCTGATGGAAAAATGAGAAAATAAATAAGAACGTTTAAGCCACACGTAGACAAGTAAGAGAATAGACAAGAAAAAAACTAAACATAAAAAATGAAAAATCACAACAAGAAATCCGATCGTTATATAGAATTATATCGCCAATTAAAAAAAAAAAAAAAACAAAATAACAGAAAGACAATTAAGTAAATTAGGCGAAGAGAGAGGGAGTTGTTCTCGATTTTTAAGTTCACGTTCTTTGTACTAAAAAAAAAACGAAACAGAAGAAAATACAAGAAAAACAAAAACACAAATACATTATTGAAAAATGATATAAAATGAAAAATAATGAAAACTGTTGATCACTTGGAGTTTGTAGTGAAAAATTATCTTGGGCTGATAACAAATCGACTCCCAACAAAAAAATAACGCACGAGTTTTAACAGAAAGAATATTTAAAAAATGTAGCGAAAGAGAGAAGTATAACGAATGCAAGAGGGAAGGAGAGAAGACGTTGTTAAGACGAGAAGTAATAAACAAAATCATTCGATCACGTAGGAATATGAAAAAAAATTGTCCCATAAAGTTTATATTAATTATATCGCACCGATTGACAATAGAACGTGTTGAGAAGTTAAGAATCAGTTGGCTAGAGCGAAAGAGAGAAGAAGAAGGAGAAAGAAAAAGAAAGCGATAGCAAGAGTAAAAGAAAAAGAGCGAAAAACACTCGACTGATAATTAATCCTCGAAGGAAATTAAAGAATTAAGAAAAACAAAAATAAAACCACGTAACGAGCGAGACCTGAATATAAGAATGAAAGAAAGCAAAGTAAAAGCGAGATAAACTTTGAAGAGGGAGAGAGAGAGCGAGTCGTTAAGAATTGGGAGAAAGAAAGAAAAAAAAAATTGTCAAATTGTTGTTCTGAATCGAATGTGTGAGTTAAAAGTGCCTCGAATTAAATGGGCTCGTCGATAAAGCGACGAAAGAAAAATCTGTGACGAGCGCCAGTGACAAGTTTTAAGAACGTTGAACGCACTCGAGAGAAAACAACAAGAAAAAAAAAAGATTTTAAAACGATGAAGAAAAAAAAAAGAAAAACGTCTCCGTCGACCTTTGTATCTCATCTCGCTTAATTCGCTGTGAGTGGCGTCGATCCTCGTACATAAAAATCATAGCGAACACGTTCGTTAATAATCCTGGGAAGAAAAACAAAAAAAAATACAAGTTAATTAAATTTGTTCCAACCAAAATTCGCCCTCGATTTGTAATTCAATGTGTAACGACGCGTCGACGCCACAAATTCGCATACATAGACGCGTATAATTAATGATAATTAGATAAAGCGAGAATCATTGTCGAGAGGATTACAAAAAAAAGATAAAGAAACCAAAAAAAAAAAATAATCAACAGAAAATAATTAACCAACGTTCGATCGATCGACTCGTTTATAATCGAGGAAGAACGCGAGAAAGACCAGCTTTGGGCGGGGGGGGGGGGGGGGGTGAGATTGAGCCAAGTATAAAAAAAAACATTTAGAAGGAAAAACAAAGAAAAAGCTAGGAACACGAAGGACAAACAAAAAAAATTAAAGAATATGAAAAAAAACAAAGAAGAAGAAGAAGAAGAAGAAGAAGAAGAAAACAAAAAAACGGTCAGAAGGGTTGTACAAAATGAATTGAAATGAAAAAAAAAAAAAACAAAAAAAACAAACCAAGAAGAAAAAAGAAAACACAAGAAATAAGAAAAAATGTACGTAATGTTATTTCGTCGGAAATGAGAGCTACCATAGCGTTTAGATATTGTTAATAACGGTATAATTATTTTGCATATAAGAACTCTAGGCTAAGAGGAATAAATATATATATATATATATACATATATCCATATACATATATATATATATATGTGTATATATATATTAGTAGAGAAAAAAAAGAGAAACGAAAATTGACAAACGATATGTGCGAAGATCGAATCGTCGTTGTTTGAAAGAAAAAATAACACCTAGTAGGAAATACAGAAAGAGAAAGAGAGAAAGAGAGAGAGAGAGAGAGAGAAGGAAGAAAAGTGGATATTGAGAAAAAAAAATCTTAGCACTGTAGTAGCTCGGGGATAAAGAGGAATATTTAAGTACCTTGTTGAATATAAGTATATATATATATATATAAATAAATATAAATATATATATACATATATATATATAAATAATTAAAACAAAAATCATAATAGTTGTATAGTTGCGAAAATCGCTAAAATAACTTTGAACGAAGACATCACACGACTTTCGTCTCGTGCAACATAATACAAACACACACATACAGAGAAACACAGACATACATATATAATTATAATCGAACATTGATCGATCGTATTTAAAGAAAGAAAGAAAGGAGATCATTAATACGCATCGCACACAGACACAGGCGCA
Source organism: Netelia fuscicornis (assembly GCA_946811545.1). Taxonomy (NCBI): domain Eukaryota; kingdom Metazoa; phylum Arthropoda; class Insecta; order Hymenoptera; family Ichneumonidae; genus Netelia; species Netelia fuscicornis. The sequence goes on along the minus strand of OX328012.1, from coordinate 2,963,454 downwards.
TACAGGAAAAAAAAAAGAAAAAATAGAAGAAGAAGAAGAAGAAGAAGAAGAGAAGAAATAAATTGGAGGCGCGTGCGGAGTGTGAATCGGATGGAAAATTATTCGAAAAATAAGAGGAAGGAAATAAATAAAAATGTCTGCTTTATCTCGTCAAATGGGATGTAAAATAATTACTTAGGTATATCGAATCGTTATATATATATATATATATATATATATACTCGGAGACTTTTTATCCGTCTCGCAAATGCACGTGCCTCACACACACATTTTTCGTCTCTTCCTCCTCATTTTTATTCGTCGCGTCTCTCTTTCTCTCGTATACATATACATATATGTATATATGTTGTTATATATTATATTATAATAATTATATTATAATTGTATAGTTATACATATATATATATATTATATAATTATTATAATAATTATTATATATTATTATCATATAATTATATAGTTAAATATATAATATTATTATTATTATATATTATATATATTAATATTATATATTATATAATTATTATAATAAAATATTATAAATATTGTATTATAATAATTATATTATATAATTATTGTATAATTATATAGTTATATATATAATATTATTATTATTATTATTATATATATATATATATATATATTAATATTATATATCATATAATTATTATAATAAAATATTATAAATATTATATTAAAATAAAATTATTAATTATTATAATATTTTATTATAATAATTATATTATATAACTATTGTATAATTATATATTATATTATATATAATATATAATATATATATATATATGTGTGTGTATAGGTATGTGTATATGTATATATTTATTCGGAATTGTAAGTTTGGCGTCAAGCCATGCGATTATCCGTTCGATTTTACAATATCGACACACATTGTCATCGACGAGCGAAAGGAAAACAAAAAATAGTTAACAAGAAGGAAGAAAGAAAGAAAGAAAAAAACAAAAACCAGAAAAAAATACGAACCTTAGCCGTTAATACTTCCACGATTATATACACGTAAAAACAAAAAAATATAAAATAATTTTACCGTTGAAAACGCGATGTGAGAGACGAGCAGCTGGCTGCGAGAGGTCATTTAAAAATAGTAAAAACACACAGAGAAAGAGAGAGAGAGAGAAATAATAAATACCGGAAAGAAAATAAAGAAGAAAAAAAGAGCAGAGGAAAAAGATAAATAATTAATTAATTAATTAATAATTGCAAAGATGAAGATAAAAAAAAAGAAAAAAGAGAGAGAGAGAGAGAGAGAGAAGAGCGTAAATAAATGAATGAACCGGTTAAGATCGTTCGTCACTGGTGAAGTACGATCGAGTATTGTACCTTACATTCCTTTGGCTATAAACAGATGAAAAAAAAGCAAAAAAGTATAAAAAGAAAAATACAAAAAAAAGAAAGAAAATAGTAATTTTTAAGGACCCGTGCAAAGTAAAAAAAAAAAGAAAAAGAAAAGAAAGAATAAATCTCGTCCGTGTCCCACGCGTTGTTTTTTGTTTTTTTGTTTTTTTTTGTTCGTTCGTCGTTTCAACCAAAGCCCGACCGTCTCGCGAGAGAGAGAGAGATAGCCCTTAACATTCTTTTTTTTTTCTTCTCCCTCGCCCTTGTATCTTCGCTCTATTCTCGCAAATCTCGTGGTCCTTTGTAAAACAAAATATTCTTTCGAAGAGGAAAAAAAGAAAATACTCGACAAGTGCGTTGAAATTAAGTTAAACAAAAAGCAAATAACATAAATAAACACACAGACACACACACGTACGAAAAAAAACACACACACACGTACGAAAAAAACACACACACACTCATATATACAAGAGAAACGACGATTAAAAAAAAAAAAGAAAAAGAGAAATTTATTCGAGGATTAAAATAGGAAAGAATCATGATTGTCGATAAGATCGAACAGACGATTTATCGAAAATAGAGTTTTTTTTTTTTGATTTTTTTTGTTTTTGGTTTTTCCCATCTTCGACCACACTTTTAATCGTTATCGATCGATATTACATTATCGTTGTAAAATTGGCTTGCGAAGCTCCTTTTTCTTCTCTTTTTGTCACGACTAAGATTCGCGCAATTAGCAAGTTTTATTGTAATTTGTTTGTTTGTTTGTTTGTTTATTATTATTATTTTGTCTTCTTCTTTTTTCTCTCTCATGATAAAAAGCGACGATAATGGAATTGAACAGATTTAAAGGTTTGAGTCGTGACGCAAAGAGAATAACTTTGTTTTTTTTTAATTATAAATTTTTTTCTCACCCCCCCCCCTCACCCCTCTCCATTCATCTGTAAAATTCCTTCATAATTAAATGGCACAAACCTCGAGCGTTAGGCATTGTTCGTTCCATCACGTTGAATTTAGTTTCGATTTTTTTTTGAGTTCGAATCTATCGCGAGGAAAAGAAAAGAACTCCCTCTGCAAAAATAAAAAAGCAAAAAAACAAAATTAATTCGATATTCGAATTCTACAAAAAAAAAAAAAAATAGAGGGAGGTTGATTCCATGAAAATGTTTGATTTTTTTTTTGGCTCGTATGACTCAAAATCATATTCGACGTCATTGCTAGAGTAAAAGTAAAGGAAAAAGAAAAATATTCAGCCTTCCCTTTAATCCCCTCCCCCCTCTCCCCCTTCCACTGAGATGACGAACGAAGGAATAGATTTCCTCTCGAGATATCATGTGTTGGAGGGGGATAAAAACAGATAAAATTTTTGAAATACATATATATATATATATATTTTTTGTTCGTCAGATTTATAGAGACCATGTGCTTGACAGAGAAAAGATTCTATGTGCATCACATGCCTCTTGCCAGGCTGTAGGTAATTCTTTTTATTTATTCACAGGCCCATATATATATATATATTCATATATATATTTATATTGTATAATATACAATATAATAATATTATTAATATTAATATTATTATTATTAATATAAATAATATTAATATAATGTTATATAATATATGATATATTATATAATATAATGATATTAATATAATATTATATACCATATGATATATTATAAAATATAATAATATTATATTATATTAATATTATTATATTTTATAATGTCATATAATATTATATTATAATATACCATATATTATATAATATAATATTATTAATATTATTATTATTCATATAATATACAATATATTATATAATATAATATTATTATTATTATTTATAAAATATTATATAATATACAATATATTATATAATATAATAATATTATTAATATTATTATTATTGATATTATATTATATATATATATATATATATATATATATATATATATATATATTATATTCGACATATATTTATTTTTTAGAGATTTCCTATATTCTCTTCTCCAAGCAGCCCTCTTTTCCATAGTTCATTTACCCTTCCTTCCCTCTCACCCATCACCATACACAGGACGCTAATATTGTTATATACATATATATATGTATATATATATATATATATTTACATATATATAGATACATGTAAATATCTGAATAGAGTATGTAATTTAGTTATCGCGAGGAAACAAATGATGAAATGAAAAACAAGGGGAAAAAAAAAGAAACGAAAAAGTAATATGCGAAAACAACAACAACAACAAACAACAACAACAACAACAGCTACTCTAATATTATTCTACATTCTAACCACATTTATTTACATCCACGAATTGTTATTCTTTCATCATTCGACCATTCGACTCTACCTTCTTCTTTTTTTTTTCTCTCTTCTTTCCATTTTCAATGTTAAATAATTATAAAATAAATATAATATATTAACTATTTTCATTCATGGGAAAGCATCGTTACCTGTATGACAAGTGATCATAAGAGCATAATAAACAATCGCTCATCAAATGCATTATGTTGTTCTTCATTTCACGACCCGATTGCCACCACCAACAACCATAATATCCATCAAGAAAATCAAAGAAAAGAAAACGTTGAATAATTCTTGAAAAACAAAAAAAAAATTTTTTTTTCATGGAAACGTATATATACATATGTATATTATTATTTATGCATATATACGTATCAATTATCAATTCGAGGCAGTAAACGTTCTTTCGCTTTTTCGACGAGGTCCATCAATCGAGCATTTTACTTCTTCATACGAAAATTTAAAAAATCGACTGTTTAAAATTTTTTTAAAAAATACAACAATTGAAAAATAAGAATCGATGATTTCATTATCGTAAGGTAATTATAATGTAGAGGAAAACAAAAAAGTTACGCACGAGACGGAGACGAAGAAGATTCGCGTTAATGAAAAAAAAAAAGAGAAGAGTACAATTAAATTGTAATTTAGTTATTAAATTAATGTGTAATTTAAAACGTGGGTTGTTAAGTCGAAATCAGGAAGCGTTGCGTATACAGGATAATAAATAGTTTATAAACGATTAACGATAATAAGATAAGTTCGAGCAAGGACGAGAGCCGATCTTTTTTTTTTTATCTCTCTTTTTTTTTTCTTCTCAATGATAAAATCGTTGGCTCGTTTTCGCCTAACTGCATTTTTGATCCAAATGTACAAAAATATTGTTCTCCCTCGCAACAACAATAACAACAAATCTCATTGTAAGATAAACAGAAGCAACAAAAATGAAAGAAAGAGAATGAAAAGAAAAAATCTCATTGTAAGATAAACAGAAGCAACAAAAATGAAAGAAAAGAAAGACAAAGAATTTCTGTAAACAACAGACAGTAAAACACCTTTATGAATTTCTTGTACAGATTTTAAACATCTTGAGACAATTTCTTCTCTTTTCTTTTTTGTATTCGTTTATACTTTGTTTTTTCTTTTCTCTCTCGTTTGTTATAATGTTATTTAAAGATCAAGTGAGATTTTCTGTCGACGCTTTTGCGACGAGGACAAACGAGGAATGGAGCGACGCAGTTTAAAAAAGAAAAACGTGTAAATAAGAAAATGAAACAAAAAAACAATTTCCATTCCCTTCATTATTTCTCGTGTCTCGTATCACGATTATTATAAACAATAATAAAACAAAAACAAAAAAACGAGACTTATTCACACAACAATAATACGCACATATGATTTTCGTTCAGGACAAAAAAAAAACGAGAACGAACAAACAAATTTTACACGTGGAAAAACATTGGAAATTGAGTTAACGATCTTCAAATTAACAAAAGTCGATCTGACACATATCGGCTGCTAGTCAGTAATTAAGTAAATGTATTTTTTTATGAAACGATGATTTTGAAAAAAAAAAAAAAAAAAATACAACAACGATATAAAGAACGAATAAAGACAAGTTTTATTGATAAAAGAGAGAAGACAAATTTTTGTAAACGAAAGATTGATGAACGTCGTCGTTGCGAGAAGAGTTTAATACTGTTTTACTTTGTTTCTGTTTGTTTTTCTTCTTCTAAGTGATATCTGTAAACGTATCAAGAATAATTATGTATTTTGTTCGACGGTCCTAACGATGGGACTTGTGTAAATGTGAAGCTAACCGAGACGACGTAAAAATGTGAAAAAGAACAAAAAAGAGGTGAGTTAATTCAATTAATCAAGATTTATTACCTCACTATGACACAGAATTTTTATTATCCTCTATAAGCTGTAAACGTACATTATCGTGTTCACTTGTAAAATATTTATGTTTATCGTCGTACGTTCTTTTTTTTTTGTGTTTTACTTTTTTCTTTCTTTTTCCACTAAGTTGCTACTTGTTCTGGTTTTTTTTTTTTGTTGCTTTTGTTTTGTTAATATACAGGCCTCGCATTCCCACTTCTACATCTCTTCGTACGCATTCTTACAACGTTATTCCTATTATGTATACGTTCCTAATAATTCTATGTAGTACGAGTCACACCGCGTTGTGAAGAAAATATTCGTTCCTCTGATGGCTGTTTTTGCTTTGCTACTTTTTCTTTTCCTTACTTCTTCTGTTAATAGTAATAATTGTTATTGTTTGTTCTTCGTTACAACAAAACCATCAGCCTGTCGTTAACTCGAAGTTACATAACGTGTCTCTGCCTCAATGAAGTCGTCCTTAGAATGCTTCGAGCGTGCAATGATGAGTTGGAGTTTAATTGTACAAATTGATATTCAAAAGTAGAAAGTAAAATATACAAAAATTTGGGACAATCAGAACAGTTTTGTCGATGGACTTAATTGAAGGGGTCTTTGTTTCGGTATCTGTGATATTTATACTATTAGCGTTATTAAAACGATTAATTTTTGTCAGACTATCTTCTATCGCAATATACTCAAATTTTGATGAACGAGTTTGGAGTTAAATTGTACAAATTGATATTCAAAAGTAGAAAGTAAAATATACAAAAATTTGGGACAAACAGAACAGTTTTGTCGATGGACTTAATTGAAGGGGTCTTTGTTTCGGTATCTGTGATATTTATACTATTAGCGTTATTAAAACGATTAATTTTTGTCAGACTATCTTCTATCGCAATATACTCAAATTTTGATGGACGAGTTTGGAGTTAAATTGTACAAATTGATATTCAAAAGTAGAAAGTAAAATATACAAAAATTTGGGACAAACAGAACAGTTTTTTTGATGGACTTAATTGAAGAGGTCTTTGTTTCAGTGTCTGTGATATTTATATTATTAGCGTTATTAAAACGATTCATTTTTTGTCAGACTATCTTCTATCGTATACTCAAATTTGGATGAACGAGTTTGGAATTAAATTGTAGAAATTGATATTCAAAAGTAGAAAGCAAAATATACAAAAATTTGGGACAAACAGAACAGTTTTGTCGATGGACTTAATTGAAAGGGTCTTTGTTTCGGTGTCTGTGATATTTATATTATTAGCGTTATTAAAATGATTCATTTTTTGTCAGACTATCTTCTATCGCAATAAACTCAAATTTTGATGAAATTATACAAACTTTGGTTTCGCTCGAAGCAGACTTAGTGGATGATATTTAACGAGGACTTTGAGAAACGCTTCGGGCATTCTACATATCTTAGGCTACTCTTTGAAATTCCGTGTATTTTCAACAAGTCGTGCGTTTTTTTTCTTTAAATTTCACTCTTTTTCTTCACTTCTCTTTCGTCGTATCTTTCTCGTGTGCGGTATTTTTTTTTATCAGTTACTGGTTATCTATGTACATTATCTAAATGCAACGATCCTGTTGACCTGGGTTAATGTTTTCTTTTTGTACGTTAAAATATGCGTCTTATTTTCTTTCTTTTCTTTTTTATGTCTTTTATCATTTCTTCAATTGGACGTTGACGACAATTTCACATTTCTTTTTCGTCCGATTTACGTTTGATTACAACAACGAAAATTCTCTCTTCGCCTTAAACAAGTCCCTTTTTGTTTCGTAAACGAAAGTTGGCAGTAGACTTCGCATCGATTCGACAAATTCGTTACAGAAATATTTTCAGAAACGAGAGAGAAAATTCGCTCGCTATCCGGCGCTCAAAAAACGATACAATTCTAAGGAATGTAATCATAATTTGAATACATCTACTAATTGTAAGGAAGTTTTATGGCGGGGCTGGGGCAAACTGTGACCAGCGCGTTGCGCGACAAAAATTGTGATAGAGGAATTTGTCAAATTCGTCTTTACATTTCTCACGTTTGAGCTAGAAAAAATGGGAAGATCTTTTGTACTTTCCATACACCGCATATACATTAATCGACGAGCTATGGTTTGAGCAGTTCGCATTGATTCGGTTTCTCTTCATTCTGTTATCGTGATTTAGTTGCTCTCGGTTTGTTTTATCAAACGATTTGCTTCATCGCAGCGCGCGCGAATTAACAATGGTTTCTCGTTACTCGGCCCCGTTATTCTACTTTAAGGTTTTGGGGAACTAAAATTATCGAGTACAAAGTATAATAAACGGCTCGCAGCCAACGATTAGAGTCTCACTAGACGCCCGTAGAGATAATTAAAAAATTATATTATCGTCATCTTTTCTTTTTCATCTCATCGGTATTATAAAAAAGTAAACTTTCGATCGAAGACAACAGCCCTATTTCCAATAGGTCAATAAAATCGTTATTACAAATATCTTGGCGAGTATCCCATGTACAATTGCGAATTTTGATAATCAATATACAAATATATTGTACAGGCAAGAAACGAGAAAGTTTTAAAAAGGAGGCGAAGTTTAAGAAAAAGAAAAGATCGCTAATATGGAAAACATAACAAAATTAGAAAATAGGCCAACATATCTAACATCTATGATTTATCAGCTTTGAAATGATTGCATCGCTCTTCGAGGAGAAAGAAAAACGTAGAGGCCGTTACTCACAGTACGTTCCAAAAACACGTTTTTCTTTCTCCTCAACGATCCTCGCAGTCGACCATTTCATCGCTCGATCGTGAGTCTCAAGCGATAGGAGGTGAACGAGCGTTCGTGAAAGTTTTACGTCGAGAATACCATACGCATCTCCCCACATCGTCTATTGCCCCATTTTAATTATACGCTACTTTGCATCTCGATAGTATCGATAGATTCTTCATTCATTGGAAAGAATTAAAAATTTTTAAAATAAAGATTCAACCTCTTTCACCCGTTATCGCTATCGAGCCACAAATATTTGGGACCACCTCGCTTCGCCTTCTCTAATCGTGCTTAGAAGAGGAAGAGGGTGGTCTGCCTCGCTTGCTACTTAGTCGCTTCCGGCGGACAGTCGGGCTGGTTATTAGGATGAGCGGCTGTGAAGGCCGGATGATTTTCCAAATGACGATCGACTCGAAGTATAGTGGGAAAAGGTCGAAGATCTACGTGAAACCTTCGAGCATTGAAAATCTGAGGCACGAGACAACAGTCGGCGAGCGTTATGTCATCGCCTACGCAATATTTTCCAGCACTGGAGGACAGCAACTTCTCAACAGCTGTATAACCAAAGAAACATTTCCAATTCTTAGTACAAGACCTTCGATTAAAATATAACCAACAACATTTTCCAATCCTCACCAGTAAAACCTCGAGTTATCCAATGTTGCGCCCATTCTTTCTTTCTCTCTTCCCCGACGTATATCAGAACTACCAAATTCTGAAGCGGCTGAATTCCACTCGCTATAACTTCGCATATCTCTCTGACTCTGGCTCTCTTTACAGGATCGGCAGGCATCAAAGGTCGATGGGGTCTCGTCTCTTCCAGATATTGTAGAATATTTAACTATAACAATTAAAAAACCAAATACATTCCCAAGTCTCTTTAAGAACCTCTCTTTTGTTTCACCCTTGAACTTACAGATTCTATCAGCGTATGATTGTCGATGTGAAGAGCGGGCACTTGTTCCATAGGATTGACCTCTCTAAATTCATTGCAGTGTTGCTCTCCGCCGCTCTTTACCAAGCTCACAGGTTTAATATCGTAAGGAATCTCCTTGAGATTCAGAGCTAGCGAGAAGAAGAACAGAAACCCAAAATTACATTATTGGTTACATTATTGGAACGGACCGTAATAAAGAAAAGAACTCACCGATTCGCACCCTCCAGGAACAGGAGCTTCTCCAGTAGGAGTATAGAACCGGCTGTTGACATAAGATATGTTTAATAACAGTTATAACAAAGAAATCGTATCCTTATCCATTCGCACTATCGGGACGCCCGGTTATCTTGTTTACCAATCGCGGCGAACACGACGCAAATTCCACATCCAAGGCCAAATCCGAGAACCGGTATGACTTGCAACGGGAGAATTCATATAAGCTGTTTGATTTAATAACGGACGAACAAATGCATCACACATCCGTAACTTCAGATCGAGCGCAAGATACGAGACGAATTATTCCAATTAGCGGAGCAAAAAACGGAAGCTGCATACTCTCTCCGGCGAAAGGGGTTGCGATGTACAATACATAGGTGTACATATATGTATATATATATATATATACATGTATGTATGCGCGAGAGCCGGGTTTGGTGGTAAAAAAAATGATCGTGTTTTTTACCGCTTTTGGTAACTCACCTTGCCCATAACCGACATCTTGTCGTTCACGTACGTAATTTCACGTTAAATTTGTAAATAAACCGGCGTTGACCGTGTAATTGCACAAGCGGCGTTATATTTTCACCAAATATTAAGGGGATACCGTGTTCCAACGCGCGAAATCCACTCCTCCTTCCACCTTTTATTCGATTGCCAGACTCCCCACTCCACTGTGTCGAGGCGGTGGGTATATTCGTACTATATAGGTTTTTGAGGGGGTGGGGGCAATCGCTAATCCACCTGCCGGCAGACTCAGGAACGTCTGTTTTGAGGCTGAGAACCCTGGGCTGTATATCGCTTGGCTGGTAATATTAATTGTTTTATACGTTTGATAATCGTAATTAAGCAAAACGATTATTTTTTTCACGCATTTATCGGATAGAATAGAAATTGCGGACTATCGTTAAAGATCTTGGAATTTTCCTGGATACATTACTCTAGCCAGAGCTTCGAAGACGAATGATTTTGTCGTCTGAAGTTAGAATGAATATGGCATTTTCTATTTTATCGAATAACGTTAGAAAGCATACGAAAATAGTCTCGTCATTATTGCGTTAATTATCAATAAATTTATAAAAGAACGGAGATATTGACACGGTACTGGAAATTGGTTGTAGGAAAACGAGTAGTTGGCGTGTTTCAGGTTAGTTTCCACGAACGCCGCTGTGGTGCAGCACCATTCAAACAACCTTTGATGGCGGCTTGGCAACAGTAGAGAGCTAAACGGGAATTATTAGAAAACGAGTTTCCACAGTGATTTCGTAATTGCTAGAATAATTTGAGCTGAACGACGATTAATTTGCATTACTCACATTCCTTGGCATCGAAACGTGCGACTTTTACGAGTCCTCAAAACTTCGAAGACACTTCCAAAAATTGAGTTTTGTAAAGGTTACGAAACCTACGCTTGATTTCTGAAGCCACGTGTGATACCTACCATACCGACGCGCATGGAAGGTCAACGATAAAAACAAATATCTCGTGCGGAAGCAAATGTGCATTTGAAATCAGCAATATATATTGTTATTAAAGTCTCGCCCGAAACGTACGTATTTTTCGAACGATATAAATTTGTTCTCATCACTCTGTGCTTACTGCAATTATATTTTTCAGCATATTCAAAATGGGCTGGCTTCGCAAGCTGATGTCTAATTACAAAAAAATGCCAATGACCAAGGAACGTGCGATACAGTATAAAATAGTTCTCACCGGTATATATTTCATGACTGCATGGTCTTTACTAGGGTATACCATATACTATTTTTTGTTAGAACGTCATCCGCAAATACGGGATGATAAAGGAAGTCTCAGTTAAGTATAAAAACAAACAATTATTTTTCAAGATTGTTTATGTAGTAAATAATGATTGATCCGTGCTATTACTGTATCCGGTAAATGTTATACGTATATTTTCAGGTAGCTACTACGCCAATTTGTATGGCTTGCAAAATGTAACGGTTTATAGAGTGAAAGGTTTCGACAACGTCGAAAAGTACACCATCGAGGGAGCACCAACAAAAGAACCAGCATGGCGAAAATCTAAGGACAAGGAACTCACGAAGAAAGATGGCGATGAAGATCTAAAACTTTTGGTCGAAGAAACGAGCAGTCTCTAAAAATTGTTACATTTATAGTCATGTGTGTATATATATATATCCTTTTTTCAGTTCGTAAACGAGACGATGTTGCTTCGTCCGTAAATAAAATACAAGTTTCAATAAGACTCGTGTTTATATATATAGATTATGTAGAAAAAATAGTTAATTATGTGGACGAAAGATGCCGCTAACTATAGTCGATCGCTAACAATTTGGAATTTATGCGCAATGTACATGTAGTCGTCTTAATATCGGTAAACACCATTACTAAAAGTCACGAGAGGTAAAAGTGTAGCTAAGGAACAATTCCGCAAACGTTGACAGCAGTCCGATTGATACTATCAAGGCAAGGATCGTCGAAGCGCTACAGCACCGGCTGAACCACCCTCTTCTGGATTCAGTTCCTTTAATCTTTGCTCCATCTCGCACAGCAATGCGGATCTACAAAGTATGGAAATATTACCCCATCATTTATGCACTGGCAACCTGCAGAACGAAGCTTTCATGAATCAAGACATACCTATATTCTTCATAACGCATGACAACTTCTTCAAGCTCCTGTTTGTACAGTCTTGTCAGCATAGCGTTGAAACAATCAAGTTCGGGTAAACGGAATAATTCCCAGCGTAATTTTCGATCGAGAGATATTGATGCTCGACTGTAGACGTATAACCAGTGTGGAATTTCCTCATTGAGATATGGATTAGCTGGTACAAGAACACTATGGGAGTGAAAGTGAGTATGCCTTGGTGGCGACACTACTCGTACCGCTTGCATTTCTAGAGGATAACAGGGGTGCTCGTACTGCGCTTGACGAGTGATATGACTGGAAATAAAAAATTTAAATATTAAACTTTCCTTATAGAATTGAGAATTACAAACAAACAAAATGAATTAAACATAAATGTGATAATAAATGGCGGAACAGTCTGAAACTCACTTAACGTAATATACACCATATTCTGGTGATTCGATTCTCTCCCATCCCGTAGGCAAACCTTCCTTCTCCAAAGGGTGCGACCAATGGGTGGTTTTTGTATTATGATCGATATAGTACTTTCTACCACGCAGAGTGAAGTCCACGGACCATCCAAGCGGCAGAGGAAGTTCCTCAGGCTGTTCGCTGCGTGAACTCGACCTTTCCGACTGGCTTCTACTGTAAACGGGATTTTGGCGATAAGGTACGGCCTGATTGAATTCCTCGTAAGTACCGTCAACCTCAAACGGCATATAAGGCAACTGTGGTGTTTGTACACGATCCAGATGATACTCCGAACCGGCGTATTGATTCACATATGTGTGTGATATTGCCGGTGACAAACTAGGATGATACATCGGTGTTGCCGTACGCGATATCGCACCCTCGCCCAGGCCAGAATTCACAGAAAGACTGGCAAATCTGAGGCAAAAAATATTTTTAATAAAAAAAACTAACTTTTATATTTTTCTAGTAGAATTACCTTTGAGCTAGGTCAGGAACAGAACTGTTGGGTGTATATTTTCCCTCGTGACTTCCTAAACCTACTGCACTCATAGTAGTTTTTGTATTACCAAACTTCTGAACCATGCTGGGTTGTTGCGGGACTGGCTAGAAAATTTAAAGCGTTTTATAATTTTAGAACTTAAAAAAAAAAGCAAACTAAAATGTGAGGCTTACCAACGAAGGTGGTAATGTTTGTTGATTATTTCGTCTTCTCGGTCTTCTGTTCGGTTCTGTTGTCCAAACATTGATTACTAGAAATACGGTGGTACAAAAGTGATACCTTGTTTAATTTTTTGTTCATAATGAGAAACAAAAAATAATATTCTTGAAAACGATTATCAAACCCACTCGGCATTTCCGGAGGCGTTTCTTTCTTAACATATTTTCCAACGACGCCCTCCTTGATCGTTCGTAAATCTTTGTTCTTTCGTGACAGCATGTTGATTTTTGACGATGCAGCGATTCTTTTTTCGACTCAAACTTGTATCAATAAACACTGATGTGTCAAAACTCTATGGGATCTTTCGTCGATCGGTATATATCACGAAAACGCGTGAGGGCGCGTTTGTTCGGGTATTGTTCAATTTTACATGTAATAGGTACTTTATTACACATTTTAATCAATCGAATTGCGTCGAAATTACAACAAATTATAAGAAAATTTTGTCGTTAAATCGGGCTTTCGACGTACGCCCCCAACAACGGGGCACCATGTTGTTTTTTTTTTCGTGCGCCATTTCCCTTCCAGCTTTACCAACGCTTTTCTACCAAACACAAAGATCTCCATGACATAACCTCAATTTCCCCTAGACCATAAATCGTGCGCTTATAAAGGCCGGTAACCTATGACAAATTTTTTGTTCGTCTATAGTCCCGAAAGAATTAAATCATCAAATAAACCCTATCCCTTTAAATTTTTCGAATTTGTTTACTAAATGATAAAAAATGTGAAATTGGTAATTTTCTATTGTTAGCATGAAATATGTTTTCTGATCTATTTGTTTAATTACGTTAAGCGAACGGTAAAGTGAATATAGCGCCATCTGTTACTTCTATATGAGAATCAAGAAAGGGCTATTTAATCTAGTAACGTAACTTCGAATGACGACTTACTGAACGCATAACGCGCATAACAGTTTCCCGGCACGTGTTGCCGCCAAAACTTCAGCAATTGTTTGTGTTGTTCTTTCAGTTGAAGTTGTTTAGTTTGTTGCGTTTTCACGAATCTGTATTAATCAACAATCCTCAGTTTATGCATAGTGATAATTACGTTACATCGTCATTTTAATTTAATTGTTTTTTTTGTCATTATTGAGTCTTAAGGGTTTACTATGGTGAGTATACGTTGTGGAGAAACATTGTCGTTGAACCTCAATCTTGGATACTTGGGTCTTATTATCAATTTGATTAAGAATAATTGCAAATTTTTGTATCTTATGCACGTATATCACGTATATACTTTTTCTTGCGAGAACAGAGTCAAGCAAGCTCTCCGGTACGTTCCGATGGGAATAGAGATGCGATGACATCACCTGTACCGTCTATAGACGAGCCCTTCGAGGATGAGGGAGATTTGCTAGGCGACGAGACACAAGAGAATATAAATGAGGAGGAGGAGGATGGAGAAGAATTATTTGGAGATAACATGGAAGCGTGAGTATTCACTCTCAAGGCTTTTCAATCATTTAATTATCATCGACGAATAATAATCCTTGTTTTTCTGTACTATTATTGTCAAAGTAAACATATAATGATTGCAGCGACTATCGGCCCATGTCAGCTCTTGATCGTTACGATCCCAGAATGGTTGACGATGAGGAATATTCAGATCTTTCTCAGACCGACCGAGCAGCTGCTGAAGCAACTATGCGAAGACGCGATCGTGATGCTGGAATTATTCGGGACGACAGAGATCTTCTTTATGGTAATTGAAACGCCTACTAGTTAAATTAATATTTGCTTACATCACAGCGATTCATAATTTTTTTGTTTACAGATGAAAGCGATGAGGATGAGACACAAATACGAAAACGCCGTATGGCTGAAAAAGCTGCTACTGGTGAATTGGAAGATACTGAAGTATTTTATCGATTTTCAAACATAAAAAAATAATCAGTTCATTCAATTTTTTAAGACCAATTTATTAATCATGCTGTTTGCAGATGATCGAGTCGATCGAGAATCTCGAAGACACCAAAGGTCACTCCGTCAAAGAATGGGTGATGATGCTTGGGCCACGAACTGAGATTACAAACCGATTTAAAAGTTTCTTGCGTACTCACACCAACGAAACTGGCCATTACATGTACCGGGAGCGAATAAGACAAATGTGCGAGAGCAATCAGGTAATATAATAATTACTGGAAACATTTTAATTACCAATTGTTCGGTTCGTTTTTTATCAACAAATTTCTTGTCCTTCGAACAGTCGAGTTTCATCGTCGAATTCCCGATTCTGGCCAGCAAGGAGCACGTTCTTGCCTACTTCTTGCCCGAGGCCCCCTTTCAATTGTTGGAAATATTTGATACGGTCGCCAAGGAGCTCGTATTGACGATATTTCCAAGTTACGAAAGAGTCACGTCGGAGATACACGTGAGGATATCGGAGTTGCCACTGATCGAGGAACTTCGTACTTTTCGTAAATTACATCTCAATCAGTTGGTTCGTACACTTGGTGTCGTTACAGCAACAACAGGCGTTTTGCCGCAATTGTCAGTGGTCAAGTACGATTGTAGCAAGTGCGGTTACATCCTCGGTCCTTTTGTTCAATCGCAAAATACAGAAGTCAAACCAGGATCCTGTCCTGAATGTCAGAGTGTGGGACCGTTCGTCGTAAGTGACAATTTTCCAAAACTTTCTTACTCGATGATGGCACTTTTGTAAAGCATTTTTTTTGTTTGTAGATCAATATGGAACAAACGATATATCGAAACTATCAGAAAATCACGGTTCAAGAATCACCCGGTAGAATTCCAGCTGGTCGAATTCCTCGCAGCAAAGATTGCATTTTACTGTCGGATCTTTGCGATCGCTGCAAGCCTGGTGACGAGGTCGACATAACCGGAATTTATACGAACAGTTACGATGGTTCGCTCAACACCGAGCACGGATTTCCCGTTTTTTCCACTGTTCTCTTGGCCAATCATCTTGACGTCAAGGATTCAAAAGGCATCGTCGAGTCGTTGACCGAAGAGGATATCAGTAGTATTATCAACTTGAGCAAAGAATACAACATCGCTGATCGTATTGCCGCCAGTATCGCACCTTCGATCTACGGGCATGATTACATAAAAAGAGCGCTTGCGCTAGCCATATTCGGTGGAGAAGCAAAGAATCCTGGTATGCACAGCTTCTTTTCATTCAAATAATGAAAAATCACTCTGTATTGACAAATGTTCTCATTTTCAATGATTCTTCCTAGGAAACAAACACAAAGTTAGAGGCGACATCAATGTATTGCTTTGCGGTGATCCGGGAACGGCGAAATCCCAATTCTTGAAATATACGGAAAAAATAGCGCCGCGCGCGATATTTACTACGGGACAAGGAGCTTCCGCTGTCGGTTTGACAGCTTACGTGAGAAGATCGCCTACCACGAAAGAATGGACCTTGGAAGCTGGAGCTTTAGTACTTGCCGATAACGGCGTTTGTCTTATAGATGAGTTCGACAAGGCAAGTCGTCGATGGAATATTCGTATCAAGCTCATGCTTGAAAAGAATAAAATGATATAGCATGATAATTATAATGATAAAGTACAATAAAATTTGATTTAATCGCAAATCCGTTTCGTTTGTACAGATGAACGATCAGGATAGAACATCAATTCACGAAGCCATGGAGCAACAGAGCATATCGATATCAAAAGCTGGAATCGTAACATCGTTGCACGCGCGATGTTCTGTCATAGCAGCGTCAAATCCAATCGGTGGACGATACGATGCCAGTATGACATTCGCTGAAAATGTGAGAACATGATCGCATCTTTCCCGTTAAAATGAATGAATTGTTTTATCAGCTATAACTTGTAACCGTTTACAGGTCGATTTGTCTGAGCCGATTATCTCGCGTTTCGATGTGCTTTGCATAGTCAAGGACGAAGTTGACCCTATGCAGGACAGGCAGTTAGCAAAGTTCGTTGTGAATTCACACATCAGACATCATCCAACGAACGTTGAAAAGGGATTACCTGTCGAACCGGAAGTCTCTGAGAAGGATATTTCCATTCCTCAAAATATTTTCAAGAAATACATTGTTTATGCCAAGCAAAATGTTCATCCCAAACTGACCAATATTGATCAGGATAAAGTTGCTAAATTATACAGTCAATTGAGACAGGAGAGTTTGGTATGTATCATATGTACAATAGCTCATACTTGGAGCGATTTCGAAATTATCAAACTTTCTTTATACCTAGGCCACCGGAAGTCTTCCAATCACAGTGCGCCATATCGAAAGCATCATACGCATGTCCGAAGCAAGTGCTAAAATGCATTTGCGCGATCACGTGCGAGAGGACGACGTTAATTTGGCAATTAGAATGGCCCTCGACAGTTTCGTCGATACACAGAAGTATTCAGTGATGAAGAGCATGCGACAGGTACGTTTCAAACCGTTAAGCTTTGTTTTTAATTATAACAAAACCAAATAACGTTTGTAACCTTGGGAATCGAAATTTCGTTTTTCAGACATTCCAACAATATCTGACATTCAAAAAAGATCACAACGAATTGCTTTACTATATTCTACGACAGGCAACTCTCGATCAGCTGGCATTCCAGAAAGCCAGACGCGGAAGTAATGTGGCTACTATCGAAATAAACGAAAGGGATCTGATCGATAGGGTAAGATTAGAAACAACAATTATCACTGAAAGTATTCGCGATAATTGCATAATTCAGGCCTATTTATACCATCTCTTTGTCCATTACAGGCCAAACAGATTGATATCTACAATCTTGGACCTTTCTATGAGAGCGATATATTCAAGAGCAACAATTTCACTTACGACTCAAAACGCAAAGTGATCGTACAAACTTTCCCTGAGTTTGTGGATGATTAATGAAATTAAAGATCTTCAATGCTTACTGACATTTGTTTTTTAAAGTATTCATTTATACAATCTATACATTATTACAGAAGAAAAAAAATACATTTTTTTAAATAAAGAAGACATTTTCTTAATAGAAAAAATATTTTTTTAAACACAGTTTGGACCTTTATTGATCCTTGTTCTTATACGATGCAAAAATTCAATCGTGTCGTATTGTAAATTACATTCAAATTGATTCTCTGTGGTATTGTTTTCCCTTTTGTACAAAAGTAAAACAAACATTCAAATATCGCATTCTTAATCTATAATTAATGATTATATATTACACCTTACGACATTTTTTTTTACGAACGGTGCTATTACTGCTACTTGTGCTGGTACTACTGATGCTCGAGCTACTACTCGAGTCACTGTCGCTTGAATTTGAATCACTGTCCGAGGAGGAATCTGAGGTGTCACTTGAACTGCTACTACTACTACTGCTCGAAGAATCCGAGTCGCTCGAACTTGATTCTTCTTTTTTCTTCTTTTTTACCTTTTTTGCATCTGAGCTTTTCTCTTCTCTAAATAAAATTTAATAAAACAAACACAATCATGATAAACGTACTCAAGTGAGAATTGGAGATTGGATTTTGTTTTCGAACAGCTTACATTTTGTTCACTTCTCGTTCTTTGAGCGCCTTCTTCAGCTGGACAGTGCGTGACGATCTATGAACGTATTTTCTTTTGCCTTTACACTCGTAACTCCAATGACCCATTTCCAAGCACTTCTGACATCGCATACCCTGGGGATATGGATTTCTGCGAGAAATAACAAATATGATGAACGATTGAATAAGAAGCTCATGTTGTTTTTTGAAGACCAATATATCCCTCATCGTCGTTTTGACGCTAGAATTGTTGGTATAACCTCAAAACACAGCGTTATTATCCCCTGAAGCAATAACTCTGTGCAATATATTTCAAAAAATTCCTCTTAATAGTACTTACGTCTTTTTCATCAATTTCACACCACTGGGATACATCTTTGTGTTTAATTTAATATCATTTGTTATTAATCTTTTGGAAATGCAAACGCTACAAGCACTATATAGATATACATTCGTGAATATTATGTCAGATGATTCTATTAGTACGTTCGGTCGACTAAAGAGACGCTGTATGTCTCTCCGCAGAGACGCGCGAAATTTCAATCTTCGCGTGCGTAGGACGTCTCTTGCCACTTTGAAAGTTCGAATTCCATTCTAGTTTGAAAAAGGATTGATGAAGGCATTCAGCGATTAGTCTAAGAAATACATCGTTGCACCAGAAATGGAAGTGTCACAAGATATTCCGGGAAATGAAAAACCCAATAAGAAAAGTGTCGGAGAAACGAAGGATTCCAACGCAATTGAAATATCGATGGAAAAATTGCTCAGCAAAATTTTCGAGCTTGAAATGTTTGAGAAATTGGCTCACGAGACTGAAGGTAAACTTCGAGAGAGAACGAAAAAAGTGCAAGAGAAAACACGTGAATTGGTAAATTATGATCGATTGATAAATCATTCAATTAATGAACCATTTGCTTAATCCAGTATTTTTGACATTTATAGTTATGATGATCTTCCCTAGGATGAATTGGAATACGAAAAGTTGGATCAAATGGAGAATTTTTGTGACACGATCTGGGAGTTGTCAGAAGAAAACGATCTCTGTGCAGTTTTTGAAAAATATCTCAAAATACCAAAACACACTGCTTGGAACTCTCGCATTCCTGACATTGAACATGATCCTGAAATATCAAACCTCAAAGACGAGATCGAAGAGATGAAAAAGCAACTCTCCCACAAGAAATCGATTCGTCAAAATCTCGAGGACAAATTAACCCTGGCAAAAATTAACCTTCAAATTGCAGAATCATATCGTGAAAACGATCCTGAAATTATGAGGTTGACAAATTTTCTCGTATAAACATGAACGAATTAATGTTCCTCGCCACAAGTCAATGTGATAAAACGGATTTTTTCAGGTTAAGGATGGACATAGAAGCAACCCGTCAGAGCGTTCAAGCTGTAAACTCTAAAATAGCAGCTATCGAAAAGGGAATTTCCACAGAACCACAAAGTTCCTCTAATTCTCATATAGAAGATAAAAAATATGAATTTATTACGGCTTCAGAATTGCTCTCAAAGACTGAGACAACCGAAACGAAGAACAGGCCAAAGTTCTCAGTAAAGAAAGAAAGCGCTATTCTGCAAAAAATGTCTAGTAAACGTGGTAGACACGGACGAGATTCATAACGACAGATTTCTCATGGATAACAAACAAAGAAGACAACTCATTCGCTAATTGAACAAGCAGTGAATTTGTCACGCAGGAACATGAGGCAATACAATAATTGGAGTACGATTCAGATTCTTTTTAATACAGTTGTATATTTAGAAATATTTATACAGTAATATTTTATCATTTTTCTTGTTGCTTTTGTTTTCAATATACACAGAGTTACATTAATATTACATTATCGTTAAATTATACACATAATGTTTGACGCCCGACAGGCTCGCTCAAGAGGGATTTAGGAAAATCGTTAGCGGCTTCCGCAAAAATCTTCAGTTTGAACGTTTTTCAATTTTTTGTTTGTTTTCTTAAATCGTCGTTTTTCTCGCATTGAATGCGAGGTCATATTTTTTACCGTTCTGTATCAAAAGGACGAACGACGATACAAGAGCGAGAAAAAACGTGAAGGAACGTAGGATCTCCTTTTTTGTTCTTGCCTTTCTGTTCTTTTATCGGCGAAGACGCGTCGGAACGTTTCTTTATGTGGAAAAAATCGTTTTACACACGAATACGACTAATGGCACTCTTCTGACTTAACTTCGGCAAACGATAGCCGATAAGTAACACTTTATTTTTATTTACTTATTTTTCTGTTCTTTTTTTTTTTTCTTTTATTATTTACTCATCATCTTCGTCGATTATTTCAGCTACAGAATGAAAACGATGAGCGTGTACGAATTACGTACGACGTTGAAACACGTCCGAGGCAACAAAAGAAAAAAACGACGAACGAGAGGCTTTGAGGAAGAGTTTTTGTCGAGCGATTTTCTTTAAATATACACAGGTAATAATAATAATAATATGTACTAAAATCTAGTTTCTTCTTCTTCATAATATCGGCAACAAAATTGTTCTACGCACGTGTTGTCGCATGTGCCTAAACAATTTCTTTCTCCTCTTTCAATTTCTTCATCTTTTACACGATTAATCGATAATCATCGTTATTATAAAAAATACGTTTTGTCCACAAGACATTTTTATATAGAATCTTAAAACTGAATCTACCAGATGAGGAAGAATTATTTTGCGGAGAGAGAGAAGGGATTCCTTTGTTCCTCTTTTGGTTTACTTGATCATCGTCGAATTACACAACCGAGGATCTCGGATTACTGTTGGTTGGGGAGCCATTGTGAGAATTTACTAAGGTGAAATGGAGGAAACAAGGGAAAAAACGTTATTCATTTTGTGGTAAGCTGTGCGTAAACTTGGAACAATATTCACACTGTTTATCGTGTAGCGGCACGACAATAATAATAATAATAATAATAACCACGTTTAAAACTTTCCAATCAGAGATCTATAGTTTTTTTTTCCTTTCTTGCACATATCGATTGCACCTCATTTTCTTAATGAATGAATAATAACGATCTCTCTATTTTTCTTGCAGGAGACAACATTCTCAACAAGGAACGTTTCTCGCCTTTGGATTCAACGCGCTGCGCTTTATCCAATATCAAATTTGTTTCTTCTTTTTTTTGTTTTCTCTTCCCAATTATCGAATATCGTCGTACTCGAGAGGTACGAGCGAAACGACGAGTAAAATTAAAAGGAAAGAGTTGTGCGTTTACAATATCACCTTAAGAACTATGTACGCAAAGCGCCTCGTCGTGGAAACGTTCTTTTTTTTCTTCGTCTCCCCGGTTTGTCGAGAAAAGTAATTTTCAATGTAACGAAGAAAACGAGATGTGTTCTATCGACGTTCAACAACCTAGCGAGTATTTTACAAACGTAAAAAGTAACGACGCGCGTCGCCAAGTTTTACAATGAAAAAATGCGAGGAGAAAATTCGTAGAGAAAGATACGCGAAGATACATTGTTTTTCATCTCGTCTCTCGGTTTCTTTCTTTTCTCACGTTTTTTTTCTTCTTTTTGTCTCGTCGGTTTTTATGTTTGTTTGTTTTTTTTTTCTCATAACATTAGAAGATAAGGCTCCGTTAAACGTAACGATATTACAATACACAGACACAGCGTTTCCAACGATTTAAAATGCAGGTACATATAGAAAAAATGACTCGCTGTTTTGTTTGTTTGTTTCATTCGTGTATAACAAAAATATTTCGTTCTCGAAGCTATCAACGGCTCGCAATCGATACATCTACGTACGTTTTATTTATTTCTTTTTTTTTTTGTTAACGTGGTAATAGCGTGAAAATTCTCACAGTATTTGTCCGCACGGACAGTGCGAATTATTTATCTTTCATTATTTTCGTTTGCTTTGTATTTTTCTTCTTCTATCGTCATTTATCGTTTTTATAGTTTTGCGATTTTGACCGGTACCAAGCTAAAACGCCCAGCCGGCATACAGAGCGATATAAAATTCCCACCGATCAATTTTTTTGTTTATTTTTCGTTTTTCCATTCGCTGAACGTTGTCGTTTTTTTTTTTGGTTTCTTTGTTCAATAACCATCGTCGTTTAACGATAATATTACAGAATTATAAACGTTTTCGTCGCACAAACGATCTGCTTTGTTACTCGAATCGGATCTTATCGGCGATAATGTATTTTTCATTTCGTTACGGCCTGCTTCATTTCTTTTTAATGCGGAAGAAGTTTTTGTAATTCGTCTCGCTCGCAAAATATTGTAACGCTCGTTAATTACAATCTGCGCTAATTATTTATTCGGTAGACAGGAAGAGCGCGAACGAATTAAACGATACAAAGAAACAAAACTAAGTTGTACATGTTCCCAAAAGATTGGGAGACCGAGACGAATAATTGTACGAGTAAATTAAAGATAAACCGAACGTTGAAAATGTTACATTATTTTCGCATCCTTCGCATCTCGGTATTATTCAATCGCTCGAAGACATATTGAGTTCCGTTCGACAAATGTGTTAATTATATTATTATTCTTATTATTTATGTTAATATTTATGTATATATTTATATATACGTGTCGCGTTTCACGCAGCATGTGCACATAGAATTGGTGAGAAAATATTTCACATTGACACACGATTGGCACCTTTCTTATATCCTCGTGCACGATTCATTATTTATATTTGTTTATTTCTTTCTTGTAATTCATGGAAAAGAGGAAAAAAACAAAAGTTAAAGAAAGGAAGAAGAGAGACAAACTGTTTTCGCTAAAGGCAATTCACAAATTTCTGATGACGATCAGGCAATAAACGCTTTGCTTAAATGTCTCAACGTGCACGAAGGATCATAATAATGCAGGGCAGAATTGACGAGAACTTATCTTTATCCGAACGGTTTCTATTGTCTTGAAATATACATATACGTGTATATAATTTTAATACGTATAAGGATCCACCTCAAGACTCTTCTTTCAATCCACTTGATAAACAGCGTGTAAAAGAAATTTCTAAAAAAACCAGACGATATGAATAAAATAGTTGCGCCTTCAGGCTCAATCCTGTTGCAAATCTCAGAATTCCAGTTGACTTAGAATTCTGCAATTTGCTCCAGAATTATTTACAACTGCTCTATTCATATCTTAGAGATCTTTTTTACATGCTATTTATCGTTCCAGGACGAAGAAGTGGTTTGCAATGTTCCTTGTACATGTATATATAAATTATAATGTATATTTGTATATGTTAGCGTGTGTGATTTAGCAGCGAAAGATCATCATGGGCTCGAAGATACTTTGCTTTCGAAACTCGAACCACCGTTCTCTTAACACGGTTTTAACAAGTATATGCTTTTTGTTTTCTTATGCGGAAACTAGGTTTGCTCAACGATTTCGCATTAATTGAAATTTTACTTGCGCTTACAGCATTATCGCGCATTTTCTTCGCTCACCGGATATGCCAGTTATATCATACAATATATAATACAATGAAAAACGTTTTCGCAATAATGATCCAACGATAAAAAAAAATACAGAAATTGAAGGATCCACTTGAGAGAAGTAAGAATGTAGTCCGAAGAGCTCGGAACAGCGAGGGAAGTTTATCTGTTTCGTCCAATCTCTTCCTCCGATCTCTCTTTCTCATTCTCGGTCTGCGCTGTATCGTTAGTTCTGTTACATCGATCTGTAAGGGCCCTGCATCTTGAGGAATTGTATAACGAGAGATGGACCTCCGGAGACGATCTCCGCTGGTATCTGCGACAGTGGACAATTTTCAATCGACATAATACTGAGATTCGTGCATAGCGCGAGCTCGAACGGTAAATTGTGTAAATTCGCATTGTCATTAATGTACAACGAGTCAAGATTCTCCAGTGTGCCAATCTCCTCGGGTAGATATGTGAGATTGTTCTCACCGACGCTTAGATGCGTCAGATTAACAAGATGACCAATCGCCCGTGGCAGCGAGGTAACTTGATTAGATTGTAGTATCAATTTTTGCAAATCACGAAGAAATCCTATCTCATTGGGCAATGCTTCGATCTTGTTCTCCTCGAGATCAAGTACACGAAGCTTGCGCAGATTCGATATGCTTGCAGGAATGCGCTTAAGCAAATTGTTCGAAAGTATGAGAATTTCCAGGCTCTGGAGGCATTGTATATCGTCAGGAATCTTGGTGAGTTGATTCGTGCCGAGATTGAGCTCGACCATGTTGACCCATGTGCCGATATCTAGAGGAAGCGCGGTAAGTTGATTTTCCTTCATATTGAGCTTGGTGAGATTTTTAGCCCTCGAGAATATTCCATAGGGTATCTTGTCGATTTGATTATGCTCGAGGTTGATGGAATAGACATTGGTGAACTGCGACGGGCCACCGGATGGATAAGCGGCGAATGTGTTCCTCGACAGTGTTATGGTCTTGAGATCGGAGAGACTCGAGAGCAAGCCTTCGGGTAATTGAGATACTTGATTACCCTCGACACTGAATTCGTCCATAAGCTTGCAATTGGCGAGAGATTTAGGAATGCTCGAAAGACGATTGTATCTCAGACCCAGTCTCGTAACAGCGGTCAAGTTACCAATGGTCTCTGGAATATCGAGAAGCTCGTTGTGCTGTAAATCCAACGTCGACAATTGTATACAATTGCCAATTTCCTTTGGCAAATGCTCCAGATGATTGTGCGAAACGTCGAATGTAATGAGATGAACGAGTTTTCCAATACCCGCTGGTAAGCCACGAATCTTATTCTCTCGCAAGCTCAGCATCGTCAAATTCGTCAGATTGCGAATATTGTCGCTGACAAAGCGAACTCGATTGAAGCGCAGAAACAGCGTAGTCAATGATGTCAATTTGTAGACGACATCGGGTATCTCGTTGAGCTTGTTGTGCCTCAGATCTAAAACTTTGAGATGTTTGAGATTTTCCAATGTATCGGGAAGACTCGTTAAGGAATTTTCGCTCAGAGCTAGCGTCTTAAGATTCGTCAGACAGCCAATCTCGGGCGGTAGAGTCACGAGTTTGTTGCCATAAAGATAAAATTCTTCCAACAACGATAGATCTCTCACCGTGCTCGGAAGATTCGTTATACTCGATTTGCTGAGATCGAGACGAGTCACGCACTCGTCTCGGCATCTTATGAATTCCTTGGCTACGTCAAGGTCCGCCTGAATGGGTTTGCTCTTCTTAGCCGTTGGTTTTGGCTTGTTCGATTCTGGATGCTTGACCGTTACGGTTTTTTTCGTTTCCGAAGTTGATATCGAGGCTGTCGATAATTTCTTCTCCTTGATGTGCTCCTTGGGAATGTCAACGACACCACCGGAGCGTACAACCTCGACTGCCTCGGGCATCTCGGTTACCGCGGAACAAGTGGTGAGACCACAGTCCTCAAGATACTCGGGAATATCCTGCTCCTTCATGTAAAAAGTCGGAAGACTTTCCTGTGTATCGGCCCTGTCCGTTTTTGCCTCGGACAGGCACACCGTCGAAATGTTACCCACACCCGTTCGATGCTTGCTCGACTTTTTCATAATATTCTTTACGGAATAAAGAAAAAAAAACGGTCCGACACTTGTCCCGTGGATGAATTTTCACTCGAGGTGTTCGCTCCGGGTGTTGCTGATTGTGTTTCTGTTTTTCTTCACTTCACAATTTTCACTGGCTTTATCACTGGTACTTCGACACAGTATATATACATGTATACATATATGCGTATATATGTATGTATATATATATCATTATACACCGCACGATCGTACCGCTTATATATCGTCGTACGTTTTTTGTGTGTTTTATATCTCTCACGGCATCGCGTATTATTACCTATTTTGAAAACTCGTACTTTCGAAGTATTGACATTATCGATGATTTAACACTAGGGGCGCAAACGCGAGACGAGAAACATTCGCCCCGTCGTTACACTCTCTCAACTACGCTTCTTCTGACGGAGACTTGTATCTTGACTGACAACAACAACGACGGCGCATCGAACGCGAAATATACACCGCGATGACGTGAGGAGGAAGAGCGGGGAGTTTGATGTAGTGGTGGTCACAGACACTCGTGTTTCTTATGTAGCTGTGTGATGTGTTTGTAGAAATCTCTCTCGCCTTCTGACCATCCCGTTTACTGGACCGATGCCCCCTCCCGCCCCCCAAGAGAAACACGACCACAAGAGATACACAACCATGCAACGAAAACGCGAATCTTTCACACACGATCGAGATATTTGTATGCAACGTTCAGGGAGAATTATCATTCGAGTCAGGTATTTTGCTGGACAGTGAGGTTAGAATTCTGAAGAGAGCCAGCTGTATGGGAGTTCGGTACATTTTGGGTAGTTAATTTGACTCCCCTAATATTTGTGAGATCCTAGCGCCTTAACTACGCTGTTCGAAGCGGCGTTTTTAAGAACTAAGAGGTTACTAGTTAGCTATATATCGTCAAAGGGAAGGTACAAAGTTACTAGGATTTGTACTCGCGCGCTTAACTTCACGGCGATCAATACAATGCGGCACGCATTTTCGACGCCATTTTAAAGTCGATTGCATCGTAAAACGAGAGAATTTTGGTCGATATCCCGCCACGATAAACCCCTGACGGAAACGATCTCGCAAAGCCAAACGAGAGAATTGAAGTTCGATATATCAGCGGTTGAGAGAGAAAATAAAATAATTTCAGTGTATCGATGAATACCCGGTGTGTGTATCTTTAACGAGATATCGCATTGACGGTGTTTGGCAGCGGTAAATTCATCGTCTTGCTTCGAAATTATGATAAGACGAATCTCGTTGACGAATGGTGTTAAGAAAATGTTACGCCGCAAGGCAATTGTATCTGATAATTATGCAACGTTAAATACAAAAGATTGTGAATTTTGATGATATACGGAAGAGAAACGACGAGCCGGTAAAAGCCGTAAGTATTTTAAATATTTTCAATGTTCATATCTACTCAATAATATTGTATTTTGTTATAATTGTTGTTAATCAGCTACAATGTCTGTATACATTTTTAAATAACCTCAATTACTTACATCTTTTACGATTGCTGCGAAACAAAGATGCTTCACACTTTGCTGTAAATTCTTGGTTAGTGTGTAGTTACACATTAAACAAATAGCATAACATCAATGGCATCGCATTTTTTATACACAGAATATTATCGGAAAAAAAATATATTTCGTTTATAAAAACCAGTATTTTAACTTTTGTCTAACTTTTAAAAATGTTTCATAGGGACATAGCGATCGTTATAAAGGCGAAAACTACGAATTAACATCAATTTGCTGAAGAAGGGTTGCACGGTACAACGTTAGATGTATACTGGTAAAATGGACATCAGTAAGCAATCGCCAGACAGAGAGACAAGACAATTAAATGAGGAGGCGAACAGAAACGAGGTTCAAGTTTCAATAATAGCAAAAATGATGGAGGAAAAGCATACCTACACATACAAAAAATTAGTAGTGCCGATATCGATGCGCAGCATATATTGGAAATTTTTCGGTTTTCCTGCAACCGACGATGGGGATATTCTGACAAAAGTGAAGATAGTCTGTATATTGTGCAAGACTCAGATTGCTTATAATCGAAATACAAGCAATCTTCGTATGCATCTACAGAATAAGCATTCCCAAGAATTGCACGAACTCGAAGCAGGAACACCTCCTAAGAGACTCGTTCTCACCCACGAGGCTAAAGAGAAAAGAGCACAAAAGCGTATGCTTAAGGCAGGCCTGAACGCAACTCAGCATATTTATACAACAAATGTAGATGGGACTGTTCAAATAGACGGTGATCTTCAATTCGTCACCGATCCCAATATAAGCTTATCGAGTATGGAAGATGATATAGGTAATTATTTATTTGTGATACAAAATATTTGTTAATGTACTATTAAACAGTGAAGAGATAGTAGATAAAAATACGTTCAACTTTAAAAAGCATTGAGTAACAAGAATAAAAATATAGCTTATCTTCCACCCGAAGATAATCCTTTGAATCAGACGAGCATCGATGGAAAAACTGTATCGGACGCGATCACGGATTTCATCGTAATGGATCTTCAATTACCAGAAGTGGTCGAAGGCCGAGGTTTTCAGAGGCTGGTAGCAACACTGAGATCCCCTTGCGAAATTCCCAGTAAAAATAAGCTCGAAGACGAGATTATTCCCAAAGTGTATGAGAATTTCCGTGAATCCGTTGCTGCGAACCTTGCTTGCATAACCGGCGAGTTTGGGCTGGCTGTCGAGGAATGGCGGTCGAATTCGGGAGAAAATTATGTGACATTCTCGCTGTATTACCAAAATATCGATGAGGCTGCATTGGAGTGCAAAGTTTTGAGTACGGTGCATGCTCCGCTCGATTGGGGCGAAACACAGTGGGGTAGCGTCATAGACTCGACACTTCTCGATTGGGATTTGAGAATCGAGAGAATAACCGCGGCTGTCGTGGCCACGTCGAGACCAGAATTATTGTCGTCACTTTCGAGCCGAGGTTTGGCTCTCGTACCTTGTTTGCTGAATACGCTGCAGGTTTGCGCTCAAGCATGCTTTGAAAATGCGGATGTTGCGTTTATTCTTTCCAAATGTCGTACGACCATCGGTGTTATATCCAGTCATGGTGGTGCATCCACAGATTTGAACGTGCAAGAACAATTCCTCGAGGTACTTATGATCGTGATGAGTACGATTTATTATAAAATTATGTAAAATTGCTATTTGAGAGTTTTCACAATGTTTTCATTCGATAGTTGGACGAAAATGCGATGCTTATGGATTATCCAGCAGTTTGGACATCGACGTATAACATGCTGGAGCAAATGGTTCTGAGGCGTAACATCATAACGTCCATACTAGAAAGTATGGAGGGAATTGATCGAGAAGCCATAGAACTTACTGAAGAACAGTGGAAAGTCATCGAAGATCTCGTAACCGTTCTCGAACCTTTCAAAGTCACAATTATGACTCTCAGTGAAGAAAAAATGCCTCTCATATCGCTACTCAAACCTCTACTGTGGCAACTCGTGTCCTCGCATCTCAAAGTCAAAGAAGATGATAGCGAAATCGCAAGATCCTTCAAAGAATCATTATCGGATATGCTTTGTGAACGTTATGCTGATAGTAACGTTACCCTCCTTCTCCAGATTGCCACTACTCTCGACCCAAGGTAAATCAATTGTCAAACTTTTCCACTTATTGTTTTGGGTGAGACTTTTTCAAATTGTCTTTTCATTACCATTTTGCTGTTATACAGATTCAAACAACTTCCATATGCCCCGGACGAAGATAAGAACATGGTGACTGGTCCGATAAAAGAGATGCTGACGAAGTTAATAGTCGAAGAAACAGGTGATACCATAGAGCCGAAGCTCGAGGTTGGCCCAGCAACGAAGAAGAGTCGATTGTCGGGAATGGCACTTTTGCTCGGTGGACTTTGCGGGACAAAAACGGGAATGCCAGCTGAGGAAAAAGCCGATCTCGAACTAGTACAGTATCAGTCCGAGGCAACGGCACCTCTGGACTGTTGCCCATTGCAATGGTGGGCGAAAACTTCGGCAAAATGTCCGAATCTAGGCAGATTGGCGAGACGTTATAATTGCGTGCCCGCATGTTGCGCTCCACCTTCACGAATCCCCGCCGAGGCTCAAGTTCTTTACGACACAAGGCGAGCAGCTCTGCCCTCCCATTTAGCTGACAAACTTCTTTTTCTATATGGGAATCATACAGTCTGAACGAATAATACGGAAATATGCTAAACAAAATTACCACCGCGTGTCACTTGAAAGTCAAATCAAAGCGAAGATCGTGGTTTTTGTTCTTTCATGGAAATGAAAGAGGTTTTTTTATGCGCGTGACTCGAATCGACGTCGAAACATTTAACGAAAAGTATCAAGGGGCATGTATAAACTGAATATCTCGACTTTTGACGATTTTTCTCTCGAGCTTTGAGTATTCGAAGATAATTCCGTTAATGAATTCGATCGTCGTTTTTTCTAGAATATATGTAAATATTTTGTTCTCTCAGAGAGATAAACTAAGCGCGTATTTTACGACGACATTTTTCATAAACACCTCGGTATAGTACGATTCAGATAACTTGTATAAACCGAATTAAATTTGTCCTTCGTAGTGTCAAAACAATTAATCGCTTTTTTTTAACACCATTGAGTCAAATGGAATCTTGTAAATATATTACGGCAGGCACACTCGTGTCTTCAACATCTATAGCTTGGAAAGCCATAGCATCGTGTAAAAAAAACAAAAACGAAAATAGTTACGATTGTACTTTTTAAAGCTGACGTCCAAAACATCACTATTTTGTAATATTCCCCTCCATGGGATTCTCGAATAAGTACAACTGCATTCTAGTAGCATAATATCGTTTTAGGAATCATAAAAGTCATTAAAACATAAAAATGACTACAACAAAGACGATGGAGAAAATAATAAATTTTATTGGAAAATTATTCAATAAAACAATTGAAGATAACAACTTTTTAAATCATATGGTATTATTGTTTTCATCATTTATCAATTTACATATAAAATTCACTCAATTGCATTTAGGGAAGATTCAGTTGCATTTGCATCCATCCAGAACCCTCGTAAAATCTTGGATCACCTATTCGGAGTGATGCACGCTTGTAAAAATAATAGTAGAGGACTGAAACTAAAAAGATGACTATATATAAAAATGTTCTTAATTTTTAAAGACGAGATATTTGTTTATTATGATTACTATTATTATACCTGTTCTGTGAGTAGAATACAAAGAATGAAAACCTGTGGTCCAGTAATGCTCCAGTGGATGATACCAATGAAGCGTCATGTGCCATGTGTGAAGACTTATGCTCAATATTATGTACGTGACACACAGTACAAGAGTTGTGCGAAATCTGACATAGAGAAGTTGAATCAAGCCAGCCTGAGATAATTTCGAACAAACATATAAATATGACCGTTTTATTGTATCAATTGTTTTCAATAAGAAAAATCACACTTGGTACCTGAAAAATGTATGTTGCAAAGAAATTGATAAGCAGTATAGTCAGCGCAACAATCAAGCAAAAATCTTGAGCACTGCAAGTGGAGAGATAATAAAAACAGACGAATACCAATATTGTGATAATCGAAAATGAGATATAGGAAGCAGAAAATTTGTACTCACACGTAAAGAGTGAGAAGATTTATGGGATTCGGTCTTGCGAAACTGGAGAACGAATTTACACAGATATCGAAGAGTAGAAGTACGTATTGTACGACAACGATAATGGGATATTGTCTAGAGCTCGGAATATGCATTTACTCGCATGTAAAGCGCGATAATGTTTTTCGTTTTGTCTGACGATACTCTTGTTATGATATTTGAAATATCACTGTCATGACAACGGCAATGACTGATTAACTTTTCTCGATAATACGTTCACTTCCAGCATCATGGCTGACTCGCAATTTCCCTAGAAAACGCTAGGAACAATTGTAGTTCCGGACTTTACCACAGGGCGCTGTTTCTTACTACGCGCTTTCCCGCCATTTCTTGGGGAGTGCAGAAAAGTGCGCGTGGGTACTGTGCTCTGGAGTAAACACAACAAAACGAAAATATAAATAAATAATTAAGATAATAATTAGACGCATTTAATCAATTAAACAATCATGGAGGGTTTCGATGATCCTGGAATTTTTTTTTCGGACAATTTTGCCGTCGATGAAATTCGTGAGAATCAAGTTAACCTGCAGGCATCTAAGAAGAAATTTAAAGAATTCATAAGACAGTTTCACGAAGGAAATTTTAATTACAAATACAGGTATTTATCGATTTTGTTTTGTTGAAATTTCGAGGAACGAGCCATTAATCATTACATGTAAATTATCACGATTCAGAGATGCACTCAAGCGTAATTACAATCTCGGACAATACTGGGTGGAATTTAACCTGGAAGATCTTGCTGCCTTTGATGAATCTCTTGCTGAGAAAATTTACAAACAGCCTACGGAATATTTACCGGTCTTCGAGGAAGCTGCAAAAGAAATTGCGGATGAGCTCACTGCTCCACGGCCTGAGGGAGAAGAAAAAGTTGAAGATATACAGATATTGCTATCTTCTGACAGTATTTGTAGTTCGTTACGAGGCATGAAGGTAGGTTGATTTATAAATTAACCCATTTGCATCAATGCACGGAATAATCCGCGGGTCGCGACAGTCGACTATCACCAAGCGCGGAATAATCCACGAGGCGCGATGCCCGTTACAGCATATACGACCGACTGTGCGTGGTGATACGCGTCAGTCATTTGTTGAACGTCGCTGATGTTTCAATGCAGGAGCTTAAGTACAGCGATGATGCAAATGGGTTAATCTTCACATAATCATTAATTAGTTGCATTTAATTACAAAATACACTTTGATTTTCAGCCTGACATAGTTTCACAATTAATAAAAGTTCCTGGAATAGTAGTTTCTGCTTCTGGCATAAGATCCAAGGCCACAAAAATTTCTATCCAGTGTCGTTCATGTAGAAGCGTTCAGACAAACATTCCAATAAAGCCTGGTCTGGAGGGCTATGCTTTGCCCAGAAAATGTGGCACGTAAGTTACAATAAATTTTTTATTTCATTTTTTTATATTATATTTTTTGTTATATCATTTATCATTATTTCTTTAAATTTCAGTGAACAAGCAGGTCGCCCAAAGTGTCCTCTGGATCCATTTTTCATAATGCCGGACAAGTGCACTTGCGTTGATTTTCAAGTATTAAAGCTTCAAGAATTGAACGATCATACCCCTCAGGGTGAAATGCCAAGACACTTGCAGGTCTATTGCGATCGTTATCTCTGCGATCGGGTAGTACCGGGAAATCGTGTTCTCATTTTGGGAATCTACTCAATAAAGAAAGTGGCTACAGGGGGTGGACGGCGAGATGGTCGAGAAAAGGCCCTGGTTGGTGTTCGCGCCCCTTATATCCGTGTCGTTGGAATAGCCGTTGATGGCGACGACAATTCCTCCAATGGAACTCAACCGCCTGTGACCAACGAAGAGGAAGATGCGTTCAGACGTCTCATCGCTGATCCTAACATTTATGACCGAATTGCCAGAAGCATAGCACCCAGTATTTTTGGTGCCATGGACATTAAGAAAGCCATAGCTTGCTTGCTCTTCGGAGGCTCGAGAAAACGCATGCCCGATGGTCTGTGTCGTAGGGGTGACATCAATATTCTCATGCTGGGTGATCCAGGAACAGCGAAATCACAGCTATTAAAATTCGTGGAAACCGTCGCTCCGGTTGGTATTTACACTTCTGGAAAGGGAAGCTCGGCGGCTGGTCTGACTGCCTCAGTCATGCGAGATCCTATGTCGGTAAGGATTATAATCCTTAATATCACAGAATTTAAAGAAAAAAACGACAATGTATAGTTTCGTAGAATTTAAGATTCATGTTTTTTTATTTCTTCCCAGAGAAATTTCATAATGGAAGGTGGCGCGATGGTTCTCGCCGATGGTGGTGTCGTTTGCATCGACGAGTTTGACAAAATGAGAGAGGACGATAGAGTAGCGATTCACGAAGCTATGGAACAACAGACTATATCGATCGCAAAAGCTGGAATAACAACAACCTTAAATACTCGATGTTCCGTTCTCGCTGCGGCAAATTCCGTTTTCGGACGTTGGGACGACATAAAGGGCGAGGAGAACATAGACTTCATGCCTACGATATTATCGCGTTTTGATATGATATTTATCGTCAAGGACGAGCACGAACAGAATCGAGACATCACACTTGCTAAACACGTTATGAGTCTTCACACTAACGCTGATCAAGTTTCAGATAATTCAACAGAGGGTGAATTACCTCTAGCTTTATTCAAGAAGTATATTCACTATTGCAGAACGTGAGTTACACGAGATGGTAGTATTATTAAATATTTCACTCGTTTGCTTCGTAATTAAATTAATCTCGTGCTATTTTTTCCGCAGACGTTGCGGACCGAGATTGAGCAAGGAAGCTGGTGACAAATTAAAAAACCGCTACATAATGATGCGCGCGGGTACGCGTGAACATGAGAAGGACTCGGAGAAGCGATTGTCGATACCGATAACCGTGCGACAGCTCGAGGCTATAATAAGAATTTCAGAGGCACTCGCTAAAATGAGATTCGAGTCTTTCGCCACAGATTCACATGTCACCGAGGCACTCAGACTTTTCCAGGTTTCCACCTTGGATGCTGCCATGACTGGTTCTCTATCCGGTGAGTGAAATAGTCATAATTCCCTCGGATTAAAATTTTCTTTTATCAATCAACATTTAATTCCCGAAATTTGTCAACAGGTGCCGAGGGTTTCACCTCTGAAGAAGATCACGAGGTACTTTCGCGCATAGAAAAACAATTGAAGCGCCGTTTTGCAATCGGATCTCAAGTCTCTGAGCAAAATATCGTGAATGACTTCACGAAACAAAAATATCCGGAACGAGCGATCTACAAAGTTATACACACGATGATTCGACGTGGCGAGCTACAACATCGTCTGCAAAGGAAAATGCTCTACCGACTTTTCTAAATGGTAAGTACAAAGGAAAAAGAAAATAATCAGAATGAATTATTTTTTTAATCGTTTATCGTGGTCGAGGTAGTTTGAACATTATTATAATCGACAAGCATTCCTGAAACGTTCTAGTTCATTCGTGCGCTCATGTTCATCGAATGTTCTTCGTTCTCATCCTGTGCTCATGACAATTCATCCGTGAAGGGATAGTGCGGATGTTTCTCAACTCTAAAAAATGGCAATAACGAAGAATAAATTGTCTGCATCGTGCCAACAAATTCCCAAGATTAAATATCTTTTTTCAGATACTTACCCCTTGAAAAACAGAAAATTGAAGATTCTTCCACTTGGTCCTTGATCCAACTCGTTCAAGATCTTGATCTCTTCGTCAGTGAGCGTGAAATCAAAAAGATCAATGTTGATCTTGATTCTCTCAGGTGACGAACTCTTCGGTATCACGATAAGACCCTCTTGAACCAGGTGCCTCAACAAAATTTGTGCGGTTGTCTTGTTGTGGTCGCCAGCAATCGTTACAACCCTTGGATGTCCCAGAAGATCAGGAAATTTGTCACAGCTGAAGTTGTATTTCGATTGAAAGTGGGCTTTTGCTCCAGGCGAACCTAAGGGACTGTACGCCGTTACGGCGATGTTACGATCGCGACAGAAGTCTCGTAGTCCCTTCTGCTGATGATAAGCGTGCAATTCGACCTAACCGAATAAGAAAGAAAGAAACAAATTCAAATTACATGTCGTTTCTCTCGTCACAAATTACAAATTCTAATTTCCACAATTCACCTGCAAATTACTCGGTTTTATCTCAGCGTTTTCCCACACGTCCTTGATCTGCTTCTCGTTAAAATTGCTCAATCCTATCGACCGTGCAAGACCCTTTCGCACCTGTTTCTCCATTTCCTTCGAACAAAGAGATCACAACAAGCAGTTGATGTGTACTGAATCATTTTGTATAAGGGAAGAAAACAAATTTTTGATTTTGTTATTTTTTATTGCAGACCTTCCAGACGGAGACTGGATCGCTGTCGACATCCAACATGTGGCTTCCATCCTCGTTCAACGCAGGTGCGAAGCAATCCTTCTCTTGGACAAATGCGAATGGCATATGAACGAGATACATGTCAAGATAATCGAGTCCAAGTTTTTCCAACGACAGTTTTATAAACTTCTCGACGTCCGCTGGCCTGTTCCCATAATGAGGCAACTGAACAGAACAATTATCACATCGCCAATAGGAAAAATATGTTTAATTCTAGTTTTTTTATACAATTCAATTTTATCATCATAAAGAAAAATATCTTTTCGAGTTTAACAAAATTTCGAGTCTCTAGTTATTATTGAAAGAAAAGCAAACCTTTGTTGTAACGAACAAATCTTCACGCTTTCCACCTTTTGCGAACCATTTCTTCAAACTTGCCCCGATCGAGTCCTCGTTGTTGTAATTGAAGGCTGTGTCAATGTGACGATATCCATTTTCAAGGGCAGTGCCAACAGCAGCCTCAATCTCTTCTGGCTTAGCCTGAATCGACGAACGTCAAAGTTCAAGATTTGTATTAAAAGAAAATTGTTATATCTTGCTCGTCACATATTCACGTCACCTGCCATGTACCGAGTCCAACGGTTGGCATGTCATAACCCGATGACAATTTTATGGACCGCATAGTTCCTCTCGAGTACGAATGATTGAAACTGCAGTGTTTCGTCGTTGAAATGGCTCTGAATTACACAAGAGTCATTCTATTTTTACCCAATGAAAATTAATAGTTTTCTTTTCCTTTTTAATTCACACAAGATGATTTTTTACTCTGCGTCAAGTCGTGGAGTTAAATTAGGGTGAAAGTAATGCAGGAAAAATGTTAGATTGTGGAAAGGAGAAAGAGACAATAATCTTTTCACCGCTTTGCTATCGGTCAAATTTATTTATAAACCAAAGCACTGAGATTCGCACAGAAGCGTTTTGGCCATGGGCTTAGTCTTTGACAAAAGGCGAAAGCTGCTCTACTAAATTTTCTACATCCTAGACTAAGTTCAGTTCTTTGGACTACAAAATCATGTTTTACATTTTGTTCAATTGTTTAACTACTTTTTATTCTATCTTGTTACTTGATGAACCGTGCTAATCTAATGGCGCATGAAAGGATACTGGAATGGTCTGTGTAGAATAATGCAAGCATGAATTAGTTGCTTTCTGACAGCATTGAAAATTAAAAAAACAATATATATATATATATATGAATATTTCAAAGCGGTGTGAAATAGCAAAATGTTCAAACACACGTGCTAATGTCACGATAATTTCCCGTTGAGTGAGTCTAAAGACGTTTAAGAAATATTTAGCGACCTGTCTAGCAGAGGAAAAACAAAATAACTCGGCGAGAATAAACGCGACGTGAACTATGCGCGAGCCTGCATTTTCACCAAATGCACATCCGCGATATAGTACGAGCGATCGATATTGCGAACGAAAGCGCACTCGTATTTTTATCTAGGTTATGTATAGGTAAGGATGAACAGTTTTTCTTGAATTATACATTTTTTTCAGAAAATTTTTTATTACTTTTTATGACTGAATATTGTTCAATCTTGATGCAAACGTTTGATGCATCCATCAGAACTATTTTGAGGTGTTCAGTGATGTATCAAGCATCAGGCACTTGCATCCTTGTTATTCAAACTGTTGGCGCCGGAAGTGATACAAGAGTTTACCCTCTACTTGTATAAAAGACTCCGGAAATGCAGAGGGATATATATATATATGTACTGTGCAATGTTTGATACATAACTCACATTCCAAGTGTTATCACTTAATGAAAAACATATGAAAACATACGTCCATTCTCGAAAAATCGTCTGCTGGTGAATAATTCCTCGAAAACCTGTAATACGTCGTAGAAACATTTTCGTTGTCGTTCGTTCACGTAAAATCAGTCACAGTAGACTGTTTTATTGTACAAAGGTTTCCCACTCATCACTCGATGTAAACATAAATGGTCGATTGTTTTTTTTTCCACCAATCGAAGTTCGTGCAGTCCGATAAGATACGACTGAAGTCATGTGTATATTGTTATAGCATTATCCGTGCATCAGCTGTTGTGACATAACCTCGCTGGATTTTTCTGAAAATAATTTTATCCCCGGTGTGGATAAATTTGTACGCAATTATCAATGATAATTCGGAAGCATCATTAAAGAGAATTTAGTGAATTGGTAAGCAAACTTTGTGTTACGTAATGTCATGATTTATTTTGAAAAGATTTAGTCAATTTGCCGGCAAGCTTCTCCGTGTTTTTTAGGTTATGTTATCATGTATATACATTTATTTTTTTCAGTTTGTACGTGATATCTTGAGAGGCAAGCAAACAAATACGCTCATGGATCAAAAGAATCATTATTGGAAAGTAGAGACGGAAAAGAATTTTTTCAAGCGTAACAGACTCTACTTTGTTACGTTCGTCGGGTTTATTGCGGCTCACCTGATGTGGTATAAAATAGCCGATAAAAATGTACCCGAGGAGGATAAACACCCTTGGGTTAAATTTTTAAACAAATATGATCCCACTAAACGTCATTAGGTTCTGTACTTAATTAGAAGTTTTTGTATATTGTATCTTCATCATAAAAGGAGGAGTGGGAATTTTGTGTAATAATGAATAAAAATGTTTCGGTACTCCTTTCATACAATTTTTTCTTTAACCCATTCATAAATCTTACACGCTCCTACAATATATAATAGTATATGTTTACATATATGTATATATATATATATCATTGTAAAGAAATAAAACATTCTCTTGAATCATTCTTGAGATAACGTTTTCCTTGCTTGAAAATAATAAAAATATAAAACGAAGAACAATTGTAAACTTATTGTGTGTACGCGCAATGAGATTCGTTGCGCTTTACGAAGCATGGAACAATCGTACATGATATAATACATTTGTCATAAAAGTCTACGCAACTAATTACAGCCCCTTATCGTCGGCAAATGGTCAAAGTCCGGATGATGGCGTATCGATGAGCTCTTGGGTCGATTGTCTTGATTTTGTAACAATCCACCGTTTTTCGTAAGTTGGGGCAAAACCATTTGGCTGTAATTCGCATTCTAAAAAATAAAACGAGAACAATATTAGGTCGGCTTTGAAAGTAAGCAAGCGAATAATTGGATTTTATGAAGCAATTCGAACGAACCCTTGATCGATCGCGATATTTCCTCAACTTCTCGAACTCGTCGGCTTCCGTTTCCGGTACTTTGAAGTGGAAATTCTCGAAATAAACGTGCTGAAGCAATTGATCACACGTCCATCGAAGCTCGGGATCCTTATCCAAGCACTTTTTCAGGAAATCGATCTGGAAACAATGATTAAATAATTTTTCTTGTAAATATCATACAAATTAGATTTGTATATTTTTTTGTTTCCCGGAAGTGAATTCGTGCGATGCAACAAACCTGAATGTATGTGTTTGGTTTATCAGGTAGAGCATTCTCGAGGGGTGTGACTGATTGTGGCGTGGGTAGCGTGACTCCGGCAAAAAATTCATTTTGCTGAAAAATTGTCATGTGCCTAGGCAGAAGATCGCCCAGTGTTCTTCTGATGAGATACAACTGATCGACGTCCGATTTTCCAGGCCATAGGGCCTCGCCCCTTATTAGCTCAGCGAAGACACAACCGATTGCCCAAACGTCGACGGGCGTACCGTATTGCGTGTCTCCAACCTGTGCGATTAAATTGATTAGTAAAAAAAATGAAAAAACATAGAAAGAAATTTGTTTTACTTGTTTACACTAACCAAGAGTTCCGGTGCTCTGTACCATCTCGTAGCAACGTATTCTGTATAATTTTCTCCAGGGCTCAACATTCTTGCAAAACCAAAATCGCAGAGTTTAACGATTCCGTCGCCGGTGATAAGAATATTCTCAGGCTTCACGTCCCGATGGACACAGCCGAGTCTGTGGCAATATGCGACACCCTGAAGTATTTGCCACGTTAATTGTCGCGTTGTGAGCTCGGGACAGCCCTTTGGATATTTCTCCATTTCGTTGAGTAAAGTGTGCTCGCAATACTCGAAGACCAGGTGCAATTTTCTCTTTCGCCTGAACACCTCAAGGAGATTGACGAGATTCGGATGTTTGAGATTCTGTAATTAGAAAGAACATATACGTTTAACTTGCTGAGTCTGAGAAATTGGAAGACACCTGAAGAAGCTACGCTTTATATTTTACATTTCAACTAGCACGCTTTGGAAATTTCGTATCTCATTGATTTTCGATATTTTGCCGATTAACTTCACATTCAAACAATATCTGTAAACTTCGACAGTGACAGTGGCGACGAAGCTATAAAAATATGCCTTTTCATGATTATACCTAAGCAAGCGTTCAATATTTCACAGCAAGCCTGTTCAATATTTCACCTGGTCAATTATTTCTTCCATTACAACAGTGCATAAGAAGCTTATATTTCTGTAAGTTCTTCCATAGAATGGAAATAATTTGACCGAACAAAAACGTTCATGGAAAATTGTAGGGGTGAACGACGACGTTTTACGTGATTTATAAATAGTGACGTTTGAGGATTCATATGCATGAGGACGAAAATCCTTGGATGGAAAAGGTCAGATGAAAAGAGAGAAGTTGCATGTATACGTATAGACTTGTACGTTATACTTCAAGTTGTTACTATTGGAATAATGCTGGGCATAGCAGGAGTATACAAGGGAAGGCTTTCTTTGATGATTTCTAGATAAGGCGAGCAGTCCCGCTGGACTCCTGCAGACACGAACACGAGTCAAGGTATTGACCGGCCAGTATTGACCACAACCACCACCAGGTGGGCGACTTTACTCGTTTAGCTCTCTCTCCCTCTTTCTCACGTGAACCAGAGTCCTTTCACGTGTCTTCGTGCAAGTTTGTGTACGTCCAGCTACACAACAACTTTCGTGCTCCCTGCGTGCCTTATGAGCGTGTCTTTCTTATGCAAAGATGTGAAAGAAATGCTCTTGCGATATGCAGGTGGCTTTATAGCATATCTGTAGCTATAGTGCAGGTGTAGTAATCAAGATGGTGGATAATAGGTTTCGGACTTCCGGTTGCGAAACTACCAGGTGCCAGACTTTCCGCTGCGCCTGTGGCGTCATTTTCATCGGAAATAAAAATGTTTTGTTCTGAGAAAATAAAAATAAGAATAAATAAGCTGATCGAAGTAGAGCAATTCCTTATTTTTAGCGGTTGGATGATTGTCGTATGGAAATTATGTTTTTCTAAGATAACGATGTACAAACATTTGCCGCGCAAACACAACTAACTTTCCAAGTTCCTCAATTAGTCATACCATTACCCTGTCTTAGAAAACAATAATTATACTTAACTACTAGGAAAAAAAAACAAACTTAATTAGTCAATTAATTAATTGAACGGAAATGTAATTATAATTGAAAGTTTACCTTCAGCAGTCTTATCTCCCGAAGTGCAATCTTTCTAATCAGCGGATCGTCCTCGGTCTGTTGAAATTTCTTGACAGCAACGAGTCTTCCGGTCTGCCGATCGCGACATTGGAAAACGACGCCATAGCTACCCTCGCCAAGACGCGCCAGTCTCTCGTACCTCTCCATCGCCTTGCTCGGCGCACGAGACCTGAACACAAGAAAATTTCAATTATTTCAAAAACATTAATTTCTTTTTAAATTACAGAGATGAAAGATAAGAAGATAAAATCATTCAATGAAGAATTTGAATAAATTATACCACTTTTCTTTAGTTGAATGCTGTGTTATAATTGCCTGTTTACATTTATACAATATTAATTATTATTTAATTATTCTTGTGATTTTTCACCCAAAAATATGCATTGTGGAGAACTGGGTACGGGGAACCCCAAGGTAGGCCGATTTATGATGTTCCAGTATATGATTCGAGACTAGAGATACGATCAAATGTTTACAACACGTTTTTTCATGATCACGAAACAAATGTTTAACAGATAATTAACAGTCTTTTTTTGTTTTTTAAGTCGAGCTAATTACGCACTTTTTGTATCTGCCGAGACAAGGCAGGGTGAATTGCTGAGCGAACAACATACCGCTTTGTACGAGGCTACAAGCCATACTGTCCTTGTTCTCGCCATTGACCAGAGGTCAAGCCCCTCTGGCTGGCGCACACGACTTAGCTGCCAACTACGTTACGTGCTTTATGCATGTATACATATATATATATATATATACACATATAGATCATCTTTGCTGGAAACACGCAGTCTAGGCAGGAGGACGCTAGAAGGTTCCTTGAGATCGCGCCCGCGCGCTGCAGTGTCCGGCGACGAACCGCGGGGGTTCCCCCTTCTCGCGTTACGGCGAGAGGCAGAACTCAAAAATTGATATCTCTAGGTTGATTGTTGTTACTGTGACACGCACGTTGGCTCGTCGAACGGAGAACGTAAAAGAAATAACGCCGGAGTAACAGTAGTAATAGGACTGACCGTTAACAGTAACAAGAGAACTTTGGGAAACGGATAGCGCAGCGCCATTCTAGCGTGGTTGAAAAATTCAGTACTTTTGCGGTCGCGCAAGCCATTTTCTGT
This sequence comes from Netelia fuscicornis, assembly GCA_946811545.1. Taxonomy (NCBI): domain Eukaryota; kingdom Metazoa; phylum Arthropoda; class Insecta; order Hymenoptera; family Ichneumonidae; genus Netelia; species Netelia fuscicornis. The sequence goes on along the minus strand of OX328012.1, from coordinate 2,920,573 downwards.
GAAAGATCTCATAAATAGATATAAGACTGGACGAATGGTCGTATGGAATGAAATTGGATGAGTAACTTTTCATGTAGAGATACGGAAATAGATAAACCGAAGATGGAACATGTTTTAACGAAATGTGGATGTACAGAACGATCAAGCATCGTACGGAGTGAAGTTAGCAACGTAGAAAGTTCCATATCGATTATCGGAATTTCGATTTCATTGATTTTCATTCTACTTCTATGTGAACTTATCTCATTCTACGTACCAATGTGGCCATTTTTATAGGCACAATATTTTTCTCCTAGATTTATCGGCGAATGTATCTAGTTCGTAAATTGGCCGCCATATTGGTATTGGGGAATAATTAAATGCGCGCGAAGATCTTCCTGGGGGACTCACCACACTGGCACTCGTTGCCAATAATTGGCAAAACGTAAATCGTTCACCATTTTGCTTATGTACGTTTTTGGCATCACGAATCCTCATTGGCATCACGAATCTTACACCCCTTGTATCCATCAACGATCATTCGTTCGTATAAAGATTTCCAAAAAGGTTAAGTGTAAATTCAGCAATACTTGCTGTATAAAAATAATGTATACAATGTTGTAGATTGATATAAAAAAGTCGCGACACTTCGCACGAATATGGCCTCCTCTCTACGACATTCCCGCGGTGTGAATATATCAGTGCTTCGCATCCGTCATCGTAATCGATTTATGATCTTTATTATTATCATTATTTTTTTGCTTATGGGTTACTTTTAGAGGTTATAAATTTTTTTTTTAGATCACAAAATATTTCGATGCGAAGAGAATAATGAGAAGGTGCGAGAGTTCGTCACTAAAATGTTGCCACGAACTATGCCTTTGTTCAATTGCAAAACTTACAAAAGTCCAAACAGAGCATTCATCGAGCTCTCTTGACGAAAGGTCTGTTTAGCCTGTGGCATGTCGTTTGACACTAATTTGCTCACATAAAGCCTCGACAGCTTTATACTTGCATTATGCTCTTTTTCATGCTAAAGGCTAAAGTCCTTGATTATTGACAATCGATATTACACGCGTACAGCGCCTCGTGAGTAGTGTGAAAAAAAAAAAATATATATATATATATATATATATTTATACCTAGGGCTGCACCATGTTGTGTAAAGTTATGAAAGTAGACATAAAGTAACGTAGTGCCATAACGGACCATGACCACGAATTTATGTTTTCCAAACGCATAATCGTCTGCTCTTTTTCAGTCGTCGAATATATAGAAAAATTTATCTGTATGGAAAGTGTTAGAAAAAATTGCGATATCGAACAAACTTTCAAGACAAAGCTGAAATTTATGCTTAATCGTAAAGATATTTTCTCCGTCATTTAACGAAGAAAGAAAAACTGTCTTTGTCATCACTTTGTACAGATTATTGTTTTTTTTAGGCCGGTATAATATTTCGCATAAAAATTTTAAGAAAACGTGGGCAACTTCACGGAGTGTCCTTGCCCCCCTCCACACGTTTTTGCGAAATAGCCGCCATACCCCCCACCCTTGCCCCAGTGACGCCATTACATGTAGTCGCGCCTCAAAAATTGCGTGCCTCTTATTTTGAATACATCACGAATATAATCGATCCTAGTTTCTGTCTATCCGAGGTCACGGATAGAATCTTAAATTTGCACAAAACATAAGAAGGATTATAATACATCGTGGAATCGCAAAACTTTCTTCACTGGGGTACATTTTGTCATTTCCCTTAAGTACCTCGTCAATCGTCGTATCTCGTTGTCTAATCGTCAAAGTGTTGAAACACGCTATCATAGCTATACCAACTGTAAATTATGACCGTGAAAGAGAGAACGAAGGCCGAACGTACGTATTGTTTACGTTTTATGTGCGAAATACGCGGGAACGACGCATCGGACGTGTGTGTGTGCGTGATCATCCATGGAGCGTCGAGCGCCCTCTATGTTCCTTGGGCCTGCACTCTCACGTGTTTTTCGTACCCTCCGGTGTACGAAATTAATTATTCAATGGTCGCTCTTGTATCGCACGATGTTTTAGGTACGATCGAAAAGTTCTTTCGACGTGTCAAGGTTTCATGATGGAAATATTGTTCGAAAAAGAAAATGGACGAGAAGTAACGAGAACCATGATCGGATGACAATCGTGAACTAACCTGCGCGGCAGAAGCGGTAGAGTGTTGCCGAACAGCCACAGCTTTCTATCTTGAAGCCATTTGTCCATGCGTAAGCTCTCTCCTTCTGTTTATTTATACACTGGTTTCTCTTCACCCGCTTGATTCTTTATCCTTTCTAACGATAATTTCCACATTTCTCACTAGGTTCGAGCGTTCGCTGGCTGAAACTGTCGTTGTTTCTTATCGTGGTGGACATTTTTGTGTTGACGAGGGCCCACGGGCTCGACTACGAAGCACACCACAAGACTAAAGACGATGCTTTACTCGCCTTCTCGCGATATTCTACGAGCTCTTGGCCCTTGCTGCATATATACCTATGGAGTATAGTTCGATTTGTTGGTGTACCCTTATACACTGTATACATCCGAACTTTGCTATAGTCCGTCGTGTTCACGATGTAAACCTTTCGGATCCCAAGCACGACGTGGAAAACGACGTCATGCGGAATCGATAGTAGGGAAAGAACAAAAAAAAACAATATATATATTACCACGAAAGAGAGATATAGACAACTTTCGTGCTGGTACCATTAGACTGCCTGGCGTAAGATTGTATTATATCGCTATTTGCGCACGGTGAAAGTCGCCTTTCTTTTCTATTTTCGCACGTGAGTCTTTTATTTTATTTTAATCTCTGCGGGACATTAGAAATTGCATAGAAATTCTTATTCGCTGGTACAATTATTCACGAATATTTTAATTACCAGATCTGGGCTTCGTCTGTTACGATAAGGATAAATGCAGTTTTCTTTTCTTTTCAGATATTAACGGGAATCGTGAGAAGACAGACGATAAAAATAGCTAAATGCCGTTATGGTCGAGAAGGATTATAAAAAAAAGTGACTCACAGTACGATTCGCTTTGTCTACGTTGTTCACGAGTCGATATAAAATGCGTTGCTCACCCAGAGCATAAGAAATTGCATTCGACCTGCGACGGCCTACAAGCGATAAATCATAAATACGTTCTACCTCGTCATAAAGCTTGAAAGAAATGACCGCAGGTGTAATTATAAGAAAAAGTCCGTATTGATTTATCGACCGAGTTCTTTTCGATAGTCGTGCTCTTGTTTAGTTACGAGTAACAATAACATGTCACAATAGTTCTAACGAATACAGAATTTATTGCCAGTATTAATTATCGTTATATTACATTCATTTAAATATATATCTATATATATATATTTATATTTATATATAGATAGAGACATAGACAAGATATTTTTACTAAAACACTTATGGTCCTTTGCCCAGTCGAAAAACAAATAATTTTCAACCCCTGGAACTTCCGGGAAGCCTCGAAAACGACAATTTTTCTCCCTTCTCTTTATTCTTTGGTACAATTTTCTTACTCGTCCATGCTATAAGGCAGTTCTTTAAAAGGATCGTTGCTCACGCCTAAAAAAAAGCAAGAAGAAAAAAACAAAATATCGGCGACGAAGACTCTGAAATATTTATGTTACAAGTCCGGCAGTTTTTTCTTTCTTATTCCAATTGTTTTTTTTTTATTACTTTTATTCCTACGTGGAATATGCGAATGGTTTTGTGCATTTCGACCCTCTCTAGGGGTTCTTGGGGCGTACGAGTAGATTTTCTTTTGCAACTCCGATAATTTTTTAATGATAAAAATAATATTAAGGATTGTTCTTTAGCGTTAAAAATGAAACGTTTTTCTTTTTGTTTCTTTGTTTTTAAATGCGAATGAAAAAATTGTCAGAGCGATTCGCTGAATATATTGTGCGTTCAGCAGACGCTCTTTGTTTGTCTCTGCGCGTTGTTTGAGGATAATTTGATTCCTCCTGACGACGATTCGTTGGCCTGTCCCTCGCCCCTCACAGTAAACGTGACGTAATATCTCTTGGTACGGTCCAACTTCTCTGCGGGCAGTGCTATCACCTGTTTCTCTTCACCCCTCGACACTTCAACCTGTCGTGAGTTTTGACAAGATACAAAAAAGAAATTGTATTGATTTTTTCCAAATTTACAAACTATTTTTTAAGACACTAATTGTTTTTCTAAAATAGCAAGCTTATGAGTTAGGGATGCGAGCACATGCTAAGCGTATCGAAGTCACCGATCGATTTCCTATCAAACATTCACAAAAAACAAACCCTCAATTTTCGACCAATTAACGAGGCTTTGCCAATTGAAGAGAAAAAAAATTCTTCTAGTCAGCCAAACGTGCACTCGGCAACAACATTGAGCCAACGATAATAATTCATTTAAATATTTATTAAAAAAAAACAATTATCACCACGATATTAATTTTTTTCATTGTTATAAAAAAAAAATTATTTCTCTTTTTTTTTTCCAGGTATTTCTCCAATCGATTTTCTCAGTATCATCTATACAACGTGAAGCACGGACGGAATGGTAAAAAATAGAAAAATTCACGACTATTCGTTGTTAAAAATGAAAAATAAAAATATATTTTTTTCTTTTGTTTTTTCGTTTATTTTTTTATGTCAATACCGTCATTTGACCCCTTCCCCGACTCTCAATCCTCGGAAGAAGACCCTCTTCTCGATCTTGGCCTCCTCCACCCACTGCAATTATAATCTACTATCAAACTACGTAGATCGGTTCCCTAAGGGCGATAAAGCAAATGCCTGAAAATTAAAATATTGGAGATCTGTGCCCTTGTTGCTACTGCTATAACTATGTTAATATTACTACTACTGCAATTATGCATATTATATTATATTTATATTATATTAATATTATATTATATATTATATTAATACTATATTAATATTATATTATATATTATATTAATATTATATTAATATTATATTAATATTGTATTAATATTGTATTATATATTATATTATATGTTATATTATATTAATATTATATTAATATTGTATTATATATTATATTAATATTATATTATATATTATATTAATATCGTATAAATATTATATTATATATTAATATAAAATTATACATATATATCAGTGAATTTACTAAATAATTGTACGCATGATACGCTTTCTAATTTTGTCTATTCAACGTCTATTTCTCGATTTTCTTTTTTGCTCGGTTGTTTCATATTTTATTATTATTTTTTGATATTGTTATCGGGCAAAAATCTCAATTTTTGCAGATTTTTTTTTTTTTTTAATTTTTTATTTTCCTTTCTTTTTTGTTTCATTTTAGGAGGACTTACGATACGTGTAAACTGGCACCGAGGTGTAAGCGCTTGTCGCGTGATGACAACGATGAGTCTTTTGTGTACATTGCTTCGGGTCGGTGCAAAAGTCCGGAGTGGCTGGACGACGCTGGAGACGTCGCAGTTGCTCGTAAAGAAAAGCCTCGAAGTGCCTAAATACGAATGAAAAATTTGGCATTTATGTTTTTTTTTAAATTAAAAAAAAAAAAATTTTTATTTTTTATATTAGATAGATAATATCTATCTAATATATCTGCTATGATCTATATATATATATATTATAGCTCTCAGACCGGAATGGTTGTATGCACAGATTCCAATGTACGGCGTACTTCGCCTTTTTACATATGATCTCTTCTCCTCATACAAATCTCCAGTCTCAATTCCACCAACAACCACTTCGGTGGACCTACAGTTTTTCTTAAGATAGTTCTATCGTTACAGCGTTTCCGTTAGATTTCACTGAAAATTTTGCATAAACGTTCTTTGATGTCATATGTATATGTGTGTAAAATTTCAGGGGCCTTTATCGACTCAAAAATCACGATATTTGTTTTTGAAAATCGTCACTTTTCGCAATCTCCCATAAGAGCCTGTGTTAAATATCGCAACATTATACAACGAGTATCTCGATCATTTGATCGATGAAGCCTGTTGAAATTTTGCACACATTTTTATATGACATCAAAGAAGCTTCGATTAGTTTGTATAACAAATCTTATGGAAAAAAAATCATGATTTTGTTTATTATATAACAAATAAGTTTTCCGTAGGATCAATTTGAATTTTGAGTATGTTGTTCCTTAGTCGATTTGCAACAACTTTTCTTAATGACCTTCAACGCTTGGTCCACTTCCATTGTGAGAAAAAACGGGAATAAATTTTTAATTCCCCACCCAACGATAGGGCTACCTTAAATATCGCAACATTATACAACGAGTATCTCGATCATTTGATCGATGAAGCCTGTTGAAATTTTGCACACATTTTTATATGACATCAAAGAAGCTTCGATTAGTTTTTATAACAAATCTTATGGAAAAAAATTCATGATTTTGTTTATTATATAACAAATAAGCTTTCCGTAGGATCAATTTGAATTTTGAGTATGTTGTTCTTTAGTCGATTTGCAACAATTTTTCTTAATGAACTTTAACGCTTGGTCCACTTCCAATGTGAGAAAAAACGGGAATAAAATTTTAATCCCCCACCCAACGATAGAACTACCTTAACTGTGTTTCGAATCAGCGAGAGCACAGAAAAAGCACAAAAAAATGCCATTAGTGCAAGAATCGAACCCTAGCCCTATGCTACTGCCTCTCTTTGTTTTTTTTTATATTTTAATTTGTAAAATAGCGTTGAATGGAAATTGATTGTGAAAAAAGAATAATTTTTGGTTTTCTGTTAATAGTAACCTGAAGGTCAAAGGCTGATCGTATTTCGCAACTCCGAGAGCGGGTCCTGTCATGCCAGCTTTGTGAAAAGTTTCGACCTGCAAAACATGAAGAAAACAGTTGAATTCTAAAAATATTTTCTTTTTTAATTTCTGTAATTTGTGATGTTTTTTTTTTCATAGCTTGCCTGACGTTTCACCAACACGTGCTCGTTCGCACGACCATGGCGTATCTGGAGTCTCTTGAGTTCCATTAGTTGGAAAAATATCTTCCTCTCGAGGTGATAACGTCGAAGACTGATTTGTACGTCGCGAGTCACCGTCTCCATGTTGAGTGCCTTTTGCTTCTCCGTGTTCGGATAACACTTAGCCGTCCTCTTGGGAATTTTGGAGACTCGAGGACTCGGCTCGATTCCACTGTCTCTACCTCCACTGTCCTTTCGTTGCTTGGCACGTCCCGCTCTCGCCACGCGAACGCCCGAAGGACTCTCGGCATCCTCGTGCTTAACGCGCGATACTCTATCGACCTGAGGAACAAATTTTCCCACAAAACGCCATTAACCTTCTGGGCCTTTTGAAAAATAGCAGGTAACAAAGAACGAGAAGACCAAAAGCTAGAAATTTATCGGATAGATGATTCATTTTTGTTTAATTTAATTAATTTTAGTTTGTAATTGAATATTTTGTTAAAATTACCTTCGGCAATGTATCTGCTTTAGGGGCTTTTAGTAATTTGCTGGTGACCCTAGGCGTTTCTTCCTCGCTGGTACTGGGCAGGACACGCAGGACACCTAGACCATCCTCATCCTCGGGTTCGGTTTCCCCGTCTTCAAGATCCTCGCCAACGACGTCTCGGATCTCCTTCTCGATCTCTTCATCATCCTCCTCGTCCCACTCGGGACTTTCAATTACCGCCACGATGGCGCTGCGATCGGGCGATCTCTCCTCGGAACTCTCGAAGAGACTTCTCTTCGACGGTGACTTTGACGAGGATCTACCGCTATCGCCACGATTTCTTCCCGTGGATGGCCTCGAACGACTCTCGACCCTGGATGATTTAGCCGAGCCTGACGAGCTTCCATCGATAAAACGCAATTTTCCGGAACTCGATAATCCCGATTCCGTTTCTTGTCCGGGAGCTTCCGTTGATTCTTCGAGAACTTTCTTTTCTTCGGTTTCTGCTTCTTTCGTGGAAGCGAGAGTTTCTTCTTTAAAGCTTTCTCCGTCGTCAGACAATTTCTCGAATGCTTTTTCTCGAGAACTGGAAGTATCTTTCTCCATCGACATTTTGTCATGTTTATCTAGCTCTGCCTCGCTCTTTTCTTCTTCTTCGTGACTACTCGGGCTATGCTCTAGGGATTTATCACTAGGTTTCATTTTCTCGGCTGTTGAAGAAGTGGATTCTTCCCCCGATTGGGAAATTTTGTCTTTGGCAGGGCTCTTCCGCTCTTCATCGTCTTCCAACTTCTTCGCCTCGTCGCCATCTTGTTTTTCACTTTCGTCCTTTAGGCTTATTTCTTCTTTTGTCCCAGTCGCATCGTCTTCACTGCGCGAGCTGGCTGAACTTTTCTTCCCTTCTTCTTTCGTCCCTTCTTTGTCGCTTCCTACCTTATCGACCTCTTCTCTCCCCGAGGTTGGCGTGCTCGCTTCGCCATCTTGTTGACTCTGTAATCGTGAAAATTCCTGTTGGGAATCCTCGCTCGTAGTTTCCGAGATTGTCTCGTCGCTACGCCTACCTTTCACGGTCACCGGCTCGTCCGAAGCTTCGGAAGCTTCGGCATTCTCCGCAGCCACCATTTTCTTATCGTATCCGCCATCTTGTGGCGAATCATCGCCCATTTGGCGTTTTATATCCTCGACATCTTTTCGCAAATCCACGGCTTTCGTCATCAGCGCGTTCTGCAACTCGTCCGCCTTCTCGAGTATCTCGTCCATTTCGCTCTTCACAGATGGCGCTCTCGTCTCCTCCTTCGTTTCTTTCTCTTTTTTCGAGGTTAGGGAGCTTTCTTTCTGCACGTCGATGATGCCCTTAGGCGTGTCCGGTGCCTGATCTTTGTGAACGAGTGCAGTGACCGTAACTCTCTCCACAGTTTCCTGACTCGTCGAGTCAGTGGCGTCTTTCCTAAATTGATTCTCCTTGTCCCGTATCTTCCTCTTATTTCGCTTCTCCGCCATTTTGTTGACGTCCCTCGAGTCGCCATTTTGTTCCATCTTATCCTTCGAGCCATCGCTCGAGGTGGTCTTTTTTGTTTTTCGTCGAGCTTTTTCCGGTTCAAGGTCGTGCTCAATGTCATTTTTTTCATTCGACCTTGGAGTTTTGGACTTTTTTCTCTCTCTTCGAGTTTCCGTGACTCTCGTCTCTCTCGACGTTTCTCTAGGTGTTTTAGACTTCTTCCCTGATATCTGTACCTTCTCGGAGGTTTTTTCCAATGATTTCTTCACAACAACGACCTCTAGACTGTCGTCGCTCAAGCTTCGCGCCTCGTCCACGCTATCGGCGGCGCTGTCGTCGTCCTCGCTCGTGCTTCTTCTTTCATCGCTCGTTTTCTTCGCTTTCCTCGTTTCTTCTCTTACGTCACGCTCGTTATCCGTATCTTCGTTCGTTTCGCTCGTCGACTCGCCGTATTCGTGTCGTTTCTCGCTATTTTTCCTACCGATTTTTCTCACGGGACGCTCGATACCGTGAAACGCCTCGTATCTCGAAGATTCGCTCCTCGCCCGTCTGTTACGATCGCTACGACGCCTCAACGATTTATCCAAACGTATCTCCTCCTCGCTGAAACTTCGACTGCCACGACGATCTTTCGATTTTCTTGGACTTCCGCCACGTCGTCTCGTTCTCTTCTCGATCCATCGCTCCTCGAAGTAAAGATCGGGATCTTGACGACAGCGCCCTCTACGTCCTGAACTACTCTCGCTCTCGGTACTCGAGTCTCCATGTTTAACCCGCAATTTCGCGGCAAATACTGCGACAAAAACAATGAACTAATTAAATTCTCGATCATTGAATAATTATTTAGAAATATGCACAAAATAAATTGAAAAATCAAACGATCGTTATTCGAATTGGATGCAATTTATTCATCGATATACAACAATAGCGTTATTTATTGTCATATACGGTCGATAAAAAATGAAACCTGAACAAAATAAATTAAAAAATCAAACGATCGTTATTCGAATTGGATGCGATTTATTAATCGATATACAACAATAGCGTTATTTATTGTCATATACGGTTGATAAAAAATGATTATCAAAAATATAACGTACAATTAACGTAACGCGAAAAGACGATTGAAAATAAAGTTTATAAATAAAGAAAGAAATCATTCGTCGATTATCATTAATTCGTGTAAACCTCGATTCGGTGCGGTTTTGTGTGTTCTCAAATGTTGCGCGGTCGTTCCACCGTGCATCTGTACGAGCTTTGCGCAGTCGCGATGTCCCCTATAGAGCGCCGCGTCCAGCGCTGTCATTGGTCCGCTCTTGCTCGTGCGCAGTACGGCGTTTATTCGTGCTCCGTGATCTAGGAGAACTTTGCACACGTCTAGATAGCCGTGGAGCGCAGCTACGTGGAGGGGAGTCTTGCCGTCGTGCGTCGCTACGTCGAGGGTGCTCGGCCGTTTTTTCGCCAGCCACTCGATGAGCTCGATGCGACCGGAGAGCACGGCCTCGTGTGCGACCCCAGTGCCACGGACCGTACGGGCGTGCAGGGAACCACCGTGCTGCGCGAGAATTTTCAGTGTCTCCAGCTGACCCTTGGCGGCTGCGCACAACGCTGGACTGAAATTATTTAATTAATTTATCGACTTACAAACAAATTATAAAGTATGAAAAAAATAAATTATTTTTAATATATAATATATAATATAATATATATAATACAATATTAATATAATATATAATATAATATTAATATAATATATAATATAATATTAATATGATATTAATATAATATTAATATAGTATTAATATAATATTAATACAGTATTAATATAATATTAATATAATATAATATAATATATAATATAATATATAATATAATATACAATATAATGTATAATATTATATATAATATAATAAATAATATAATATAATATATAATATAATATATAATATAATATTAATATAATATATAATATAATGTATAATATAATATATAATATAATATTAATATAATATATAATATAATATATAATGTAATATATAATATAATATATAATATAATATTAATATAATAAATAATATAATATATAATATAATATAATATCATATATAATATAATATATAATATAATATATAATATAATATATAATATAATATATAATATAATAAATAATATAATATATAATATAATAAATAATATAATATGTAATATAATATTCATATAGTCAATAATATAATATATAATATAATAATATATAAAATATTAAATATATAATATATAATATATGAATAATTTTCGAAATGGAATAATAACTTATTTTGACAGATACAATACAACAATCATCGTTCTGAAAAATAATTTAAAAAAATTACTGTTTTGTTTTAGTTTCAATTTAGATCACTCACGTTCTTCCCTTCCGATCCTGACGATTCGGATCGGCACCCAGTCTCAACAAAAGTGCAGTTGCATCCGCGTGGCCCAGGGTGGCTGCATAATGCAAAGCCGAGCAGCCATTGTCATCCACGTGGTCGGGATGAGAGCCGCAAAGATTGACGAGAGCCTCGACGCATCTCGCGTGTCCTCGGGAAGCTGCGCAATGCAGGGCGGTCAAGCCATCCTTGTCCGTCGCACCGGCTGCCGCCGAACCGCCGGCCCTGTAGGTAAACAAAAATTTACAAACACGAACAAACCAGAAAAAGTGAAATTTCAAGATTAACATTTTTATATAATTTTTGTAGATAAAAAGAAGAATAAAATCGTCGAACGACCTGGCCAGAGCGAGAACAGCTTCGACACTTCCCGCACTGGCTGCCCACAGTATCGGTTGCCTTCCGTCCTCGTCTTTGGCATTGACATCCGCCTCGAACTCGAGAAGAGTCTGCAGGACCTTGAGACCAACTTTCTTCGGTACCGACAGTTCGGCGGTAACTGCTGCACCGCAGCATTGAGCCGCATAATGCAATGGCGAACCACCCCTAAGATCCGGAGTCGAAGGACGTCCTCCAGCTGCTAAGACAAGCCTCACGCACTCCGCCTCCCCACAAACTATCGCGTGACAAAAAATTCATCAAAAAACGAACAACGAAACGACGAAACAATTCTATATTTAGGAAAAACAAAAGGAAAAGCGATGTTTACAAATTCTAAATTTATTGAAACGATTTATTATCGGTTTATGTAAGATTGTTAATATCGTATAAAAATAAGTGGACTATATTTAGGAAAAACAAAAGGAAAAGCGATTTTTACAAATTCTAAATTTATTGAAACAATTTATTATCGGTTTTGTAAGATTGTTAATATCGTATAAAAATAAGTGGATAAACGGTCGTAAGTAACACTCGAGGAAAAGCCGTGCGGGTATCATAATTCTTGGTAGGCCTAGTCGTTTATTTGAATAAGTCGAGCTGGCGTCCCTGACGAAGTGAATCTTGGCGGAATGATCTAAGAGGGTAGAGGGTAGGAGGGAAACTTCGAGCCTCGGTATACACTTGGTCATGAGGCGAAGAAAGTCCTCGCGTGATCCATGCCACTCGATATGGAGAACGTACGAACGTTACAAAGGAATGACCCACTGACCTTAACTGACCAGTCGGCACACTTAACCATCGAGATGGACAGAAACGATAGCTTTTTACTTCCATGTATATATATTTTTTAAACAATGGGAAAAACCTCAGGTGCTTTGAAAGCTTGAGCAACAAAAATTGAATGGTATTAAAGAAAAAAAAAACATAAACTGTATCATAAAAGAATAGAACATTATTCTTTGATGGTCAAACGAGTAAATGAAATTTTAGATTTTATGACGATTATTTGTTACACGGTTGTAAAATTATTTTCAATAGTTTCCAGTTAGAAATTTTCTTTGTCATTTCAATAGGAAATAAAATTTAATAGTTTAGTGTTGGAAATTATGGTTGTGTAGTGGAATGACCCGAGAGTGGAACGACATGTTGGAAGTAGGCATAAAATATTGGAAATGATTCGAGGCGATAGGCCAGTTGGGTTTGTCTGAGGAGAATAGCAGTAGTTACAGTCAGCATTGGTCAGACAAAATGGCCATTGTACGCGTCTGACGTACGAGTATAATTCTCTGTGGCTATTTCGAATATAGTCAAAGCTCTGTAGAAACGAATGTTTACCTAATCGATAGCTCGCTTGTCCTGATGACATTCATAATTTTCAATTTGGAATATTTTTGTACCGATGTAAAGATATTGACATAATTCGAATAACAAAAGTACCTAAAAATGTCCACAATATTGAAATAAGTATAAATAGTATTTAAAATTATATTATTTTTGATTTGAAGAAATAATACTTTGGAGAAATGATAATTTTTTATAGGAAAATTTGCGGATCGTTTTCATCCGGTCGAGTCGAGTAATAAGTTATCTAAATCGAACGATACTTTTAGTTTGAGCACTTTGTTTTCAAGTGCGTGTAAAAAAGTCGTTAGGAGACTAATTGATTGTACGAAAGTTTAAGCACAAGTTCTCACCGGTAGCCCAGTGAAGAACGCTGTGTCCCTCCAAGTCCTTGGCATTGACGTCCGCACCGTTAGCCAGTAGCACGGCAACCAATTGCGTGTCACCGGCAATAACGGCGAGGTGAAGTGGCGTGTGTCCCTCGGCATCCGGTGCATTAACAAGCTCCGGTGCTGCCGAGGCCACGGCTCCACCCGTTCCAGCGTCCATGCAGTAATGAAGAGCACTTCTTAGTGTCCGATCTCTGTATCCAACCGTTTCCTCTTGCTCCTTCAACAATCTCAGTACTCGCGACCTGTCGGCTTGTTGGCAAGCGTGCATCAACGGTGTCGCGCCAATGTGAAGAACTCTGGAAAGATTCCATCGAACGTGTAAGAATTCGGAAGTTTTTAGGAGAAAGGAGCAGCTAGGAATGGCGTAGCAGCGAAAAGATCAAGAAAGCGCCCTCTGCTCGGGATTTTCCCCACCTCGACATTTCAAATGTCGATTACTCAAGAACTTTTGGTCGGAATTTGACGATTCTTGTACCAAACGATGGAGAAAAATGGCAAGATGATACTAACACTATCGTTTTATTCAAATCGATTAAAAATGTCGAGTAATTTTAAAAAAACGTTATTGCAAATGGCGCCGGGAAGTAGTTTAGCTCCAAATAATCATAAACAATCATTGCTCGATAAGATTTCCTGCCTGTATGGTCTGCGTCTATGATGATCGGGATTCCTGGAGACGTAGGGTGGTCCTCTGGTCCACGGTGCGCTCGTGCCAGGATTCTTCGCTTTCTGCTGCTGCTGTTGTCGATTGCCGTTCGGTATCGGCGTCAACGGCGGCAAGCTAACAGGCTCCGGGCTTCTGTCTTGTTTCCTCTGATGCTGTTCCTTTCTTTCCTGATGTTTCAACGGGATCGGTGGTGTCTTCGTGTCCATGCCCCCTCAACACGACCCAACCCGATCAACGGGATCTCAATCCATGATCCCCATCGATCCTCGATCCTGCAGGATTCTGTCCTTTAAAAAAGGACGACATCCTCGATTCCCCAACAAAGAATTCTGTCACGCAACAAAAAAAAAAAAAAGAAATCTGTAACAATCTATCCAAAACCACAAAAATCCTTCAGAACAAACTCACAACCCTCCATTGTCCCACAAAATTAATCACACATTGAACAAAATAAAACAGGCTCGTCCAATCACGATTTTGCTTTTTCTTTTTACCACCATCGTGTTCCTGCGATGGAAATCAAGCTGACCCCGTTCTCGAACGTCCACCCTCGGACCCTCTTGAGGAATCTAGGACGATCTCGGTTCTCGGTATAAACTATGAAGTCTTCACGAGGGGGGATGAGAAGGTTTATTAGGCAAGATATAAATATAGATAATAATGTACGTTCAGAGGGGTGGTTGGCCGTTACATAGCCAAAAGTAGAGCTCGGTTACTGACCACGTGGAGAGTGGATTGACCAGGTCACTCAAGACGTTTACAAGAGGTAGAGGTGGGAAAGAGGGGGGGGGGGGTGAGAAATAGGGGAAGGGGTTTGGGGGTAGACGCTACCATAGAAACCGTAACTCACAACAATCGAGCACGAATAAAGAACTTCCCTAATAGCCGATCGCACGGCAAGGTCGACCACGTGACGAAATCGAATACGACTTCTCACCCCCCTTTAGTGAAAATCGTCGAAACCTCCGAAATTCCAGACGTTCCTCGATATAGACATTTATAAATCGACGTCTCTCGTCTAACTTTACAGACGATTTATGGGCAACGTACTTTCTATGGATCGATCGGATCGATGTCGCGATTAAGCAAATAGCGTGGGTAAGATAAAGCGAGTTCCTAAGAACTTGACGCCCCTAGTCGATAATTGAAACGATAAAAAATGAACTTTTATAACTAACTATCGAACAAAGTGTTCTAACGATTATAAAAAAAACAATAATAATAATAATAATAATAAGAATAATGAATTTATAAAAATAGACACCCCTAAGAACTTGACACCCCTAGTCGGTAATTGAAACGATAAAAAATAAACTTTTATAACTAATTATCGAACAAAGTGTTCCAACGATTATAAAAAACAACAACAACAATAATAATAATGAATTTATAAAATTAGACACTCCTAAGAATTGACACCCCCAGTCGATAATTAAAACGATAAAAAATAAATTTTTATAACTAACTATCGAACAAAGTGTTCTAACGATTGTAAAAAAACAATAATAATAATAATAACAATAATAATAGTGGATTTATAAAATTAGACACCCCTAAGAACTTGACACCCCTAGTCGATAATTGAAACGATAAAAAATAAACTTTTATAACTAACTATCGAACAAAGTGTTCTAACGATTGTAAAAACACAACAATAATAATAATAACAATAACAAATTTATGAAATTAGACACCCCTAAGAACTTGACACCCCTAGTCGATAATTGAAACGACAAAAAATAAATTTTTATAACTAATTATGGAACAAAGTGTTCTTACGATTGTAAAAAAACAATAATAATAATAATAATAATAATAATAATAATGGATTTATAAAATTTGACACCCCTAAGAACTTGACACCCCTAGTCGATAATTGAAACGATAAAAAATAAACTTTTATAACTAATTATCGAACAAAGTGCTCTAACGATTATAAAAAAAGAACAACAATAACAATAATAATAAATTTATGAAATTAGACGCCCCTAAGAACTTGACACCCCTAGTCAATAATTGCAACGATAAAAAATAAACTTTTATAACGAACTATTTTTAAAAGTGTTCTAACAATTGTAAAAAAAACAATAATAATTAATAATAAATTTACAAAATAAAAATAAAACGTTTTCGATTAAAAAACGTTGATAATTTATCCAAAGATTGAAAAATAACATTTTCTAGGTCGAAAAATTTTATGATACTTAAAGTAAATTGGGGATTTCTGATTTTCTCTCTGAAATTCAACGTTACCCAGTAAGCGTGGTGTCGCGTTTCATCCGACGGATCGCTCGTCACTTCGTACCTGTATACGATATGTGCCAACCCTCTCTCTCTCTCTCTCTCTCTCTCTCTCTACCCCTCTCTTTCGTTTTCCGCCCATTTTGCGACTCAACTCCCGGTCTCTTCCAATCCATATGACGCTTCCTACGTACAACTATGGATATCAATATATATATACATATATGTATATAAAGTTCTGGCATATACTCTACACATGGTTCTCAAACACGACTGTCCGCGTTCTTAAAGCTCCTGCCCATCAGGTGTCACGCTATCCCGGCCCTCGTTTTCAGCCACCAGATTTGCGCCTTAGCCTACTACACTCTCTTACTGGCGATGATGATGAAGCCCTGACCTGCATTGCTAATATATGACCCGTGGGAAAAGAGAACGAAATGTAATCAATCGATATCGCAATCGATTCGAAACGAAAAAAGGTATAACAATTTTTTTTTCGCTTATCTATCGTTAAATTTATCAAATTTGGATTTTAAATCGTGATTTGTTTCGATCGATCAACGATGAGGTGAAAATTTGTTAGTTATTTTTGTCGGTTTTGTAAATATTTATGAAAAGATGGAATAAAAAATGGCGAAGTTATCTTTTTTTTTATATTTTGATCAATTTTTGGGTTTTCGGTCAGAAATTTTTTGGCTTCAAGGATTGACTACCCTATTTTTAAATAATATAATATATTATTATTATTGTCATTAATAAATTAATACTAAGAATACTAATAATAATTATTAATATAATATTCATAATGATTATTATATTAATATTAATATTATTATTATATATAATATTATATTATATATTATATATTGTAATATATAATATAATAATAATATAATATATATATATTATATATATAATATAATATAATATATATTATAATATATTATATAATATAATATATAATATTACCTATTATATAATATAATATAATATATATTATAATATATTATATTATTATTATATATAATATTATATTATATATTATATATATTGTAATATATAATATATATATTATTATAATATATAATATGATAATAATAATGATAATAATGATAATAATAATATAATATAATATATTATATTATTATTATCATTAATAGTAAATTAATACTAATAATACTAATAATGATTACAAATATAATATTCATAATAATAATAATAATTGTTATATTATCATTATAAAATATCGTCGATTGGCTCAAAGACTAAAAAAAGCTTACAAGATTCTTATGGAAGAGTTGTAACTGGTCTAGAGAACATCGATTTTCCTTATGATAAAGAGTCCCTGGTGTGAACCAAGCACTGCTTGAATTCTCGTATTTATAAAACTCTCTCCTTGGCGCGGCTCTTTTCTTCTAATCCACACGAAGAAAGCAAATTGCACGTAACGCCTCCGTACTTACAACATTCCGTTCGACACGGGCACAGAAAAATGGTGAGAGGAAGATGATAAGATTTTTTTTGTGCTTTGCTTTTCTTACTTCGACCATTCGAAAGCTGCTTTTTCCGAAGGAAGAACTGTCGAGAGGCATTGAAGTCTCCTGTTCTCGAGGTACGCCATTATTTTTTTTTACGCTTTAGCAATGAATATAAAACGTGTAATTTGAAACTCGTAGCCTCCTTGTGATTTTCACTAATAAACAGAATTTTGTTTTCTTTTTTCTTGAGAATAAACGATTTTCTGAATTTTCACTTTTATTTTTACAGGAAGCTTTCGTCTGGCAAAATTACGGTTTGAAAATTAATTAAAAAAAAAATTTCATCTCGTATTGACATTTCAATTAATGTCTATTTTCGTAATTTCTGCAATTAAGAATGGCGAAATTAGACATTAGTTCTTTTATTTTACCTCGAGGCACTCAATTATTTATTTTTTTCGTTAATCAAACCATTTTGAAAAATTTATGGTGATAAAAAATTATTTTGCTGGCCACAAAAATTACCATACATGTGCGTTATGTATTTTAGAATTGCATACGTGTGGATTACTCTGTCATAGGGATGTTTTCACAAATTTACAAACAACCCTCAAAAAATTTCATCCCCAACTGACATTTCAATTAATATCTATTTTTATAATTCCTGCAATTAAAAATGACAAAAATAGACATTAGTTCTTTTATTTTGCCTCGAGGCACTCAATTATTATTTTTTTTTTTCGTTAATCAAACCATTTTGAAAAATTTACCCTGATAAAAATTTATTTTACTCGACACGAAAATGCCCATACATGTGTGTTATGTATTTTAGAATTGCATATGTAATTTTCCTAGTGTATATAGAAAGTGGAAGCTATGGATTACTCTGTTATAGGGATGTTTTTACTAATTCACAAATAACCCTTAAAAATTTTCATCCCCAACAATTTCGAAAAATTTACCCCGATAAAAAATTATTTTACTCGACACGAAAATGCCCATACCTTGTGTGTTATGTATTTTAGAATTGCATATGTAATTTTCCTAGTGTATATAGGAAGTTGAAGCTATGGATTACTCTGTCATAGGGGTGCAAAACACCACGTCGTTGGAGGGTCGTAATGGCGCATAGATATAAGCTAGAAAGCGTCCGACGAACCCACGTGCACGTGTTGTTGCCACCGGTCTCACGCGCGTATATAACACAACGCGATATAACACAGCCCAACAGACAAAGAACAAAGAAAAATCTCAAAATCGTTATTTCATTAATACAACAAATCATTCCATCCCTCTACTTCTCCCAAAAATACCCCAAACCAATTTCTCAATTTTTATAAACAAAAAAAATAATTAATCAAATCTTATCAAAAATAATTATGAACAAAACAAATTGCCATGACTCACCGACATAGGAAGAAAATCAACGAAGTTTCCTGAATCGTCCGACCATTCATTGACTTGGATCACTGAACTTGACATTTACAATTTATCAAGACTCTCCAATTCGATTATTTTTATTTATTAAAAAATTTGACATTTTTGCCATTAAAATTTTGGCTTTGATGAAATTAGGAAATTTTTCTTTGTTTTTTTTTAATATTTATATAATTTTTTTAGGGGGGTTGGTGGTTGAACTCGACATTTGTAATTTATCAAGACTCTCCAATTCGATTATTTTTATGTATTAAAAAATTTGACATTTTTGCCATTATAATTTTGGCTTTGATGAAATTAGGAATTTTTTTTTATCTTTTTTTTAATATTTATATTATTTTTTGGGGGGGTTGGTGGTTGAACTCGACATTTGTAATTTATCAAGACTCCCCAATTCGATTATTTTTATTTATTAAAAAATTTGACATTTTTGCCATTATAATTTTGGCTTTGATGAAATTAGGAATTTTTTTTTATCTTTTTTTTAATATTTATATTATTTTTTGGGGTGGTTGGTGGTTGAACTCGACATTTGTAATTTATCAAGACTCTCCAATTCGATTATTTTTATGTATTAAAAAATTTGACATTTTTGCCATTATAATTTTGGCTTTGATAAAATTAGGAATTTTCTTTTTTGGTATTTTCAATATTTATATTATTTTTTGGGGTGGTTGGTGGTTGAACTCGACATTTGTAATTTATCAGGACTCTCCAATTCGATTATTTGTATGTATTAAAAAATTTGACATTTTTGCCATTATAATTTTGGCTTTGATAAAATTAGGAATTTTCTTTTTTGGTATTTTCAATATTTATATTATTTTTTGGGGTGGTTGGTGGTTGAACTCGACATTTGTAATTTATCAAGACTCTCCAATTCGATTATTTTTATTTATTAAAAAATTTGACATTTTTGCCATTATAATTTTGGCTTTGATAAAATTAGGAATTTTTTATTTTTTTTTTTATTGTTAATATTTATATTATTTTTGTAGGGAAGGGTTGGTGGTTGACCACGAGGGTCGAGAGACCGTAAGGGCGTGTGTAACGCTCCTTGCAGTGTCGAGACGGGCACTGGCTCGACGTTACCGCGGTCAGTTAACGTAAGGGTTGCTATTGGATACCAAACGACCCTCTGACTTACCTGTACTCGTTCAAATCCTACTATAGTAAATTGTGAGCGATATCGCAAGGTGTATATTATTATACGTATGTGTGTATGCATTCATAGTGTAGACCGGAAGTTCCGTTTGTACACCAAGAAGACTTACCATGAACGCATTGTATGACTTCTAATTAATTCATCTAATGCAGACTTTACCAGGGCACACAAATCTCGACTCGCTCTGTAGTCCAAGGCTGGAATAATATTTTTTTGGGATGATTAAAAAAATTAATTTTGAGAATTTTTTTCTTTTACAAGAAATAATTGTTTTTTTTTTGTTATTAGGACATTGTTTGATTAAGAATATAGTCGAGGGGAGTATTTTTCAGAAAACTAGAAATTATTTGATGATTTGGAGAAGATTTTAATTGAATAAAATTGTTTTTTTTTATCAAAGTGTAGTTAAATGTTAATCTTTGGAGGAGGTGTGTTTGCACTCGAGGAGGTTGTATTTAAGGTGATAAGATCTCTTATCATTGATAGGTTAAATTCTTATCAGACAAGTTTGTATAACATTTTTATCGGTTAATGTAAATATCGAAGGAAAGTTTGTAAAGGTGGTAATTCTTGTAACTAGTTTCGTTCTGATATAATAACTGGGGGTATAGCTCAGTGGTAGAGCATTCGACTGCAGATCGAGAGGTCCCCGGTTCAAACCCGGGTGCCCCCTCAGGATTTTTTTTTTCTCATATTTCTGTATTCAACGAGTTTACAAGAGGTCAATTATCTATTACATTCACAGACAGACGATTAATGGATATTTCAGCTTTCGCGTGTGATAAAAAAAAATCGATCGCATATGAGCGGCTTGCGATAAAATTTTAAACAAAACGATTGTATTTTCTTTTTTTTTATAAGAATTTGGATTTACAGTTAAATTAATGCAGAGAATTGACGCGATGGAATTAGTTCAGGACTAATTATTCTCGTTTGAAAAATTTACAAATCATCTGTCAAAATTATACGTCGCGTAGAATAGAATGACGACGACGATCAACGATCAGCAGGCTTCCGCAATGGATGTCGGGACATGGCGACGTGTTTTGTATGTGTGGTCCGTGATGTTTTCGGTTCTTTCCTCATAATAAATCATTCGAAGTGAACACTCTCGTTTCCTGTACAATAATTGCCAAGATATAAAGTCAATTGTTCAAGTGATTGATCGACCAAGCGATCGTTTAACGAACAAATATGAATTACAATCATTCGGGAGCCCGGAGAGGTAAGGCTCGATGACTCAATTTCTTTTTTTTATCTTTTTTTTCATGAAATTGTCTCATCAATTGACGCTACTCGACACATTTTAATTAAATCTTTGCAAGAATTTGCCAAATTTTCTATTTAACAACTTTCTTGAGCTCGGATTAATCAATAACCATAAGAAAATACAATGCTGAATAATTTTGAGGTTAGCTTTTTTTCTTCCCATATGAGAATAAGGTTAATTGATGAAACAATGCGTTTGGTCGTTGTCTTAATTGGATTACTTCTGCAATTGAGTAATTTTGATAGATTATTGAAGATTTTTCTGGTTTTTTTAAACAGGGAAGCCCAAAAGGATACTAGATCCTTCGACTGGACTCGCTGCGCCCACTTCTCCAATGCCGCAGAATCCTTACATGTATAACCAGCAGGTAAGATATTTATACGATGTTTGCGATGATATTCATTGATGTTCATTAATATTTGTTACACAATTCACAAATCGAAGGAAGTTCATTTGTAAATAACATCAAAATTTTAGCCACCATCTCAGATGCCAATGAACAATGGTATGCAACCGGATTATGGTTTCGATGTACCCGAGCAACCTCCAGCTCCTTATGGTTTTAATCCACCACCGCCAATGGCACCATATTCACCAAACGAACAGATGCGACCCGATACATTCTCAAGTCCTCAATTCGCGACTACCTTGCTCGCCGAGCCGATGGTTACGAATATGGCAATGCAGTATGGCAATGCGTTGGTGGGATCGGGAAAGCAACAGCTGGAAAAATATGTTCCTGTAACGGCAATGAAATATTACTTTGCAGTTGACGCTGATTACGTTTTCGTGAAATTGGCAATGTTGTTTTTCCCCTTCACTCATAAAGTAAGCAATTGCAAAGACTTTGATGAAAATCTATGGATGAAAATTATCGATTATATTCTCCAACAGGATTGGTCCGTGAAGTACGAGCAGGATGGTCCTTTACAGCCAAGATATGAGAGGAACGCACCGGATATGTATATCCCAACGATGGCTTTTCTCACATATATCGTGATGGCTGGCTTGTCGCTGGGTACTCAGGAACGTTTTACACCCGAGCATCTCGGTATACTCGCGAGTTCGGCACTAGCGTGGGGAGTAACAGAGATACTCATACATACGATAACTCTGTATGTAACAAACCTCGACACTAGTCTCAAGATTCTTGATCTTCTAGCGTACTGTGGCTACAAGTACGTCGGTATAAACGCGGCGCTTCTATTCTCCTTGGTATTCCGAAGGATCGGCTATTACGCTGTGCTCTGTTACTTCAGCATATCGTTAGCATTTTTTCTCATAAGATCCCTGAAACTTCGTGTTATACCAGAGGGACATACCTCTTACACCGCTTCGGGCAACAAGAGGAGACTGTACTTTATTTTATTCGTCGCTTCAATTCAGCCTTTGCTTATGTGGTGGTTGTCCTATCATCTAATATAAATTCCCCTGACAACAACAAGAAAAAAAACAAACGAATAAGAATTTTCTATGGACCGTACTCCGGCAAAATTTAGGATTAATGGGCAATCACCGTTATGCGCTTAATTTATATACATCGTTTATGTCCCTCGCCTTTTTGTAATGAGAAAAAAAAACGAAGAGCAATGAAGTGTAAAAGAAGGTAACGATATGAGAGAAACCATCGCACGAAGAAATTATATTCTTCAAAGCCTATATGCGTTTAAGCTATTTTTCAAATACATATAAACAAAAGAAAAACAAAAATGAACAAAAGGCGATCATCTTGTATGTCTGAGTGTATGTGTCTTTCGCAAGTTCGTTTCAGAAGCAGAACTTACACGTGGCGTACATTCTTGGAAAAAATTTTCAAGCTAGTAACTTAAATATGAAAAACAAGTGGCGATGAGTTCCAGAATCGTAGAGCGATCGACGACCAACACACGATATATCTTTGTAATACGACGAAATAATCTTCATATCACAAAAATATATCTCACCCGCCTGATGAGACTCGCAAAAACAAGAAACCTTTATATTGGAATTATACGGCGTAAAACTTTAATTTATCGATAAGTACACAATAAATCAAAGAACTCATTGAAGAGCCGCAAGCAGGATAAGCGATCGTGATGAATCTGAGAATAATGCATACAAGCTGTGAATAAAATTGATCGAGGAAAATTCCAGTGAATCATATCGCTTTTAATATTACATTATTAATCGATATTCGTCATTGTATTACTCACGCGGTTTAAAAATTCCCGCCCATTCATAATGCATTCCTTAGTACGTAAATAATCCACGGCGCTGTAGTCACTCGTTCTCGTGCGATATATCGTACAAATCCGAGTCCATATGTGACTGTATGTGTGCGTGTAAATGCACAGTGCAGCGCCCTATCGGTGAAAAAAAAAGCAGTACTCGCGAGCACGCAACTCTGGTGCGCAACCTGCTGGGCGAGCCTCCATAGAGGGGCGCCTTTCCTCGGCGCCCCTTTATCCGTTAAGTGGTGGGGGTATTTCGTGTGTGTTGTGTACGGTGGCCATCGCCCAGTCAGTTACCCGTGAGACTTGGCGTCGCGAGGAGTGTTGTGTTAAGTGTCAAAGTGGGCCGTGAAGGCCAAAAAATGGCGGAGCGTACGAAGGTGACGGCTCCGGCCACCCGGCCCGTTCCCATGAAGCTCTTTGCCACTTGGGAAGTCGACAGGACACCGCCGAATTGTATACCAAGGTAACCGTAGCTCTTGTCTATCGCGTCATTCGCGCGTGTGTTCAGTGACGAAAAGCGATAAACCCTCGAAATCAACGACTCCGTTTTTTTTTTTTTTTTTTTCGTCGAACGCGAGAGAAAAGTCCCGCCGTTCGTACGGTACATACGTGTGTGTGCGCGAGGATGTAACGACGCTACGAAACGAGATTGTGACATATACGCCCTTTGTCTCGTTCTCGTTTCTCCCTTTTCGTATGAAAAAACAGGTTTTTGAAATTCTTTTCATACACAGGACGAATCATTGTTCTTCGTGATAATACCGTTGTGTTGTTTCACGATTCATTGACGGAAAGCCAACCGTCGAGCGTCGTCGTGCGCGCGCTTGATATCCCTCGCCTAGCACGGAGAGGCGGGAGAGTGCATCGTGTGCTTTGCTCGCGAAAAAACACTCGCGCCCCCTCGATCCCCCGTCATCTTTTGCGAATATCTATATATCTACGTGTGACTGTGGATACACGAGAACGGATGCTCGCTGTTAATCGCGGATCCTGACAGATCAGCCGGAGAGATCTGTGTCTCTCTGCTGGTTTGACATTCTATTATATGTATATATATGGTCTTTTTTAGTCTTTTTATTTTCATTATATATATATATATATAATGAAAATAAAAAAAGCCTTTATACGATTATATCTATTTTATATTTATACATGTATACGAGTAAATATAAAATAAGATATATATATTAATTTATATTTACATAAAATAATAATAAAATATAAAATAATATATATATATATATATATATATATATATATATATATATATATATATATATTATTGCTATTATTTTTATTATTTATTATTTAAAAATAAAATATAAAATAATATATACATATATATATATATATATATATATATATATATAATTTTATTATTTTTATTATTTTTATTATTTTATTTTTATATTTTATTTTTAAATAATAAATGATAAAAATAATAAAATATAAAATAATATATATATATATATATATAATAAAATATAAAAATAAAATAATAAAAATAATAAAATAATATATATATATTATTTTATTATTTTTATTATTATTTTATATATTTATTATTATTATATATATTATTTTATATTTTATTTTTAAATAATAAATAATAAAAATAATAAAATATAAAATAATATATATATATATATATATATATATATATATATTATTTTATATTTTATTATTTTTATTATTTATTTATTTTTATTATTATTTTTTTTTATATTATTATTTTTATTATTTATTATTTTATATTATTTTATGTGAATATAAAATTATTTTATATTTACACGTATACACGTATAAATATAAAATAGATATAATCGTATAAAGGCTTTTCTGGTTACATTTTCTTTGACTAAATTTAAAAATCTTTCCTAAAAAATATCTCACATAAAATCCATAAGTGATAATTATTTTTTTTTCTTGTCTCGTTACAATTAAAATGTCTAAAGAAGATAATTTTTGGGTAACGAAAATTCATAATAGTATTTAATTATTGAAAAATTAATGTATCATTCACAAAACTCGTTTCGTACGTGAATGAAATCGTTTTTATTTTTAAAATGTCGTATCACGAATATACTGTCATCAATCGATTATCGTTAACGATAAGACAATCTATATTGCAATGAATTTTCGAAGTTTAAATGAGACGTATCGATATAATCTTTGTCATAATATTTTCTTGAATTATGAATCAACAGTGTAAAATTGGAGTACCTTATCGAGAATGAATCAATAGCGTTAATTTCAAGATAACCCTGTACCTTTCGATTGCCTCATTTAACAAAATATCTTGGGGGTCTCACATACCCCATCGACAATTTTTCTTCCCAAAAACAGAACTTTTTTTTCAATTAAGCGAACTAAAAAAATCTTCCAATGTTCAAAATTCCATCGTTTTTCTTTTCTAGCTAGAATTTGTTTAAATCTTTGGAACAATTCGAATATCTGCGGGGTCTCACAAACCCCATCGACAATTTTTCTTGCCAAAAACCGAACTTTTTTTTCAATTAACCGAACTAAAAAAATCATCCAATGTTCAAAATTCCATCGTTTTTCTTTTCTAGCTAGAATTTGTTTAAATCTTTGGAACAATTCGAATATCTGCGGGGTCTCACAAACCCCATTGACAATTTTTCTTCCCAAAAACACAATTTTTTCTTCATTAACGGAACTAAAAAAAATCATCCAATGTTCAAAATTCCATCGTTTTTCTTTTCTAGCTAGAATTTTTTTAAATCTTCCGAACAATTCGATACAAATACATTAGAATAAAATCAAGAGCGTTACCTCGACGTGTTCACTGTCGCTCGAGACATTGGAGCGATGAAACGATAAAATGATACACGCTCGTAAAATACGTCGCGATGATCTCTCGGCTAAGGTTTCCCGTCGGTTGGTTTCCGTCCGACGATTGCCATGGATGATCGTGGTGGAAGTACATCCCCGATTACGATCAGGATTAGCATTCTCCGCATGGACTGCGCGTGACGTAGTAATACTAGATTACTAATACGTCTATATTCTCGCTTCTTTTACACACCTATATAGACAATATAGACATATTATATATATAGGCATTGAAATGAAATTGCGAGCTCGGAGGCTACAGTAGCGCGATTCCAGTGTATTACGTTGAACCTCGACGGTTCTCGCTTTGCCCTCAAACCCCTATATAAATATACAGGGTTAATTTCATAAGGTGTAGCAGACTTTATTCTAAGGTAGATGGGATCGTTACAAACAAAATTTGTAAATATACATTGGAGATATTTTTAATAGTTTACGAGATATCAATGTTTAAAGTTGGTCCAATCAGAGCGCTCCGAGAAACGTTGGATCCGCCCACTGTCGCCCTATCCGTAGAGATAGCTCAGTGTAGGGCGTTACGTTTGGTATTGCAAAATTCAGAGCGGTCAATTTTATTTATTATATTATTACGCAGTTATTCTTATTTCTCGGGCATTGGCTGCTAGGGTGGGGAGTGGGCGGCGCCAACGCTTCTCGGGGCGCTCTGATTGGACCAACTTTAAACATTGATATCTCGTAAACTATTAAAAATATCCCTAATATATATTTGCAACTTTTGTTTGTAACGATCTCATCTACCTTGTAATAAAGTTTTAGACACCTTATGAAATTCACCCTGTATATGCGCATTGAAATGAAATTGCGAGCTTGGACGGAACGCTAGCGCGATTCCAGTGTATTACGTCGAACGGCGACGGTTCTCGCTTTGCCCTCAAACCCCTATATACATATACAGGGTAAATGTCATAAGGTGTAACAGACTTTATTCTAAGGTAGATGGGATCATTACAAACAAAAGTTGCAAATATACATTCGGGATATTTTTAATAGTTTACGAGATATCAATGTTTAAAGTTGGTCCAATCAGAGCGCTCCGAGAAACGTTGGCGCCGCCCACTGTCGCCCTATCCGTAGAGATAGCTCAGTGTAGGGCATTACGTTTGGTGTTGCAAAATTCAGAGCAGTTAATTTTATTTATTATATTATTACGCAGTCGTTCGTATTTCTCGGGCATTGGCTGCTAGGGTGGGAAGTGGGCGGCGCCAACGCTTCTCGGCGCGCTCTGATTAGACCAGCTTTAAACATTTATATCTCGTAAACTATTCAAAATATCTCAAATGTATATTTGCAACTTTTGTTTGTAACGATCTCATCTACCTTGTAATAAAGTTTGAAACACCTTATGAAATTCACCCTGTATATGCGCATTGAAATGAAATTGCGAGCTCGGACGCTACACTTGCGCGATTCCAGTGTATTACGTCGAACCTCGACGGTTCTCGCCTTGCCCTCAAACTCCTATATATATGTCTATACATGTATAACGATTCTACACGTATAGCGCACTGCCTCTGGGAACTGGCGCTCGGTGAGCGACGGGCGACGATCGTGCCCAACATATAAAAAAGAGAGCATTCCATCTCCGTGAAAAAAAAACAATGTTATCTCTCTTTCTCGAGCGAGATAGAGAATAAAGAAAAATCTTTTTAATTGACTTTAATTATGATTGATTAATTATAATAATTAATGAATATTTCTTTTTTTTTTAATGTTGAATTTTCGTACGACGATTTTTATTATTGTTTTATCGTTGGGATGATGAAATGTTTTTTTTATAAAGGGCAAATATTTGCGTTGGACGAATATGGTTAGAGACAAAGCCACGGTTTAACAGTAAGGTTTCTCCACAACGGTTCTGAGCCATTTATCGTGTGGTGTTACAATCGAATTAAGAGTTGACCGCTGGAAATCTCGAGTTCGGATTAATCGTATGTGTATGTGTGTGTGTGTGTGTGGTGGAGGGGGTGTTTACGAATAGAATGAGAATGAGGGAGAGAGAGAGACAATGCGAAGCTGATAAAATTGACACGCAACAATGCCAACGAGACGACAGATGGGAGAGAAACGCGAAGTAAAAAAAGAAAAATTATCGTCCCTCTCTTTTTATCGAATTTTCTCGATTCGTTGGATTTTAATTGCGTCTTTACAAAATGTAATTAAAAAATTATTAAAAATTCATTTTTTTATTCTACGTTTTGTTATTATCCTGTGAAATTTATTTCGTAGAAATTATCGATTGTTGTCTTAGGAGGAAATACGTCGTTGCAACGTCGAATAGTTTAAACAAATTTGAAATTCGTGGAACAAGGATTTTTAAGTATTTAAAATTAACGCGGTAAAAATTGCTTTTTAGAAATTACACCAGTTTTTCGTATTTATTTTCTCTCCTATTATTATGTTCTCACCGGTAAATGCTGCGAATTTGCAGAAATAAACTGGCAACGTACGCGGATATTGCGGTGAGCCAAATTGTAATCCTCGTTTAATATGTCGCGTCGGAAAACACTGTTAAGGTTTGCCAACGCCAATTCCTTACACCTCGCTATATCTAAGCGTGTATACAAATAACAGTCGTGTTATAAATGTAAATACTTCGAAAATGTATATATACGTATATGCGCTGCGCGTTTGAAACAGCAGCCTGGCGCCTGTAGTGATTCCGTTACCAGAAATAGAAAAACTTTCATTAAAAATCATCCGAGAGCGAGCAATTCCGGGTAGGTGCGAATATAAAGAGAGCCGCGCGGGGATGGATTTTTTGTTCTACGAAACACGTTTCTCGAATATTTCAAACACATCCGCGTCAAACGCGCACTTGAAAATCGTATGACGCACGGAAAAGGCTGGGCGTAGGAGTGGGAGGTGGAGAGGGGGGAAAGGGTGTTTCAATGTGATCGACTTTTTTTTCTTTTATAATTTTCTATTCATCGTATCCCCTTTCGGATTTTTTACAGATTTGTGTTTTCTCCTCTTTTATTTTTAGCTTTTTTCCTATTCGCACTTTGGTTCGTTATAGTCTAGCCTCCACTTTTTAGGTGCGATTTTCTTGTTTTTCCGCTTTTCTTTTAGCTTTTTCTTATTCGCACTTGCTTTGTTTTAGTCTAGCTTCCACTTTTTAAGTGCGATTTTCTTATTTTCCGCTTTTCTTTTAGCTTTTTCCTATTCGCACTTGGTTTAGTTCTTCTAGCCTCATTTTTCCTAAATTCATTTGCGGATGATTTTTCCACTCAACAATCGTCGAAGGGGCATCATCGGGAAATTTGGGTCAGTTTGTAATTGGACCCAAATTTCTAAGGTCAATTTTTTTTTCCTCTGGAGTTTCATTAAGGTCCACAGATGAACGAAATTTTCCCGCGAAGCGCCTGGGATCGTGGCCCAGGGTCAGACGGCTGAGCGGTCACCGCACCAAGTACTGGCCGCGCGAAATGCTGCTTAACACTCGGTGATCACCCGACTGGCTCGGTTACCGTGTAGCCCATCGCTGTCGGTTATAAATGCTCGTACTTCTACCCGTCTATATATTTACACCGACAGGGAGAAAATCATCTCATCACTCGATATGTATATATGCATATATGTATGTATAAATGAAACCACCGCCGATTGCAAATCCTCTTGACGAGCGCGTTCGTTAAACGGTCTCAAGGACCCACACAAACGATTTCAATATCGTTTCGAGCTCTGTCTATCGGATAATCCACCGCGTATAACAACCGTGATGCTCACCGATCGATTTGAACTAAGCGCAATTTATTTGGGTCAGTGGAACTTTTTTTTCTTCTTTTCATCGTTAAACAATTGATCTATTTGAATCGATGGAAACTAATGGCGATTAAAGTCGAGAATAAAAATTAATTAATTAATATATTATAAATATCCAATATAATTTTTTTTATAAATATTCATAAATTATTATTATTATTATTATATTACTTTGTTCACACTATGTAAGAGGCAGAAAGACAGAGAATATTTTCATTCGACACGAAACGATAATTTTATTTCTGGCCACAAAAGCTGTTGATGCAATCGATTAATTTACATCGCTATCGGATCTTCGTCTAGACGCGAACTATATCACTCTCTTTTCCCTCTCGTTAGTCCTCGCGTCGATGCAAAACTTCTCGTATCCTCGCCAAAAATTTCATAACGAATTTATAATTGGATCGATCGTCGTCGTATCGAATACGTGGATTTTCTTTTAATCGAGCCAATGGCGAGTAATTAATTATAACGAACGTCTCTAATTTTTCCGAGCTCTCTCTCACTCGCCCTTTTTTTTTTTTAATTTTTATTCTCGTATCGAATTTATTTTCTAAGTTTTCTCTTGTGAATTTTTGTGGGAAGAGAACGAGTCAATATTAATTATTGTTTTCAGTACGTGTTGTTAATATTAATTATTATTATTGTCTCGGAAAATTGTTACATTTTTCCCCAAATTATATCAAGGCATAATAAAGTTATCAATTAATCAATCAATCTCTCTCTCTCTCTCTCTCTCTCTCTCTCTCTCTCTCTCTCTCTCTCTCTCTCTCTCTCTCTCTCTCTCTCTCTCTCTCGCTCCTCCGGACATTACACGAGAATTTCACTCGTTGCACTCGATAAATCTCGTTGAACTTTCCTGTGTCGCGGTGATTCTCTCAACTCTCTTACCAATCCCCACGTTTTCTTTTTCTTGGCTCAGCCATGAAAAGTTTCGAAACGACACTTTTGCACACAGATAGAAATTTCGAAATTATTTGCCCACGCTCTCGACCCACTTTACCATTTAGTAAAGCTTTTCTTTTTTCCTTTTGATTGAAACGATTATTTTTGTTTGTTTGTTTTTTTTTTTAATTTACAATTAGAGAAAATTCGATCAAGGATTGACAAAGCAAAAAAAAAAAGAGGAAAAATTCGATTATGTCAAATTAAAAAAAAAATGAGCCGAGGAAAATTGGATCGAAATTAATATTTTTATTTCTACCTGTAGCGATTTTAAGCAACGATGATCGGTATAAAAAATTGAATCGTAGAACGAGGAGAATAAATTTTCCTGAATCAAACAATTTCAATTTTTGAGAATTATTATTTTTTTTTTTAATTTACAATTAGAACAAATTCGATCAAAGATTGACAAAGCAAAAAAAAGAGGGAAAAATTTGATTATTTCAAATTAAAAAAATGCGTCGAGGAAAATTGGATCGAAATAAATATTTTTATTTCTATCTGTAGCAATTTTAAGAAACGATGATCGGTATAAAAAATTGAATCGTAGAACGAGGAGAATAAATTTTCCTGAATCAAACAATTTCAATTTTTGAAAATTATTTTTTTTTTTTTTTAATTTACAATTAGAACAAATTTGATCAAGGATTGACAAACCAAAAAAAAAAGAGGAAAAATTCGATTATTTCAAATTAAAAAAATGAGTCGAGGAAAATTGGATCGAAATAAATATTGTTATTTCTACCTGTAGCGATTTTAAGCAACGATGATCGGTATAAAAAATTGAATCGTAGAACGAGGAGAATAAATCATCCTAAATCAAAAAATTTCAATTTTCAAAGATTGAAAAATTTCAATTTTCAAAAATTGAAAAATTTCAATTTTCAAAAATTGAAAAAAAAAACCAAAAATTTAATTTATAAAATGAACCGATCGAAAAAAATATCTGTCGCCTTCTTATCGCTACAGCGATATTTCAGAATCACCGAACCGTTCGAGCATTCGAGTCGGATACGTCTTATCACGATTTTTCGCTCGAACAACTCTTTGCTTATCGTCTCTCCGCCCTCCGGTTTTATGAAAAGAATCATACAAAGAAATTTTTTTTTCTAATGCGAGTACTTAATACGAGACTAAACTCTGGAGAGTCTTGAGGTAACTTTGAGAAAAAAAAATAAAAAAATAAAAAAAAAATGAAAAAAAAGAAGCAACGAAGAATTTTCCAACGTCCACCGTGTTAGCCCTTCGAACGTAGTGTAAAGTAGTTCGTAACGACGGACGGGTCGTATACTTCCGGGTTGACTGAAAACCGATAACGAAACAATTTAATAAAGTTGAAGTTTTCCTCCCAGAAACGAAATTCTCTGTGCGTTCGTACGAGAGCCCGAATTTCTGGCTAATAGAGAAACTCTTCTTTCTTTCTCTCTCTCTCACTCACTCACTCACTATCTGTCTACAGGCCCTGCACCTCGCTTCTCAAAATCAGAGACAGAGAGAGACACGTTGATGACGTAATTCAGTTCTGGTGCATTGCGGAAGTTTGTGCCAAAAGAAAATTCAGCCCTGTAGCTGGCTACATCATAAGCACGCTATTAATCAATATATAAACACACACTCGTACACAGACAGATCAAAATCATAAAACGTAAACAGAAAATTTCACATATTTAATCCTCCTTGCGAATTTTGTCAATAATATTCCATTTTTCTTTCGTATTTGATCTATTTGATTGTTTTTCGTTATTACGGTTCTCTCCGTCTCTCTCTCTCTCTTGCTAAATATATATTTATAATATAAATATACTCTATATTATTATATATATTTATATATATTATATTATATTACATAATATATTATATTATTATTATTATTATATTACATAATTTATTATTATTATTATATTATATGTTATATAATATTATTATATTATATAATATATTATATTATTATTATATTATATAATACATTATATTATTATATTATATAATATTATTATTATTATATTATATAATATATTATATTATTATATTATATATTATTATTATATTATATACCTAATACATTATATTATTATATTATATATTATATAATATATTATATTATTATATTATATATTATTATTATATTATATTATATATTATTATTATTATATTATATATAATATATTATATTATTATTATATTATTATATTATATAATAATAATAATAATATTAACAATAACATATAATAATATTATAATATATACAAATATAATTTTCCACGTAGATATATATAGAGATAGAAAATTATATTTGAAATTTAATGAATAATTGCGAGAATATATATATATATATATGAGAGTATTCTCGCAATTCCCAACCTTCGAATATAGGACATTGTGGTCTTTGCCGGTCGATAGCCGATAGGCAATATCTCTGAATGCGAGTACCCGGGCGTCGCGGCCACCTGGACTGGTAACCACGATAGATGCAAATCTCTCTCTCTCTCTCTCTATCTCTCCATCTCCCTTTCTCTCTCATCCCTCGCACCACACATACACACACAATCAGCAACATCTCCAGTTCGCACTCTCGAAATCCCAGCATCTGATGGAGATGCAAATCAACCCTCTATAGAACGCCTTCTATCAAACGTCAACTATATTTACAATCGAACAGTCATATATATACACATATCTATCTATGTCTAGAAACTGTAAATTGTCCAGTTGGCCATGAATTTTTATTTATTTCTCTTTCTCGAATAACAATTTTTCCACCTAAACAAAAAAAAAATAAGATTTCAGCCTGAAATTCTCCTTTTAGTTCTTCTCAATATTAAATCGATCAATTCTTCATTATTATCACACAATTATTTTAATATCAAACGAATATCATCTAAAAAAAATATACATATATTTATTTAAACGAGATTTAAACGAGAAAACAAAAATTGTCTTTTTTTTACAGTAAAATTAATAATTTATTTACAAACGAAAGAGACTTAATAAATAAAACATGCGACCTGGAGTAACGAAGAGGAGTATCGTCTCGGACAAAGGAGTTTCACGGATGATCTGTGAAAAAAAAAAAAAAATAGAGAGAAGAAAAGATGTAATAAAAAGCGCTTCGGCCTCGGGAACGAACAAGCGACAACCTTGTCCTCCCGATTAAACTTGGCCGCGATGAAGGCAAGATGTGTATATAGCGCGGAGCCAGTAACCAGGGTCGTGTGTAAAAGAATGGCATATATTTATGTAGGGAGAGAGAGAGAGAGAGAGAATGATAAATAAAGAGAGAGAGAGAGAGAGAGAAAGGAAGGGAGAGAGAGAGAGGAATGGAGAGAGAGAGAGAGAGAGAGAGAGAGAGAGAGAGAGAGAGAGAGAGAGGAATGGAGGGAGAGAGAGAGAGAGAGAGAGAGAGAGAGAGGGAGAGAGAGAGAGAGAGGGCGAAAGAGCGAGAGAGAGAGGAAGGGAAAGAGTTCACGTTGAGGGTGACCGAGTAAAGAGTAGGAAATTGAGAAAGAGAATAGCGATGGCCGATACCGATCGGTTGGGTGCGCGTTGAAGTGTCGCAAATCGTGTTAATCCCCGCGTGACCGCTGGCCGACGGTCCCGTCGCGTACGTCCACGACACTCCAAAAAGCCCGGCACATCTCGCCCAAGGTCTTCTTCCCTCTGGGAGAAATATCTCTCGGCTAGTTTATAAAATTCATCATTTATATCTCACTGTCGATTATAAAATTGTCCATGCGATTTCACATTGACGGTCAATTATCCGATTAATTAAAGAAATTCGCTATTTGTAATTAATTTTACGAATTACGCCATTTTGTTTCGATATTAATTCAACCAATGATTATTGTTATTCTCGAGTCAGTAAATTTAGGAGTTTGTCGAGTTGCAAAAAAAAAAAGAAAACTGCACAATTTTTTAAATTAAAATTGGCAAGATTCTATTTTAACCGAATTTAATTCGGTCCCACTTAAAAAAAGAAAATTATGAAAATAGTAAATTCAGGAAAAGGAAGTCTTAAACGCTGGTGATTTTGTTCCTCGATTTCTACCGCTCGTTTGTTAGCCGTCGACGAAAATGATAATATACGGGCGATTCGTCGTTGATCCCAGTGGTTTTGCGTTGCAGGGACTTCAAGGGCTGCTATACGATAAGCAGAAAAACAAATTAAAAAAAAAACATATATATTCAATTTATAAATGCAACTATAAATGCATTCATAAATTAAAGGTATATTTTTTTAAATTAATTTATTATTATTATTATTATTATTATTATGACTGCATTCATAAATTAATAAATAAATTATATATGTATAATTTATACAATTTATAATTTATTTATTTATTATTATTATTATTATTATAGCTACATTCATAAATTAATAAACGAATTATATATATATATATAAAATTTATTTATTATTATTATTATTATAGCTGCATTCATAAATTAATAAATAAATTATATATATATATATATATATATATATATATATATATATATAATTTATACAATTTATAATCTATTTATTATTATTATTATTATAGCTGCGTTTATAAATTAATAAATGAATTATATATATATATATATATATATATATATATATATAATTTATATAATTTATAAAATTTACAATTTATTTATTATTATTATTATTATAATTATTATAGCTGCATTCATAAGTTAATAAATGAATCATATATATATATATATATATATATGTATAAAATACATTTATGAGAAATGAGAATTTATGAATGCGGGTCTCTGGAGCGCGAGTCAACTCTCAAAGGGGTCGAATACAAAGATCTCCAAGAAGTGATCGACCTCGAGAGTCGGAGTTAAAGAGAAAAGAAGAGCGGATGGCAAAGAAGGGGAGAGATGAGCAAAGAAAGGCCAGAAAGGAAGACGAACGAGGGAGTGCGAGAACGAAGTTGAAAAACAGACGTTTCGCACTTTAGCCTCGTACTCTTCGTAAGGAGAGTCATTTCGTAGCTTTAGCTAGAACTCTTATTTCTTTTTTTTTCTCGCTTTATATCGTACCCAATGGTAAATTCTTCAATCTTCTCACCTTTGTGCAACGTTTTCTCTCTTTGTCCTTCCTCCACGTACACGACTGTGCAATTTTTATCACGTTTTCATTCGCCTTTGAATTTTTCCTGAAACGTTTCTGTTATCACGTTTTTTTTTGTTCTTTCTTTCCTTTAGTCAGGACAGATTTTAGTTTTTTATTATATTTAGAAAAAAGGATCTTCAATTTTTCAAATAAAAAATAAATTTAAAAATTTCTTACAGAAATAAACCTCAATATTTTCGAATAATTCGTCCCAAAATTAATCAAACGTAACGTCACGTGTGATTAATTTTGGGACGAATTATTCGATAATATTGATTTTTATTTTTGTAAGAAAATTTTTTATTTATTTTTTTGTAACGTTTTAATTACTATTTATCGAATTCAAATCAAATCGATAACTATGTTCACTCGATTAATTTATTTCTATACGATTTGAATCGTCGCCAGTTACGTCGAGGATGAGACGAAAGAAGCGAGAAAAAAAATGAAATTAAAGCGTTAAAAATTAATAAAAGAAAAAAAAGAAATAGCACGCCTTATTTTTGTTCCTCTAGTCACGACAGATATTTATTTTTTATTCGATTTGAAAAAAGGATATTCATCTTTAAATATTTTCACGACTAATTAATTGCGTTTGATTAATTGTGGGACGAATTATTCGAAAATATTGAGTTTTATTTT
The DNA here is from genome assembly GCA_946811545.1 of Netelia fuscicornis. Lineage (NCBI taxonomy): Eukaryota > Metazoa > Arthropoda > Insecta > Hymenoptera > Ichneumonidae > Netelia > Netelia fuscicornis. Next base: position 2,883,308 of record OX328012.1, on the reverse strand, counting down.
TGTAAGAAAATTTTTTATTTATTTATTGTAACGTTTTAATTATTATTTATCGAATTCAAATCAAATCGATAATTATGTTCACTCGATTAATTTATTTCTATATGATTTGAATCGTCGCCAGTTACATCGAGGATGAGAAGAAAGAAGCGAGAAAAAAAAATGAAATTAAAGCGTTAAAAATTAATAAAAGAAAACAAAGAAATAACACGCCTTATTTTTGTTTTTTATTCAATTTGAAAAAGGGATATTCAATCTTTAAATATTTTCACGACTAATTAATTACGTTTGATTAATTTTCTGACAAATTATACGAAAATATTAAATTTTATTTTTGTAAGAAAATTGTTAATTTATTTTTTATAACGTTTTAATTATTATTTATCGAATTCAAATCAAATCGATAATTATCTCCACTCGATTAATTTATTTCCATACGTTCCTGTATCGTCGCCAGTTACGTCGAGAACGAGAAGAAAGAACCCCGAAAAAAAATGAAATTCTGCGTAAAGCGTTAAAAATTAATAAAAGAAAGAAAAAAAAAGAAACATAACACGCCTTATTTTTTTCCTCTCGTTCGATTCTCGTTGTATTCTCGCCTCGCGATTCCCCCTCGTGCTCGTTCGCATCGTGGGCTATGACTAAGCGAAGCGAAGTGTGTGCGAAAAGAAAAAAGAAAAAAACAAAACAACACGATGCACGGGCGGAAGAAAGAAGGAGTCTCTCGCGCCCGTCGGATCCCGACCGGTGTCGTTGCGCGGGGGTCGAATGAGTCACAACAAAGATTGTCGACTCGAGATCCGAGAAATCCGTTTCGCCTTTAATTCTCGCAATTTTTCGACGCCATAATTCTCAACCTCGACTCTCGACCACGAGCGACGCGAATATTAGAGAGAAAACAAAAAAAGAACTCTAAAAGTTGGAAACTGTGGCAGAGAAATTAAAAAGAAAAAAAAAACAAAATTCTGACAAATCTGGAAAATAAAAGATGTCACGTAGAAAATTTATTAATTGATTTATCTGTTTGATTTTAATTCTTTTTTTTTTCTTACGTTGGAAATAATTTATTACTTTATTTCTTTTATGACACGTCGCGGTTTTGGTCGAGACTCTGGTACACGAGTTTTTCTAACGACGGAGGTGGAACACGTGGATGCTTGGGTTTGCCAAATGAATGCTGCTTCGTTTATATATATATGTGCAATTTATCGAAGAGAAGCTTAAGACACAATGAAAAGTGGCTTATTGTGACTGCCAAGACTGATGCCCTTGAAGATCCGATGGCCACACGACAATTCGAATGGCTCGAAAAATTGTCGCTACGTGCTCTGATGCAACGCGCATGCGCGACTGATCCCTCGGGCAGAGCATTAATTTTTATATTCCTTGAATTATAAAATATTATTTAAATTATTTTTCTTTCTATTCTTGTATTATTATTATTATTTTTTGATTAAAAATAAATTAATTGCGCGGGTAAATAATTCAATTAATATATTATTATTATTATTGTTGTTGTTGGTGTTGTTATTATTATTATTAGGTAGTTTTATTTACATAACTTTTTAGCAAAGTTTTTTTACAAAAGCGTTATATCTGTCTTTACTATTTATTTATTTTTACAGACTTCATCTATTTTTGAAATTAAATTAATATATATTAATCGATTCTTGGATAAATTACGTAACAGAATTTTACAAATTGCTAAAGAAAATAACTTTATTTCACTTCCCGGAATAATTTTGATAAAACGTTTTTTTATCGACCTGAAATAAAAATAAAAAAAGTATTTTACCTCGAGATGGAAATAAAGATAAAGGTTTTTTTTTATTAATGTTGTAAATCGATCCCTTAAGACTCATCCGACGTAATAAAAATCGTCACGAGCGGACTACCAGCCTCGCTATATAAACGCGTATCTATCCCATTCGTTCATAGACCATTGTATAAATACATATATGGATATATCTCACTGTCTATATATACATATTGGTTATAGAGCGCTCAAACGACTAGAAACATTCAGTAGAAAGCTCGCACCGAACGAAACAGCGCATCGCGGTTTATATTCCGTTCGTAGACCTGCATATTAAAGGCCTCGACGATGACTCTTTATACACACCTATATACAGGGTGAATTTCATAAGGGGTCTCAAACTTTATTTTAAGGTAGATGAGATCATTACAAACAAAAGTTGCAAATATACATTGGGGATATTTTTAATAGTTTATGAGATATAAGTTTTTTAAGTTGGTCCAATCAGAGCGCGCCGAGAAGCGTTGGCGCCGCCCACTGCCGCCCTATCCGTAGAGATAGGTCAGTGTAGGGCGTTACGTTTGGTGTTGCAAAATTCAGAGCAGTCAATTTTCTTTATTATATTATTACGCAGTCATTTTTATTTATCGGGCATGGACTGCTCTGAATTTTGCCGAGCGCGCCGAAAAGCGTTGGAGCCGCCCACTCCCCGCCCTAGCAGCCAATACCTGGGAAATAAAAATGACTGTGTAATAATATAATAAATAAAATTTGGCTGCTCTGAATTTTGTTTTTAAACTTTATTTTAAGGCAGATGAGATCATTACAAACAAAAGTTGCAAATATACATTGGAGATATTTTTAATAGTTTACGAGATATAAGTTTTTTAAGTTGGTCCAATCAGAGCGCGCCGAGAAGCGTTGGCACCGCCCACTACCACCCTAGACGTAGAGATAGCACAGTGTAGAGCGTTACATTTGGGATTGCAAAATTTAGAGCAGGCAATTTTATTTATTATATTATTACGCAATCATTTTTATTTCTCGGGCATTGACTGCTCTGAATTTTGCCGAACGCGCCGAGAAGCGTTGGCCCCGCCCACTTCCCGCCCTAGCAGCCAATGCCTGGGAGATAAAAATGACTGCGTAATAATATAATAAATAAAATTGACTGCTTTGAATTTTGCAACCCCAAATGTAACGCCCTACACTGTGCTGTCTCTACGGCTAGGACGGGAGTGGGCGGGCCCAACGCTTCTCGGCGCGCTCTGATTGGACCAACTTTAAACATTGATATCTCGTAAACTATTAAAAATATCCCTAATGTATATTTGCAACTTTTGTTTGTAATGCTCTCATCTACCTTAGAACAAAGTCTGTTACATCTTATGAATTTCACCCTGTATATATGTATAAACGTATGTAAGTCCGTGCTATACCTATGTCACCTCTACCGCGGCGAATCGATATTTTATTTACCGAGACGACGTCGGGGAGTATCTCACGTTTCTTTCTTTTTTTTTATCTTCTTTTTTTTTCTTTTATGATCGTTCTGTAAATACGATCGCATGCTTTTCCATCTCGCCCTTCGTACGAGGCAATCGTTAGCGTCGCCGGGTCTCCTTCGCTGCATCGATCAAACCTCCTCGATGGGGTCTGAAATTTTATTATTATTTTGGAAAAATGAAATTTCTTTTTTTACAAATTATTATTTTTTTTTAGGAATGTATTGGAAATGTGGAATTCGTGGAATTGATGGAATGTTTCGAAATTAGTGATAGATCGTTCTTGCGTTGATTAGTGAAAATCGAGGGGGCGGGTTTTGAGTTGTGATATTTTATTATTTTGCAAGAATTGTTGTAAAATTGAGAATATATAATGGTGATATTCGCATTCCTGGTTAAATTTCCGATTTCCTAGACACCCGTTGAAGTAATTTCGAACGATATTCAAAATTAACCTCTAACGACCTCTTCGCCCTTGAACCAGAGGATTTGCGTTTTTTCCCCGTACAATATGACTTTCCATCATGAATCCTTCCGTGCTTGTGAAATAGACAATTTCCCACAAAATACTAATACAATATTTCTATTGAAAAATTAAAAAAAGAATCAATTTTTTAATAAAAATTTTAAAAATCCATTTTTTTCTTTTTTTTTTTAAATCAAATTTTATCTCCCTTACGACGTAACTCTGTATCATTCTTGTACAAGTTATTCACGGACGTTTATATCTCGTTGTATCTATGCACGCTCCAAAAGGGACCTGGAGGTCTCGCCGCGTTATCGCTCCTCGACCCTTGCCCGGTGGAAAGCGAGCGACCATTGTGCGTTATAGACAAGGCGTGCTCGGTAAGACAGGAATTTCATTTCCCCCACCCCCATCCCCCTGAGCTGTCTACTAACCGTGCTATAACTATGTCCTGTCTGATAAAGATTCCACCTAGACAGACCAACGAATATAGCAATCACGATAGCGTGCAGATATAAAGATTGCACATTAATAAATTAAAAAAAAAAAAAAATCATTCACATTAATAAAAAAAATTGCACAATAAAAAAAAAGAAAATTGGACATTAAAAAAATAAAACAAAGAACAAGGACATAAGAATATTGATTTTTTTTTTTATCAAAAAATAAATTGGCTAGACTTTTATTTTTTTTTTTTTAATATTTAAATTTTGTAATTTAGACGAGTGTTTCATTTCGAACCGATTTTTCCTAGGAACTTGCGTGTGCTCGGATGTCCAAGTACTTATATCTCGTTATAAAATCGTCCACGACTCTTTCTCTCGTCCCGAAAAGCTTCGACTACAATATTAACGCGAGATTCGAGCTGCTCGAGACTCCCTTTCGTTTTTGTAACGCGAGCGATAAGCTCGTCTGTTCCCGAGTAGACATAAGTTTTTTTTTGTTTTGTTTTGTTTCTTTTTCCTTTTTTTTTTATTCTATACTCCCACGGTAACCTGGAACCTTTCAACCCTAGTGACGTCACGGCAGGATGCAATAACCCATTTTTATTTCTGGAATCAAAAAAGTTTATTCGTTATTCAATTTTTTTTCTTGAATTAATTTTTTTTTGTTGGTTTGTTTTGTTTCTCTTTCCTTTTTTTTATTCTATACTCCCACGGTAACTGGAATCTTTAAGCCCTAGTGACGTCACGGCAGGATGCAACAACCCATTTTTATTTCGGAATCAAAAAAGATTATTCGTTGTTCAATTTTTTTTCCTGAATTAAATTTTTTGTTTGTTTTTTTTTTTGTTTTGTTTTGTTTCTCTTTCCTTTTCTTTATTCTGTACTCCCACGGTAACCTGGAATCTTTCAGCCCTAGTGACGTCACGACAGGAGGCAATAACCCTTTTTTATTTCTGGAAGCAAAAAAGTTTATTCGTTTTTCAATTTTTTTTCTTGAATTAAATTTTTGTTTGTTTTTTGTTTTTTTTTTTGTTTTGTTTTGTTTCTCTTACCTTTTTTTAATTCTCTACTCCCACGGTAAACTGGAATCTTTCAGCCCTAGTGACGTCACGGCAGGATGCAATAACCCATTTTTATTTCTGGAATCAAAAAAGTTTACTCGTTTTTCAATTTTTTTTCTTGAATTAATTTTTGTTTTTTGTGCTAATTGTAACTCGTGACAATTTTGTAATTATTCCGGGTATGAATAATTGTTTGTTGAATATTACAAATTTGTTTCTATCGAGTAAGAATTTAATTAATTTATTCATTTACCTAATTACCGTTTCGTTGTTAATTTAATTGCAACGAAGTTTGTAATTATCAATTATAATAATTTCATTTTAATTACAATCAACTATAATCAAATTTTACGATTTTCCGATTAGTTTAATTTCAATTTATTTATTAATTTCTCAATTTATCTGTTTATCCAATTAATAATTTTCTGTTTTTTTTTTCAATTTTTTTTTCTTCTTTTCAATTAATCGCAACGATACATCCGCTTTTTCATTATCCTCGCGTCACGGTGGATTCACGCGTTGTCTCGATCTCATTCATCGTCTGGTATAAGCGGGGGCGAGAACTGGCGTGCGCGCGAGTCATACGGAGAAAAAGAGAGAGATGATTCATGCCATACTACTGTCACGAATAATCGTACTATATACCTAATACTATAGACAGAGTCCATTATATTGCTTTATCGAACATAACGTGTTTTGTGCATTAAGTGTAACACGTTCGAACGACATATCGTACGTACGTGTGTGTTCTCTATATGTACTCGTAAGTCGTCGAAGAAGCGTTTTGTCTAGGATCACGTATGTATCGAGAGACACGTGTGAAATGTACCAATGAAGAAATTCTGTGCACTGTAACACCCACGAGAAATGCTCTCTCTCTCTCTCTCTCTCTCTCTCTCTCTCTCTCTCTCTCTCTCTCTCTCTCTCTCTCTCTCTCTCTCTCTCTCTCTCTCTCTCTCTCTCTCTCTCTCTTTAGGCTACTCTTATTTTCCGCTACTATTATTATATTTTTATCTCTACTCTTGTTTCTACTCTTGCTACGCTTATGTTCCGCTATTATCATTTTATTTTATCTTATTTAAACATTGTCAGAGGAGGGAGCACAACTTTTGTCAATTAATAGCTACTATTTTCTAATTCATAAATTAGTTTAAGCATTGCGAACCTTAATACCTCTGCATACAGCTATAACCTACTATATTCTATAAAAATTTATCAAACTTTATTAGCTCAATTATACTGTTATGCTACGTGTACTTGCAACCTTAGCCCCAAAGCTTGCTAGGGCTTAATAAACCAAATCATCATCATCATCATCGTCATCATCATATCTCTCTCTCTCTCTCTCTCTCTCTCTCTCTCTCTCTCTCTCTCTCTCTCTCTCTCTCTCTCTCTCTCTCTCTCTCTCTCTCTCTTGCCCCCTCCCCCCTTCTCTCTGTCTCTATCCATTGTAACTATTAGGCACAGGGTATCTTTCTTTGTATAGAAATATTTGTTATATTGGATTATCATAAATAGAATTTCTGTATTCTTGTCCCATAGCGTGCTATGACATAAAATAAACAGATCAATCAAACTCTCTCTCTCTCTCTCTCCCCTTCTCTCTCTCTCTCTCTAACCATTGTAACTGTTAGGCATAGAGTATCTTTCTTTGTATAGAAATATTTTTTATATTGGATTATCGTAAATAGAATTTCTGTATTCTTGCCCTATAGCGAGCTATGGCATATAATAAACAAATCAATCAATCGATCAATCTCTCTCTTTCTCTCTCTTTCTCTATTAGTACTAGTACTAGTAGGAGATTCATCGAGACAAGCTGTAAACATTACAATTCCATTTGGAAAAAAAAGAAGTCCCCAAAAAAGTTTATTCTATGAAGGAGTAAAAATGTACAATGTCATACCAACAAAGATAAAACAATGTGATAGGCCTGGTACATTTGAGCGAAAGGCTAACAGAATTTATCGTAACAACGTTTCCTAGTACGTAAAATTGTCAATCTATAAAAAGTAGCCAAGAAGGCTAATAAAGATCCATCTCCCCCGCCCCCTTCTCTTCCCTCGTTTGCCCCCCCCCCCTCGCTACCCTCTTTTGCTCCCCCCCTCTCTCACGTTTCTCTCTCTCACTCACTCTCTCTCTCTCTCTCTCTCTCTCTCTCTCTCTCTCTCTCTCTCTCTCTCTCTCTCTCTCTCTCTCTTTATCTATCTATGTATCTCCCTTTCTCTTTCTCTCTATTTTTCGATAGGCCATCGAGCGTGGGTGAACTGAACGTGCCGAGTTCTCGGTTAGATACGCGAGGGGGCAGAATGAGAGATAGGAGAAAATAAAGAGGGGGGAATCGAGCAACTCTCGCGGGACAGGTGCGTGTCTTGTGTTGCCCCTCGGCAATGTTAAACCCTCTCTCTCTCTCTCTCTCTCTCTCTCTCTTTTTCTCTGTCTCTCTGTCTCTCTCTCTCTCTTGAAGAGCTTCGATGTGTATCGATTCGAGTTGGGCGTCGGGAACGACGACTACGACGCTACGCGAGCGGCGTGTACGTCAACGACCAAGGATAACGAGCGAGTGATAAGAAATATCTGAAATAAATTCGTAAAGCAAAAAAAAAGAGGGAGAGAGGCAGGAGAATAAATTTCCAAAGATTTTCTATTTCGTTAGAAAATATCGTATTATATTTAATTTGTTTGGAGAAAAAAAGTTCGTTGGGTAGGAAAAGGATAGAAAATTTTATTGAAATAATTCGATCGATTATTTTCTGGGTAAATGATAATTTTTAATTATTAAAAAATAAAATTTTTGTATTTATTATGTCGTACTACAACGTTCTTCAAATTTTATAAGAGCCTTTTACGATTTTTATTATTCATATTAATTGAAATTTTTTTCCAATTTTTATGGTGATAAAAATTTTTTCTTGATTTTTGCAATTTTTTTGATTTTTCTCTCTTATAATTCTCTTTTATAATTTTGAAAACGGGGACTTGAGAAATATAAAAGAAAGGAATCAAAACGTGAAATTCCCTTTTAAAAAATTCATTATCAATTGTTTATAAAATCGGTTTTTATTATCCGTGTTAATTAAAATTTCTTTCCAATTTTTATGACAAAAAATTTTGTTTATAATTTTTCAAACAGGCATTTGAGAAATATGAAAGAAAGGAATTAAAACGTGAAATTCGATTTAAAAAATCCGTTATCAATTGTTTACAAGATCGATTTTTATTATCCTCGTTAATTGAATTTTTTTCCAATTGTTATGATAAAATTTTTTTTTTTTACAATTTTGAAAACGGGTGTTTGAGAAATATAAAAGAAAGGAATTAAAATGTGAAATTCGCTTTAAAAATATTCATTATCAATTGTTTATAATACCGATTTTTATTATCCACGTTAATTGAAATTTGTTTCCAATTTTTATGATAAGATTTTTTTTTTTACAATTTTGAAAACAAGGACTTGAGAAATATAAAAGAAAGGAATTAAAACGTGAAATTCGCTTTTAAAAAATTCGTTATCAATTGTTTACAAGATCGATTTTTATTATCCACGTTAATTGAATTTTTTTCCGATTTTTATGATAAAATTTGTTTTTTTTACAATTTTGAAAACAAGGACTTGAGAAATATAAAAGAAGGGAATTAAAACGTGAAACTCGCTTTTAAAAAATTCGTTATCAATTGTTTATCAAGGAGGAGAGGAAGGAAAGAAGGGTGCACGAGGGGTAGAAAGAAAGACGAAATTGTCGAGGGGCGCCTGGATTCTCGTAGGACGAAGCACCCTCTCTCGCAACGCGAAGGTGGTTAGCAGTCACGATGTATCGTGAATCGTGAAACGAAGAGCCTCGAGCCACGCAGGCAAATGGCGAGACCGCCTGGAGCCACACGCACGTCCTCGCAATAATTTTGTCGGTCCCATTGTTTCCTCCACCCCTATCTCTCTCTCTCTCTCTCTCTCTCTCTCTCTCTCTCTCTCTCTCTCTCTCTCTCTCTCTCTTTCTCTCTCTCACTCTATGAAAGAACGATCGATACGTCTTTATTTCTATTCGATAAGATGGAAAGTTAAATTCCACTCCCACCTTTCAATAATTTTGCCTCTCGGTCGAAACAAATTAAAACAATTTTTCTAATTGAAAATTAAATAAATATCAAATTAAATTTACATAATTCTACAGAGTGTTCAATTTTTTATTTCCATCGACAAATATTTACAATTTTGCTGAAAATATTATGAAAATAATTAACTAACAAAAAAAGAATAAAAATATAAATTATTTACAAATTTTTAATTACCTTAACAAAAAAATACATTTTTATTGTTCCATAATTATTCATATTATTATTAGAATAATTGTTCGATGATAGAAACAATAAAAAATGTAAATTTGTAAATTTATCTTATTTTTCATCAAGAAGTAATTTTAAAGAATATTTCCTTTCGATACATTTAGTTCTATTCCATAAGATGTAAAGTTAAATTTCACTCCCACCTTTCAATAATTTTGCCTCTCGGTCGAAACAAATTAAAATAATTATTCTAATTAAAAATTACAAAAATATCAAATATTAATTAAATGCAAATTAAATTCACATAATTATACAGTGTTCAATTTTTTATTTCCATCGACAAATATTCACAATTTTCCTGACAATATAATGAAAATAATTAACTAACAAAAAAAGAATAACAATATTAATTATTTACAAATTTTTAATTACCTTAGAAAAAAATACATTTTTATTGTTCCATAATTATTGATATTATTATTACAATAATTATTCGATGATAGAAACAATAAAAAATGTAAATTTGTAAATTTATCTTATTTTTCATCAAGAAGTAATTTTGGACAATATTACCTTTGTCTATTTCGGGGTACGAGGGCTAATATCCTGTAATCGCGAGCTCGTTGATCGAAGGGCCAGTCGAGCGAGGCGAAAGTTCACTCTCGTACGTGTATGTCGTTCTCCACTAACTCGTTCGTTTCCATTCTTCCCAAGACGTATATATCTATATACATAGGTCGAGGTATACTCAAACACTTTTAGGTAGTCAGACGAGACGTATACACGTGCGTTCACTCGGCTACTGGCAAACACACCACCTGTACTTAAAGAAACGAACGAGGGGTGGCTTATGTATAAAAATCGCAACCCTGTCTCTCTCCTGCCCTAGGGCTGGAAACACAGTCTTTTTTTCTCTCCTTATCAAAAGAGGGATAGGAGACACGACGTTCCCACTCGTATACTTTAAATCTTTCGACTTTATTCACGCCAATAATTATTTGTATTTTTTATTATAAATATTTTTTTAACTCATTTTACATCAATATTTATTTTATTATTATTTTTATTAATTTATTTAGTTGTTTAATTTATTTAGAAATTAGAGAAGATCATAATTCAATCGATAACAAGAATAAATAATAATGTAAAAAAAATAATTGTGATTTATTTTACATTATTAATTTTATTTATTATTTTTTAGGTTTCACGCCAATAATTATCTATATTTTTAAAATATTTTTTTAACTCATTTTACATCAATATTTATTTTATTAATATTTTTATTCATTTATGTAGTTGTTTAATTTATTTAGAAATTATAGAAGATAATCATTCAATCGATAACAGGAATAAATAATTATGGACACAAAATAATTTTGATGTATTTTAGATTATTAATTTTATTTATTATTTTTCAGGTTTCACGCCAATAATTATTTGTATTCTTAAAATATTCTTTAACTCATTTTACATCAAAATTTATTTTATTATTATTTTTATTCATTTATGTAGTTGTTTAATTTATTTAGAAATTATAGAAAATAATAATTCAATCATTAACAAGAATAAATAATTACGTAAAAAAAAAAATTCTGATTTATTTTAGATTATTAATTTTATTTATTATTTTTCAGATTGTGCTCGTTAACGCTATCGAGACTGGTGACTCTGCGACCTCTTGGCTCCGATCTCGCTTCCATAAGCATAGCGGTAAAGATGCAGAGCTCGAAAAGAACTTTGCGCTCGAACGAAATGGCAGTGCCATCTGGCGGTATGCTCGATACGGAATTGGAATTGCAATTCGCCCTGCAGTATCCGCACTTTTTAAAACGCGATGGCAACAAACTTCTGGTACTGCTGCAGAGACGAAAGAGATACAAGAATCGTACGATGCTTGGTTACAAGACACTGGCCGAGGGCGTCATCAACATGGCACAGGTGTTTTTGCGAGGAATTACATTTACTAATCTAAGAAACAAAAGAAAGGAATTTTTCTAACGAGAGATCGTCAGTTTGTTTAATTCCTTTCTCGTTATCGAATTGTCACGATAGAGGAAGTAAAAAGAATCTTGTAAGGAATTATCGATGAACTAGAAAGATTATTGTCCATCAAGGATTCCTACCTTACCGACAATTGTCTTAAAGAAACAAGAGTCAAAGTACAAATGTCGAAGTTCAGGGTGAAACGTTGATTATCAACCACCAGGGTCTTACCTGTATAATAATGAATCATTGATCGTCACCAGGTACTCCAGAAGCAGATGGATTTGGAACTCGAGCTGGTTTCCGACAAGTCTGAGAAATACGGCGGTCACTCGGTCGTCCTCGCACGTGTGAGTGTCGTCGCACTGAGTTCCCAACCCGTCGACCACGACAAGAGACTGATGAACGATCCGAGCGAGAGACTCTGTCCGGAATTCAGCGACGAGGAGGAAGAGTTTAGTTCCGAAGGCGAGGCGGAGGGTAGCGACAGTGAACCGACCCTCGAGGTTCACAGGCGAAAGAGTCGTGGAAAAATTCCGGCGAATGCCAGAGTACGTTCTCGTTTTCTTACCTAAACGATTTATCACGTTTCACGTTCGCGAATCTATTAACACAAGGACGAAACTACCGCATGAACAAACTTGACCGAAAATCTCTTCGTTGTTACAGCAAAGGAATTTGAAGCAGAAATTTATCGCTCTTCTCAAACGCTTCAGGGTCTCGGAGGAGCTAGAACACGATCAGGAAGAGATTGGACAAAAATTGTCGGGTAAGGAAATGAAAAACGTTTGGAAAATATTAAAGTTGAATTTAATGAGATTGGTATTGTTATTTTAATTTTTGTAAACGTTTTTTCATTCGGTGATTGTGAATCACAAGCAGGTGGCGATATGGAGATTGAGGAATTATTCGACGAATTGGAAGATTTATCGGACAGTGGACCGGAACTTGATACAATGTCGGTTAGCAGTACGCCAAAACCGTCTCTCAGACCGTTTTTCAGCTCGAGTCGTTCTCTCTTGGCGCCTCCTAACACCGGTGAGGCTTTGTACACCTGATGTTACCTCATTAATATATAAATATATATATCTTACGATTTATATATATTTATATATTATTGGTAGACTTTGAGGCACGTCGAAGGTCGAGGCTATTATCGACAATTAATCTCATTTCATTTTTCTGTTTTCTCCATCCACACATTTGTCTCTTACGTTCTCGTTGTACTTTACATTTGTCGGGTTTGGGTTCAAATTTATTCAGAGACGAGCTGGTCGTCTCGGTAATTAGATTTGAATTCGATCGTTCGTCCGATTTACTTTCACATTCGATTCTTGATTTTCTAAATCTTGAGAAATTCACGAAGCTATTTAAAAAGTACGTAAAGACTTTCGATCACTGGGACATTGGCTTGATTTCTTTCTTTTATTACTGTCATAATTATCATCTCATAAACAAGCTGCTTGCTGCTCCATTCTCTATCGTCATTATTTTATTCGCACTGTAATATTTAAATCTCGATCCTTGGATCGATCGTCGACGTTTATTATTACACGACGATCGTTTCCTTTCATTCCTCGTAATCGACGATTCCTTTGCCTCAATCCATTGGGAGGATAAGAGATGCAAAAACGTTGAGCGTGAACAAACAAATTTCGTGAGATAGAAAAAAGAAAAAGATGAGAAAAGGGGGTCGAACCAGAAGAAAGAAAAGAAAAAAATGCTAAAAGAAAACGAAAAGCGCGACGCAAAAGAATACGAAATATTCTCGTTTGAAAAACTAAGTGAAAGTCTGGTGGGTTGGCTTTGCACTGTTGCATGGTACGATTCGATAGTAGTTACCAGAGAGGAGAGCGGAGGCAACTCGACGACGACGATAAGCCAATCGCCAATGGGCCAGCCTGCGATCAAAGAGAAATCTCGAGTGGGACACACGACCCCGGGTACGTAGAGTAAATTTCACGATTTCTATTTTATTTTCAATTTTTTTCATTTTCTTTCTTTATTTCTTTGATTTGTTTTCCCTGTTCGAGATCAACGATCCAGTAGCTGCGAAGACTTTTCAACAAGCTCGAAGGGCTCTCAATCTCTCGCTTGTTTCATTCCTCGTCGTCCAAATTTTGTGTGGACAAGAAACAAAGTGGCGACTTAACTCGTTGGTTCTCGAACCGCGAAAATTCCCAAGCATGAGATCAAACTTAGTCTCGTCGTGAAACGCAAATGCTTAGCAATGAGACCCCGACAATAAAATACAAACAACAATCTTGCATCAAAATTTCCAGCATGAAAATAATAATTCAAACTATTTATTATACGTTTCTTACCTAAAAGAACTTTGTATCTTTGCATCTAAAAATTGTCGTCCACCCTTACATTCGCTCAAAGATCCATAAACAATCCAGTTGTTTTCACAAATTTTATATTCCTTGATCAAGAACAAGTGGGTCAAAAAATCAAAAAAACAAGAAGCTTGCGAATCACAAAAAGCACAAGATTCTCGATAAGACAATCTCATTTTACCTATGTTTCTTTTTCTTTTAATTCAACGATATGATCCATGTCTTCCAATCGTTACTTTTAGAAATTTCCCCGTCGCGTTTCCATCTGGGAATGAGGCAATTCCGTCGAGGAACGCCAGATCCTCGCGAGGAAGATTAGATAAAGAAATCGCGAATAAACATATCACACTTATTGTCTATATATTCATACAATTATATTAATGTACAATTTTTATTTCATTTTTCTTTGATTTTTTTTTTTGTTTAATTTTTAGTGAAAAAAAGTTTTTTAGATTGGAGGCGAAACTCCAGCGCTTGAAAGATCTCACACTACGAACAAACAAACGACCGAGGCTTCTTGTGCTATATCTATATACAAGTTATATATACATATAGCATATTAATACACAGATACGTCGTATCTACACTCTTTTTACATTTGGCAATGTGCCTTCTCTCTTCTCTCTCTCCCTTCTTTCTTTCTCATTCTATCTTCTTTCTCGATGCATTGTAAGAGTTTAAGCTCAATTTATTTCCTCAAACTCTCAGAGTATTGTAGAATATTGATGTATCACACACTTGGAGAGACAGAGAACACTGAAATAAATATACACACTTACACAGTCGTATTAACTTACACTCGTTCACATTTTGGCAGAGTACAGACCATTAAAGTTCTAGGTCAGCAGACATAACGAGAAGACATAACAATATCAACGTCACTATAGTGTGCAATTTTTCTTCACAATGGAAGAATGAAAGAAATAGGATTCTTTTTTTCCTCTGGCAGTTATTACAATCAAATGTTCAATTAAAGATTGAAGTCAATGCTTCGTTCGTTTACAATTATTTTGTTCACATTTGCAAATCCTATTTTCTAATTATTCTTCCATGAGTGAAAAAAAATACACAGAAATGTTTACTCAAAAGCTGATCTTCCCTCAGTATTAATTTATGTTCTTAGTGTTACGAATTTATTAAGAATAATAACGAAATGGAAGAGATAAATAGAATGAAGATTTGAAGGAAAAAGTAAAATGATAAAATCTTGACGTTTGATTTTTTGTAGTTTTTAATTCTTGTGTACACAGAAGAAAGGAAAATAAATGATCAAAAAATGAAGAGGTTCAGCATGCTTTTCTTCGATACGTTGTATTTATATCGTTAATTTAAAATCGTCAACGTCACCTCGTTCGTCCAATTATTGTATAATCGTTAACTCGAGATGTGTTTGTGTATGTGTACGTCCTGTTTGTCAATTTTATTTATTTGTCGTTCTACTATCTCTGTGTGGGTTTTCTCCATTGTGTCCCATTGTTCTCTGTCGCTGTGCTGCTGTTTCTTCTTTTTATCTTTCGTTATTTTTTAAAATCTGTTAATTTTTCTCTTCTTCCTTTATTTTTGAAAATTTTCTTTATGTATTAACCATAATACGTGGCCTCTACTACATAATTTTTCGATCTTGTCCAACCGAAGTCTCTATCTATCTGCTCATAATACGTACGTATTCTCTTTTCACTCTATAAATTTGTTCTGCTCTTAATTCGTCAGAATTATACTTACTAATCTTCATGGCTTAAATAAAGATGTATATACAGGGTGAATTTCATAAGGTGTCACAGGCTTCGTTCTAAGGTAGATGGGATCATTACAAACAAAAGTTGCAAATATACATTGGGGATATTTTGAATAGTTTACGAGATATCAATGTTTAAAGTTGGTCCAATGGGAGCGCGCCGAGAAGCGTTGGGTCCGCCCACTCCCGTCCTAGCCATAGAGATAGCACAGTGTAGGGCGTTACATTTGGGATTGCAAAATTCAGTGCAGTCAATTTTATTTATTATATTATTACGCAGTCATTCTTATTTCTCGGGCATTGGCTGCTAGGGTGGGGAGTGGGCGGCGCCAACGCTTCTCGGCGCGCTCTGATTGGACCAACTTTAAAACGTCATATCTCGTAAACTATTAAAAATATCCCTAATGTATATTTGCAACTTTTGTTTGTAATGATCTCATCTATCTTATAATAAAGCCTGTTACACCTTATGAAATTCACCCTGTATATATGTATATTAATATATATCTGTGAACATACATATATTTATATCCGCCAATATTTATGTAAAACTGCTCTGTAAGTAAGTTTTTCCGCTTCTCTCTTTCTCAATCCGCCGATCTTCTTCTCGCCCTTTCCGCCTCTCTGTCTCTAACTCCGAGTCGTCCATGACGAGTTTGTCAAAGGATGGCCCCAAAACGAAAATAAAAACAGAATGAGAAACGTGGTTTCTTCCATAAGCAGCCAGGAGTCGACGATGAATGAGAAAAGAAAAAGAAAACAATGAATTAGAGAAAGAGAAATTACAGCGCTGTATTACATTTCTGTTTAACGATAAAATTTTGAACCTTGATTTTTAATTCTAATGTGAATTTGCAGAACGAGGCGCAGATCGACAGAGCGACGACAGCTCGAGAAGAGCAGACAGCGATTCGCATCCGGAGAATTGGACCGATCACGAGGCGAACGATGCACCGAGTACAATTGCAGGCTCGCCACCAAAATCTGAGCAGCACAAATCTGAGAACACGGATAGAAGAAGTAAATTATTCGCGAGAGATCGTAGTACACCAGGCAGTAATAAATCCAAGAAACACAGTCTCAGCGTTGATCTTAAACCATCCCCGGATCTAAACAATTCCGAGGTGAGATAGGATTGCCTAAAAATAAAGAAATTATGTAAGATTAAATTGTAACTCGACGAAATTAGACAATAAGTCAATGACAAACTTTTGTTATTTTTGGATTGTTTGGCAACGATTAGATTTACTGTAAGAAAGCAATTATTTATAGGATTATAATTAGAATAATTTATAATAGTTTACTTGAGATCATTTATTTATTTTATTTTTTTTATTTATTTTATTAATTTTATTTATTTTATTTTTATTATATTATATATATTTTATTTATTTATTTTTTTTTTTATTATTTTTTTTTTTTATTTATTTTATTTTTTTTATTTATTTTATTAATTTTATTTATTTTATTTTTATTATATTATATTTATTTTATTTTTTTATTTATTTTATTTTTATTATATTATATATATTTTATTTATTTATTTTTTTTTTATTATATTATATTTATTTTATTTATTTTATTTATTTTATTTTTATTATATTATATTTATTTTATTTTTTTATTTATTTTATTTTTATTATATTATATTTATTTTATTTTTTTTTATTAATTTAATTTGGAGAGTCAGAGACTAATCTATGAATCTTTGTGAACGATAATGTTTCAGCCGAGGAAGGCACTCGTCGAGCAACTGGCGCGAGTTCTGCCAGACGACAGTTTACCGGAAGCTGTATCCTTGATCTCGTTGTCAGATCCAGGTGGTGCGGTTTTAGCAGCGAGGCTGCAAGAACGAAATCTGAGGGTTCTCACGACAGCATCGCCTGCAGACATTCGTGCGACGTTCACGTGTCTTGTTGCACGGATACAAAAATTGTAATTCCTCAAAGACTTTCACAATACTCTTAAAACCATTTCTGAAATGAAAAAGGAAACAATTGTTACTAGATATTTCAACTCTAATCGTTAAGAAACTATGTATCGATAATATTTTATTCATCGACTAATCTTTCGTTTCGATTTGATTAATTGCAGTTGCAACAGTTCAGCGAAACCACCAGCACCGATAAAAGTCGTAATAGCCGGTGGCGATGGTTTCGTGAACGCCGTGCTGCGACATTACGTCGATCTACTGAGCTTCAGACCGCCCGACTGGCAGAATTATTTGAGATTTCTGATAGTTCCACTGGGTTCGAACAGTCTCTCAAAGTATCTCGGTTCGGTAGACAGTAAGTACTCGATGCTTTTTGGCGACGAGTGGAAAGAACTTTTGGAGCGTGAAGCAGGCGGTGCGACAGAAGGCGCTGCGAGAGTCTCGGAGTATCTCGCATCTGCAGGAACGACTCTGCCTTTGCCGATAGCTGAGGCGATGGTAACGTACAGGCAAGTATCGTTAAGCTTGTAGCTAGAAAAAGGACATAAACAGTCTCAGTTTGAATAAGTCTTCAATCTTACTTTTGATTTGTTATCATTTTTAGGGAAACGGACGACAGCAGTCAAATATTCATTCCTTTCGTAAACGACGTGCGTGTCGGTTGTCCGGACAGCAGTACATCAGCGTCCGTTGATCTTGAAGAAGGTGGCTCAGCGGTCTCGGGCTCACCGCCTTCTCTCCCACCACCGAGTCTACCGATTCCACTACCTGGAAGATTGACACCACCGAGTAGTCCGAACGTTGGACAACCACGCGAAGGCTGGGAACCTGTCGAACTCCAGCTGGATTATTGGAGTAAACCCGCTTTAGGTGAAAAAGGAAAGAGCACTCTTCGTCAAGCGTTTCGAGCTCTTCACGTTCAACGATTGCCTAGCCACGGGGACACACCGAGCTCGTATCTCTCGATGAATTATACAACAAAGGAAAAGAAGCAAAAGAGTGAGTTTCCCCGTAAGTTCCAACGTTCTCCATTCGTCCATTTTCGCATGCTTGGGTGAATAGTTCGTTGTAAGTTTCATTATTTTTCATCGCCTCTTCTTGTTTCTGTCTCGTTGCAGTTATGAGATTGGGCAAGAAGAAAGAGAAGGAGAAGGAGAATGAGCCAAAGAGTCAAACCGTTGAAGGTGTGACGCGTCTTATCTGCTCGGCAAAGACACACAACATTCCATTAAGAGGTATGGAGTTTGTTTTATAAAAATGTGTCTGGATTATGGATTTGTTAGTGATTTTGTAGACCTGGTCGGTGATTTTCTGCTTACTAATTGTTCCATACGACAATTTTCAGTGAGCATCGACGGCAACGAGTGGTACGGCGTAAAATTCTTCCAACTCTCGGCACAATGGCAAACGCACATCAAGACATTTCCGGTAGCGATGCTAGTATACAATCCCCTTCAGCTTGCTCCTAATCTCACATGAAATCTACATCATCATCACTATCAGCGCAACGCATTGTCTCCTTCCTGAACGTATATCGGTATAACTTTAAACAAAACAAAATCGTCTATTATACATATATACATAAAGGATAGAAATAATCGTACAATATTATACATAGCGCATTACAAAGTCGGTCAGAATTCCGATAAAAGTTCAGGGCGAATCGAGCGATTAATCGACAGAAATAGAGAGATGAACAGAAAATCTCCGTAGGTCGTGGATTCGATCGAGTCTTTTGTGCGCGTGGATGCGAGTGAATGTATGAATGTTACGAGATATATATCGCACTCGATTCGTTTCTAAGAAATTTTGGTTTCGTCTTAACACAATAAGTCATCGGAATACTTTACGGTCTTAGACTGATCGAGATTCCTTTATGTTCCACGTATATTTTTATTATTCACGGACGTTACTTCCCGCCTACGCTTCTTCCGAAGAAGTTGCTTCGAACGAATCTAACGAAGACGTTATTTCTTATTTCTTTCGTTCTCGTTTTAACTTGATTGTATAACTTCCTGTGTTGTCTTGCGTTTTTCTGTCGCGACAAATCGTACTAAGACTCAATGTATCTCGGCGCTAGGAGTAACTAACTTTCAACAATGAGAATGTACAGTATCGACTTTGTGTCGATACATTGCGATTCTTCATTCTCCTTGTCGGAAGCTCTGATACTTTCTTTCCTCGAGTCAAGCTATTGAAACTTTTACAACAACTTTCGTGTTAAGCTACGAGACAGAATTGATCGGTGTTTCTTTCTTTTTAAACGTGCCAGTGGAGAGGCTCCTTGCGTGGGACGAATGCGGACTGGAGCTTAAAGACTCAAACTGTAATATGTATAATTTCAGCAACTAAACCTGCCATTTACTTGTAAAAAAAATACTCTCCATCGCTCTAATTTCCACACGTCGCTGGCATATCGTTAATCAATTTTCTTATTGTTCTGTTATTAAATTTGTTTGTTGTTATTTATCATATTTTGCTACAAAAGTTGACGCACAAATTTTCTTTCCTATATTTTTAAATTCTCTTCTTTTATATCGCATCGGCTCTGTTCCGAAGGGTTAGAAACCGAATTAACGAGGGATAGATTCGAGTGCGAAATTCCATCCGCTCATTTTTGCAATATTCGTCGATTATTTATATCGTAAAGTATGAATTAATATATTACGATATATTAACGAGATTGACAGTATTCGAGCGAATAAATCTTCGGTTATATTATTTTCTACGATAATAACGCGCTTTATAGTGATACATTGTATAACTCAATAATTAATTTGCGATGAAAGTTCCTTGTTCATTTGTTTCTCACAATTGCAATAATCGTCGTTTACTTTGTTAATCCGACTCGACGTACCGGTCACGATATCACCTAATTATCCATTGTAAACGTAACCGTACTATCATTATTAAAGAATCTTAGACTAGAAAATTATGAAAAAAAAGAGAGGAAAATAAGGTGATAGTAGCAATTTTCTTTCGTGCACGTGCCAACGCTGATATAGGCGAGAGTTTTACAATATCGTCGCGTTGAATCTCGCTTCCTGCAATTTTATTGCTCATCGAATTGTATCCAATGAATTTAATAGAAACGAAAGAAGACGAACAAAAGTTAATACTTGATTCTAGTCATGAATCGAGAACGCCAGATTCTTGCTTGTAAAGATTAAGAAAATGAGCGATTGCTCGACGTAAGATTGAAAAAAGAAAAAAACAAAACGAACGATCCATTGTCGCCTTTCGTTTATTCTCGAAATTATCTCATTCGATCAAAGTCAGGCCAGTTGGCACGTTTCAGAGTGAAGCATCTAATTAACAAATGTTTGTTTTTTATTTTATTTCTTGATGTACAGTGAATTTTATCACAAGGGCTAGAGGCAGGCCCAAGCTCAAAGCTTACAATAATTAAAGACGTAATGATAATACACATATATATATATATGTATATGGATACATGAAAAAAAATATATGTAATTGAAGAAGATAAAGAGGAAAAAGAGACGTTGACGAGGGAATACTTGATAAATAACTAAGAGAGAAGGAATTCGTAGATGTATTAAAACTGTTCATAGAACTAGACGTCTTTATTGTGCTTACAAGGGGATGTCCAACTGTACATGTACATACTACCAATTAAATTAATAATGTATTAACGAGAGAAAGGAAATGCAGAAAAGAAAAAAACACACACATATTTAGAGAGTTTAATTTAAAAAGGCTGTAAGACATTTTTGATGGTACGAAGAGAGAAAGATGAATGTGAGTGGAGAGAAGCTTGGTTTGGAAGGCTGGAAGCGAGGAAAAAGAAATAGAGGAGATGTAACTCGTGTAGATAAGTAATATATGTCGAGTTAGGTAAATGTGATGAGGCTCAAAGGCGAACAAGCATATCGCACCGAATCGTTGAAATTCGCTTTCGCGATTGAACATTTTCAAAAAGAAAAAAAAAACCCTGAAACTTAAACTCGCATGCACAATACGAGATATTATTAATTAGTAGTTTGTCCCTACTTCCCTTGCCTCTCGTCTTTATTATACCGTACTCTGCGAGGGAAAAAAATCGACTGAGCGAAGAGAATGATAATTGTCAAAACGAAGAGATTAATGGGCGAGCTTTTTTGTTTTGTTTACGCCCTGCGGCATAAGAGTCATAACGAAAAGAAGTTAAACAAGAGGAATATAAAAGACGAATGGACGTCGAGAGACAAAATATATCTTGAAAGTGCCTGCAACGTGAATTTCTGAAATGCTTGAAGCTTTAAAGCGATGATCCAGACTTCTTTTTTTTTTTTGGGGACGAGAAAGAAATCAAATGAAACAAAAATATTGTATTCTTTTTCTGGATTCATCGATAAATAACGAGACATTGTAAATGCGAATATCCTGTGTCAGATTAAAGGAGACAAAATATTAAATTGTAATCCACGTTTCGACGATTCGATTCGTGGAGGAAGATCCACGCTGATTAAACTAAAAAGCCTGTTTTTAATTTAACTCCCGATTATTTATCTAATAAATATAAAATAACTATATGTGATACTATACTTTTAAATTGTAATTTTCAGATGTCTGATATTATTGTTAATTTCGTAGAATTGGAGTATTGTGCCCTGGGCTCTAGGAAGAAATAATCGTTAAAACGAGTTGAAAGAAAAACAGAGAAAAAATTAGAATAATTTTAGATAAAGCAAAGGAGAAAGAAAAACTCAAGCAACGTCAAGGAATGTTAGTTTTACAAGAATGTTGTTTTCCCTAATCGCTTCTTATCGACGATTCAAGGAAGAAAATATTTAGACCCGATGCTTTGTTACATCCGTTTATAGTTTGTATTGAATTATCGACGCATTCTTATCACCTCGATAGACCAATCTTTTTTTTTTCATGCTTGTAATTTGCAATGAGAGGAAAGACCATGTCGATTTTACTTTCCTCAATTCTCAAAATGCATCACGTATTAAGCTCAGGACACAAGTAGATGCGAAAAAGTTGATTATCTTTAAAACGTAATTAAAAAAGAAAATGAGATGAAAATAATGGAACAAGGTAAAGATATAAATCCGGAAACAAAAAACGTGAATAAACAATGGAAGTTAGAAAAAGAAAAAACAAAAAACAAGAACTAAGTAACGATATGGGGTAAACAGCCGAGGCGTAAACAATAAATAAAATATGTTGTTGATGTTTGTAAGCTTGAAATATAAATGTAACGCATACACATCGGTATCTTCGTACGTTTTCTTTTTCAGTCCCAACGACATTCGACAAAATAAGATTGTCAAGAAAAAAAAGAGTTTGTTTGCTTGGCACTCGTTTGTGATTGATTCAGGAAGGGTAATTTAATTTCTAATTGGCACCCGAATGAACTTTCGTTGAGCGTCCAAGCATTGAACAATTATGTTTCACATTTTAACTTGTCTGAGGATTTTTGTTTTCCTAACAACTTGTACAATCCTTAATCACCTAGGAACAATATTACTTCTCGTTTGTTCTGCAATTCGACAATTTTCTAGGAATAATAATCTCGCCTCAGGAAGAAATTGGATCAAAGAAAAATAATCCCTTTTTCTTTTCATCTTTTAATTTTTCTATCACGTAAATTTCATACGTAATGCGTTACACGATATTTTCGTCCGTTTACAGATTTATTCTAGTTTATGTTGATTCGTCGTTTTTTCTTTTTCTTTCACTTTCTATCCGCTTCCTCGTTACACGCATTTATTAATAATCGATTGCTTCGTAGATTGCGGTATAACAATGCTTAGGTAACATCAGATAGATCCAGCTACGTTAATTTTTAATTTCTGTAGGATATTTCGGTATAGCAATTCGATTGTTTCTTCTTAATCTTTGCTTGGTTTGTTTGTTTTTGTTTGTATCTTTTTTTGTTGTTGTCACTTCGATTAGAAATGCAGGGAGACGTGCATCCCAGATCGATTTAGCTCACGACAGCACACTCTTGGAAAATATATTATTATACCTATAAATATTAACTATATGTTTCTATTCGGTATATGAGAATTTTACGTTTACGTTTGATGTCAACGAGGAAATGATAAATCGTACATTGCACTCGATCGTATCTAAAGTTTCCATCCTCAAGAACCAAACGAGAAACAAGATAAAGAAAAGAAGTTTCTTGCGAAGACAATTGTTTTTTTTTTTTTAACGGATTAACAATATACGAACGTTGGCGTACTATGACTGGCAAACGATTCGAATAGCTGTTTCGCTTCTTTCTATTCGACGAATTAATTCGTTTTATAATAATGATTAGAACGTAAATATTTTTTGGTTCGACTAATTAAACATGATTTTTCTTTTTCGTTTAGTATTCGCTAAGAAATACAATTACGATATCGGTATTAATGCAAGGGCGCGTTTGTCATTCGATGGACCAACGCGTGTCCTGACTTCAAGTGTAATGTCGCGTTACTTCAATTCTCCAATATCACAGTGAAATTGTGACTTTTACATTTATGATAAAAAATCGATAAAACAAAATGACAATTCGTTTCGTTAAAATGACAAATGATAAGTTAATCGCGTTTAATTATTTACACCACGTTCGGCAGAAAGACTAACGAGCCAATAAATTATGAAAGAAACGTTAGAGAGAAAAACAAAAAGCTCGATAATTATAACGTTATCTTTCTTGTAAAATATTATAAACAATAAATATCTCGCGTGTATATAATATATAGTGTATATACAAATTCGACGTTTATCTCGGCGAATAATTAGAACGATGTTAAAGCGATGTGTGAATACGTAAGAAAACAAAATTCGTGACTGAGATTAATGACATGAAAAATATCGCGTATTTCATAGCGAGGAAAAGCGTGACATTGATATTTCATGTCGATTATTTTTTAATTTACGAGACTCTCATAATCGCTAATAATATCGATGCGTAAATCGTTAATCGAGGCTTCGATCTTCCACTGTGATATCGCATTGATCATACCTATACGCGTTGATTCGTTATCATTAACGAAAATAATGATAATAATAATAATAATAAATGTTATCCCTCATATGTAAGGATGAAGAGCGAGCGCCCGACCGCGCAATCCTCTTTGTCCACCGACACCGCCTTTAGGTATAACGTAACCACCTGCGTGCCTCGCTGTGCCTTCCTCCTCAAGATTTCCATTGCTCTCTATGAGATCTCGAAGTGGCCAACAGGCCAAATGTCGTGATTTACCATGACGAGCGAGCACGTGATAGCCTTGCCTGTGAAATTACGTTTATTAGTTCAAATTCAAGATTTTACCTCGCTTTTTAGTTTAGCTTGTGTGAAACTTTTGTTGTGACAGACCTGGAGGATATCAGACCGACCAACAATGCCCAGTGAGCCTTGTGACCGCGTTTCAAGCAGGGCGCATGATTGAAATCCGAATCATAAGGAATGAGAACCATAGCGCCATGAGCAAGAGCGTGAGTTAGTGTGTCTGGACAGGTTTGCAGATCAACGAGAATATCCGGTCTGTGATCTGGCAGATATTCAGCTGCTAATGTACCCATGAAATCCACGCTATAAACTTCACCGTGCTGTGTAAATCCACGTACTCTCGCCTCAGCAAGAAGTTGACTCACTGACACGGGCTTTGTGTATTCCTGAGACGCCATAGCTAGAGCCACGAGACCGCATCTGTAACGTCATAAATAGTCATTTCTTTTCCATGTGTATTTCATGATATTGTTTAGGAAAAAGAATGAATATTGTGTTGTAAGTTTTGAGAGCTTACGAGAGGTTAAACCCAGTCTTAGATGTTTTGCACTAGGAATTTGTGATAAATCTATTACTGTTCATCAAAAATTCATTCGAGGAAACGAAAAATATAGCTCTGTTTTTCAAGCGATGTAAATTAATGTTTATGTTTCAGGTTTGATCCATAAGAAAACATAAAGATTGCGGTTTGTACTCACTGGGGTCCATCCTGAAGTATCGGCTCGACCTGACAAAAGTAAGTAACCTCAGCATCTTTGAGCTCATTTCTGACTATCAGTTTCTCTATTTCAGCCTCGGCCGAAGTCAATGTAATCTTTGCCCAAGCGGGCAATGAAGTCGAGTCTCCGACTTCAGTTTTATCGCAAGTCTGTGCTTCAGGCCGGCTTGGCATTGGAGGTGGAGGCGCAGGCATTGTTGCGACTCTGTGAAACAAATGCTACGATTTTCTTCCTTCGATTCCTTGGAATATCCTCAAATCGCTATAAAGGATCGATCGTCTATCAGAACTTTGCTCCGCAATTCTTCATGATGTTGGAATTAACCTCAGGATTTTACAAAAGCTCGCAGCATCTCCCCGGCTTCTTGTGGAAGAGTTCTCTGAAATTATTAAACAAGAAAGAGCTCTAATTTGCACAAATATTATTTCAATGACTAATGAAAATTGCATTAGTCACATCACCTTTATCACCGCACATCAATTATACCAAGAATAAAAAAAAATACATAAAGAAAAATATTTTTCAATAATTCATCGTCTAATCTTTATTATATTCGAGAAAACTTCTTATTCGTCGTAGAAAAAAGATTAAATTTTCTTTCACCATCGAAACCTTGCATTTTGACGTACTCTTTGCAATTAATCGACAGGTCAACGGTGAATAAGCACTAATCCATTAACGTGTGTGTGAAACAGTCAACGTAAAATGTTGACCATGAACGAACGTATGAAAATTCCTTCCGTTCGCAGGTAACGATATACGCATCTATACTTACTACTAAAAATCAACTCCATTCACACGTCGTTGCACTTGGCACCAGAATAAGAAATACTGCACGGCGAATCGATGAAGAACGCGTGGAAACTTAATGCTTTTTCTTCCACTATAATCGAACGACGTGTAGGAACGAACGATTGGCAGTTTGCGACGAGATCATGGCTACGAGGAGAAAAATATTTGGAAAGAAATGAACTTTCCTGAGTGACGAGAGGCCAAAGCAACGTGAATCTCTCGTGCGATACGACAGAGAGAGAGAGAGAGAGAGAGAGAGAGTGAAAGAGAGAGAGAGAGAGAGATGGAACAATACTTTTGACGTTTGGACACGTCTCCGCCTGGTCACAATCGTTGTGACTCACGACCGCCTATCGACATTATGTAATTTTCATCCCGATATCTCTCCCGTGTTTTGACAATAAAAATTCTTGTTTTTTAGGCTTATACGAAATTCGAACGTGCCCGATTCATGATCGTTTGGTCTTTGGGCGAGACACCGCCGGAAAATCTCGTCGCATCGTAATCTCTTTTCCTGGCTCGCAGCACACTCGTTCTCTTTATATTAATCTATATATATGACTACATATATGTATATATACATAGGATATATATATATATGTATATCTATGTATTTGTTTCTACGCAGCCCGGTGTCTACAAAACGCTGCTCGAGTGCCCACTGACAGACGAGAACTCGCTCGCAGACGTTTTCGGTCTGCTAAGAATTTCGTAGTAGTGGTAGAGAGGACACGATAGGCTTGTGTAGTAGTGTTGTGTGCATCGCACAGAACGGACCGTGAGCGCTTTTTGTATCGTTCCTTCCTTATCGCTCTCGAAGCTCGCCCGGCTGGACTCGCACGGGTGCGGTTGGTACCATTCGTAATCCCCACCACGACTGCATTGGCGTACATTATAAAATAGAGGAAACGCGATTTGAAAATTGCCACGATAAGAATTTTTCGATGAACTCGTATCGAGGATTATTACTAAGAATCCATTGTACTTTCATTTATGCGGAGAACGCTAACTTATCGAGACAAGGAGTTGACACGATTCGTGATTTATCAACAAATTGCAGGAATTAATGCATCGACAAATTTATAGGTTATGGTGATAGGAAGTTCCGATGATCAGGAGGCCCTCTTTCGCAGCGATACCGGAACTCTTGTACTGTCAAGAGGGTGGCTATAACCTCAAAATTTGTACACCCTTTGTTTATTTCGAAGACTTCTGGCTGCAGCCATAATGCCAGACTAGAGTATTCTAGTCTGCCTGCATAATACTCTGAAATTTATGAATTTTGAATAGCGAGCTTTTCTTTCGTAGTTGATGTTACTCCAATAAATAACCACAAATAAAATAGACATACAATGTGGGTTATAAACCGTGATATACAAATGTATATCAGATGTATCGTGACTGTGAAATATTCTTTTGAGATTGTGTTTATTAATGATATACCTGTCACGACTACTCATCCAAAGATCACATAACACTGGTACTGACAATAATCTTTCATCAACTGCATAAATAACTATATAATTGCTTCGCCATTGGCTTATCCTTTGGGATAATTGAAACGATTTCCGATGGACTTTGACGATTGTTTTTTTTTCTTCAGCTGTTACATATAATTTATTTCACACGAGTCGATCATTGTGCAGGTCGTTACGTCAACAAAAACCCACAGTCTTAACGTGACAGTGTGTCTGTCATTCGTAAGAGTGAAAAAAAGTTTGACGGTACGAGGATACAAAAATACACGAAGGCGAACAACGAGAGAGCTCGGGTCAACAATATGAGCACATACAGCTACTTAATTAGATTAGCAATTCAAAAACGGGTGAAGAAGAATAATAATCGTGCGAATCGAGCACTATGGCCCAACAACACTCTACACTTTCTAATGTTTTCTTTTTTCTCAATTAGGGCAACGTTTCATATTCAATTTTGTAAGACTTATCGATACGAACCTAACGCAGAGGAAGAATAAATATGTGGAAGAAGAGGAAGTTTGCGAGGCCAGTTTCTTCAATGTTTAGCCAAGGTAAAAACTCTCCGCAGCGGGCCAATTATATTCACAACACTTTTTCATGAAATAACAGCATCGTTATGTTTCCGTTCATTAGTCAAGCCGTTGGTGGTAACGTTCAGTGGTAATGCGACGAGTGGACAACATTGGACGACGAAAACGTCGTCGTGGCTGATGGAATGTACGAGATGTAAGAGAACGCGAGGCAAGGAGAAGAAGAAACTCGTGTAAAGCACACGTAAGGGAACCTACGTGACCGTGTAGGCATTTTATAAAAACCAGCAGTCACCGCAAAGTTTTCAGTATCGTCTTCGCTGTCGATCGAACGAGCCAAAGAACAATAACTCGCGTACAATAATCGGTACATGCGCTAAATAAATTATACAAATCGATCAAGGTCGTTGTAATGATTTGAAACAATACCAAAATAGTATCTCGAATAACGTCGCGGTTCTTTTTTATATACGGCCTTCAATCGTACTCGTAAAAAAGCCTAGACCAGATGTGAACGACAGTGATTATCGCATTCTTTGTACACGACGAATATTTTGAAACGAAGATTCCATCGACCGTTAAAACATTGCCATTGTGCGATTGGCTTTGATTCGTTATACTTCTAGAATTGTTCCATGAGACTCAGTCTCGTTGAAACGACAAACGAAAGAAAGATAATATATAAAATAGAAGCTAGATTAATACTCAACGATGATACTAGACAGTGAAAACACAACGTCGAATAAAAGTGGCAATTCTGACTCCCGGGACGAGTATCTCGCTCATTGGGAAATAGCAATCCTTGCAACGATATTCGTATTCACACTTTGTGGAAATATTCTTGTTCTTCTTGCTCTTTATCTTCGTCGATATCGTGGCAGACGTAGAAAACTAACGAGAATGTATTTCTTCGTTATGAATCTCAGCATCGCTGATCTCCTCAACGCTCTTCTCAATGTTCTTCCTCAATTCGCCTGGGACGTTACCTTTAGGTGAGTTAATTCCTGTGAATAACGAAACGATATTAGGTTTAAAGGAGAATTATAATTAAGTTTAACGCATTGGCGAGATGTGAAATAACTATGTACCTGGCGTCGCGATTCAATTCATCAAGAATACCAGATTTCAGGGTGGTCCGGTGGTCTGCAAGCTCGTCAAATTTTGTCAGCCTCTACCAACTTATCTAAGCTCGTACGTTCTTACGGCAACGGCGATTGATCGATACCAGGCTATCTGCCATCCGATAAGTTACTGCAGAACGACGTCACGACGCTCTAGGACGATGGTATACGGTGCTTGGTGCGTGGCCTTCGTTCTCTGCACGCCCCAGGTTGCAATCCTTTTGCATTCTTGGTCATTTTTCATCCAAACTTTCACAACATCATCCTCATTGTCAATTGTATCTCATCACCTAGCTGCATCTTTGCTTTTTGCCAACAACTACCTAAAAACTAGTCCTTTTATTAATCCTCCATTTCTTTTATCTAGATTGTCGTTTTCTCCTATCAAGAGGTAGCTCCAGACGTCTGGGATTGTTGGGCAAAATTCGACATGCCTTATGGTGAAAGAGCTTATGTGACTTGGTAAGTTTGCGCAATGAACAACAAATTCCTAAAACAGAAATTAATATTGAGCATTTTAAAAATGAATGTTTTTTGTCTTACAAAAATATTCTCAAACCAGGATGAGATGAAGAAGGAATATTGAATATTAAATATTTCCTGGGTTCTTTAAATTCGCTTCTAATATTTGTTTCTTGCTCACAGGTTCAGCGTGACGGTATTTCTTCTTCCTTTCACCGTTCTCGTGTACACGTACACAAGGATATGCCATGGTATATGGAAAAATGGTGAGATTTCGGGCTTCGCAAGGCGGGACGGTACTCGAAACGAACGCAACAGGGAGCCGCTGATCTCAAGAGCTAAAATCAATACAGTGAGGCAAACGATCACGGTCGTAAGTCTCTACGCGATGACGAGTAGTCCCTTCATTAGTTGTCAATTATGGGCTACGTGGGATCCCAACGCCACTTCAACAACTTTTTTCACCGGTCAGATTTTCACCCAATGTCATAAGTTCAAGAAACAGTCTGAAACGTACAAGAGAATAACGTTTATCCTCTTTCTTTCTTTTTATGTTCTCTTCTCACTTCCAGGTCCAGCGTTCACGATTCTCGCATTACTCAGCAGTCTTACGAGTTGCGTTAATCCTTGGATCTATCTTGGTTTCAATAGCGAGCTGAGAGTATTACTGTCGAATTTCTTCAAGAAAACCATCGGTCTTGAAACTTCGTCCGGTCTCGGTGAGTCACTAAATGAAGTACAAACATAAATATATACCAACAATCTATTTACAAAGAATCTCTTATCTTTGATTGATTTTTATTATATGTTTGTTTGTGTAATAATTACCCTTGACACGATGAAAATTCATCTTTCAGAACACGATTTGTCGTCGAACGGAGCGTCTACAAGATCCTCGTTAGTGGGAAGACTAAGGAAATCCACCGTTTCCAACAGTCAGCAGAGTCAAGACAAAAAGGCGACGACTTACAAATTCGTAAATTCCACGATACGTCGGACGTGATTCTGCGAAACGAGAAATTAACTTTTTAACACGACTAAGCGATGAAGAAGCGCTTCTTTTTTTATAAGACAAAGAATAATTTGAATATATAATCTCAAAGATTTTTTCAAACTCTCGTGCGAATACAATTTTCCAAAAGCCAATGTACACGAGTACGACGACCCGCCTGTTATAAATTCGTGGCAAGAGTATAACGCGACAAACATAGACACTCGCGATGTACGACGAGGCACCGTACGACGTTCGATTCCTAACAATAATTCATTTTTTTTTCTTTCTTTTCATTCCAGTCGTATCGTCGTATTTTCTGTATTAAACGAGGGTCTCTTTATAGAGCCTGCCCGTACGGAAAAGGCATTTCCCCGGCTATTATACGTTTACAAACGATACAGTTCCGCCTCATTAGTATTACAAGCGTCGCACGAGGTGGCCCATTATGTCGGTCCCCGACACGTACCTATTCCCATTTTCATATTTTTCTTCTCATCTTCTTTCTTCCTCTTTTCATTATAATCGTGCCCCATCGTTCTCTCACTCGGATGCTTCGACGCTTATGTTAATGACTGCGAGCTAGTCAGGGATGACCCATTGAGCGACGGTGCCTTCCATCGACGACTCATCATAATCCGGATTAATTTAGTCGTGCATCGTTTTTAACGCTCAACTCCGGGGCTCTTCAATTTCTTCTTGATAGGAAAATTTCTTTGCTTCGAGCAGGACGTATTGGAAGCGACGAATTGAAGATAGTTCTAGGAGTCTCTCTGTGTAACTCGTTGCTTTATCTTTGCCAAACGATGACGAAGAACTATCCAAGGTGAATGGATTATACATAAAAAAAAGAAAGATCCATAGATCACCGGAGGGCACCAAGATGATCGATATCCGACGCTGTCGTTGTAGATCATCGAGGTCTGTAAAAAAGAAAGAAAAAAAGCAACGTGAAAACCTCGAGGGGGAACCAACGCCCGGGCAAACATTGTAACTCGTGTCGATACCATTTGAGAGCCTCTGCTCGAACACCTGAATACTTAATAAACGGATAAAATTAACATTAATAACGACAGACTCGTACAGCGACCGATCCACATCTTATCCGAGGAAAAAAAAAAAAGAAGAAGAAAAGAAAAAATGATTCCCCCCCACGGGTCGCATGTAGTCGCATGTCACACCTCGGACGGGAAGGAGATCCGTTTCTCTTTCTCGTACATCACGAATGGAAAGGAAGAAACGAAGTCCTGACGAGGCAACGACGTCTTTTCCAGTCTGCGAATAAAGAAAGAATATAGATTTATTATCAATTAATTAATTATACTTTTTGGCTACGCGTTGTCGATACGGATTACTCTTTTCTTTTGGTCGACCACTATGGAGGAGAATGATCAAGAGTGTAGAAGCAAATTCGTTAAGAACGAGGTACTTACTTTTTGTAAATTGTAAATCAAGGAAGAAATATTATTCTCAATTTCTTCCTCGGACTTGGATTACTTTATCTTTGCGTCGACGAACTCAGTCCATGGTGCTTTTGTTTCCAGTCTGAGAATGATAGCAACGACAACGAGTATCCTCAACAACCACCGGTTCTTCTTGATCTCGATGAGAGTACGAAGAAACAACAAGCGAGGATCGCCGAGGGTAGTCAGGAGACTGTAGATACAAGAAACGATTCGTCCAACGATCTGACAAATCTGGAAGAACGTTCCAGGCTCGACGAGACTTTGCGAAGAACACACGGTACGAAATCGATGACGCAGTCTTCTTTCTCTTCATGTTTCTAACACGTGGCGTTGTCCTTTCTTCTTTGTACTTTGATACTTGGATGGTTTGTAATACTGTGAAACATTTCTAGGCGATGCTGGTATTATTCGTCGACAATCCTTGCGAAGAAAATGGCAGGAAACTGGAACGTACGACAGAGCTCAGACGCCTGAAAGTGTTCTTGTTATAAGAGTCCCTGAGCCTGAAATCGTCGAGCCTCATTCCCATCTGGAGATGCTTCATCAGACTAATATAAAACCGATGCAACGAGAACCCTCGCAAACGGAAAAAGGTAACGAGACACTTTTTTCTATCGTTTTTCTAATTATTGAAAATTTGCTATTCTTCTGTGTCTTTGGTTCTTGTTTTCGCTTAAGAATAATAGCGTTGATGAATATTTTTCATGATTGGTGTTTGAGTCGTTATAAAGGTTGTTATGTTTCTCATTAGGTCTTGTGTAAGTTCATTTTTAATGTTAATTTCTGACCAACGACTTTATCAGTGCAACGGGCTGCTCATCTGTCTAGTTTTAAGTTTGTCCTCGAATATTTTCTTGTAACGACGATTTTCTTCCTCGAGCTTGCGATTTCTCATTTCACGTTCCAGAAGCGTAGCTCGTAGCTTCTCGTCGCGAGAATTTGTAATCTGCTTCGTCGAAGTGGAAACGAGTGCATCCTCGGGTTGTACAGAAGCTAAATTTCTTCTAACGGTTGTACCTTTGCGTTTCGAGCGTCTTGCTCGTTCTTTTATCGAGTAATTCTTCGTCTCGTTCGTTTTGTCGTTTCGCGAACGTTCGATCCTCGTTTCAACGCGTTGACGACCTTGAGAATTTGCTGCAAGGTCTTTTTCGCGATTCGTAGTTCCACGGCGTCCCAGCAGGTGGCTGAAGAAATCGAGAATTTTTCGGATGCTTTCATAACGAAACCAGAAACTCTTCTCGTTGTTGGAAGTCGAACTTTCACCTGCTCGACCTTCGCACTTTCCACGACGACCTTTCTTCTCGATTTCCTTTATTGGCTTCTCGTGCAACTCTCGCTTACGGACAAAATTAGCTTCCAATTTTTCTATTTCTTTCTTCTCTATATTTGCAATCTTTTTATCCATTTTCGGTTCAGGTTGAAGTTGTATATCGATTATTTCTGGCACAGAGTTTGGAAGTTCAGGAAGTTTCGCAATTTCAATTTCCGGATCGGTTTCCGTAAAAATATCTCGTCCTCGATATTCACAATGTTCTCGAATATGATTGAACTCTTCGGATTTTCGTTCATCGCTCGTGTACGAAAGCCAAGCAATCTCTCTTGATGCTCGTTCACGGTCAAGAGTTCTGCAACGATCTCTCGTTCTTCCAGAACTTTGGGACGAAATGAATCGCTTCTTTTGATCCTTCGAAGATGACGTTGAGTCTCCATGAACACCGGAAATATCGGGAAACAAACGCATTTCCGTTATACGTTTGCGGGTGTAAGGACGTGGCTGCCTGAAGTTCCGGATGTCGTTCAATTTTGTTCCTAACAATTAATGAGAATCGTTAGTAATTAATCGATCAGTCGTGCAATTAATAATTACATGATTGATCTTATTTATTAGTCTTCCAATTTTCTTACGTCTCGCTGCTAACCTTTTTTACTGGCTTTCATTGTTTTGTTTAACATAAATTAGTCCTTTTAGTTCGACGATGAGAATCCATGAACGTTACATAACTTCCTCAGCGTCATCTCCATCCACAGTTTTTCTACGACCTTTATCACCGCTTTCTGATATCTTCTTCATACTGAAATTTCATTTTTTATGCATAACTTCTCTGACATTCCATGCTCGGATCGATTATGGTCCAACGAGTGTCTTCTCTTGAAATTACAGCTCCTTATTCTTTTTCCTTTTGTTTATAGATTATAAAACCTTTACCATCGCTTTCTAATATCTTCTTCATACTGTAATTTCATTTTTTATGCATAACTTCTCTGACAGTCCATGCTCGGATCGATTATGGTCCAACGAGTGTCTTCTCTTGAAATTACAGCTCGTTGTTCTTTTTCTTTTTGTTTATAGATTATAAAACCTTTACCATCGCTTTCTAATATCTTCTTCATACTGTAATTTCATTTTTTATGCATAACTTCTCTGACAGTCCATGCTCGGATCGATTATGGTCCAACGAGTGTCTTCTCTTGAAATTACAACTCGTTATTCTTTTTCTTTTTGTTTATAGATTATAAAACCTTTATCATCGCTTTCTGATATCTTCTTCATACTGAAATTTCATTTTTTATGCATAGCTTCTCTGACATTCCATGCTCGGATCGATTATGGTCCAACGAGTGTCTTCTCTTGAAATTACAACTCGTTATTCTTTTTCTTTTTGTTATAGATTATAAAACCTTTATCATCGCTTTCTAATATCTTCTTCATACTGTAATTTCATTTTTTATGCATAGCTTCTCTGACATTCCATGCTCGGATCGATTATGGTCCAACGAGTGTCTTCTCTTGAAATTACAGCTCGTTATTCTTTTTCTTTTTGTTTAGAGATTATAAAACCTTTATCATCGCTTTCTAATATCTTCTTCATACTGTAATTTCATTTTTTATGCATAGCTTCTCTGACATTCCATGCTCGGATCGATTATGGTCCAACGAGTGTCTTCTCTTGAAATTACAGCTCGTTATTCTTTTTCTTTTTGTTTATAGATTATAAAACCTTTATCATCGCTTTCTAATATCTTCTTCATACTGTAATTTCATTTTTTATGCATAGCTTCTCTGACATTCAATGCTCGGATCGATTATGGTCCAACGAGTGTCTTCTCTTGAAATTACAGCTCGTTATTCTTTTTCTTTTTGTTTACAGATTATAAAACCTTTATCATCGCTTTCTAATATCTTCTTCATACTGTAATTTCATTTTTTATGCATAGCTTCTCTGACATTCCATGCTCGGATCGATTATGGTTCAAAGAGTGTCTTCTCTTGAAATTACAACTCGTTATTCTTTTTCTTTTTGTTTATAGATTATAAAACCTTTATCATCGCTTTCTAATATCTTCTTCATACTGTAATTTCATTTTTTATGCATAGCTTCTCTGACATTCCATGCTCGGATCGATTATGGTCCAACGAGTGTCTTCTCTTGAAATTACAACTCGTTATTCTTTTTCTTTTTGTTTACAGATTATAAAACCTTTATCACCGATTTCTAATATCTTCTTCATACTGTAATTTCATTTTTTATGCATAGCTTCTCTGACATTCCATGCTCGGATCGATTATGGTCCAACGAGTGTCTTCTCTTGAAATTACAGCTCGTTATTCTTTTTCTTTTTGTTTATAAATTATAAAACCTTTATCATCGCTTTATAGATCATAAAACCTTTATCATCGCTTTCTAATATCTTCTTCATACTGTAATTTCATTGTTTATGCATAGCTTCTCTGACATTCCATGCTCGGATCGATTATGGTCCAACGAGTGTCTTCTCTTGAAATTACAGCTCGTTATTCTTTTTCTTTTTGTTTATAAATTATAAAACCTTTATCATCGCTTTATAGATCATAAAACCTTTATCATCGCTTTCTAATATCTTCTTCATACTGTAATTTCATTGTTTATGCATAGCTTCTCTGACATTCCATACTCGGATCGATTATCGTCCAACGAGTGTCTTCTCTTGAAATTACAGCTCCTTATTCTTTTTCTTTTTGTTTATAGATTATAAAAAATCGGCCTGCGATCGTGAACGCACGAGAATGAGAGACATGAATCGTGCCTTTGAGCTTCTAAGATCGAAGCTACCAGTCTGCAAGCCACCTGGAAAAAAATTATCGAAGATCGAGTCACTGAGGCACGCGATAACGTATATAAGACATTTGCAAAGTTTACTGGAGCCTCAGTATACTTATGTGCCGAGTATACCTGAACGAACGGGTTATTATGGTCCTACCACACCCGGAGGATCATTCGACGTTCAACATCCTGGACGTTGGGAATCTTTCGCTTATTATCGTTACGATTATCACGCACCGTTCGTCCCTCCACCACCTCCACCTTTACCGCTAACATCGCGACTATCCAGCGAGCAGGACGATCATCAGATACGTTACAACGTTCATTCTTGATACCAAAGATTCTTCGATTCCTTTTTCACTCTCGCAACTCTCTCGTCCTTCCTTAATTTTCTGCCATTTATAAATAACTAGATCGATTGTTCGCCATCGAAGAAAAAGTCACATTTGTATATAAAAAGTATATGTATACTTTTGTTTATTCTGATAATGCTAATCGTTAAGATTATATCAACTGAGAAGACGTTTTTCGTTCAGTTTGGAAGATTTCAAGGATTTTTTCAACGAGTGTTTTTGATTCATATGACTATGGTGTATTTGATTTGCGGCACTGAATTCGGTGGTGTCGTTGTTGGATGAATGTGTAGCGGCAGATCCCATATCATTGTTTCAACGTCCAGCGAAGGAGGACCTTGCCAAGTCTGCGTTGTTTCCTTCGGCATGTCGATGAGTTTCGATGTCGTTACGAATTCGAAGTGTAATCGCCATTTAAGTACAACGAGGTCGGTCGTAAAATCGGGCGTAACGTGCAACGGTATTGGCAGGACCAGTTGAGAATATTTAAGGCCTAAGCAGACTTCGTGATGCTTGTTGTAACTGACCAACGTTGGTGCGTTTCCTTTGCCACGTCTGTACTCCTCGGCAACGTGTTCCTCCGATTGCAATGCCACGGATACTTGAGCGCATGATACAGTGGCATTGGAGAAGTCAAACGTACCAACAATATCCTCGCCAAGTTTGTAAGAATTTTTAAACAAGCAGAAGCGCACGACACGACCACGGCCGTTAGTGATGTTGTAAAAGTTTGGACTTCGACGCGCTGTCAAATTCTGGAATAGAGTTGAAAAGAGAATTTTTGTTCTTAGGTTCTTGGTTTGAATGAACACGCTGTGACTCACCTGCAGAGTTTGCAATGCTATGTCAAGAGGAGTATCGCGATCTTGAGTCTCCATAAAAGGATTGTTGGGACTGAGGTCGACACTATCGTTGCACGCTGCTATCTCTGGCAATTCTGCAGTCAAGAAAGCATTCCCGTTCTTTAAATCTGACTTTTGTTACTTAGATGCAGATTAGAATTATAACTGATGCATTACCGCTCAACGAAAGAATCCTGAATGGAATCCGTAATAGTTTTATAGCCGAGTTGACTCGCTGGGTTCCGACGGTGATCTTGTAGGAATATTTAACAGCTTGTCCTCTATACGACGGCGGAGCATCGCTGGGAATTGTCTCTCGATATATGTCTAAAATTGATAATATTCTTCACTCGTATTTCCCATATATTCTACAATCTATCGATCGATCTTACATGTTTTACTTTCTCCCGGCGAAAGTCTGAGATCGCAAAACAAAATTTTTGGTTTTGTGTTCATAACTGCATGACCGTTATCCTGCTGCCAGGGTGCAAATGTTGTATCTAGAAGAATTTTCAGCATGAAGGTAATGTGGACTGTCGTTATACCATATGTTTAATATATTATTAAGATGATGTGAAATAGACTCAGTTGATGCAACAAACAAAGCCCCAATTTTCTCTATGATAATTGACCTTGTGGACAAAAAGTGAATAGCTAATTTTACCTAACAAATATCTAGTTTTGGAGTCATTTTGCACAGAAAATTATACTGAACTCACAATGAGCATATCGTTCACATCATCTTACCATCTGTTAAGCCAGCAATTATAATTCGCAGATATACCTGCATTTATAGCAGCAAGCCTCGCAGTCGGGTCAAGCCTATCGGTGAGTACGACTTTTCCGTTTGTCGAGCATTGACAGTGTATTTGAGCACTGGCCCAAGCCAAACACTCGAAAACATCGCTGTGACTCTGGGACTTCTGATGTATGGGATTCGGAGGGTTGCTAAATGTAACCAAACATTCGATAACCTCACCAGAAAAGTAAACAGGACCCTTCCTAAGCTTTGCAACGATTTCGATCATTATAACAATATTTAACCTCAAAAATTTGTTTAAAAAATATTTTTACATGGGTTATATCATTAGAATTGATGTAACTGTATATCAGCAAAAGCTCTGCATCGGGCTTTCTGTCAAAAAATCATTCTTGCACCACGTAAACAAACAACAAACCCACGTAACAACTTCGTGGATTTTCTCTCCAT
Organism: Netelia fuscicornis; assembly: GCA_946811545.1. Lineage (NCBI taxonomy): Eukaryota > Metazoa > Arthropoda > Insecta > Hymenoptera > Ichneumonidae > Netelia > Netelia fuscicornis. The sequence goes on along the minus strand of OX328012.1, from coordinate 2,844,529 downwards.
TGCCAATTCTGGATAATGAACACCTCCGTGATATTAGCCAAATCGTATTCTATTTTTGATTCTATTTTTTAAGTCGATTGTTGTTTATTGGTGATTGTCAAATTAAATAGAATATTCGCGTTCTATTCATATGTGATAATGAATGTCATAATCATCGATAAACTACATATGACGAAGTTGATATTTTTCGATTAACTTCACGTTAATTTCATGATAAGATCGTTTTTTACCGGCATCGAATTTTAGGTTAGGTAGAGTGGCATTACAATTTCGCGATACATAACATAACCCTTCTTAGTTATTTATAGGGTTTAGTCCATTAGTGAACAAACCCCTTGAAAATGGCCAAGAAAATAAAAGCTGTTCTAATAGATCTCAGCGGTACGCTTCATATCGACAACACAGTGATTCCCGGTGCGGTTGAAGCGCTAAAAAGGTGACAAAATATCAGAAGATATCAAATTGTATTTTATCACTGCCCTACTTCGACCTGAATCACCGGTGCGCAAGAAAATAACCTGATGCGTTATGTGTGTGTTACGTTCCCGCCTTTTTTTCAAATACATTATATGTAATGTGTAATATTCACCCATTGTTCTCAGACTTCGACAAACAAATGCGATTGTTAAGTTCGTCACAAATACTACCAAAGAATCGAAAAGTTTTCTACACAATCGTTTGAGTGGTCTTGGATTCGATATAAAGAAGGATGAAATATTTAGTTCTCTCGCTGCAGCGAGAGAATTGATTATAAACCGAAAATTGAATCCTCTTCTCATGATCGACGAAGCTGCTATGGAAGACTTTGAGGATTTAAGAAGAACTGATATCGAATTGAATGCTGTGGTCGTGGGATTGGCTCCGGACAGATTTCATTATGAAGAATTAAATCAAGCTTTTAGGTTTGATCCATCACTTTTCAATTCAAAGTAACTATTCAACATTACATTCTTTGTGAACCTTATTCGTTGCACAGATTGCTGATGACTGGAGCTCCTCTTATTGCAATTCACGAGGGACGATATTATAAACGTCCCGATGGCTTAGCTCTTGGTCCCGGAGCATTTGTCAAAGGTCTTGAATACTCAGCGGGTGTCAAAGCTGAAGTAGTTGGAAAACCAACAAAAGGATTCTTCTTGGCTGCTTTGAATAACATAGATCCAGAGGAAGCAATTATGATCGGTGATGTAAGTTTGCTGACCAATTTTGATAAGTTGTGGTAAACGAGGAATTGATTAGACCTCTTTTTTTTAAGGACGTTCGAGACGACGTGGCTGGTGCTCAAGCAGTAGGACTGCGAGGAATTTTAGTTAAAACAGGAAAGTTTCGTGCAGGTGACGAAGCTACGATAACACCATCGCCATACAAAGTTTGTGAATCGTTTGTGGAGGCGATCGATGCTATAATCGGTGAAATTGATTGAATTTGAATGAAAAATATATATACTAAGTGATGAGAATAATTCTCGATATACAAGATTATTAATCTACGTATTAAATTATATGTTTTATTTAAATATTAATGATTCAAATGTTACTTTACACATTCCTAGGTCGTGGCATGACAGTACAGCGCCATCGTCATCGTATTTATGTTCTTGAGATTAAAAGTAAAGGGTGATGAATTATCGTATGTACGATTTATAACGACGACTCACATCGTCGATGTTAATCAATTTGTCGAAAACAAGAAAAGAAAGAGGCAAAGAATTTGTTCAGCAAGAGGATCTACCAGAGGGGAAGTATGAGCGTGATTGCTGGATTTTCTATTTTCATCTCGATTTTGTTCTTTCCCTGAGTCCAGTTAAAGAGCTTATTTCTCGTGGATCTAAAAAATATAATTTTTTCATCGTCCCACAGCGATGCACAATGTTATCATTGCGAAACAACCTTCAAACACAAATTTCATCGATGCAACTTGTTGAGCTCGTTACGGGCGTTTGACTAGATTGGTCTCTCCATTTATCGTCGTCTAATTACTGTTTTTTTTTTTTTTATTTCATGGGCGATTATCAGACGAGGTGGATAGAAGAAAAACATTAACTCAAAAATATACAGAGCATTAATTCTCATTTGACGAAACGCAATTCAGAGTAATTTTTGTGAGTTATATAAAAATTTGGCACCTTTCTAACGATTCTCTCGTAAATGGATCAGAAGACGCCTAAGAACTACCTGAGACTGTAGAGAACAAAATTTCAAGAAGAAAAATGAATTTGGTGATCATTGAAATTTCATTCGAATTCACATTTTTTGTTCCTTTCCCCCTCATCAATGTAGTCGCACTTTAATATGAATGGCTCCTATCTATCGATGATTCAAACTTTTCATTCTTCTTATCTTCTCCCACGTCATCGTATGTGCATTTTGATTCTCATCTTGTTACTATCAATGACATATAAGTCTGGGCGAACACTTCTAAATATCGAAATAGGTGAGGTCAAAATTTTGTGTGCATTAGGTTGTCCGGGACCTAAGCTTGCGTACATAACACTTGTGATACATTCTTTAAAAGTAAAAAATAATTCAAACTTAACTAGCAATAAATACGATTACTTTTGGTGGCTACTCTTTTTCCTCTTCATCTCCTCGACTTTTCTCTTTCGCTCGTTTCTTTGTTTATCCCATTCTCAGTGATTTCCAAATGTCTACGCTTGAAGACGTTTCGCCGATAATGTCGCGCAATATTAAAGAAACAGAGAGAAAAAGTTATTAAAAGTTAAAAAAAAAAAAAAGAGTCTAGTATGCCACATTTTGTCCGAGCGACAGATAACCAAATCTTGGTTTGTCCGTGAAACAACGGAGAGTCAATACTCGTTCGCTGTTGCTTACAATTTTTTGTTTCTAAATCTTCATCTCAAACTCTCTTAGGCCAAGAGTCTTAATACCCTATGTACAATGCCATAAATCAAATAAGAGTTTAACCGCGACCGAAAGCGTTCGTTTTTCTCTTTGTCTCCGACTATTTTTTCCTTCGGTCGAAACTAATGATCGTGAATTGTTGAGCGGGCGTTATCGATTCTTTGTGAAATTGGAAGACAAAGAATGGACGACAGTGACGGACGAGAGATAACTCCCGCTTATCGACAGCAATGAAAACGAGAATAGAATTAATGATACAATCGGCTTTTTCCTTTTACTCGAGGCTCGTTTTTCGTCGTTCCGGATCAATTACGTGGCACATTGAAAGAAATTAGAACAAACTAAAAAACACAAATTGCTCTCAACTTGGTCGAAAAGAAAAATAAATCGTCGTCTTTGCTGCCTCCGGCAGATACAATCGAGTAACAACCCTCCCCGAATTGTGGATTTACAAACGGCATATGAATTGCCGGGTTCATCTCCGCCTAGCCTTACGAAATATTCGATTAAAAATAAATGAATATTTCACAAGATGCTCGCTCGCAAGTCGTTATAATTCACACGTTAAAAACGAGCACGTCTTCAGCCGCGACTTTATCGACCATCTCGTCTCCGTTATCGTGATTATCTGTTTTCATTTTGTTTGTTTTTTTTTGGCAACTTTTCGGCGCACCGTACTCCTCAATCCTCCATTCGTATTTTCACATCGATTAATACTACTCTCGTGCACGAGGACGAATCGCTACTTGGCCACGCCACAGAACCAGGCCCACTTCAGAGAGCCCTGATTTGTTAGTCGAGATCACAACTATTTGACGGGCCGGTAGTGAAGTGTCAGATCCGCCGAATTTTTCCAAATAAAGTGTCTTACCTGTAGAAGAAAGAATTTTGAATGTGTTGAAACGATGAAGATTGATTAATTTAAAGACAAGACGTATTAAACATAAAATTGATCTCACTGTTCGCAAATCCATTGATGGATCCAACAATTGATCGTTGCAGAGCAATTCAACTTTTTCTTCGGCCAGCGAAGAATTGTCCGCATTCGAGTCAGTATTTGTACGGTCGCCTGCCGGCGATCCACCGGATACCGTATTTCCACCTCCACCAGCCACAGAGCCAGAGTCACTACCAGCGCCTAGAACTTTGTCGTACACGTGTTCCGCAACTTTTCGCATTTGAATGAAATCATTCGCGATAAGACGATCTCTGGAAGAAGCAAAAACAACAATGATCACGTTGATATGATTTGAATCCTACAGTTTTATCACGTTTACTCACTTCTTCAAGGTTTTGAAACCAGAGCTTGCGTGTGGCAAAAGATAAAACGGCATTCTATTGAATTTAGGCAAATTCTTGTGAACTACAATATCGACGACCCAGGACGGCACGGTTTCTTTCAATAAACCACCCTCCGTTTCACCAGCCGCATCACGAACCAACAATCTGTACAAAGTTCTTCCACCAACTTCACTGAAACAGTAATTGCAAATGGATAAAGTAGTTCTTGTCAGTTTCTGGAAATAGAAATTACGCGTTATTAGATGTACGACAATTACCTAAATATTACTGGTGTGTGACCTGGGACTGAGAAATAAGGATTTCCACCTCTCGGTTGTCCACTCCCATCATCTCCATTTCCATCGTTTTCATCGTCAACCGGCAACGGCCTTGACCAATGTTCTAGCAAAGCTTGGAGCAGGAGATTTCCATAATTGACTATAAAAAGCAAACGAATATTAGAAATATTAATTTTACTCATCCGCATCATTTATAGTCCTATGTTAAAAGTTGATGTGACCATTTAATACCTTTCTGATCAACGGAATCATTTTCCGCCAACCCTGTATCTTTCGCGGACACCCAAGCTGAGAAACAGTCATTCTCATCCTGACCGAGGTGAATAGTCAGCATCTGAAAGAATTTGTTTTTACGATTATTTCAACCACCCCAATGAAACAATCTTCATCCTGTCTAAACCATTTCATTAAACCAAACAAACCCCGGTTTTGAGGTCAACATTGAACCAATTTGGTACGAAAACCATTTTGCTGCGCTCTTTGATTTCTTGATCAAAATCGACGCAACCAAGATCTTCAACTTTGCAGGCTTTCAGGACGTCGTAGACAGCAACATTTTCTTCAGTATCTTTTGTCAGTACGTGCCGCCTGTCATTCAGGATGTGATAGAGCCTTATTGCTGGTCCTCCTTGTATCCTTTGAGCTGGTTCGGTATTACGAGGTACAAGACCACCGTCTCCTCCACCTACATTATCTACGCAATAATCACCACCGCATTGCCAGTCTTTTTGACTTATACTCTGCAAATAAAAATAAATTAGAAATTAATTTATAATTAATCTCCCTGATAAATATCATCCTGATCCAAGAGTAAGGAAACATTGTAAGTATACCCAATTGTTAATGGTCGATTCGCTCGTTGCAACCCAAATACTCGATTGATCTGGTGTCATTGTCATTTTCAAGATCGGTGCCGATTCCTCACAAATTACGGTATAACGATCAGGATTTCTCAATTCAGTCATTATTACTCTCTTGTCCCTGCCACCTGATATAACGTGACTGAAAGTATCCGTTGCCTGAGAAGCAATATAGAAATTTTCTACCTCCATTGGTCCGAATTAACAAAATGATAGATTTTATAGAAAACGTTTTTGTTCTTTTACCAGTAAGGCCCAGACACCCTCGGTGTGTATCCGGAATGTCTGTATACACAATTGTTGCGAGAGCGACCAAAGTTTGATCGTTCCATCCGAGCTTGCAGACAAGCACTGACTGCCATCTCTGTTTAGCACAAGAGCTTTTATATTGTCGGCGTGCCCACGAAGTTTCATCAATTTTCCACAAGTTCTCGGATCCCATACGCGCAATACTTTTTCCGTACTTCCGCTAACGATTATCGTACCAGGTGGGTTCATGGCTAGACTGTATATCGAATCTTTATTGCCTGTGAGCGAAGATGCTACAAAACAATAAAAGCAAGGAAGAGTTTTTAAGTTATTATATTCAACAATAACATCTCACATTCTCTACTGACAAATTTTTCTCACTTGTTACTGTGTTATTACTAGCTGTAAGAGCTGTCAGGGTGTTGACGTCCCAAAGAAAAATAGCTCTGTCCAAACCAGCGCTGGCTACTTGCTCTCTGTCTTTACCATAGGCTAAAGCCTTCACATAATCCTGATGAGTTCTCAGAGTCGACATGCAGAATCCCTTGTGAGCGTTCCATACTTTTACAGTTGTATCCGAACTAGCGGATATTACTGTAGGGCAGAGAATTCAATCTTGTTATAAAATATAGAAATTCAAATGGTTAAGATAATGCAAAACCCATTGCCGTTGTTTTGATTTTACTTTCCTTATTATGATAGTAATTTATAATTTTATCGATTGATTTTACAGATAAATGCTATGTAAGATCATAAGATTAAATACCAAAATTGTAAATTTAATGTTTTTAAGTCGATAAGAATCATTTTACTAAACTGACCATTTTTTCCACCACAGCAAAGGACGATATCATTGACCCAATCCGTGTGATGTTCCATAGACTGAATGTAAGGTTCCTTAATATTTTTACAATTCCATATCCTTATAATGCTGTCTCTGCCAGCCGAATAGAGCCTTTGCAAAGCAGGATCGTACTGCAAAGAATTTACACCCGCTCTGTGCCGCCTCTCCACCTCGTCTCTTATGACCATCGATACCTTCGAGCAATAAACAAAACATGCAAAGATAAAATTTATCTGACAGTTTAATTAACGTGATTATCTATCCGACATGAATTAAAGTGATTTTATTTCACAAACGTAAAAAAAAACATATATATTAGTTCTGTAATGGTTTATTTAACGTTAACTCTCAAGTAATTGGCATTACACGAGAATGTCCAGTGAAAGGAGACGAGAACATCGCCATGAAAGAAAAAGACAAGTTCGAGAAAGTTAGACGACGAGGAATAATGCACGTGATATAAATTTGTCTCTTGAAAAAACATCATGTAACTTAACGATTCGACTTACCTGAACTTTCTTGCGAGCGTTTGGCCCACCTGTCTTGTGAGCTGCCATCATCACCGTGTGTTAGCTGTATTCCGTTTTGCAGGTTCGTGGACGCGGGTTATTCTTTTTCGTTTTCTTTTTCAATCAATGGTGGAGAAAAATTAGTTTTTAGATTTTGCGGTGGTATATAATAAAAGGGTGAAGAGGGACAAGGCGACGCGCGTTTTACATCTCAACGCGTGTGCGAGCCACGTTCGAGGAGCCTCATCGCCGTGTGTTTATCAATCGTGACCGTCCGAACACTGTCGTTACAATCTGCAATTTTTTTTTCTATTCGATTGCATACCGGGCGGAGGCCATGCGACGTTTACGTGCTTTACGACGACGAACCACTGAGGCAGCGGCGTTGAATGGAAAAAAAACGGTTGTCTCTTTCTAATCGTCCGTGAAAAGAAACGAGAATTCTAATGCGTGTATTGTGTGTTTCGCCGATTTCGCGAGAAACCTAAAGAACGCCTTTTTGACGTTCCGTGTGTTTTTGGAGAATTTTACGAGACTGGCAGCAACGCGACGCAACAACAGAACATGGCAACAAATGCAGCTGGGCTGGTGCAAGGCGGCTGCTGCATTAACGACTGGGAAATAATTAGCGACAGTAGTGCCATCTATACTCGAAAGTCGATGAACGTGGGAACCTCGTATCACCAATGGTAAAAAGTAATAGTTAAAAGTCCAAGTTCTAACCGGATTTCGTTTGTTTACTTATTATTACGACGTAATTGATTATTAATACATGGCATCTGTGAAATAGACTGAAAAATGATCGATCTCGTATTGTCAAAGGGTCAAGTTTTCGTGTGGAACGCATCAGGTATGTGGCTAAAAATGAATTATTGTTTACTGGAAATTGTCATATAACTGTGGAGATGTTGAGAGGTTTATTAAATTTGTTCCAGACTGGCTGACGCTTCGAAGGGATCACAGAATAGTGGGAGAATTAATAGGGTGTTTGCCAAAAAAATCACGGCAGGATATTCTCCATGGCTTACCGTTGATGCTTCTACCGGAGGAAGCAACCTTGTTGCTGGAAAAGAATGTGGCGCGGCTCGTTTGTTATCCTTGTCTTCAGCAAAAACCCACTGAATGTCTCAAGAAAATGGTTCAGGAATATAGATCGAAATTATTTAATGAACAAGCGGAATGTTTAAGACACGAACGCAAACGTCAGGTTCTTAAAAAAAAAATCAGTACGATTGAGGAAGCCGGTAATATTTTTGAGGAATTATAATGTTTATGAATTTTTTCTTTTCAATGATTAGATATCCATGATGATGGATAAGATAGTCGAAGGTAAGAAAAGGAAGATACTTGGACTAGGGACTACGAAGAAAAAATTAAAAAAACCTTTAGACGGTGAAACTCAAGAAGCAATGAACAATATTCAGATAGACAGAGAAGTCCTAATGGCTGAGGAAATGGCCAAATTACCAAAGCTTGAAAAATCTGAGGCACTGGTTCAAATTCATACAGGCAAGCTTAAAAGATTAAATATTCTGTACAGAATTTTATAATAGCATTATCTCTAGACACGATGGTGTTTACATTAATTTCTTTTGCAAATCGTCTATGAATAACATCTATATTAATATTCAATGAGTATTTCTTCTAGTATATTAAGTAACTTTGAATATTTTGAATTATAGCTTACCCTTGGTTGACAGAAAAGGATATTACAATAGCAAAATGGAATTATCCATCGACTACTGAAGAAATATTACGATACCGAACATACAGGGATTTGTGGGAAAGAGGATTTTTTATATCCAGTGGAGAGAAGTTTGGTGGAGATTTTCTAGCCTATCCAGGTATAAAATAGTTAATTAAAGATGCTGTTTTTTATCCAATAAGATTTTGAAATTCTTATATCGTACATATTTTTCAGGTGATCCCATACTCTTTCATTCCCAATTCATAATAGAATGCAAGGATAAGGACAATGAAATAACAATAGTAGAATTAGCAGGACAATGCAGAGTCGCGTGTCATGTCAGGAAGACTCAAGTATTTGCGAGTCTCGACGACCAAGACGAGGACAAAATAAAATATCAATCGTTCCAATGGGCCGAGTCCAATATGTTCTTGCCGATTTAGACAGCATTTAAACTTTTTTTTTATTCAAACTTTTGCCATAAGCTGGTAACCTGTATAATTATTTAAGAATAAAATAAAATTTCTTCATACAAGATCGACACGCTCGAATATAGTATGCTGCTTCTCCGGGATGACATTGAAGTATTTCTTATAGATCACTTGTCCTTCACGGCCACTGTAGCACCTCTGAATCCACGTATGATTCCAATTGAGATCTGCTTTCTCGCATGTGACTACTACCTTACCTTTCTCCAAAGCCCACAATGTACCATTTTTACCAAAGCCAACCTATATAGTATAAACATAAAAATTTAACTGTTTAACTCCTACAGAATAGAAAGAATCAGTTTCTTTATGCAAACTGTCAGATTTTTTAGAAAACGATTCCTGGAATTGTGTTCAGCAGTAAAAAGCAAACCTCTGAAGAGGTATATTTGAAACGTTCAATATGTTTTTTAGGCGTTAAAAAGGCAAATACTACATGAAAATATTTTTATCTCAATTGATGGAATTATTGATAGGATACGTTATAGTAGTGCATTCTCACATTAAGGCCTGGATGAAATCTTGGTGTCCGCTGAGTAACAAGAATGTTTCCTGCATTAACTAAATGACCATCCTGCACTTTCCAACCTCTGTGCTTTGGTCTAGGGTGTCCTGGTTTGATTCTCGTACTTGTACTAGCCTTTTTTGATGCGTGACGTACACACACTGCGTGATATAAACGTAAACAAAAGATGACAATAATTTTATTAATTACAATAAATTATAAAACATATTTTTATTTTATTTTTTAATATTAGCCTAAAAAGAAATTTGTAATCTTACTCAGATTGGAAGTAGTTGAACTGACAATAGCCTGTTTTACATTTTGCAGTGAGCTGAATAACAAATTATTCAACGATGCCATTGTTTAATTATTATTTGCTGTCACTTTTAACGTGTTATTATTTTCATTTAAATTAAGTTCAGCCGGACGAATTGTTATGTGTGTTTCGGTAAAAAGAGCAAAGCAGAAAATATTGAACTCGTGACTATAGTCAAATTGATAATGCCACGGATGGAAACCCAGTATCTACGTAGTTCTAGCTACTTGGCTAAAATCACGGAATAAAATTTTCCTATAATACCGGTCTCATAGGGCGGGTCGGTCGAAAATAAATTTTCTGTGTATTAAAATAATACTTTATTACAAATATTATTTACATAATCAATAGAAATTGTGCATCGATTTGGCAATCATTTGAGAAGAGTATTTTTCAGAGTCCTCAGACTCTCCACTTCTTTGGGTAAACTTTCCAATTCAGAATTTATATTCGCCACTTTTACCGCCAGATAAAGAGATTCTTGGAATCTTTTTTGTGCCATCTTCAAGCTCGAAGGCACCAAAACGCCAAACCACTTGATAGGATCCTGATACTTTTCTTCACTGTCCTGTCTATGCTTCAAACTAATATCAAAATTAGTAATGTTTTTGCCTCTTTTCTCACTTGTGCTTTTTTCTAATTCGAATAACGAATTCATTTGGCCATCTTGAGGAATTTGCAAAGCTCCTACGGACTCCTTTCCTCGTATGTACCGAGCTTTGGCTAATTCGATATGTCCTTCGCGAATCAACTTTTCCATCTGTATATTCACTGAAACTTTTTCCTCTATGAGCTCCAGAGATCGCAGAGTCAGAGTGTCGAGCTCCTCGCAAACATCGTTAATGCTTTTTTCCATATCTGAAAAGAATTCACCTTTCCATTTCTCGAACTTGGATTAATCGAAAGTATACAATCCATTTGAGGTTAACTAACCGGAGGTTTCCAAACGGCAGGCAACGCTCTGAAACGATGCAACTTTCCTTATCTATAACATAATGAAAATACTTCTGCTACAATATCGCATAACGATTGATATGCAATTAAACAGAGCGACAATACAATGTAAACACTGATTATAACTAGGCGATAGATTGCTCACAGTTTCATGTTTACGTTGGTTGCTTTATAACACACCCACGACTTTGATATCACGTGACGACCCAGAAGCGCCATTTTTTTTCTGAGACGCCATATTTTGAACAATCAAAAATAGTGAATATTTTGTTCAAAAATTTATTTCACAAGACGCTCGTTATTTTGTTGATATAAACAGGAATGTTTGTACAATTTACAGCTTAAGATTATAGCATTTCCTAAGTACAATATTATCAGCCATATATTTAATATTGGTGACAACTCATAGTATCTCTTCGTTTAGTTGGTTCAGTGATCCTCAATCATTTATGCCTATATATCGTAATATACTCCCCGTAGTTAGGTTGAGGAAAATGTGCATGAAACATTTTCGTAATTAATTGATAATTCTTTAAAAAAGGCATTATTCTGAGAGATAGATTGTCAAACATGACCAAGAGATCAGGTTCGGAGTCATCTTTATTCTGTATATTTTTACTCAACCAATCCATGGGATCCGCAAAGAATTTATCAGTCTCATCGACGTGATTGGAAGAATTGTATATGTTAGGTTCACAGGTCAAAAATGTAATTGGAATATTGACGTGCAGATGACTGTACATAGGTGTCGCATGGCAAGGCGTGAGAAACATTATATTTTTGCTAGTAGTATTTGCATTGAGTAATTCGTGCTCGAGTGATCTCATGACATCCAAAGAGCCTCTCTGATGAATGACGCTGAGATACAAGCCAGGTAACAGATTGCTGAGTACAAAAATAGTAAGCAGAACTTTTCTCTTGAATTCTGTGAACCTGAATCTGAACAGAAAATTTGTACTTGTACAAACATGAATGAACATTGGTAAGAGAGGCAATATAAATCTAAATTCTTTGTGAGGTAGAGTGGAATAAACTGTAATGGTCCAGCATATGACTGCAACCATAACAACCTGCTGCCGATGAGATTTTGGATATCTCAAAGCTCTCAAAGCAGCCAGAGGAAAAATAAATGCTTGTAAGCCAAGTATACATGGTAAACCTACTACAATATACCAAAACATATGATGCGTTCCATAAAAAGTTCCTATACTATTGATAACATTGATTCTGAAGAATTCCCAGGGAGTTATGACAAAAGTCTTATAGCAGAGTGAATCAATGAGGGTAGAATAGAATATCGTGCAAAACCCTATAACGCTGTAACTTTTGATTAACCGAGAGATTTTTTGTGAACTTGTACATATGTGATAAAAACACAGGGGGATCCAAAGGATTGCTGCTGTGGGCCTGATAGCAGTAAGAAATCCAACGATCCAGAGGTATCCTGAACCTGAACAACGTCCGTTTGGCCAAGGAAATATGGATAGCGCTATAGTAGTAAGTGAAGTTTCCAAACTATTTGCCAATGTTCTAGTGGCACAATAGTACCAAAACCAATTTGTGCATAAACTGAACAGTGCCCATTTGCTTCTCGTCCACAAGTAGAATCTGTAGTCTGCGTAACCAGCAAGCAACGCTTGGAAAATTCTTGGAAGAGTGGTTAGAAGAATCGTGTTATCCAGACGAATGAAAGCCAATAGGCGATACAATATGGAGATGAGAAATGGATAGATGTAACTGCGTATCTTGGTGCCCCATTCCCACGTCAGATATCCATATCCAAAAGCCAAACGATGGGCAACTTCCAACGATTGCCAATACTCGTCTGGTACGTGAAACGTTTGCACGACGTAAACAGAAAGTAACCTCCACGATACGAGTAATAACAGAGTATTTCGCAGTTTTGTTGGAAACGTCATTTTATACGTGTCTACGATTAATCTCAGCTTCGTTCTGACACAAATATTGTCGAATATTTTGTTTATAAATTTGTTACATGATTAAAGAGGTGAAAAAATGATCGATGACACTTATTGTTTCCCAGAGATTTACTCTTTTCCACAGAGTACGTGGGAGATCACCAACGCTCGACAAACATTGAAACCTCGACAGTTGGTTCTGCGCCATCTGAGCGGCCAAAAGGTGAACTTTTTTGTACTCCGCAAGCTATCGTAGTCATATATATTGCGAATGTCGCTGCGATTGAGAAACGTGAGTTTAAGAACGCGCAACGTCCTTCGAAATATGATTAATGTGTACATGTGTGATATCGAACAGATTCAAATATCTTAGCAAACGGTCGATAGAAATCTTAATGAAAAATGGATGATTTAAAGATTATCGAAGGTGTTCTCAAGAATACAGCTGTTATTACGAAAAAAACAAATTGTACATACATCGATAGACTTTTTCCAGACCTCGAAGGACATCGGGGGATTCTACTAATTTGCAAGAAAGTAAGACGATTCGACAATCTTCGGGTCTTTGTCATTTTTTATCGTAACATTTTTCTGGCTATGATTAAACATTTTAGATACTTTCGCCTACCTCGGCAATACCTTACGAGATATCCGAACACAAGAATGAGACATTCGAGGAAGCAACAGGTGAGTTTTGTTTACGTCAAAGGTTTGTCGATTATTCTGATTTTTTTGGCGCTTGAGTATTTTAGATCCTGACATTACTGGCTCTCCTCTGCATTATTCTTTTGGCGAGGATACATTTAATATTTCCATCGCCTCTGAAACGAGAAATTGGTCAAAAGACGAGGAGTATCATTTTCCTCTGAGCAGATTTGAAGCTAGGTAAATAAATAAGTTTTACGGAAGCTCGTACCATACTTTTGTACATTTATTTCAAACTTTATATTTTCAGTTCTATATTGAATTTGTGTCTAGAAAAACTTGGTAAAAAAGAAATAGCTCCATTGTTTGCTCTCTGCAATGCCGAGGACAAAGAGAAAACAATTTTGCTAGGCACCTTTGTAAAGCCAGGGTGGTTTTCTACAATGAAAGTATGCGCTTTAGGTCTTGTGGGGATATCAAAAATTCATGACTGCACCTCACTGATAAAAGAACATTTGAAGTTATCATCAGTACCAGAACGTGAAGTAGGTAAAGAAATGATGATTAATTTGCCATTTTTTAAAATTATAATTTTGATTATGTCACTTTTCAGATAAAAGTAACGATATTAAGTACATACGAACTTCATGGAGTTAATAAAGCAATGGTAGACTGGAATGAGAACAAAAGAGCAAATTTTGAAGGATATTTGAGTTTGGAATTGACGTGGAATTCTCTGTCGTTCCAGCCACCTATGAGAACAACGTCGAATTATCTCGTATGTTAAATTTATGTAGGAAATACGAATTTGAAGAACCGATAATCAACAACATAGTTCAAAGATAGCACAGGTTGCGGTAGGATGGAAAGGCAGCCCACTACACGAAATGTGGGAACAATTGTTGCTGCTCGACGAATACTTGACAATTCTTGAGACCTATCAGAAGAAAAATTTGAGTTCACGATATAGCGTGGTACCATTGAAGTTTCCAAACGACTTTCGTACTTCTTGTGCTAAGGTAGTTACGGAACCATGAGATTCTACATTGGCACATTAAATGTAAATAACTGTTTTGAATTATGGTTTTACAGAATTCCGAATATGTCATGGAAAAACTGAATCTCATGTTGAGCGGGGACGATGCTTTCGATGATGATTATCATTATGAACGTAAAAATGAACGTCCATTAATTAATGAAAATGATTTTGATGATAACATGCTTTTGCGCAGCTACTTGAAAGAGTTATCAACTCGTCAAAACCTTGATTTTACGGATAAGCTGTGGCAGCTCATAATTGGTTCGAATAATTACGCACAGATGACCGATTGCATTCACGCGGTTTTCGAGGAAATCGTAGATAATCAGTACAAACCACAGGTATGACACAAATTTATTAAACAAAAAATTATTTCGTGGAACCAATATAGGATTTACAACTTAATAGCAACTTGATGCATTTCAGATAAACGAAGAGGAATCCACACTGCTTTCTAAATTAATTTCCGACTTGAACTCTCAAAACGCTACTGTACCCTCACTGGCTGGAAGTTTGCCCCTCGAGCTGGTTATCGACATGGGAATGGAAAAAATGAGACGTGACTATACATATCTGTTGCTGACCGCAAATCTCGTCGAACTAAACGATATGAAAGAGAAATTGGCCTGTTTTACAAAGGGGGATTTTAATTGTGATAAATACAGGTTTGTCTCAATTCATTTACCGAGAGCATTTGATTACTTTGAAATAACGCACTTTATTTATTCATCCGATTGACCATTGAATATTATTTTATTAAATAGACAATTGTTAATAGAATGTTTATTCATAAATTTTACAGGAAAAGACTGTTAACAATGGCAAAGATCCATCTCTGTTTAGAATTTTTGCTTCTCGTGCAGAAATTAGATTGCTCAGTCAATATGTCCTATTCATTATTCGATCATGCTGTCAAGTTGTACACTTCTGATGAATCACCTATCAAATCATTCGCCGATTTGAACGATAATACTATTTATACCCTCAAAACACCAGGGTCGAATGCCATGATCAAAGAAGTCGCAAAAACGTAAGGCAAATAACAATTCTCAGCTTGGACAAACGAAAGGAAAAATTATTATGTTTTTTCCTCAATTGTTCAATACTGAAAACTAAGTCGGTCATCATTTTTGACATTATTTGTTCATTTTCAAGGTCTCCGTCCGTATGGCGTGGTACATTATCATCGACTCAGAAAGCCTCCAAATTTACTACTACGACCCACTACAGTCTCGTACCAATATTTCCACCGAATATTTATAGTCCAGGTCTGTACGATGACTTAGTAATTTGACATTGGCTCAAAGTTCATCTTACATTGTAGTGTTCTATGTATTCTTTCAGATGATTGGAACGACGATGAAGAACATTTTCACGGTAGCAGCGTTTCATCATGCTCCTATAGAATTCATTGACACGATATAGTAACTGATTGCTATCGTGGATTTCTTAACGTCATTATTAATGATCGATTAGTTAGTTTTATGTACTCTCTCGCTCTCTATCTCAAAAAATACATTGCTGTTACTGCAAAAGTAATTGTTTAACTCACCTCAAAGATTGATTCGTCAAGCCGTACGATATTTAACTAAGGCTGTGTGATCTTTTTTACATAATCATTCCTAGGTATATTGACTTTCGAATTTGATTAACTGTTTAGTATGGGTAGTACGTGAATAATCGTACGGCGAATATATTACCATTCTATATCATCAACGTTTCATTCGACTATTCATCAGTACACCTGATTAAATATAGCATTGTGTATAAAATTCGTTGTTAGTTACATAGCCTGTCTATATAAAACCATCGTGTTGGCTCAATTTTTAATCAATGTCGTCTCAATCTTCTCTGGTAGTCCTTCTTGATAATTAATATCGAGTGATTATGAAGCTTGCGGAGCAATTAGTCTTACTCGTCGTTGCGTGTATCACACCTGGTTGTAAGTATAAGATGAAAAAAAATATCTTTTAATTGCAAGAACCATGAAAATAACAAAGACGTTTCTGTTCCAAAGTCTTTGCAGCGGAAAAATGCTACGATGAATTGGGCTGTTTTCCTACGGATTATCCATGGTTTGACTTACTCAGGCCATATCCAGGACCTCATGAGCCTCGATCGGTGAACACAACTTTTTACTTCTCCAATAGGTAAGAAATTGTAAGATTCATCGTTACTCAGAATAATTTGGATAAAATCAAATTTTGATCATCAGGGCAAATCCTAACGCAACGTACATGCAAACCTGGCCAACAATTCAGCTCAATCCAGGATTCGATGGTCGAAAACCCACGTACTTTGTAACCCACGGATATTTCAGTAGCAGCGACGTCGCTTGGTTCAAAAATCTCACCGATTCAATCCTACTTAGAGTAAGCTGGATGGATTTAGTAAAAATTGTTGTTAAATGTTTTGTTTATTCATTATTCGTTTTTTAGTCCGATGGAAATGTCTTTGGAGTGGACTGGTCGTCAGGCTCGAGTACACACTATTTCCAAGCTGCTTCAAACGCTAGAATAGTCGCAGCTGAAATTCAAAGGTGAGAAATTGAATTTTTCATTTCCGCTATATCCTTAAGGGCTCGATACCGAATGGCCTTTAATAAATATCTTTTTAATCTTAGGGTCTTGCTGCACATCCTTCGCGAGACTAGGGCAGATCCCTCAAGAATTCATCTACTGGGTCATAGTTTAGGATCTCACATAATGGCATACGTTGCCAAAAACGTATCTGGAATTGGCAGAATTACTGGTACAAACGACCTTTTTTCATTCTGGGAATTAAACAACGTAATGCCCATGATCCTATATAACTTTCATTTGTGTACAGCTCTTGATCCAGCTCAGCCAGGATTTCAAGGCAAAAATCCGATGGTGAGATTGGACAAGAAAGATGCGAAATTCATTGATGTTGTGCACACCGATGGAAGACCATTTTTACCGGCTCTGGGGCTTGGAATGAGTAAGAGCGTTGGAACAGTTGATTTTTTCGTTAATGGAGGAAAGTATCAACCCAATTGTGTCCTTGATGGCGAAAATTTTATGTACAAGAAGTTTGCTGATATACCAAGAATAACTTTTCAAGGTGAGTAGGCGTTAAATCGTCTGGAATGGCAAAAAATATCATGCTTAAAGTGAAATTTCTTTCATTATCAGTTCTATACAATTTGGCAACCTGCAGTCACTCTCGAGCGCCTCGTTACATGGCAGCTGCGATAAAGGAAGGTTGCATGTTTGGTAAGCGCTACAATGCTACCTACGCAAGCTTGAGGTATAACAACTTCATCATATCCGATCAATGTAATGCAAATTCTTGCACAAAGATGGGACTCGTTACTCCGCAACTTCAAGCTGTGGGAGATTTTGCAATGAATACCCAAGGAACATATCCATTCTGCAGTGAGGAAAATTATATTAAATTTTTACTTTATTATTTTGCTTATAGCTAATCTGAGATGCACGTTTTAAAATAATTGTCTATCGTTTTAATCGTTTTAAATTATTTTCTTTATGACAGCGGTAGATTAGGAATCGGGATGAAACATCGGTCCTTCCATTTAAGAAGAAAATTTAGTACTATTTTTCATTACATTGAAAATGGGCGCTGCTGAGGGACAACGCACTGCGTACTATATATAATATATTTCATTAACGTGAGAATTGTAAAAGCATAATTCGAATACAATCAATGTATAAATATAACTAGATTTATGAGCGCTTTTGTACTTCTCAGTCCATTGACAACGCACACTCGATTATCTTGCTAAAAAAAAATCTTTCACTTTCATTATTCATAATATGATAATCGTATCTGTATCATGCAAGAATTCATGCTCAAACTGAACATTTCCGTTTCTCTACCAGTCACATTCAACTTTTTTGCACGACAATGAAGTTACAAATCTTAAAAACGTTCGGTGAATTTTCGGATAATACAGTACTACTGCGAAGATGACCTTTTATATACCTCGTGCGCCTCGAGGCTTCTTCGGTGGCTCATATTGCTAATATACTTTTGTTTTCGTGTTCGTTTGTTCGTTTCATCATTTCCGCTTGACGAAAAAATAATTGCTGAATGCATTGGAAAATTAGGGACATAAATGCTTAGGGTCTTACATTAAACAAATCGACGAATCTGAAATTAGTCAATAATAATAATATTAATAATAATAATAATATATGTTTTTTTATATATACGGGTCAAGAGGGACGCCAAATTAATAATTCGGACAGATACTACAAAGACGATAATTAAAAATCCTACAGGATACGCAAAGAATACCGTTTGAAATTCACACAAGTTTCTTGTTTCGGTTTTAAAACAGTGAACTTGAGACGACAAGAACTTCTGTCTTGTCAGTTTAAATAAAAATCTGTGCAATCGATGATTTCATCGATAAACACGTTCGGATAAGTACGTGAAGTAATAAAAACGCTTGGTCTGCCAGTAACTCGATAAGAATATGCAATCGCCGGTCCAAGTGAACACAATTTCACCGATTCGAACAACAAACATTTTCTCACCAAGTACAATCAGGTAGTTTGAAAGACGCTTCCAAACTTTCGAGACTTTTCGCTCATGCTAGACCGAACGAGATTAATACTGTGTTGCCTCTGTCTCTTCGACACTTGATATACTAGCCTGTTCCAATACCTCCAATAACTTTTGCATCTCCATCGAATCGGACGAATTGTCAAGAGTTCTCTCCAATGCTCTGACGTACGACATGCAGGTTCGTCCCTCATGATCGAGATTCTGGGGATTAGCTTTATGCTGTAAAAAAAACTTATCGTTTCATGGCTGCGTACATAGTATTTTTAAAAATTATTCATATTTCTTTATAACACTTACCCAGATCAAAAGTTGAGCCATCGCTAAGTTACCAGTTGCGCAAGCTAGATGCAAAGGAGTTCGAAGATCCTCTGCGCTTACAGATATATTTATATCCTCATAACAGCATCTGGCCAGGCACAGTGTGAATGCTCTCATGTCGCCTCTGTAAGTATAATAAAGACTTTAATAGCTATCAATTTCTTTTGATAATAACGATTGTCATAGCAATTAAAAATTGTTCGTTCGAAGTTAAAACAAAAATTGTATAAATATGTTAAATTACCGGCAAACGGAATCAATCAGTAATTTCCCGAGAGATATATTCGGATTTGTCGGTGGCAAAAATATTTTTTCCTCATACTTCCATCGTATCCACTGCTCTTTTTCTTCCCTGGACGACTCGGAATTTGGTTTTACTTTACCGTTTAGGCAGTATTCCCAAACCCCGTTCGCAATATCGTTGCCAAGAGCCAACATCACGCTCAATTGACCGGCTCTGCAAAATAATTTATAGAAATTTCGATATTTGAATTTTCTCAAAAGATCTTAAACACTTTTAATTATACTCACGACCAATCGTCGAGATCCAACGAACGTATTTTCGATATATGGGAACCCAAATTCCTGTGTATACCGGAACATTCGATGCAAACAAGCACTCCGAGATTGAGACTCGCCCAATCTGGATCTATGGATGAAATAAAAATTTTAAATCAAACAAATGCAATAAAATTCATTTTGTGGAGATAACAACTGTGGATTCTTACTCGCTGCTCCACAATCAACGCAGGCATCGTTGCCAGATACTTTGTTTTTTATGCAATGCATCTTAAAGGCCTCTGTCTCATTTTTCTTATCGCCATCGCTGTTTTGTAAGCTCGACAATATTTGCTGCTCAATTGCGGCGATCCAACTTTCACGATCATCCGCGTTGTTTGCCTCAAAATGCCAAGTTTTGTTCTCCAATGAAATGATCGAAAACTCAAAACCATCGTCTGCGAGACAAACCATTCAGTTGTAGATAACAATACTAAATTTTTAAAGAGTTTGTATAATTGTATGATAATCGATATTTCCAAAACTTCACCTTGCGTGGGTGTCGATTTCGAGCCTTTTGGAGTTTTTCCAGGTACCTTTACGGTCACGTATTGCAACAATATCTCTTTGCCATTCGTGTCATTCATGTAATCGTGAAGACTCGAGTGATACGTCAATCTGCCATCCTCCAAGAGCGTAACGTATTTTTTCTTTCTCTCTTTCAGTGATTTGCTACTACGCTTGAAAAGATAGCCTTGCTTCGCCGGTATTTCTCTGCCTACGCCCATCTCACCCATGTTGTACTTTTCTTTCTTCGATGGTGTAAATATGTTTGATTTTCTCCGAAATTTTCTATTTGAATTAATTATGAATAAATTTCATGCAATGTCACTAGTTTTATAACTTAGAAAAGAAAAAAGTACCTGATTGTCGTCGGTGTTAAAATTGATGAGCGAAGCTCTCCATGCTGATTTTGTATATATTGAAAACTGTCGTTGGATAACACAGATTCGCATTGTGTGATGTTGTCCTGCATCGGCCGAAGAAATTCTTCGGCTTTCTCAGCTATCTAGAAGTAGATCATAATTGTCAACACGATTTTAATAAATCGATTAAACAAAACACATTCAAATTAGCTTACATTTATTTTCGAAGGACTGCCCATTTCCGTGTCTTTGGTAGGTGGCAGCAAATTTTTTGAAATCACAGGTATCGAGTATTTCGTTTCGTTATCTCCCAAGTTTTGTCCATTACATCGCGTCTGTTTGGTAGATATTTTTTGGATAATTTTTTGACACACTGTGAAAGAAATTTCGTTGTAACGGGACGTGTGTTGAATTGTTAAAACAATGTTTTGCGTCATTGCAACAGATATTTAAAACAGCTTACCATCTTGAAAGACTCTTTCCACGTTCAAGCCGTAAATGGCACAGGTCTCGTAATAAGGACACCTCAGGTCGCTGGCTAACTTTCTTGGCCGAATATCTTTTATCACACGAGGATTAGTGTCGTTGATCGAATCTGAAATTTCACGAATTGATTACAAAAAAGAAATATTTTTATCCAATGGGCTAGAAAGATGAGAGATTGCGATAACAAACCTTGTACGCCTACTAAAATTTTTGGTACATCGGACATATTCCGAAAAGAACACATTTTGTTATAGTAATGGCATACTACCGAGAAGCTTTCTTCACTTTCCAAACTAAACACAAGTAGGACAGCGTCTATCCAGGAAGAAAACTGAAAACACAGGCAGAAGATACGAGTTACGATAAACTGTTATATTTGCGACAACAATTACAAATACCTGTGATTCTGGCACTCCACCCTCATCTCTGATGAGTAATAAATAACTCTGTTCGTTAATAAAAACTTCCTTCTTGAAACGTCCACCTTCAGGAGATTCTTCGTGCATGAAAGATCCGGTTAGGTATCTGTGAACCAGGGCGGATTTACCAGAATCGCACGAGCCAATAATTCCAAGATGCAATTCAGGAACGTCTCTGGCCAACGTCCACTCGTGGCTATTGACGAAAGAGTCTGAAAACGATTGAAATAACATGCAATATTGCACGTGACAGAGGTAACGAAATGAAAACTAAAAAAAGCAGCTGTTACATCAGACCAGAAAAGACAGATTGATACCTTCGATGGCGACAACATGTTCGCGAATTTGTTTGGCAATGTGAGTATCCGTTATAAGATCAATCAGATCGTAAATAGCGTATATAGACGGATGAACACTCTCAAAACGTTGTATCTCTTGTCTGATGGTGAAGGAATGATCGTGTCCACTTTGGCCAGTTGTCATTTTTCAGACAAACCAATTATACGTTCTTCTTTTTTTTTTACAATAAATAATATTAGTTACGTTAGAATGGAATAATAGTTATAATTTGCATCTCGTTTGTGTTTGGATAACGACCGATTTTTATCTACATGTTCCGAGAGACGTAAAATATTGTTCAGACGCTACGGTGCAAAACTGTCAAATTCTCATATTTATAAACATCATTAGATGGGGGAAATTTGGGACGAACAGGTTATTTGACGCAACTGTTCCATAAGATAAAAAAATTCGCGTAGTAGTATCGTGAAAAGCAGAAAAAAAGAATTACTAGTAAAGCGGAAGTTGTAATACGAGAGTCTGAACAGTGCTGCCAGTGTTTCCGATGGCGGGCAATTTGAATGTGTATAACTCAATTACATCAGGTTCATTGATTTTCATTCCGATGAACCTGAAGGTCGATAAAGAAGCAAATGAAAAAAGTATTGATATGATAGTGTCGGTATGTTGTGATTATCTCCGACGATCTACTTTATCTTTGGTCGGTAAAGTAACACCCGATGGTAAGCATGTGCCAACTTGGAATGGCAAATTACTGTGTTCACAAAATTGGCGATTGAGCGCCCTTGTCGTAATTGTGGAAGACAGCTGATTTTCTAGGGGTAAACAACAGTATTGTTTTCCATGAGACGCTAACAGACACTTCATTTTTCTCCTGAATATCCAAAAATTTTCGATAATTTATTGTAAGTAAAACTATTGCGTTTGTACAGAATTCATAACATGTATATCATTCTTCTTACAGGTACAAAGTAAAGGCCAAGCTTTATTTTCGATGCTGAAGTCCCTGACGAGAAATTCAAAGTTGATTTCTCACACTGCAATATCAAAACGCTCGCTTCTGCATTGCATTTACTCTCGACGTTTCTGCAAGAACCATACGAACAATATGGTGAAATATCTCAGACAATCCGAGGCCATAAATGTAGATAAAGATTTGTTTGAAAAGTACAAGTTCAGCGTCGACCAACTGATGGAACTAGCTGGTCAGAGCTGTGCGATAGCAATAGCCAAATGTTATCCGGTATCTCCAAAATCCTCGAACAAGGTTTTAATCTGCTGTGGACCGGGTAATAATGGAGGAGATGGATTGGTTTGCGCGAGACACTTGAGACTGTTGGGATACGTGCCTGAAGTTTATTATCCCAAAAGAACAAACAATCGTCTCTATGGGAATCTTCTGCATCAGTGCCAAGAAAACGATATTGCCATTCTCGAAGGAGTGGAAAGTTTTAAAGATTTAAGCGAATACAAACTGATCGTGGACGCACTGTTTGGATTCAGTTTCAAACCACCTGTGAGAACCGAATTTATTCCTATAGTCGATGTCCTCAAGACCTCAACGATTCCCATCTGCAGCATCGACATTCCATCTGGCTGGGATGTAGAAACAGGACCACCCAAGAACGGTGCTATCAATCCTGAAATGCTAATTTCGCTGACTGCACCAAAACTATGCGCTAAAAACTTTGGAGGAAAGCATCATTATCTCGGAGGTAGATTCGTCCCAGAAAAATTGGCAACAGAGTACAATCTCCAATTGCCAGAGTATCCGGGTACTGAGCTGGTCGTCAAGTTGTAAAAACAATATCACATCGATCCCACGAATGTACATATTTTTCTTACAAACCGCACACCGCTGTGCCCTGTTCAAAACAATAAATGCACTTTCAAATAAACATATTGCCATCGTCCCCTTTAAGAAGCAAATGAACAATCCAAAACTACAAGAAAATCCATTCACGTTTATTTTAACGAATCAAACATCTTCTCATCATTTTCTTATCGTTATTCATACCAAGAAGAGTCTTTGAAGAAATAATATCCACCGTAACAATGGAAGAACCAAAGAAAATAGAAAACATATTCGCCATTCAATGCGCAATGTACAGGTTGCAACTACTACACCTCGATAAAAATACATACATACAGTGTATAATTGCATTCTAAGTGTACATGTTGGACAATTGATCTGCACGCAACATAATAATTCGCTCGGCCATAGAAACGAAAGAAATGCGAAAGAAAGAGGATCTCATTGGAATGAAAAGTATAACGGGTATCGTTCTACAAAAGTTTTCTCAGACGTTTTTTCATTCTCCATTTCTTTTTTCCATCTTGCTTTACCTCCAACTACCGCACATTGGAAAAATACGTCAAAATGAGGCTCGTGAACCGTCGGCTAAAATTAATTCGAACCCAAACTACTTGCACATTACATCATAGGCATCTATACTACATCC
Organism: Netelia fuscicornis; assembly: GCA_946811545.1. Lineage (NCBI taxonomy): Eukaryota > Metazoa > Arthropoda > Insecta > Hymenoptera > Ichneumonidae > Netelia > Netelia fuscicornis. The sequence continues at coordinate 2,820,110 of OX328012.1, read as the reverse complement.
TTGTTTTTTTTTTTTTTTTTTCATAAATCAATATAAAATTTGTAACATCTCAGAACGTACTGATTATATTTACGTCGAACGATTCAGCGTCCAATAAATTCGTTCTAGACAACACAAAAAAACACCAAACTTTTCCTTCAAACGGAAATCGTATTACTGATGAAAAAAGAAAAAACAAAAAAGAGTCAATACTTCCACAAATTGTAAATCTACACTTTTCGTTCTATTATGCGTAACGTTGTATTGTCTTTACACAATATATGTATACATGCAAATAAATAATTGGAAGATTCGAGAAACGATCGGTGACATTAATATATCAGTACCTTCGAAGAGGTTAGAGAGCGAGGTGGGGGGGGATGGGCACCGTACTCCGTGGAGTCAGACAGTCGACTAAATACACGGGGAAACCTGTATATTTGTGTTTCTTTTTTCTTTCTTTTTCTTTCTCGCTCAATTTACAGAGCACGCTAGATCCGCTTCCAAAAACCTGCACATAACCTGCAGAAAAAAGGCACGAACTGGCGGAATAGTCGGCCTAACTGTATAATATTTCATTTATTTATTTATGGATGGAACTTCGTCACAATACAATATTTTTTCTTTTTCTGGCCTTCGTCTCATCTCCGTCTTCTTTCTTTCATTTTTCTCTCTCCCTTCTTTTATTTCCACAGTAACAAATCACGACGGTTCGAGGTCGTCCATTTTGTTTTTTTTTTGTTTCAAAAGTTAGCGACATAGTGTGAACAGCTCCCACTTTACCAAACCCTTTGCCCTTTGCCCATTACGAATAAAATAAGTAATTCAATTTTTTCTCTTCTCATTACGACGCGCGCTCGAAAGTTTTCCTCACTTTCGAACGAAAAAAAAAAATAATAAAAAATAATCGGATAAGCATTATTTTTTGCCGCATTGAGAATTAGCGTCGAGTACAATTTTTCTCCAAATATATAATAATAATTTTTTAATTCACATCGATATTGCCGAAATACTTGGAATTATTTTTTTCTTCGCTCTTTTTTTTTTCTTTTTTTCTTATTTTTTACAATAAATCGAAAAAAGATATTTTCCTTTATTAAACACGATTTGGGACTGCCGACACTACATGGCTAGCCTTTCGCTTCCTTTTCTCTCGCTTCCATGAGTACGTATTGCGTTACATTGTTTTTTTTTGTTGTTTTTTTTTATTTAAATGTTTTTTTTTCTCATCATTTCCATATCTTTATTTCATGGCATTTAAACGTATTTTTTTAAATGTATATATACATATATATATGCATATATATATATATATATATATATTCATATACGAATTTTTTTTTTTTTTTGTAAATTTATATACCTTTTATTCCTACGTGTATACTATGTTGTATTTACGGTCTAAGCTTCTAAGTGAAACGGTATATTTTTTTTATTGTCCGTGGTATCGAATAATAATATACAATTTTTTAAATCTTCATTCTGGTACTTATTTGTGTTTATATATATATATATATATTTATACGTATATATTTATATACATATACATATATATATATAGTCATGGAAAGCTCAATTGCATAACCACCAGTATATTACTGCGCATAATCGGAAGTCGCAAGGTAGATTTCTCTTTATTTTTCGATTAACGCGCCAAGCTTTTTTTCTTCATTTTTTTTTGTTTTTGTTTTCGTAGCGTCGAAACGAAGAGCCATGACACTTCCGCAATGGGCCATATTCAGTGCAGCGAGGCACCGGGGGATTGAGGAGGAGGAGGACAAAAAGCAATTTGCCTGTGCATTAAGGCTGACTGCGGGTACGAGGACCGCCGTCACGTGCATTTTAAAATGAAACACAAAAAGTGATATTTTGAAAGAAAAGAAAAGAAAAAAAAAGAAACGAAATTATGACGGTTAACACTGGATCGTAACGTCGATTCCGCCATGATGAATAAATTTTAGTTGCGATTCTCGCCGTTACAACTGGTTGGGGCGCCACGATGCACCGAATCGAACCAACAAAACTCTTCGGTGTTTCTTCTTTTTTTTTTTTCTTGTTTCTTGTTTTCGCGTTTGTTTCTCGTTTTTGTGTGTTTTCCATAGTACAATCGCATCGAAAAAACAGCCTACCTTCGATATTAAACTCGCTTCGTCGGTACTATTTGGCAACTAGGCAAGCTCGGTCGTTCACGGAAGGCATCGTATGGTGCTTGTTTTTTTCTTTTTTTTTTTAAAACGTTTTTTTTTTTTATTTTCTTTAAATTTTTTTTATTATTAAATCGTTGCTTTAACAATCGTAAAAATTTTCATCTCATTTAGTTCTCTCCATCACTTTTTCTTCTTCTTGCGTTTTTCTTTAGGAATTACATACGTGAAATTTTGCCGATACCGACGAGACAGAGGGTACACAGTAATATTGTCGGGCGACGCGTTTTCTTTTCCTTTTTTTCCGTTTAATTATCGTGTTCTTTTATTATCCGTTCGTTCGTTTCAATTCTCGCGTACCCGTCACAAGCGACAGACAAAACTTTTTAATGGACTCTTCCTCGCGTGTCTCTCTATAAGTCGAAAGATATTGTTTTCTCTCTTTTTGAGGTTATGGTATCGTATGCATTTGGCAGCTCGTTTAGATCAGCGGTTATGCGACAACGCACGCGGTTTTCGCGCCACAACGATAACTATCGGAATTACTTGCTCAATGAGAAAAAAAAAAAAAAAAACAAAAACAAAACGCGTATTCTATCGTAGTCCGTATTAACGAGGTACGCGCGACGCTTTGAGTTGCGTTTTTTAATCGCGAATATTACGTAATAATTAATCTCTTAGTCGAAACCGTTTCGTTGTTGGAAAAAAACGCGTCGGGAGATCGGCGCTCGCGAGCCGAGAAGAACGATTGGGCGAACTTCTGGGCCTCGTCGTTACGTCGGCGGGCCAACAGATGGCGCCACAGTACAGTTTTTGTTTTGTTTGAACTATCGGAGAGCCACGGTGCCTCTTTTCACATTTATTTCAAAATTATTTCTTCTTATTCCCTTCGAGTATTATTATTATTATTATTTATTATTGTTATTATTATTATTATTATTATCTTTTTTTTTGTCATTAGTATACGTAACGAGTGCGTCGATTTATTATTGTCTTTACGTTATTTTTCATCTTCGTTTTTTAAACCCGTGAGACGGCTCGATCTTTACATTGTATATACATAAATCTTGATCTTGCAACCGTGTAAACGTTACTCGAAAAATTTCATGCGAGGAATACTGAGAATGAAATAATAATAATAAAAAAAAAAAAAAAAAAAAAAAATACCTGCGATTGGAACGAATTCGAGAATTATCAATGAAAACATTAAGATTGTTTTTTTTTTTTGGTGTTTAGTTCATTTCGTTGAAAAGATTAAAAAAAAACGTAATTAATCGCTAAAATTCACGTCCTTTTTAATTTTTAATTAAATGCATCTCGATTAAAGTATATTTGTTTATTTTTATCCGGAAAGTTAATTAATTAACGTATGCATTATTTCGCAGGATCGTGTCGACGAGAGAGAGAGAGAGAGAGAGAGAGAGATTACGACTTTGTGTTTTTTTTTCTTTTCTTTTAGAAAGTGAAATATCGAAAATTGTGTTTCGTTTTTTTTTTGTTTTCCTTTTGTACCGACGCGACGGGGTTTTAGCGCGAAGGATGGGGTACCGGATAGAGACCTGTGTCGACCGTACGAACGATCCTCGTTTAAGTGTCTATCGTTATTATTAATATATTATAATTATATAAAAATATATTTCTTAAGTGTTAACACTATAATAAATGAGTATTATAAGCATCATATTTTTTGCTTATTTCGTAGGATGAATATATATGAACACGATGCCTGTCGCGGATAACCGAAGCTTCTACGTTGAGGAAGTACAAGTTCAGCGTTTATTTAATATTATCGTTATTATCGTCATCAGTTATTAATTAATATTATTATTATTATTATTATTATCGTTATTATTATTATTATCATTATCATTAATAATAATTATTATTATTATTTTAATTTTTTATTTGTAATCTTTACTTCTTTTTTCTTTCTTTCTTTCTTTCTTTCTTCCTTTCCTTTTTCTCCTTCTTCTTTTTTTCTTTTGCCATTTTCGCATAAAACGTGCCACCTGTGTGTGTTTTTGTTGTTGTTCGTTTTTCACTGGCAAATTTTACGCGCGGTACTCAGTAATCATTTATCAATAACAATATCACTTATCACTTGTGGTATGTGTAAATAAAAAAAGAGACGAATAAACTGTTATAAAATACAATATTCTCGAGTATTATCATTATCTTTGCAGTGACATATAATTCTGTTGGCGTTAAATCGCTGCTCCCCCCCCCACCCCTCCCCCCTCCCCTTTCCATTTGTATCTAGGCTTCTCGAACGAATTAATTCGAAATAATAAATCATAGTTAGAAAATAATTAAGGGAAAGAGTAAAAATAATAATAAAAAAAAAAAAAAAAAAAAAACAGTGAAGAAAAATGATAGAAACGTCCGTAATAATTATCGTAGGTTGTTCTTTCTTTGTTTTTTTAATAATAGTACAGTATTGGAAGCATTTAATATCATAATTAGATTCGTTCGTTCGAAAAATTTGTCATTGACGAATCGGTACGACGATGGAATCGCGCGACAATCGCTAGCGAGATCAAAGATCACCGGTTTTATTAATTTAATTATTTAATTATTATTATTATTATTTTTTTATAAATAACGTTTTTTTCTTTTTTTTCGGACAAAACATTTTTTTAAAAATTCCCCACCCCCCCTCCCTCGGGTACGATTTTCTCGCTGGCGAATAATTCGAAGAAATAAAAACAAGAAGAAAAAAAACAACAGAAACAATGAACGGGGAATGATCGAAAAAAAAAAAAAACAATAAAACAAAAAGTCTAAATGCAAGTCGCGTTAATTTCAACGCGACGATCAAAAGCAAAAACGAAGAAGATGCAGAAACAACGAATAATAATTTATAAATGTCGTGGCAGGTAAAAGACAAAAAAAAAGTTATAAAATCTAAAAAATTAAAAAACGAAAAAAAAAACAAAGCTAAAGAAAATTAAAACGCGTATTTACGGAATGTGACTGGAGACAAAAAAAAAAGTAGAATTAACTGCGTCGACTGGCGGGTAAGTACGATTAGTTCGATTAGACTCGATTTTTGTTTTCTTATCTTCGGATTTTTTTTTCTCGCGTGCGATTTTTTTTTTCACTATTTTTTTTTCTCGCGTGCAATTTTTCTTTTTTTTTTTCACTATTTTTCTTTTATCTTTCTTTGAATTTGTTCTCGTTCAACGATTCGCAGCGACGACGACCGTGTCCCATTGTTCGTCACGACTCCGGATTTTAATTCCAATCATTCGCTTTATTATCGTTTGTCTTAAGTGAGTTTCGTTTTTTTTTTTCATTCTGACAAAACGTTTTTGAGGAGTTTTTTTTTCATTCATAAGCTCTGTTCTCGGAGTATAAGTTCAGGGCGTGTGCAATTCGATGTCGCGAACGCGTTTAATATAATTAATAAGGACAATAATAATAATAATAATAATTAAAAGAAAAAAAAACGGTTGAATAAAAAACGAGACTCGCAATAGGAATGTGTTACGAACAATAAATTGCGACCGTTTCCCCTAAATCATACGATTCGTTAATCGTACTGGTTTTCTTTTTTTGTTTTTTTTTTTGTTTCACGGCGATTTAACAATGCGAAGATTAATTGCTCTACGTAAAAAAAAAAAGAATATTTAAAAAAAGAAACAAACACAATAAAAGAAAACAATTGTCGACAGAATATAAAATAAACGAGACCGCAAACGAAGAAAAAGTAAAACGAAACGAGAAAATAATTAATGAATTTATGAAAAAGAAAAACAATGAAAAAAAAAAGTGAAAAAAAAAAAAACAAAACAAAAAAGAAGAAAGAAAAAGAGACAAAATATCTTCAACGCGTGCGAGTTTGTCGCCCTTTTTTTATACAAAGGACACCCAAGTATCTCATTTTCTCTTTTTTTTTTTGTTTTTTTTTTCTGTTTTTTTTTTTCTTGTTTTTTTCTTTTTCTTTTTGGCAGAGGCTTTTGCAGTAACGGAAGCTCGTTCGCTGGACAAAAAAGAAACGAAGGTTATATCTCGGCTATTCTTCTTTGCTGAGACGCAATTACCTAAATCGTTATCTATTATAAATCCTTAAATTTCGATTCTTTGTTTCCTTCGACGCTCTTTTGTGCACGCGTACTCGATTAAAAGTCGCGTTAATCACGATTCGCGTGGTTTTTTTTTTATAGTTATATATACGTTTTAATAACTGCAATACCGCGGAAATTTTTTTTTCCAAGAGCTTGGTTCGTCTTTCCACTTTGTTTTTTTTTGTTTTTTTTTTCACATTTTGTTTGTCGGTTTTGTTTAATATTCTCGCGCGAATTCTCAATATTCCTTAATTCAACTATTTTATATCAATAATTTTCTTGCCTCTTAATTCATCTTCAAAAAGTATTCCGCTATTTTTTTCTTCTTTTCTTTTTTTTTGCTTTGCTTTGCTTTGCTTTGCTTTGTTTATAGTAAACGCACTGTTTCAAACGTTCGAAGAAGTAGTTTCCTTTCCTCCTTCTTCTCGTGTCGCATTATTTTTTTATTCTTCCAACCCTCGTCCTTGTTCTCTTTCTCTCCTTTTTCTCTTTTTCGTTCTCGCTTTTCTTCGTCGCAACCTTTTTTCCCCCGATCGCTCATCGTGGCTAACAAATTTGTACATTTATTAGTTCTTCTTATTATTGTCGTCGTATAATATATTTTGTTAATAAAAATAATAAAATATTATGTATATTATTTATAATATATAATAGATTATTGCATTATGCATTTTTGGTACCGTTACGTGTTGTTTGTTGGTTTATCTTTGTTTTTGTTTTTTTTTTGTTTTTTTTTTGTTCTCATTTTCTTTTTTCCATTTCTTTTGTATCTTAATCTCAACGCGTTATGGGGCAAAAGCTCGTCCGTAGCTTCGTTATTCGTGTCAGTCTGCGCGATCGCGAATAATATTTCGGACTTTGTTCGGAGATCCAGAACTTCCGGAAGATTTGGCTCTCTTACGGTTTTCTTTCTTAGACCTTTTTTTTCAGCCCCTCTTTCTCACTTTCTTTCTCTGTGATGTTACAAGTTTTGAACAATCGCGTCTCGTAGGCAAAACGCCACTTCCTTTCCTCACGAATTTTATTTTAACTCTTATCTCTTTCTCTCTCTCTCTCTCTCTCTGGCTTGCAAACGAAGCTCTTGCAACGAAGCGCTCGTCTGACGTTATAATCGGTGAATAAAGCTTAAATGCTAAGCCCTGAATGAAGGAAGTGTGCTTTTTTTTTTGTTTGTTTTCTTTTTTTTTTTTCTTTTGCTTTCATACGTACTTGGCTCGGCGAGCGGACATTTTTTGGTTTCGTTTTTGGCGAAGTTGCGAAACGACGAGGACGTCGACGACGAGGTAGTCACTATTCTCTGTATGGCTTGCAATAGGAGTAACGATGATTCATGTGCTGGCTGTAGGAACCCGAATGGGAAAATCGCTTCAGGCATTTGGAGCATTGAAACGGTTTTTCGCCGGTGTGAAGCCTCTTGTGCTCCGTCAGATGGTGCTTGTGCTTGAACGCACGTGGACACTCCTCGCATTTGTAAGGCCTTTGCCCTGTTTCAGGAATAAATGGATATTAATATATCTTCACGATCAACGCGAATGAAACAAATCGATTGAATTATCATCCTCTCGAGATGTTGATAAAGTTTGTTATTTATTATTAACGTCGAGACTCACCGGAATGTTCGTACTTGTGTCTGGCGAGTGAACTGTGCTTCGAGAAAGTCTTGTCGCACCGATCGCAAAAGTACAGACCCTCTTGTTCATTTTCGACGACAGGTGGCGCCTCGATGGTCGGATGAATATCTGGCTCGTTGTTCTTCGTCTGAATCGTCGGTGGAGTAACCTTGACCGGAATTTCCTCTACGGCCATTACTTCTGGTTTCTTAACTTCGGCCGAATCAGTCGTTTCCTCGTCTATAACGAGAGGCGAATCGTCGACGTCGTCGGTCTCGTTTTGAACTTGCGGGATTGGACGAATTAGTTCCTCTTTAGGAACGCATGGTGACGCTGTGTGTCTGTTCGAGCCACCGTCGCTGTCTTTTATCACGGATATCGTGTAAGCTTCTTTCTTGGAGAGATCGAGCGGTTGCTCGAGATTGACAGCGTGATTGTTCAGATTCGCCAGTGGCACGAGACCTGGGATCTTAGACTCTCGACGATCTCTCGCCCGTGAATTTTGAAACCAAACCTGAATAAGAGAAAAATGAAGATTAAATGTGTGGATAAACCGTTTAAAGAATTATAATAATTGAACGTACCTGAACTACGCGAGTAGGAAAGTGTATGTAGTTCGCGATCATTGCAATTTCTTCCTTCTTGGGCCTTGGATTTATCGCGTAGTAGCCCTTGAGAACAGCCAACTGTTCGTCATCGATCAACGAACGCGCTCTGACTCTTCTCCCGGACTCGTTCTGCGGCTGAGCACTCTCCTCTTCGTCCTCCGAATCACCCTCGGACGTATCGACGCCGGTATCTTCCGCTTTTCTCTTACAGCTCTGTCTCTCCGAAGACGGCTGATTGACATCCTCGAGCTTCGCGGCGAGACCCTCGCTCTGCGAGTCGCATTGATCAGCCGCTTGCCAATCCTGGCTGTGCGTCATTTCACTCGACATTTCGCTATCCTGATCCTGAATAAGCAACGCGTTTGTTAATTTATCAATATAAAAATTGCACAGAAATTATATACAATTTTCATAAGACAAGAGATTAATTATAATGAAAAATTGTACCTGATAGTCCTCGTCGTACTCTCGTTTGATAGTCGCGGGTGACGAGGCCAATTTTCTTACATTCGCTTCTAACAATTGTTTCGTAACTGAGGTATTTACGGTTTCGAGAATTCGTCTCACCGCGTCGAGGCCCTGAGGGTCGGTCGGTACCGGTGAATTCTTTCCCTCCGTGCCTTCCGTACCCTCGGAATCCGCGGTCGACGGACTCATCACCTCGCGATGCGACTCGAATTGCTCAGCCACCTCGTCGAGTCGCTTCGTGTGCAATTGATTGAGAATTTTGCCGAGCGACGATTGCAGAAAGTAACTACCGAAGCCCATCATTTGAGGTAGAAGTGTCGGCATGTCGTAAATACCTAGAAAAAAAAAATGAAATTTCAATTTTTACAGATAGATTTTCGTTGATTTTGTTTATGCGAAGTTAATGATTAACGATAGAGGTAAATTTTCTATTATTCACCCGCGCTATCTCGCTGTATATCTTGATAGTCCGACGGCGATAATTTCGGCAATATCGGCATAAACGTATTGTTGTTCGAGACGTGAAGATCCACGACCTCGCGACGAGAATTGGACAGATTTTGCTGAGACTTTTTCGCGACTCGGTCGACGCTCGTTATCGAGCTCTGTCGCGATTTCTTTAGATTTACAATCAGACACTTTTTCGACGTCATGTGACTCGAGTAAGAGCCCGAATGGGAAAAACGTTTGCCGCAATTGTTGCATTGGAATGGCTTTTCACCGCTGTGAATTCGAAGATGTTCCTGAAACAATTAAAGAAAACAAACGTAAATACGACATGAAAAAAATTGTAATTAAATAGAATTGAAGAAAAAAAGCGACGAAGCAATGATATTACCTTGAGATGATGTTTGAACTTGAAGGCTTTTTCGCAATGTGGACACTTGAATTTGCGCAATACCGCGCTCTCATCGTGACTGATCATGTGCCTTTGAAGACGATAGACATTTGCGAATGTTTTGTTACACACTTTGCACGACTGTAAAGAAAAAAAGACAAAATTACAATTCAATATTTAATAAAAAATCAACGATAAAACAGTATTAAACTTTTTACAAGAATAGTTTGTACTCACAACTTGTGAGAATTGAGCGCTGAGATCGTGCTTGTCGATGCTTGCGAAGGAAGTTTTGTGAATGTCTTCGAGATGAAGCTGGAGAATGTGTAAATTTCTACAAAGCATGCCACACTGTGGACATCTCTCGCCTTGCTTCGCCGAGCCAGCCTCGCCTCCGCCACTACCACTGGTGGCTCCGGTACCTCCTCCGCTGCCGCCTCCACCACCACCACCACCGCCACCGCCTCCTTGACCAGCAGCGCCACCACCACAATCGGCAATCTCAGCAAGCTCAACGCCGGCCTCGTCCTCGCTGCACCCTTGAACCATACAAACAAACGACGCGTTATTAACAAGAAAGAAGACTCTATTTCACATATTTACATATTCTACAAACAATATTTATACATAATAATAATAATAATAAAACAAAAGTAAAAATAAAAAAAAACATTGTGAATAAAATTTGGCTCATACAATAAACATAAAAGTATGAAAGTATCAATACTAAAATTATTATAATTCTTATTATAAACATTCTATTCAAACTATCCTTTTGTAATTAACTTCCATCAACCCCAACAAACCCAAAAAATCATCCTACTTCCAAAAACCTTCCTCCCACTCAAACTTTCTTCTCCTCCTCGACTCAAACTTCTTCCCACTCAAAAAAAACTAAATTCTTCATATTTCTATGAAATAATAAAATATTGACTCAACCCATAGCAAGCTTAATTTATCCTTTTGTAATTAACTTCCATCAACCCCAACAACCCCAAAAAAATCATCCTACTTCCAAAAACCTTCCTCCCACTCAAACTTTCTTCTCCTCCTCGACTCAAACTTCTTCCCACTCAAAAAAAAAACTAGATTCGTCATATTTCTATGGAACAATAAAATATTGATTCAACCCATAGCAAGCTTAATTTATCCTTTTGTAATTAACTTCCATTAACCCCAACAACCCTAAAAAATCATCCCACTTCCAAAAACCTTCCTCCCACTCAAACTTTCTTCTCCTCCTCGACTCAAACTTCTTCCCACTCAAAAAAAAAACTAGATCCGTCATATTTCTATGGAACAATAAAATATTGACCCAACCGATAGCAAGCTTAATTTATCCCATTCGCGATTACAGGTAACGCGCATATGGCGCATAGTTCTATAATCCGCGTGAATATCCTATTGCGGGGGGTTTATATGGTCAGAGGGGAAGGCAGATGAATGGTCCGACGTCGAAAAGTGCTGCGACGTGTGGCGTCCTTCCCCCTCTGTACACCAGAACTGGGGGGGTTAGCGTTCAGCATTATCCACGAAAGAAAGAGAGAGAGGGCGCCACGTACCCCTCGGTACATTTTCTCTTTTTTTTATTCGCCGGGAATATTATTCTCGCTCCCCGCATCATCGGGCTTTGACTGCTGTTGTGCTTAGAGTTTCGCGAACTTACCGAGCGTTAAGGTAGAGGCTTGACGGGGGGGGGGCAAGAGTAAAAAAAAAAGCCGAATGGGGTTTCCGGGGTCCGGACAATCTCTTCGTGCCAGTCCTATTGTTCACTGGCGCATATACACACACACACACACATATATACAGGGTGAATTGCGTAAGGGGTGCCATCCGGGATTTCAAGGTAGATGGGCACAGTACGAACAAAAGTTGCAAATAAACATTAGGGATATTGTTAATAATTTACGAGATATTAATTTTTTTAATCGGACCAATCAGAGCGCGCCCAGGAGCGTTGAAGCCGCCCACTCCCACCCTAGCCGTAGATATAGCATAGATTAGGGCGTTACATTTAGGTTTGCAACATTCAGAGCAGTCAATTAGATTGCTTGTATTTTTCCGCAGTCATTTTTTTTTCTCGAGCATTTGCTGCTCTGAGTTTAGCCGACCTTCGCGAGAAGCGTTGGAGCTTCCCACTCCCCGCCTTAGCCGTAGAGATAGCGCAGTGAACTAGGCCGGGCAAAATTCAGAGCAACCAATGACCGCGAATAAAAAATGACTGCGTACTAATACAATCAATAAAATTGACTGCTCTGAATTTTGCAAATACAAAGGTAACGGCCTAATCTATGCTATATCTACGGCTAGGGTGGGAGTGGGTGGCTTCAACGCTTCTGGGCGCGCTCTGATTGGTCCGATTAAAAAAATTAATATCTCGTAAATTATTAACAATATCCCTAATGTTTATTTGCAACTTTTGTTCGTACTGTGCCCATCTACCTTGAAATCCCGGATGGCACCCCTTACGCGATTCACCCTGTATATATATATGCGCAGCATGCTTATGGCTCGTGCTAGTACCAATGATGGACGCTGTGTGGCACGCGTGTCGGCGCACGCTGGCTCTCCCGCGGACGCACGAAGAAAGTGGCACATGGCCTATGGAGGGTGAAAAAGGGGAGAAATTGTGATTCGCTATACCTACACTTACGTATATATATATATATATATGTATAATATTCTTACATGTGTATTCTGCATATACGATATTCTCAGGGGTTGTTCAACCCCTCATCTCGTTTCCCGCACCATAGCACGTATTTCTCTAGCTCGGATGAGATATTCTCTCCCTCGTCTATTCGCTCGCGCGTCCCATCGACGGATAACTTCTCGGGGACGCCCATTGTCTACTGCCACGGCAGTTTAAATGCCAGACTCGTATACGCGGGCGGGCGCATGCGCGTCGAACTACTCCGCGATAGCGGTCTCCCCGCGACTCGCTAGATGGCAGGGGGATGATTAGCTGGTGGACAGGGGGGAGGGGGGGTCGCCGTGTGCCCCATGCGACACGCTGAATTTAATCCTGTTCTGGTAACCGTGTACACGGCGATACGAAATTACACGGAAATAATTCATACATTTACAGTGAGTTTAGAATTTTCGTGTAAATTATTATTTATTTTTGACTTCTTACGATACGATGGGAGTAAAAATTGAAGAGTGTGAGACACGAGTCAACGAGGCGAATATCTGTAACGATGTAGAAACGTATATTCTTCGTCTCCTCTTTGTGCGGTGCTTCGTAGTTCTCCCCACTCTGTGTAGTTGACCGCTTGCCAGTCACAGATGGCTCTGGGGTGGCTGTATACTTATTAGTCTTTTTTTTTTCAGTGATTGTTAGCATTCGAGCGATATATCGATGTCCGACGATTTTTAGGTTATACGAGATTGAAAATTGTCAAGTTTTGAATCAGCCTGTATATATATCTATGAATGAAGTATAGGGGTTGAAAAATATTCTGTCGTGCACCCCCGTCGTTAACCCCCGTGTGTCACACGTATAGGAGAACCCTCTATTGTCCGAGACACACCGGTTGTGGACCAGGAGGGCGAACGATCGTTAAGGGATAATTAACTTTAAGCGAAAGTTTGAGGTTATGTGCGTCCGTGAAATGTGGCTCGATCGATTACGAACTTATCTTCGTAACCGAGGTAGCGAGAGGGAAGAGAGAGAAGATATATATATAACGTTTATCATTTGCTATATAAATAATCTCGGACCTGGTCTGTTTTGTTACATGCACGAAAGGATTTTTTTTTACAGTCGAGTCGAAGCGACGTCGCGAGGTTGCACGGGTCGTGGCCACGTGCGATTGCGATTAACGTCAGCTGACGTTTTACGAACGCACGCGTTTGGACCGAACGGAAACAGCGAGTTTTATTATTTTCACGAAGAAAATAAATTATTGGTTTCGTTATAACTGGACACGAAGGTATGTTCGACGATGTTAAACAGTTGTGGCGAGTGAAAACATTTCGCTCGAAGCACGTCAGTGAGAATCCAATTGTCAAAGTTGTTATTTTCAATTTTTAGGTTATGTGTACGTATTCCGGAAAGTTTCGTCTACCTTCGATAACACGCTTCGACTTCCGGTTATGCCAAACCGGAAGTTTGATCAATTTACCATCTGGGTTGGTAAATTGGATCGCATCAGTGTGAGGTTCACTCGCGAGGCGCGCAGAGGGCGCCCCTGTAGCACACGTATAATTTTCATACGCATAACCTCTCGAATACGTCTATATATTTATATACTCCCTCTATCGTTCCAGTGCGATGCCTGCAATACTGTGCGAAAGAGCTATATCGCTTGCGACCTTCGTACAAAGTTTCTCGATCGATGGCCGTGCCCTTTAAGAGAAAACCACATAGCGGAGTGGAGAAAAAGAGAGAGATAGTGAGTGAGGCCAAGATGGGCGACGCCATGTAGTAATTCGGGCTGCGGGTGGACGAGGCAACGGCGCGCGACGCTTACGTCATCGGCTCGCTCTCCCGTTTCTCTCGAGACTCGCGGGATGAAGCCACCACAGCCGCGCTTCTTCATCTTCTTCGGTGCTTCTCCTTTCTCTCGTGATTCCGCCGTCGAGACGCCTCAACGTTATAATACAGCGAAAAATACTCGTGTCAGAAACTCGGTACAGAAACGAGAGAAAGGAACTGTCCACGATGTGTGCTGCTCTCTGTTTTCTCGGCTTGTGACTGTGTGTGAGTGTGATGCGGCTAACCACCACCAGGAGCGCTGTCTCCGTCTCCGTCTCGCTCCCTCTAACGCTAGTCGCTATCCTCGCTCCCTCGCGCGGACATTAGACGAATCACCACGCGCGATCTACACGCATCTCTCTTCTTCTGCTTCTTCTTCTTCTTCGTGCCTCGAGACTCGGGGAAGAGAAACACACACAGTATACGTGTGTAAGTATACACGTAGAGAGAAAGAGGCCTTCGTGCGATAAAACGGAGGCGAGTGAACGAGAGTAAGAGAGAAGGGATACCATAACGTCGAACGATTTCTACGGACAGAGGTCGTTGAGCTTCATCTCGCGGACGGGGCGCGGCCGCCATATTATAAACGCCAAACATCATCCGACCAACTTCGCGCTAAAACGTGAATTATTACCTACCCGTGCCCGAGTCACTTCTCCGTTACTCATGTATATCCGTAGTGAGAAGAAAAAAAAACAAGGCATGTATGTATATACAAGGCGAAGAGAATAATACGAGCAACGAGACTAGAGGTATAGTAGAAATCACGTTTCTTGGCACGTCGCGTTGAAGAAAAATGGGATCGATAAATTTTACATATTTTTGCAGACTGTTTGGAGGAATAAGCGTGACAACATTGCCGTTGGATTAAAGAAACCATCACTGACGACTGGGATGTGTTTAATACAGGTTAAAAGTCACAGATTTTTCTTTTCGTTAATTATCTGTTATTCACTACTTTGCTCCTATCGACCTAAAACGAGCATTAGAATCCACGAGGCATTCGTCACGAAAACAAAAAAGAGAAGAAGAAGAAGAAAATCGACCTAAAACGAGTATTGGATCCACGAGGCATTCGTCACGAAAACAAACAAAAAGAGGAAGAAGAAGAAAAACAAAATGGAAAACTTCAAAGCTGTTATTATTGCCTCGTGAGAGAGCTTGTTGGTGTCAAGAACGAAAACACGAGGACATACATGCATAATCTTCTACAAGCTGGTATATAAATAGAGAATAAAATGCTATGTACGAGTTTATTGCAGTATTCGTCAAAGCGAGTCCGAGAGTTATATACCGCACGCGATAAGCAATTGTAAATACCGCGAATGGCGAGGAGTCTCTCGTTTAGCGCCGTCGCTGCCCCTGAACGGTTGACGTCACGGCACGTACGTTATTTTACCGTGGATCGTGGCTTTCGCGCTAGTGTGGTCCAACGAGGAGATGAACCGATTTTATCGTTGTGAGATTAACCGGCTCGATCTTTCTCTCCCTTTCTTTCTCTCTTTCTGCTCTTTTTGCTTTTTTTTCTTTCTTTCTGTCTCGCTATATATATATATATAGAATAGAAATAGAATAAAAATAGAATATATATATATATATTCTATATATACATTCTATTTCTATTAGAAATTCTATTAAATTATTATTCTTTATTATTATTATTATTAAATTATATTCTATTAGAAATAGAATATATATATATTCTATATATATATATTCTATATATATATATATATATATAATAGAATATATATATATATATATATTCTATTTCTATATATTATATAAGAATATATATTATATAAGAAATAGAATATATATATATAATATTCTATATATAATAGAATAATATATATAGTAGTTCTATATATAATAGAATATATATATTCTATATATATATATATATGTATGTATATATATAGAATATATATATATATATATATAGAAATAGAAATATCGGTTTCTCTCAACATTTTTTTTCTTTCACCACGCCTGGGCGCCGTGCCTGAGTCCATGCGCCCCTAGCGGTCAGCTTGCGAAACACACCGCGCCACGTGCGCCTCTAGGTATGGTTACTATGTAGTAAGGTATTTTCGTCATCGTAACTTCCCCATGAAACGGATTCGAGGAGTTCGAATTTCAAAACGTGACCGAAGGCGAATTAACGCCCATACGAAATACGTACAGCGCGCTCTATGAGGCTTTTGTGGCAACTATAAGAAACAAAATAGCAAAAGTTTAGAGATTGAAAAAGGAACCGTTTATAAAAATGTTTTAAGACCGAAAATAACTGTTACACCAGGTGGCGCTGCAAATTAAAAACAATACAAAATATTTGTTTTTAAAATTGCAGAATCGTTTTTACACTTGTCACAATAAACCTGTACAACCATACACGAATGGAAAGTGACTAAAATCGTGGATAAAAAGAATTTTAAATCTTTCCAACGTATGAGTCAATATTTCAAAACGAAAGAAATTCGTCATCTTGTATAGGAAAATTGTTGCGAGCGAAGGAAAAAGAAAAGATAAATCGTAGAGGGCTTTATCTCAGTGACCCGGGAGAGACAATGCTTTTGTGTTACGAATTATTAGTCACGATGAATGATGAGAAGAACACGAGTGAAACACGTTTCTCTCAGGTATAATGCAACTATACAAACTTTGTACTTTTGCGATTACGATGAGTCCAACCGGATGACTAGTTGACAAGGATTTAAACGATACGTACAAAAACAAATATTTTTCATTTCTTGAATGGTTTATGAGTTTAGTAAAGATATGATAAATAGGAGAAAATTAATGGCGCTAGGATAATGGTCGAAAATGTATTTAAGATAGTCCTAGTGTTGGGGTTGAGGATTAAAATTTTATTCCAATTTTTTCTCACATTGGAAGTGGACCAAGCGTTAAAGTTCATTAAGAAAAGTTGTTGCAAATCGACTAAAGAACAACATACTCAAAATTCAAATTGATCCTACGGAAAGTTTATTTGTTATATAATAAACAAAATCATGAATTTTTTTCCATAAGATTTGTTATAAAAACTAATCGAAGCTTCTTTGATGTCGTATAAAAATGTGTGCAAAATTTCAACAGGCTTCATCGATCAAATGATCGAGATACTCGTTGTATAATGTTGCAATATTTAAGGTAGTCCTATCGTTGGGGTGGGGGATTAAAATTTTATTCCCGTTTTTTCTCACATTGGAAGTGGACCAAGTGTTAAAGTTCATTAAGAAAAGTTGTTACAAATCGACTAAAGAACAACATACTCAAAATTCAAATTGATCCTATGGAAAGTTTATTTGTTATATAATAAACAAAATCATGAATTTTGTTTCCATAAGATTTGTTATAAAAACTAATCGAAGCTTCTTTGATGTCGTATAAAAATGTGTGCAAAATTTCAACAGGCTTCGTCAATCAAATGATCGAGATACTCGTTGTATAATGTTGCGATATTTAACACGGGCTCTTATGGGAGATTGCGAAAAGTGACGATTTTCAAGAATAAATATCGTGATTTTTGATTCGATAAAGGTCCCTGAAATTTTACACACATATAGATATGATATCAAAGAACGTTTCTGCAAATTTTCAGTGAAATCTAACGGAAACGCTGTAACGATAGGACTACCTTAAGGGGCGTGCGTCAATCTCGTTGAAACGTGGTTATACAGACTCCCACTTTGTAGACGAAAATGACGTACCCAAGGATATATATGTATATAGGTAGGAATGGAGAAGTGGAGAGTACCAAGACGTTCATCTCCACCTCCTTCTGTTCATATATATAGATATATACATAGTGATAGAGAGAGCTCGATATCTACGTTAGTTAATTCGTGCAATTTGCTCATCCCGATAAGAGCGTAGATCGGGTATATACGAGGGCAGGTCGTAGGTGAGAAATTGCGAAATTGCTCGACGCCGGTGCGTCCGCTCGCAACGGTACGGAATTACGGACTATTTTAAGCGGGGCCTTCCAGAACGCATATGAACCGTCTCGTTATTAGCTAAGATCTTATTAACATAAATCGACCATCGAGGCACAAACGTTTTACGCAACAGATGTTAAATCAAAAATTAGGATTATATATATATATGTCGATTGTGAGATTGACATATGGGATAAATGTAATTTGATAAATGATTAATTATTATTGGTATAAAATTGTAATAAAATAATTTTCTTTTTTTTATTATGTATTTCTTCTTTTTTCTATTTTGTTCATGTTTGGCTAATTTTTATTAAATGCCTGGGGACTGTTTGTGTTATGCTTGAGGATCACTCGTATGTTGATTATGAGATTAACTATGGGGTAAAAATAATTTAGTAAATAATTAGTTTTTATCGTGACAAAATTGCAATAACATAATTTTCTGATTTTCTATCTTTCTTCTATTTTGTTTACCTCATGTATGAGACTAAAACATGGGAAAACAATAATTTAGTAAATAATTAAATTTCATCGTTACAAAATTGTAATAAAATAATTTTCTAATTTTCTATCTTCCTTCTATTTTGTTCACGTGTGGCTAATTATTATTAACCGCCTTGGAACTGTTCGTGTTCCTCTCAAGGATCACCCATATGTTGATTGTGAGACTAAAACCAGGTATAAAAATAATTTACTAAATAATCGATTTTTATCGTTACAAAATTATAATAAAACAATTTTCTAATTTCCTATCCTTCTTCTATTTTAGTCATGTATATCTAATAATTATTAATCCCCTTGGGACTGTTTGTGTTACACTCGAGGATCTCGCATTAGTTGCAATATCGAGTACACAGTTCCGATTTCCTTATCGGAGATCATATGACCCCTGGAGGTGCTTCGCGTCATCGTCTTGTTATACTTATAATATATACATCGTACGTAGAGCGATTTTCCCGTTCGCATACGTCGACCTTTGGGACGCCCGCGAGAGAGAGAGAGAAGGAGAGCTCGTCGACCGCACGAGTTCCTGAGCGATATCGTCCACTGTTTCGCTACGAACAAGAGCGAGAGAGAGAGATAGATAGATAGATAGAGAGAGAGAGAGAGAGAGAGAGAGAGAGAGAGAGAGAGAGAGAGAGAAATACTCTTTCCACCTTTTCTTTGTTTTGTATTAATAAAAACGCCTCACCGCTGCTTCCGTTGAGAATACGGAGCCAGCACTAAGGCACCCGAGTTAGCCCCCCCCCCCCCCCCCCCTCTTGCCCCGACGGTACTCCACACTTCAGTTTCCTGTGGCTAAAGCCCCAAAGCCGCACACAAATCTTTACGTTGAACGACAATATCTCTATATGTATGCTTATGTTTATGTGTACATATATATAGGCCCTTCCACTACTTTGTAAGAAGCAAAGCGTGCGGGACATAAATATCGCACGTGATGCAGAGGAACGCGTTACATACTTATATAGGCGTGTACGTTATATATATATATATATATATAGATGTGTGTGTATATCGCAGTATACGGCTGCGCTCTGAGCGACGTCAGCAGGTGTTGAGAATCGAGTTCGTCGGATTGAACGACGGGAGAGAAAAGAAAAAAGGAGATGTCGTTTTATCGGTCATAGCGAGAAAGCACAAAGACGCACTTCGGTCAATAATGAGTTACCTCAGTCACGGAGACAGTGGGATAAACGATACGAGTATGAGATTTGAGAAGGTAATGCGTAGCGTGGTTACGTAGGATTGTGGGTAGTACAATCGTCGACCGCTAGAGGGCGCTCACGGCACTCTCTAGTTTCAAGTTGTGTCCGGATGATTATTAATTTTTCTTCTATAAATACGAAGCTTCGGGGAGTCGTACTTTGGTCAATAATGAGAGAATTAGCTCAGTCACGGAGACAGTGGGATAAACGATACGAGTATGAGATTTGAGAAGGTAATGTGTTGCGTGGTTACGTAGGATTGTGGTAGTACAATCGTCGGCCGCTAGAGGGCGCTCACGGCGTCCTCTAGTTTCAAATTGTGTCCGGATGATTATTAACCCTTTGAGACCTGAGTACTTTCAAGCTTATGTGGTCCGCAGACGCATGGGCTGACGCATATATGCGTCCTTAGGGCTCAAAGGGTTAATTGTGTAATAAAATGTATTAATTTTTCTTTTATAAATACGAAGCTTCGAGGAGTCGTACTTTGGTCAATAATGAGATAATTACCTCAGTCACGGAGAAACTGGGATAAACGATACAAGTATGAGATTTGAGAAGGTAATGTGTTGCGTGGTTACGTAGGATTGTGAGTAGTACAATCGTCCGCCGCTAGAGGGCGGTCACGGCGCCCTCTAGTTTCAAATACTTTAGTCAATAATGAGAGAATTACCTCAGTCACGGAGACAATGGGATAAACGATACGAGTATGAAATTTGAGAAGGTAATGTGTTGTGTGGTTACGTAGGATTGTGGGTAGTACAATCGTCGACCACTAGATGGCGCTCACGGCGCTCTCTAGTTTCAAGTTGTGTCCGGATGATTATTAATTTTTCTTCTATAAATACGAAGCTTCGAGTAGCATATTGTCTCGATAAATGATATTTAGAAGATATTGAATACCTAAACATCGCCATTTTATAATTTGCAACAAACAATTTTTTGAAATTATATGAAACACTGTTAAAAATAGAAAATGATGAAATTTACCTTTGAACGTGTTCCGTACGAGAGTCATGCTCATATTAGATCCCTAAAGCCCGTGTATGTTGTAGATTGTGCGTGGGTCTTCGACGACCCGACGACGAATATAAAAAAAAACAATCTTCTTCTCCCGTTGGTGTCTTCGTTTTATTATTTAAAATTTTTGTTCAAAGCCCGACGATTCTCTCCACCATCCTATACACACACACGTTTCATGTATCTTAGGGAACGTAAGTCCTCATCGTTCTTGCCGTCGTCCTTACTGACAGTTCCGCATTGGCAACGCCGTAGTCCAGGGATGGTAGATGGACCCTTTTTTCCCTTTATCTCAATTTAATTATCCCTTCGTAGATTAAAATTCCAATACGCCGTGTACTTCGCCTCATACGTCCGGTCAAATTCCCATACACGTATGAGGAATATCTCATACGTCTACCATCCCTGTCACTATACTCTTGCAACGATGTCGATGGCGTCGTCCCGCTAGTCTCTGTTGACGTCCCTGAATCCTCCTTTGTCCGCCTAGATGGCGCCCGCGCTCGGCTCTCCCGCTAAACTCCCGCCCGTGACAGTCACGACGTCGCGAAACGAGCGACGACACTTTTTTCGTCGCGTTCTCGTAACTCCCGTGTATTATCGTTACCAACGATCTCCCGTTATTACTATCCTTAAAATATTCGTCCGCTCTAACGATCCCGGCCACGACACCAACCAACGGCAGGAACATCAAACACAACGCCTTTTAACACACGCACGGCTTTTATTCACAAAAAACCAAAACAAAAGAGAGAACAAAATAAAAAAGCCTTCCAATTACGGTTATCCGACGGGAACAATTCTCCACCAACGAGAGTAAATATATCAATTCCGTCTACCGTCGGATGAGTACTGTAACGCCAAGGCGATAAAGTTGCAGGCACGTTGCACGAGGATTTCTTCTTTAATAAATATAAATCACTTTTTTTTTCCTTCCTTCGACGCACTCGCGTTTTTTCAATCTTGATAAATTACAACGTTGTTTTTATCCCACGCTTTTGACACTCAAATGCACGAAGGAAAACCAAGAACAAGTTTCAAGATTATCCTTTGTTTACTCTTTTCGCAACCCGTCGGTAAAAATCCCCGATGCAAATATATCTCAGGTAAGAAGGAACGAGGTAATCCGTCAATCGTTAGAATCGAAGCTTTCGGGCTTATTAACGTATCTCCGCACAATGTTCGCTGCTGCTAGCTTCGCTGATGAGTCGTCGTAGTTGTTACAGTGGTAGTAACGTTGATGGTGGTGAGGTGGCGTAGCCTCGTGAACCGATGCGTATACATATGAATTTTGTATATAGAGATTTTATATATCTATATATATATATATATATAATCGTTCTCTCTCT
Source organism: Netelia fuscicornis (assembly GCA_946811545.1). NCBI lineage: Eukaryota > Metazoa > Arthropoda > Insecta > Hymenoptera > Ichneumonidae > Netelia > Netelia fuscicornis. The sequence continues at coordinate 2,797,894 of OX328012.1, read as the reverse complement.
TCCCTGGTTTATCGGTGAGTGAGCGCCGTGTATCGCGATACCTCACCCGTGCGAGTGAGGGCACGCGTGAGGGAAGGGGAGAAAGGAGAGAGAGAGAGAGAGAGATATAAAGACAGAGAAGGATCTCGCGCGACGATGTGGTAAAGAAAGGGGTGGGGGGATGCGAGTTGGATGAAAGAGAGGATGGGTAAGAATCTTGGGGCAGTTGGGAAAAAAATGTTAAGGTGGGGAGAGAAAGAAATTGGTACGATAGTTTGAGTCAAAGGAATATATATATATACGTAGTGGTATGTATATATACATGAATATATCACTCCCGTGTTTTACGAGGGGGCACACGAGTCTCTCGGTGGAAGTTAGGTGCGTCGCGCCGGAAAACTTTCATACGGAGGAGACAAAAAAAAAGTCACGGAGTTTTTAACACGTTGCGCAGGGTTTCCTTGTCGATAGTTTGTGTATTGTCACTTCACTCCTACGATCTATGTACAGTTTGTATGTATATATATATATCTATTTTTTTATGCACGAATATATAGAATAGATTTTTCGTTTATTTTCCTGCTTTGACCGAATCGCTCTCGCGATATTCCCACACGTGTTCTGGACGTTCACTGAAATAACGCTTCGTTTCCCTCTGGCTCCTCGTGGTACCAATCTCTCTTTTTATCTCTCTCTTCTTTTTTCTGTTTTCTCCACTCGCTTCGATTCGTAACTGGTTTAGTGTCGTGGAATCGAAGAGAAGCGTGGTTTTATTTAATTTGTTTTTTTTTTTTTTGAAGGTTTATTATATTCCAGGTAAAGAGAACGATCCTCGTGCGTCGGAAGAAATATTAATTTCTTTGTTTCTTTCTCTCTCTCTCACGCACACGATGGAACGTGGCACTTTAGAGAATTTTTTTTTTTTTTTTTTTTAAATATATATTTGTATATATATATATATATGCCGACGGACACGAGAATAGGAGTATACACAGGGGAACAAAATCGAATCGTAGAATTTATAAAGCCTTAATGTATAGCTGTCGTGTGTTGGTACATTAACGAGAGGCGGTCTCTGTTGGCCGCATCAGCTTCCCGTGTATCGGGCGGCTCACACAGGTCGACGATGGACGCGAACCGTATCGTCGCCTCGCTGCTCTTTCTCTCTCTCCCGCCGCCCACGTACCGTTCGCCCCCCCCCGTACCCCCACCTCCGGCTCCCCCCACCCCTCCTCCTCCTCCTCCTCCTCCTCCTCGGCCTCCACCTCCACCTCCTTGTTCACCGACCGACCACGTTCACCATACGCGTCGTCTCGCACGGACGCGCACCGGAGACATTTTCACTTCTTTTATTTTGTAATATTTTCCACTAATCTCTCTTTCTCTCTCTCTCTCTTTCTCTCCACTCTCTCGGACACCTCACTACGGGGCTATGATTATTCCAATTTGCGAACCCTTCTTCCAACCTCGATTCCCTTTTCTCGATTACCGTTGGCGTTCTCTCTCCTTTTTTTTCTGTTCTTGTTCCGTCTGTTTTGTTTTACCGGGACGAGCACCGTGTCTTATCTCTTCTCATTTCCTCTCGCTGTATCGCCGCCACTCGACGTTTCTTTCACACACGCACTTTGCACACACGCATATATATATATAGACAATATAGACACAGAAATAAGAAGAAAAAAAATTCACGAATCGTGACGGACGTTACACGCACGTTGAACGTCGATGCGAGATGAAGATTTTTTTTTAGGTTATCCGTGGTTGTTTCGTCGATTTGACGAGACCCATGGCACGGAGGGAGGGGGGGAAGGAGCGGGACTGAAGTATCCTCGCGCGTACGTGTACAGCTTTTTCGTTTTTCTTTCACGACGAAACGGACGATCGGACGCCGATGAACGAAACACAGACACACACACACACATGCGATTAATCGCAACACTGTATACACTTCGTATACATATATATATATATGTATATATGTTTGTATATATATATATATATATAGACGCGTTTAACTTTTGACTCGTACGGGTTGTGTCGCGATCGCGGCCGTTCTTTCGTTTATCTCGTATGTTTTTTTTTCTTTCTTTTTTAATTCGTAATTTATTCCCTTTTTTGTCTTCTTTTTCGATTATTTGTGTTTTTTCTTTCTTGATTTTTTTTCTTTCTTTTGTCTTCTTTGTTGTTGTTGTTTAATACAATAACGAATAGAACGGGGAGGGAAACGAAAAGGAAGAAGAGAAGAAGGAACGAAGGAACCGAGAGACGCTTGCAGCCCGGTGCTAGGGCATGGCAGCAGGCAGGCAGGCAGAATGTCGCGGTGTACTACCAGCTAAGAGTAGCTCACCGGTCCCCGCCGTTCTCTCGCTTAACCGTTCACCTACACACACGTGAAACGGAGAGACGTGCGACGGGCTTCGTGTATACGTGCGCGGTGTGTTACGCTTACCACGCACACATACATACACATATGTATACGCGGAGGAGAGTTTACGCGTGTGCGATGCAGGGGAGGCTGCAAACACCGAGAGACGGTTGCCCAGTTGGTGGATACGGGAGATTGTGTGTGAGAGAGAGAGAGAGAGTGCGCGCGCGCAACGCGTTTACTATAGGATAGGAGAGATCGAGATGGGACGGTGGGTGATGGCTGTGATGGCGGACACGAAGACATCCAGCCACCGCCCCCGTGTTTCTCTCTCGCTCTCTCTCTCCCTCATTCCCCTTCCCCTCGTTCTCCTCGCGCTATCGTTTCCCTTTTTTCTACTACACCCCCTGTGTGTATCTCTTCACTCCCCCGCGTCCTGACCAAGCATACTAAACCGTTATAACCCTCCCTTTCCCGTCGCTACGTGGCTCTCACTCCAGGCAACGTCCGAGTGTACCGAACGTGTTGCATGCTCGTCTCCTACTGACTCTCTCACTCCCACTCCCACTTACCGATCTACGGCCACCCCCACCACTCGCCCGTTATTTCCCAACGGCGAATCAGCGCGCTTGGTATTTCCCAGTATCCCCACCCGCGTGATAACGCTCTACCCTCTCCACGTCGCTACTCTCTCTCGCTCCACTCCTCCCACACACAACACTACCCAGCTACACTAACCGTGTCTTTCTCGCTCTACGAGTCACGTTTGTATCCCTCCCTCGCCTCTACCGCCACCGTGTTCGCCCGCGGTATCTTTCGTTACGTCCCCCTACCTGCAACAGCGCCGCGTGTGCGTCGAGCGCAATCAGCGCCTCAGGGCCGTACACCCTAAACCCGGGGCCCCGTGCTTTACGTCTTATTATTTCACAACTTATCTTTCACGTTACCAAAGACATTTCGTAGCCGTTTTTTTTGTATTAAAACGTGAAAAATAAAACTTTACTGAAATTATATTAAAATCGATTACTTTTCCAAGGGAAAATAAAAGGGCTGGAAAATAAAATTGTTGATTGGAAGAGAACCTGATTATTATGTTATGCTCGAATATATGTATATATATATGCGTATGTGTATACAAATATGTATATAGATATAAACCTGTATGTGTGACGAATTGGAGACGAAGCGGCTCGCGAGTGAAAGAGGATTCTCTTATCTGAGGGGATAGCGCGTTTGTTACCGGAAACTTCGATATCTTTGTTTCTCTCGTTCTCTCGAACGTGTATATATGTATATATATACGAGGAGATAAAAAAGGCCCCTCCCACAAAAAAAGTCCACCATTTGGACGCGTCTCGTCGATTTATAAACCCGAGTCGAGGATTTTCGTTCTTTGTCTATCGTTTCTTCTTTTCTTCTTTTTTTCATCTCGTTCGTTGAGTCAATGTATATATATTTGTTATTCGACGATTATATTTTTCTTCGTCTCACGGAGAGGGCTCTCTCTCTCTCTTTCTTTCTTGCTTGTTGCCTGAGTCTCGGCGGCTTTTAACGAGTTTACGAGGAAAATGCGGTGACGCTCGCGAGAGTTCCTCGGTGTTGCGATAAAGAAATCCGGGACGAGAGGAGGGGGTTTTAGGGTCGTTTCGTGATTAGAGGCCACGATCGTATTACGGAAATTGTCGCGTTTCCAGTCAGCGTACACAACTCAATTTAATATATATCTATCTATGTATCTGTCGATCTATATATATATTATATATATATATATAGACCGACAGAATATAATATATATATATATTTATCTATCTATCTATATATCTATCTATATATCTATCGATATATTTTTCTATCTATCTATCCATATATATATATTGTCACGCCGATGGGAGGGGGGATATCGCGGGACGGGGGTAAAAGAAATTAATAATCGGGGCACGAATGTAAAAGAACAAAAATGACAAATATGTTATTATACGGAATATTTAACAACAAAAAAAATGTATAACTCACAATAAAAAAAACTCAATTAAATATTTCTATAGGCGAACGATCTCTGGGGAGGTGTTTTTACGCTATTGGGGTGGTTTGGGCGCCAGTTAATTTATAATTAAAAATTAACAAAATAATAGAAAACCAAAAAAAAACTAACACTCAAATAATACGACTATAAATAACGGCTCTAAGGGTTGGGGAGGGGTATCTCAGGGAAGGAGGTTCTCCGACTCTATTTGGCCTCTTACTGATTACCACTGGTGTTTGGAAATTGATTTGAAATTCGGGATGTTCTAGAAGGTGGGACGGTTGGAGACTGGTGACTCGGGGAAGGGGAATGAAAGGAAAGGGGGTACTCTAATCTTAACGGCTATTCGCGCACAACCGTTCCACGTTCTTTGAATAAAAACGAAATTTATATTTCTCAAAATATTATTTCTGGGAAAGACCTCAAAAACGCACTAGGGAGCCGGGAGGGGATACTCTAAAATATAAATTATATCTTGCGCGAAAAGGGGGTAATCTCAAAAGGGAATCTGCCAAATATTTTTGGGAAGGAACTGTGCAACACTTACGATTCGTTGCGGCGAAATCTTCCTCCTCGTCGCTCGCTCGCTCGTTCCTTCCTTTCTCTCTCTAGTACAAGTTTTCCTTCGCACTCACTCGCACACTCTTTTCTCTCCTATAATTTTCCCTAAGCTGCCACAATTCTCCACAGTCTTCCCGCTTCTCTAAAATCCTTTCTTAATTTATTTCTCCAATTTTCCTTCACTTCTTTCCTCTAATATTCCTTTTCGCTAAATTTCGACTTTAGCCGCCGGTGGCTATCCGCAAAAGTGCGAGTCATGTTGTCAAACGGAAGCTCCAAAATTTTTTCGGCCTCATGACCGGGATGTCCTGATTTTTGATTGGGCAGCAGCGGCACGGGTTACTCGATATCGGGTCGATGGGAGATCGATAGGTGGGAATGATAGTGGGGGAGATCTAGCGGGTAATGGGCGTAATTAGGTCGATATTGTAGGGTCGCTCTCAGGAGTATCGGGATTTAGGGTATGTGTAATCTAGGATGCTTGGTGCGCGCTGCTGCCATCTCGCTCGTCTCTCCGTTACCATGCCGATTGATGGCTGATAACGGGGGAATATTCGAATTGTGCGAGTTGTTGACAGGTGAGTGCGAGAACAGTGAGAGAAGCGGGCGTGGTTGGTTGTACTTTCCGGGATGTCCTGGGATTCCTTCGGTGATCTCTTCACGGTGACAGGTTTCTTCTGATGGTGGTCTTCTTCAGGGCGCCGACAAGTGTTGCACAGTTTACACTAATTGGGAGGGACGGGAATTAGGGGATTAAGTAATAATTTATAACTTACTTTTTAAATAATACGTGGAACGGTTGCCTTTTGAGGGGCCACCGGTGGGAGGGAAATTATACAACGTTACAATATATATATATTTATCTATCAATCATCTATATATCTATCAATATATTTGTCTATCAATCTATCTATATATCTATATGTTTATCTATCAATCTATCTATATATTTGTCCATATATCTATATATCTATCTATATATTTATCTATATATCTATCTATCTATCTATATATCTATTTATATATATGTATCTATACATCTATCTATATATATATATCTATTTATCTATCTATCTCTCTCTATATACATATAGAGAGAGAGAGAGAGAGATCTGACACAGATACGCATCCATACAGGGACAGAGTTTTAAATTGTAACAAACTCGAGCACGTGTCAAATGCATTGACATCGAGGCTTTCCAGGCTCGTTGAGCGAATCACACTACTGTTTGCGCACGAGCCTCGAACTACCCGAGACGCAATAATATATCGGCGGAGGTGTGAGAACTTCATCGGCTTGAAGAACATCGTAGAATTTTTCAATGACTTTAGAGGCCGCGTCCTTCCGTCGTTCACGATATCTTCGCTTGATGAATAATACAAAATTCACAATTCTCAAGATTTCCGATGATCCGCTGAAACAATAAAATTGTATTTATTTATAGAAATTAATTCTATTATACAATTATTATAATCAAAAAATTCAATTAATTTAATCGTCGATTATAGATCTAAATTTATCAATAGTTTGATAGACATTTAATCGAAGGGATAAAAATAATAAATTTCTTCTTACCTTAAAATTGTAAATAAAAAAAAACGTGAACGTCATTATACGATTAATATAATAAAAAAATTCAATTAATTTAATCGTCGATTATAGATTTAGATTTATCAACAGTTTGATCGACATTTAATCGAAGAGATAAAAATGATAAATTCATTCCTACCTTAAAATCATAAATAAAGAAAAACCTGAACGTCATTGCCAGGAGATAATTCAACGCTTTTACTTTATAGCTCCCGATAAGGAAAAAAAAACTAAAAAAATAAAATAAATCTAAGAAGTAGGTAAAGTTCGAAGGGAAACGATCGTTCGTCATTCTCGACGGGGGCAAAAGTCATTTTTTTCCCTTTGCGTTTCTATCTACCCTCTGTATCGTCGTGGTATGCGTACGGAGGACAAACGAAGTTTCGAAATTCTCATAACCTCGCGTGTATAATCGATCTCTAACGAGACGACCGGACGCGAGGCTTTGGGAGTGGGGATATCTCTTCTCTTTTTCACTCCCTCGTTTCTAAGGTTTCCAAACTGGAAGACCACCGACGAGATATTCCTCTCTCTCTCTCTCTCGCTCTCTCTCCCTCTCTCTCTCTCTCTCCTCTTCTCTCTCTCTCTCTTTCCCTCTCTCTCTCTCTCTCTCTCTTTCCCTCTCTCTCTTTCTCTCTTTGCCGCCTCTTCTTGTCTCTTTCTTTCTCCTCTTCTTCTCTCCCTGTCTCTTCTTTCTCTCTCCTCCCTCCGCCTCCCTCTCTGTCGACACGATTCGTTCGCGATGTTGCCCCTCGAGTGAATTGACGATGACTATACCATGCGTGAACGAGAGGAACGTTTATACAGGCGAGTTATATAGCGAGAGGAGCGAACTGTATGGCCGCTTCGTTTTCTCTGTCTGTCTCTCTCTCTCACTCTCTCGGTTCTCGGTTCTCGTTCGATACTATTATTAGTATGCAGCTGCCAGCGAATTACTGAATGGACCAAAGTATAATCGCGGCTCGAAACAATGCTCGTTGTATCGGGTAGTACACTCCCGTTATACGCGTATATAATTCTTGAAAATGCGATTGTACAGCAGTCCACCATCGATTAACGATAGAACGTCCTTTGTTTTATCGCCTAAATTCGCATCACGTCGGGCGATTCTCAATCCTGTTGTTTCTGTGATAAAAAAAAGGAACGACGAATCAATTAACGATTTTTTTACCTTATAATAAAAGTATTATATCGATTTATGATAAAAATATTTTCATTTTTTTTATTTCTATATAAAAAAGTAAAAAAAAAACAATGTTTTATCTTGTCGACAAAAAAAAATTGTTGATAATTGTCTTTACGTTTAAAGTCGTTATGGGCGAAGGGAGAAGATTTGTCTCGTGTCACGGAGAAAAAGAATATTGCGCTTTTTACCTCATAATAAAATTATCATGTTGATTGATGATAAAAATATTTTAATTTTTTGTTCCAAGATAAAATAATTTTAAAAAGACAATGTTTTATCTCATCGATGAAAAAAAAAAATGTTGAAAATCGTCTTTGCGTTTAAAGTCGTTATAGACGAAGAAAGAAGATTTGTCTCGTGTCACGGAAAGAATATTCCGCTTTTTACCTCATAATAAAAGTATTATGTCGATTTATGATAACAATATTTTCATTTTTTATTTCTATATAAAACAATTAAAAAAAAAAACATTGTTTTATCTTGTCGACGAAAAAAAATTGTTGAAAATCGTTTTTACGTTTAAAGTCGTTATGGACGAAGATAGAAGATTTGTCTCGTGTCACGGAGAAAAAGAATTTCGCGCTTTTTACCTTATAATAAAACTATTATGTCGATTTATGATAAAAATATTTTCATTATTTTATTTCTATATAAAAAAGTAAAAAAAAAAACAATCTTTTATCATATCGGAGAAAAAAAAGTTGAAAATTGCCTTCAGGTTTAAAGTCGTTATAGACGAAGATAGAAGATTAGTCTCGTGTCACGGAGAAAAAGAATATTGCGCTACGTGGTCGTCATGAACTATTGAATTTATGTCTAGATGCGAGTACGAAGTGGACAGCGTGATTCTCACGCACGAAACGGTCAGAATGCGCGCGCGCGCGCGCACGCCCGACCGAAAGTGCCCTCGCGCTTCTGTGTTACGCTCGTTGATTTGAAAGATCGCGAGAGAGAGAGAGAGGGACAAATATATACACGACGAATAATGCGAGCAAGAGGAATCAGCGTCGAGACGCGCACCACGCTTTACGATCAATTGTCCAGAGTCGGAGTTCGTTACCGAGCTATCCATCATAATCGTATCTTGCGATTTTATCGTCTTCTATCTCGCTCTTCGATTCCCTCACTTCAAATTATCCCCTAACAACATTAATTTATACCTCACACATATATCGCGATCGATAAACAAACAAAAATATAACAATCGAGAAAAAAAAATAATTAAATTTGGACAATAATTAGTTATTTGTTTTCGATTACAAGAGTCAGGCGCCCCAATAATACGGCCCTGACTGATCTCCGTCGTCGGGTCCAGCCGATGACGCAGCGATCGTCTCGAAGGGACGCGAACATCTCCGAGCACAGCGGGGGATTCACGCGTGGTAGGGATAAAACGACTCTCTATGTTCTCCCCCCACTCCTCACGACCGTACGCTCCCTCCTTCTCTCTCACTCGCTCGCTCTTCTCCTCATTCTCACGGGCGTACTGGTTCATGGCGCGTGGTGGGGGGGAAAAAACCCCGACATCGGTGATACCCCTTTTTGTTGCCGCCTATTAGGCGCCTCTACCACCGCCACGGCGTGATTCGCAACTGTGTTTCTTTATCTCGGCGGTGTGTGCCTCTCACCGGCGATATCGCGTTCCTGTGGCTCCGACAATTTAAGATTATATATATACACATAAGATGAAATTGTCGGATACACCAGACGCGAATCTGCTCTTTCTTTCTCTCTCTCTCTCTTACCGTTTACGTTCTTTCTTTAACCCTGGACAGTCGCGAGTCGTTCAATGAACATAACCAACAATCGACTCGAATATAACGATAGAACGTTCGAACGTAGATTCCTCGTTCCTGTTATTTAGAAACGCAAATATATTGGAATTTATTAGTTTCGAGATTATGCTCGATCCATTTTACGTGAGATCGTGAAAATTCGGTCTGGCTGAATCATCCTGCTTGCATTAGAACTGTGACCCGGTTTGTTTACGCATAACCTCGAAATCTATCGCAACGATTATCTCGAGTTTGTACACCGTTGCTGGTTTCCACGCTCGTAACGGACGGTACAAAGTTTCTCGTTTGAATATATTGGCTCTCTCATTTTATCCGGAGTTTGCTCGTCACGGGGGCAAAATAAGAATGTTTTGTTAGCTGCAAACGAGCGAGCGAGGCTGTACAACGGTCGCGCTGTCTCTCTCGTGCGCGCGCATCGCCCCCTCCCCCCACCCCGGTCCACCGACCACTCGAATGATTCATTAATATCTCTCCTCTTTTTTTTTGTTACCGACCGAGCGTACACATACGCATTAAATTCAGCGTTGCTCTCGCGGAACAATGCCAGGCGGAAAATAAATTCACTCGCGTATCCGAGAACGCGAAAATATCGAAATATTCGTTTCCGACGTTTTACACTCGATCGAATTTTGTTTTTTTTTATTATAACAACGAAAATGTTGTGAAATTATTTTGTAAATAAAGAATCAGTCTTTAATACTCAACATTTTTTTTTTCATTTCCCTTCTCTCTCATATTTCTTTTCAACTGTCATTCTCCTCTCTCGAATTTCGAACTCTTTACTTTTTTCTTTTTTACTCGGGGTCTATCTCTCGAATGTTCGTTCCTAATGTGTGTAGGCCTAACCGTAAATACGAAACTTTGACAATTTGTCGAAACAAGGAGCAAAAGGGGGACGGAGAAGCTGGGAGCTCCGAGTTTTCGTCCGATACAGACGAACTCCCATGAGCCACCACGTTTCTGTGTACGTGTCTATATACATATACACACTTATGTATATATATATAAATATACAGACACGTGTATTATAGTAGGTACAGCTTGTATCTCACGTAGCCTCGCGGTAACTTTTCGTTCTGTCTCTCGTATCCCGTAAAACCGAAAGGCTCCTTGGGTGGACAAAAACCTGACCTCTCGAACAACTGTGCGCCATGTGTGAGCCACTTGCGCCCTCGTCTCTATACCCAAAGCTCTCTGGCTACTTTCGTCTCGCTCGCTCTCCTCCAAACTTTTGCGCCTGTTTTAACGTCCCTCTCTCGTTTCTTCTCACGTTATCTCGTCCTTTTCCCTCCTTCTCTCTTTCTCTCACACACACGTACACTTTTTTTGCTTTTTTTTCTTACTTTCAGTATGTTTTAAGACTTGGCTTTCTTTATCTCCTCGTTTTCTCTCCGTATTGGACTTTAGTTTCTCTTACAGGCTGTCATCACCGAGAGACAGAGGGAGCCAGCCTCGGTGAATTCTCGATGCACCTATGGAATCTCAGAGGGGGCAACCGAGAGCAAAAAAAAAAACGAGACATTCCCCATGACTCTCGCGACGCCATCTTGCGAGTCAAGATGGCGTCCTCGACCGAACTTCGTTACACGATGTTCTCTTGTTTTGTTTTTTTTTTTTGTTTCAACGCGATCTACGAATATCGAAACTGTTGGATTGAATTTCATATGTCGAAAATAAAGTTTGTAAACTCTAGTTAAAGTTGATAAGCGTTATATCGTTACTTTCTTAACGTATAACGATAATTTTATCGTTGGAAATTGATCGAGTTTGCAGAAAGTATTAACGTGTCTCCTTCGAAAAATCTCGGGCGTGTATGTGCGCACTTATAGCGTGGAGGGGGGAGATGGAAATGCGATACTGGAAAGGTTCAACCGTACTCTCGCGTATATAGAGATGGCGTTTCGGTACTAAGCTCCGGAGAGTCATGCGGCCTTTCGTACTTTGTGATGGAGAAAATAGCAAGAATAATATATGTATATATATATAATGTATATGGTAGAGCCTCGAACAACAAACGTTAATAGAGTATCAAAGGTATAGAACTCTCTCGGTTTCAACGTGTGCCTTGCTTCGAGTACCAACTCGAGGGAGAGGGGGCGCTGCAAATATTTGCTTCCCGTGCCTAAGTGTACATTCGAAAGTCTTTCGATGCTACCGTGAACGCGAGAGGATACTGTTACTACTGTATATACATACGCACTATATATATATATATATATATATATATATATATATATATATATATATACTACGTATATATACCTACTATTATATATATATATATATATAATATATAATATATATATATATATATATATATATATATATATATATATATATATATATATATGTAAACACGTGCGCTCGTTTAAAGGAAACTGCATATTCTTCTTAATTTTTTTTTATATAACAATAAATTTACAAATTTGAATTATTTATAGCATTTCATTAATTAATCAATCACGTATTTTGTGATGTCTCAAGGGAAATCACTAAAAACAAATTTTTTGACATATTGAAGACAAGAAGAAACTTTAGTAGCCTTATATGGTTGTGTATGGGGTAAGGGATTGAACGCTTTGTAGAACTCGCGTTATCACTCACTTATCTCTAAATAGCCGGATTGATGAAAAACCCGCCATTTTGTTAAGTACCTAAAAATTAATACCATAAATATGACAAAAAATTAATTATTTTACATCATGTAATTGTTATTAATTTTTTGTTTGACTAAAAAATGATTAGGATATAAAAGTCTTACCTACGTAAATAATCGAGGTAAGTCCCAATCGTTATGAAACGGTCGGTCCATAAGGTCGACAGATTGAAAGCTGCGGGAACATCGTTACCTTTATGTCCAAGCCAGGGTTCTACATGCATGTTGTACGGGGACCGGGAGATGAGAGAAAATATAACGAACTGGAGAAGAGCGAGTGCTTTGGGACATATGTATGTACGTATCCCCGAGAGAAAACGCGAGAATGAGACAAAGTGAGCGAACTTTTGTGTAAGCCCGAAAAGAACGCGTACTCCAGTTTAGTCATATAGGTGTATGTCCTATATTCACGGCTAAACTCGAGTATATATACATATATACACATGTGTATATGTATAGAGTAAAGTAGCAAACGGAGAGAGAGCCAAGCGTTGCAGAGTACAAACGTACATTGCGTATACCGTGTATAGAGCCCGAGTGTGCTTACCTATGGTCTCGAAAGTCCCAGAGGCCATGGTCACCATATGGGTAACAGCCTGGGGAGCTTCTGACGAGCGCGTGCACCTTCGATTTCGACCCCGTATGCGGGCCAGATTTTATGGGGGGGACCCTCACTCTCTCTCTCTCTAGCCCTTCTCCCATACTCCTGTATACTATTGGCTGTATATCTATACTTATACATAGTATGTACAGTACCCGTACTCTCCTGCACCCCCGAAACAATATACGAAAAGTGTGTGCACGGGGCGAAGTCCATGGAACAACACGTTCAACGCGACGCTGAACCTGAAGCCGTGTATTACGAAATTCTGGTCCTGTTTCATTATTGCTTCTTGTAGCTCGAATGTGAGAAACATTCATCGAAGAATTTTTGATACGTCGATTGTCATAAGGATAATTGGAATCTGGACTGTTTTTTATTAATGATATTAATCATTGTAGATTTTTGTTTTGGTAGACGAGTTGATTATAGAACTTTAGGAATTCCTTGCGACGTGTGTGAGTAATGATCTGTAGAATGAAATAATAAATAATACGTAAATAATAGTGTAAATTATTTTGTTATATTTGTCAACATTAATTTCAACTCACTAGATCCAACGTTGTTTTCCAAACAAAAATGCTTACTGCAGCTGCAGTGTGAACGTTCTTCCATGATGCAGCTAGCACACGTGTATGGAAAAGCTTGGAACGAGATTTAAAGGGCTGACGATTCTATACGCAGATCTTTAGCCAAAGGTGTGCACTGAAAAATGCTAGGCGAGCATAAGTCCCCTCCTAAACGTTCAATAGATATTGGATATGGTCGGATTGTGTGGGCGAAACTAGGGAGAATGAGAAATGGTTTAAAGCATATATCTATATAACGTTGTTTCAAGCAAAACTCACATATAATTTCCCCTGTACTGTACATGGAGCGAGCATCAACTTTACCAAGGGTCCGTGGTATGCTTGGGAGCAAAGGTAAGCCAGTAATGCAATAACTCGCATAGACGTTCATGGAGCTGGAAAGAACATAACCTATACTCACTGTGTTGCGAACAGTATGCTCGGATTCGTTGGACATACACGACTCCAGCGATATACGAGACTGCGCACATTATTTGCACGAGCCTCGAAATAATAAATTAAAGAATGCGTTTCGCAAATTAAAACAAAGTCTTACCTCTCAAAACCTAAATCGCTGATCGCATCGTGAGCTCAGTAGCCTGTCACGATTCAACTGTCACATACGCAGCGCTCCTGGTGGCGACTGTCGCAATTACGAGGAAAAAAACGAACGTCGCCATAACCTCACTTATCGAAGACATTTGACAGGCTAGAATCCACTCTCTCCCTTTTCCCTCGAACTCTCGATGAATTCTGTAAATCAATAACAAAGATCGTTTCTTTCGAATCGATCATCTACGTGCAATGGGATCGTGCAGTATTGCAAGGAAATGTGATAACGCGCGCTTGTACGTGACGACGTACTGTAGTTCGTTTCGGTGCGACATTATACAAAATATATCCAGTCCTGCGCTTCGCCACATGATTTCGCTCGTAAGGTACACCGCATACGGCACACGCTACATTCCATAGTAACTGTAAACTGGCAGAAGCGCGTACGTGTGTCCGCACACGATAACAACATTTCCATAAATCGTTGACGCGTTCAGGCACACTCACTCGCTATATCCACGCCCCCCCCCCTGCCCCTCGCGCGCTAGTTCGGTACACGGATAAAGTTTGGCGCCTGCGCACTACGCTCAATCACGAGGAAAATCGAAATTGTACGAAACCCGTGTCCTTTTGCATGCACGTATGTATAACCCTATTTTTGGGGTTACATATCGCTATACGAAATTTCTCGTTGTCGCAGATTCGTACGCGTTACTTTTACACGTAAATACGAGTGTTGGAAATATATTCTATCAATATATATTGGTCCATAGGACTATGTTTTATTAGTCCTATATTTATTGTAATCCAAAGAGAAAAATACGTGTCCACGTGAGCGACGATGATAATGGGTCGTGTAGAAGATTATACAAGGGGTGGTAAAGCTCTCGCGCGTGTCCCCGAGACACTCGGTCCGTCGTACCTCACGCACCACGTGATATGGAAATACACACACATACACTCACATGTGTGTGTGTGTGTGTGTGTGTGTGTGTGTGTGTGTGTGTGTGTGTGTGTGTGTGTGTGTGTGTGTGTGTGTGTGTGTGTGTGTGTGTGTGTGTGTGTGTGTGTGTGTGTGTGTGTGTGTGGTTAATGTCAGTAGCCTGCAGTCAAATACATAGATATAGCGCAAAAAAAGATGGGGAGATAGAGTAGAGAAAGAGAGAGAGAGAGAGACCGAAAAAAGAGACGGAACACGAATGAATGAATGGCTTCCAATCTGTTCCATCCCTTTGTTGTAGCGGCTCGTGCCGCGTGTGCAAATCTACCGTCCCGCGTGGCGAGAGGCTCGTTCCCGCTGTACACTGTACAATTCTACCACGGCTATAACCTATACTCGCGTTTATATGTAGGTATAACGAGTATCTATAGTTATAGAAAATATATGGGTACAGCGCCCTCCTAGTACGTATTTATATATGGTGTATAACTATATATATAGGTACGTACCTACAATCCCAGTTTCACGAGCCCCTACCGTCTCTGCTGCACACGCCTCACACCTGAGCACAATGGAAGACCCCGATTTCAACCCCAGTCTAACTCCGTCTCTCTTTCACCCCTCCCCGAGCCTTTCTCTCAGCACCCCCGTGTTTAAATACTGACGTGCAAGGGTGGCTCTTTTCCACCCTCTCATCTCGCTTTTCCCTCGGTTCTGTGTCTGTTATATATCACTGTATGTCTCCTCACGTTCCTTTATATATTCTACGTTGAAAGATACACTTTCTCACTATTTATTATTTCCATGCGTTTTTC
Source organism: Netelia fuscicornis (assembly GCA_946811545.1). Lineage (NCBI taxonomy): Eukaryota > Metazoa > Arthropoda > Insecta > Hymenoptera > Ichneumonidae > Netelia > Netelia fuscicornis. The sequence goes on along the minus strand of OX328012.1, from coordinate 2,782,260 downwards.
TGGGGTTTTCAATACTGTGTTTATTTTAAGCGTTGGAATTATATAGTTTAGAAAATAATTATTTTTATTGCCTGTGTTCAGGTCGGTCATGAACAGTGGGAGTGGGAGTAAAAAAATAACTAAAAAGTCCCTAGATTATCGCGGATGCGTTCAATTGAAAGGAAACGTTTTTTTTGGGTCTGTATACCCGCATATTCGACCGGTTCAATTCCGCGATCACGCGGACACGAAATATGTTCGTGGGAATGAACCGATCCAACCTTCATGAACGATCGTGTAGCCCTCATTTCTTTTATTAACGAAACGTACGCGAGATAAAAATTACCTGGAGGGCTTTTCAGGTTATAATAGCATTGGGATTGTCGACAACTACCGTGCAAAGCCACGATGATGAGTCAACGATCGAGAAGTGTGCGGGTCGACCTCCGCTTTCATTGTCAATTTAACTGTCCGCGTCGTTCCTCGTTCCGTCTCCCGGCGTAAATAACGTGGAATGCCATACGGCGTGTGTGTGAGAGCGACGCGACATCCAGTGGCTACCGCGAGAGTCAACGAGTCACACGCACAATGGACGCGCAAGAGAGAAAGAGCGAAACAACGAGAAAACGCGATAGGTGCGAGGTCTCCAGCATACACAGGCCACTTTGCCACGGGGCGCCTACTCTGATACTCGACCGAGTTTATTCTTACAAACGAGCATGCGGGCATCGCGGACTCCGGGAATTTACTCAATTTAAGTTGTAATTGTTTAATTGAGAGACGGATCCTTACCGGAGCTCTTCCCGTGGCAGCTTCTCTCACCCTCTGTCTGCTATACATAGACATTTAATACGAACACGGTTAGGTTTCATACAAAAGCATTTTATAACGAGAGAACCTCTTATTTTACTTCGCAATCGTGTTTCTCTTCTAACCGTCAATTTACGAACTCGTTAATTGTACTTTATTCTAGGAAGCCGGCTAAAGATTACGAGATACCTACAAAACGTCTGTGTCCATTCGTGTTTTATTATCGAACGTTGCGAACAATGTTGCGTTTATATGGTATCCAAACACTATCGAGAATTTGTGCAAAATGTTATGTCCGGGAGTCTCTCTACTCTCGAATACAACAGATACATACCTCGACGCGTCAACTTATTGATCGAGGGAGAGAGACAGAGAGATAGAGAGTGGAATATATATACGTATATAATACACTGGACATTCGGGGCGTCTCGCTAATTTGCAATACACTATATCGCTACTACAGCGCTATATCGATAATAGCGGGATTATTGGGAACTAACATTAACAAGCGTCACGATTATCGTGGATTCCACGCTTTAGCACTACTAATCCTGAGAAGCAATAACGCTGATTGGGAAACCAATAATGCGATATATCACACTGTACCTTACTAATACATATTTGAGGTTAATAAATACGTTCGTCGTACCCAACAAATTGATAAATATGAATTTTCAAAGCAGCAACTTGCTAACATAACCTAAAAAATCTCAACAAATGTTTCTACACGTAAAATGGAACGAGAAGAATGTCAAGGATACAGAATCGACCGTGAAGTACGCATTACATTCGATATATGTACATTAGCGAATGAGAAAGTCTGAAGTACGTGAAAAATATGACGGAGAAAGAGAGTACCTACATTTCCGGTAAGGTATAAAGAGGATAGAGAGAAACGGTGAGATAAGAAAGTATTAAGCAGTATGAGTAAGATTTGCGAAAGGACGAAAGTAGAGGGGGGGTTGAGGCGAAGGGGTCAGATGTTGGAGAGGGAGAAGGCAGAAGAGGGGAGAGAGAAAAGTAGATGCGAGAGTGAGCGGAAGAAGAGGGGAGGGAAACAGGGTGGAATTGGACCGTCAGCCACGAGATGGATGTGGGGTGAACCTTCTATGCCACGTGCCCCGCGGCCAGAGTACTCTCGTGCTATGGTGCTCTCTCTCTCTCTCTTCCCCCGTGGCTCCTCTTTGCGTATGTACGCAGCAGAACGAAAGCTCTTTCACCCTCTCTCGCTGTTTCACCCTCGCTCACGTCTACGCACAGTCATGTGACTTACCTTTACTGCGTTTACCACTCTTTCTCTCTCTATCTTTTCTATTGTCATTGGGTATACGAATATAGTATATCGTACGCATGGAACGGGAATTGGACGGAAGGAGGATAGAAAAAAGGTTTGCGAGATCGCAATGAGTCATGCTGGCTTCCTTTTTTGCTCTATTCCGCTTGGGCGCTGGTACGGAACGCCGCGTCGTAACTAGCGCCCTCTTGCGGACTTCCATTGTACCATTCACAAGTTAGGAATCTTGAACACAAAGAGAATACATGTGAGAGATAAATTTAGATGAATTATATTATTTTAATATCTCGACGAGAAAATTGTATTAAAAACATTTGTTATAAACAAATGTATACGTATACTTGTGTTCATAAAGTGACTTTTAGAATTGCGAGAAATATGTGATTAAACAAAAAGAACCCTGAAACCAAGGGAAAACCTGTTTGTCGAATCTAGATGCGGATGGGAAGGAATATGAATAGGTTAACTACGATGAACATCGATACTCTCGTTGGCCTCGAATTGACATTTGCAAATTTGGCTAGATTCACGTATAAAATCCACAAGTTCGTCCCGGATATAAAGATACGTAGACGGAGTGAGGGCGTCAGCAAGCAGTAAACTAAGTAATAGCGGTCGTCATCGACTCGGGAGAACTCTGGTCGTAATGGTATTCGTACAATATAGCGTGGTCGATTGGACTCGAAGAGTCTCGCAGAGAGTGAGCGAACTGGCCGTAGAGAGGTTATCGAACTTCTCCTCGTTGCTCGATTCCCAACGTTTACCGTATCATTTCGTACACCGCGCGCCCTCTAGTTTCTTTCTCACGGAACTACAGACGCACACGCACGTATGATCGAGAGAATCGCCTCGATAAATTATCTTGTAACTGTTGGGTCGATGGTCGTACCACACTGAGGAAAAGAGAAACATGAAAAAGTCAAAGTTATGATCCGTTCATGTGTTTCATAAGAGAAAACTTACAAATGGAACTAGGGATAGACTTGGATCTCCCACCGAGAGCAGAACGATGAATAAATTATATCGCTTCTTTTACAGGGTGAAAGACCAAGGCCTCTGGTTTATTTGGAAATGTATGTATATATACATACACACACCACAGAGGGATTGGAAAGCGTCCTCGAATTGATTCGAATGGATGACCGCACGAGTTTCTGCGTCATGATGCTGTTAGATATATTATATAGAAGATCGGTGTATACGTGCACGTTGGCGGGCGTGTGTATTTTCACATTCTTCGTTCCTCGCGCGTATACCACTCCCGATGTTTCTTTATCGAGGTATGTACTCCTCGGTCGCTCGTATAACTCCGGGACCTCGTCTCTCGACGAGCGAGATTAATCGCGCACACTCGAGAATCCAATTGAGAGAGAGTGAGAGAGAGGAGAGTCTACGAGACCGATTCGCGACGAAGCTATGATGAGGATAACGTTGCACGTTCATAAATATCCTCGCTGAAACAAATTTCTACAGTTACAAATTGTCGAATAAATAATCTTAATACAAAATCAATCTTAACGATTAATAACAAAGAATTTTATATATATGTTTGTTAGTGTTACAACGAAAATTCGTTGACAAAAGAGAAATAAATATATTGTAATGATTCATTGTGGGGTTATCTGCGTCACTGTGAGAGCGATAATACTTGCGTACAGTCGAATGCATCCAGAGGCAAAACGTCGGAGCCTGCATCTGTACCCTATATTATAGTTGTCGTATGGATTGGAATAGGTAGAGTGTGTGTGCAACTGTACGACGGTATTATATACGGTGGGAAGGGAGACGAGATTGTCGAGCTATAGAGAAACCCCTATATGACATCAACCCCCTCGCCACCTCTCGTTCTTGCTCCCCCGACCTACTCCGTCATCCCGTGCCCTTCTCATGGCTCTCTCACACGCATGTATGCTGCGAGAGCAAGAGACGTCGACGTCGGCGGTTCGTTTCGCTTGGTGACTTCTGTCGCCTAACTCCAAACACCCCTTGTCCATATAGCTCCGGTACACACTCGGCTGCTGATTCCACTACCACCGTCGACGCCACCTCCCTTTACCTTTAATCTTTATCAATCCATCCAGCCAGGCGTCCGCACGACCCGACCGAACGGACGCCACCGCGCATTATTCACGGCCGATAGCGCTCCCTCCGCTGTTATGTGTATAATACACGCGGATAAATGTATAGATGTGTTTAGATATGTGTGTGCGTCATGTGTATACACACGCTCTGCTTTTCCTTTTCTCTTACACTATATGTGTACGCACATCTATCTCTTTTCTCGGGCATCTCCCGCATCACCGTCACATTTCTCTCCTCTTTTGCTTTGCGTACGGCGCTTCAACATACCGAATGCAAAACCACGCAAGGCATGTTTTCGTCCTCCTGTTCGATGCCTCTCCCGCGCACCGTCATTCGTTCCATGCGCATTTTACTCGGCATACGTGTACCAAGCATATCCGTTCCGACTAGAAGACTTCGCTCTTTCGCCACTGTCAACTCGTGTCGCTGCAAACGAAATGGCAAACGTTACGGATATACGTATGATGTGTATGTGTGCGAGTCCACGCGCGGCTGGCGTGTGACTGACATTTATTTATTTCCCGGATGAGAGAAAACTTTACCCTCGGTACACCAGTCGACTAATATATATATATACATACATATATATATATTTATACACTCGACTTGCTTGCAGCCTGAAAGAATTGATCATGTTGTGCTTCAAGAGCCCCTGAGAATGTTTACGCACGTCGCATTTCTCTGCCATGAGACGCAATTTTACCGCTTCTCTCTCTCTCTCTTCTCCGCCTTCATGACGCCATTTTGATCCCACTCTTCTTAATGAAAGCTTTTCCATGGTACATAATCCTCAGTCCTGTAAATGTGTATAGTACTCTGTTGTATTAATCGGATCGTCTTTGTATTGTATATAGATTGATGACTTTTCGTAATTATGATGAATGTACCGTTGTTGCAACGAGATGAAGCACTCGACCAAGTTCGTTGGAGCGTCTCTATGGGCGTTAGGAACACGTTTTATGGAGGGTTCCGTTGCTTGGTAGGTAACTATAAGCGGATGGAAACGAAAAGGTGGGTGTGAGCACACCTGAGACCTCTTCCGGAGGTGAGCATGACACGCCTTAAGGTAATAAATGGCAGACAGGTGGGAGGGGCTTGCACGTGTATAACCTCTCTACCTTACCCAAGACCCACCTACTATCGATCATTCTCGCTCATTTTTATCCAGCTCGAAGTTAATGATTTATTACGATTATTCTTGATCGATATATGGGCATTGATTAGTTGGTGTATTACAATCTATGGTGCTACTTACGTGCGTATTTATATTAGGATTATACTCGACGTGTCGAGTACAGGGATCTGGTTTTCGGGAATTGATGTGGTGACTTTTTTTGCCATGGATATTGCACAAATAAAATAACGAATGAAATAATTTGATTAGTCTTGTCGAGATGAGGATGAATCAGCTTACGATACAAACCAGGCGACAGCCGTTGGGGAAAGTAAGACGCCATCATCCTTCAGGTGGAGAATCTCGAAAGCCACGAGTGGCGACATCTAGCGGTGTACGTAGACAGTTTGTTGGTATCATTGCCTGGTAAGGTAGGAAAATGAGCCAGGGATGATGTTTGACCGACAGATGGTAATAAAATTGTTGGTACAAATAACAATTATGATTATTTACAAAGTACATGTTATATTGTTCCTTTCCGCCTTTCAGGTGTCTTGTAAAATGAGAGTGATTAAATACGAGAAGCTTGTTATTATATGAATAAAATAATTATGTACTTGTCCTGACTTATGCTTCATTTCCATTCCCGTGTACATAAATTTCGCGGTGCGAAAATCTTAAAATATTTTAATCTCAAGTATACTGTTGTTAATACTAACGCTTTAAATATTAATTTTTCAAAGATCGAGTCTACAACGGATTCGTTATAGTGTATGGATGAAAAAATATTTAAAAATTGATAAACTTTTTGTACCCGCGGTAAAAGGTAAATTTTTACTTAGCGTGTTAGTCATTGTGTGCACGATACAAACCAGGCAATAGCCGTTGGGGAAAGTAAGACGCCATCATTCTTCAGGTGGAGAATCTCGAAAGCCACGAGTGGCGACATCTAGCGGTGTACGCAAACAGCTTGGTGGTATCATTATCTGGTAAGGTAGGAAAATGAGCAAGGGATGATGTTTGACCGACGGATGATAATAAAATTGTTGGTACAAACAACAATTATGATTATTTACAAAGTACATGTTATATTGTTCCTTTCCGCCTTTTAGGTGTCTTGTAAAATGAGAGTGATTAAATACGAGAAGCTTGTTATTATACGAATAAAATAATTATGTACTTGTCCTGACTTATGCTTCATTTCCATTCCCGTGTACATAAATTTCGTGGTGCGAAAATCTTAAAATATTTTAATCTCAAGTATACTGTTATTAATACTAACGCTTTAAATATTAATTTTTCAAAGATCGAGTCTACAACGGATTCGGTATAGTGTATGGATGAAAAAGTATTTAAAAATTGATAAACTTTTTGTACCCGTGGTAAAAGGGAAATTTTTACTCAGCGTGTAGTCATTGTGCTCAGTCGGTATGTACTGTTTGAACATTTTCACATCACGAAAATTATACAAATGGGAAAAGACGTAAGAATAGTTAACGGAGCACAATGCTACACACATTTCCGATCTAATTCGTACCACACCAAGAAGATATCTCAATTTTCTTTAAATCACAGTCGAGACCCGATATTTTCGAGATATAATAAGGCCATGTATATGAAATTAGAAAAATATTTCCGAGCAGTTCAACTGGTCCTTATCTCGGAATTGCTGCGTGGTTTTTTTGTAATACTTGCTTTACAACAGAGAGCGTTTACGGACGAATGTTGCGAGACCGTGGTAAAGTGTCTAGAAGAAAATTGGAAGTTTGTTCGGTGCAGCGGCAAGTCGAGGAGTTGACATAAGTCTCGGACTTCTCGATGGCTCCCGAAGGTGGCTTGTTTTCGGTACACTGTTGGGTGTGGTAACAGTTGATACATTTTTTCGCAATGGTTTTACCGGCGTTTTAACCGGCGTCCGCATTTTAGATCTGCCACGTGCGTTCTTAAGAACCTGCTCTGGCAATAGGGAGCTACGTAATTCATCGCGTTGCTTGAGATGTTCTTGAAACTGTTCGTACTGAGAAACACTGCCGAGAGTGGTCTCGTTCGATTCGATTTTCTTCGTTGAGCGATTCGATCCATTCAGCGCCCGTAATAGTTTTCTGGGTTCGTGCCTCAGTCGATCGCTTCGTCTCACTCGTGAGGTGCAAACGGTTGGCCGAGATTTTTCGCTCTGTACCATTCGACGCTTCGCTGAATTAGCCAAAGGCGATTTGTCGTTTCTTTTTTTGACCGACGTGTGACCAGGTCTGAGCATACTCGTCGCTGTTCCAGGCGTGCGGCGCGAGGTACTCATGACAGGCGTCTTTTTAATCGACTTATCTTTTATTTTTGCTTGACGCGCCTTCTTCAATGTTTCTTTCATTTCAGCGTAATCCTCCAAAGATCGCATGAAGTATTCATCGCAGGGTAAACCGTTGATGGTGAAAGGCTCCCCATTCTCCGCCTCGTATTCTTGTATCAACATTTTTATTTGTTCCTCGAGCTTCGGCAGCTTCTTTTGTATAAGCTTACGCTCTTTTTCCTCTGTTAACAACTGACCACCCCGATTGTGTAAACGCTCAGGATCGTTTGCTCGCTGATCGAGCTCTTTGCCTTTCTCCCACATGTTCTCACGTTCGTTTAAAAGTTCATAGATCTTTCTGTTTTTGTTGTAATATGCTCGAAGCTTCTCAACCTCGAGATCGTGAAGTGTTAAAAGATTTTCAGTGTAAGTCTGAATGTTAAATGCTCTAAATTGTTTTCGATGTTCCTCACTCATTCTGCACATGTCCCAAAGTTCTTTCAATTGTTCGCGAACTTTTTCTATATACTTAGCCATGTTCTCGCTACGTTTTTGCTTACATAGCTTTATTTCTTCGTTCATAGCGTGTATGTCGTACAGACTGTGACCTGGATATTTATCAAGAAAAGCCTGGCACGATTCTTCAGGTACTTCAAGATGGTTCCAAAGAGCCATTAATTCCTCTCGCTTGAACGATGCTTTTTCTTTCGCGGAGTCCAAATTTTCTTTCAGATTGTCACGTAGTTCGCGCAATTTTACCATATTTTCAGGTGTGTACACGAAATTCTCGGGTTTTGTGCATACCAACACCTCGAACTCGAGAGCTGGAGTGATTGACAATTCTTCCATTATTCTCATGATGGTAGTACGCATTTCGGTGAATGTCTTCTCCAAGCGAACCTTACCAAAACAACAACATACAATTATTTCGGTAAGAAGAGATCTACGATCAAATATCGCAGAATGTGGAGAATTGTGATGAATACCTTTGTCTCCTCTTGCTTCTCCAAGTACAACTTGAAATTCTCAAGCTCCTCGTAACTTGGGATACCCTCGTTCCGGCTCAATGGTTGAACACCAAGAGCTTTACAAATTTCACGTTCCTAAATAGCCAGATAAGTATGATGTTAACTAAACATTTAACTGAAGAATTTACTACCGATAGATAGAAATATTACCTCTGTTCGAAGTTCTTCCAAATAGTTAAGACGTTGTTCTTTGCTTTGTTTCAGTGCCTGAACCTGATTTTGTAAAGTTGCTTTCACTTCCACCAGAGGTACGTCATCAAAGTCAGTGGGTTCTGGGTCTTTTTTCAATTCAGCGGATAACGTATGAACCTCTTCCAACAATGAATTAATCACTTTAAACAAGTCTTCCTTTTTCGTCTCAGCTTCTTCTAACATAGCGGTCATCAGAGACTGGAAATAAAATTAGAGATTTAATATTTCTCATTGATAAAATTTGTTTTTCGTTTTAGCAGACGACCATAGAAATTACATATACAAAGATATAATAAATACCGTGAGGTGATGGTGAGCCTGCTCGTAGTACGATTGACGAGCATTTTCTTTGAATCCGATCTCCTCGCATATTTTATACAACTTTGAGAATAAATTCTCAGTCGCAATATTCAGCTCCTGCACGATAGGATACCTAAAGCATAAGATACAATTTTCAGCCAGATCATCTTGCGCATCGCTGATAGTTTACTAACCGGAGGGCACTGGAGGTAAGAGTGAAGGGTTTTTTGATTTTACTATTTATCGTGAGTGGGAGCGAGAACTACAAACGTGCTTTCTCACTCTTGCTCACAGGTTCGAAAGGAGTTTCCTCCTTTTAAACCTGCGAAGATTACAAAATGCAGCTAACCTAACAGGTGCACTTGACGAATGGGTCAAACAGGATAAAACATTGCCAAAATAATAATCGTACATCAGTCCCTTCTGAAGAATTAAATATCGTGTCCCTGCCATGACGTAAACGACATTTCGTATTTAGATTCTACTCACCAAGGCGGATGATCGCTCATATTGCGTTGTTTCACTAATTACTGTGATTAATCGCCTAACAACGAACACTGTAAAATCCTACGAATACTACTAAATGTGATACATGAAAGAATTGAAAAAAATCGAGCTCATCGGTGAGTATCTCGATACACATTCGCGGACGCGCTATGGACGGAACTGCTGTGCCTGTTTGGACGTAAATGCAAACGTCTTTTTCGAATATTATAACAAGAGACTGATTGGACATTGCGCCGATGCCTACAGAGGGCTACGCGCAGTCGCACTGACGTTTGGCACCGCGTGTTCAAAAATACATCAAAGCCTTCCCGCAAGGTGGCGCACTCTAGGCAGCGACTTGTACAAACTTTCAGGAACAAGGTCGGTAACAATAACTGTAATTTATTTTCTCGAAGATGCGTAGCGATCGCGAAACCACCTAAATCTCAATATAAGGAATAGTTTTCAGTTCCAAATATGAATTTTATTTTTACCAATATATCAGAATACTTTTGAAGATGTTGGCTGGAAAGATTTAAGGAAGTATCCAAAAATCGACCGCATCACTGCGCGTGCGAGACTTAAACCGATGTCTATAAAAATGTAAAAGAAGGGAACGTATTTTACATTACGGGCTGATCTTTACCAAAAATATCATATTTTTAACGTATTCTGCATTTCACTGATGTTATAATGTCTTTAGCATTGTTAAATAGCTGCGTCACCGTTGTACATCGCACGTACACATTACGGCGTAGGTGTAAAATCGAGAGAGAAAGTTTACATTGTGCAAGCAAGACAAAAGCGTGATGTCCTGACTTTTCAATGGGCCCTAGAGAGGCGCGAGTGAAACCCGTGATTCCTTGCGCGCGCCTTTAGTAATAGTGTCTCTCTTTCTCTCTCTCTCTCTTCCTCTCTTTCTCTTTCACTGTCTCGCACGAAGGCTTCTCTTTTATTCGCCGTGATCAGAGCACTTACTGTATAATACCCGTGAGAGCCAGGACGAACGACGAGGAAAAAGAGTGTGGCGGTGTTCTGGACTAATGTTCTTATGATATCATACGCATAATTCTCGTACTGTGCCGGATCGTTTTGCAATCGTAAGTAAACACGTTAAATCTCATAGTTAAATTCGTTCATAGGTTTGCGAGCGATTCAATTTCGACGCATATCTGGCGAGGCTGAGAGAGAGACATTTTCTCGAGCCTTCAATGTCAATCTCTGTCCCCGTGTGTGCCAAAATGTCCAATTTGGCAAGAATTTTCCTAAAGTATCAAAAATCTCGTGACTTCGGGATAGTTTTGTTACTTGATTAGATAAATCGTACTCCACTTATGGGAAGCTATGTGTTTTTTTGTTTCGCCCTAATATGATTCGTTCTAGCATACGAAATGGTAACCTAACCCTCATACTCCTACCATTGTCACGACGATAATGTATGATGTTTTACAACAATAAGACATATTTAACTACTCGAACGGGTGACCTATATGAATGGAATACCTTCTTAGGCATCTTCATATATATATTCTCGTTTTTTTTTTTATTTGAAAATATCTGTCACTAGGGTCCTGCAGAATAGTTCCTAGAATGGTGACTCATTCATGATTGAACAGTCTTTGCCAAAATTGTATTATTTCACAAACGTGTCTTGATGAACACTATATTCGAAAGATGTAGATGACATTATGCTAGGGAAGCTATTTCGTTGGTTCTTTATATTTTTCCTTCTTGTCGTGTGTAAGATGAACCGTTAAATCCATAGATAGATATGTAAATCATATTTTGTCTCGGTAAATATTGATTAGACGCCCCTACAACATAAACCGTTTGAACTTGAAATATATTTACAGATGTCAACTGGACCAACACATAAGTATAGATACAAAAATGTAGGGCTGGACTCGCAAGAGTTGCGCCGGCGTCGAGAGGAAGAGGGCGTGCAATTACGAAAACAGAAAAGGGAGCAGCAATTGTCGAAAAGGCGAAATGTGCCAATCATTGTTGCGGATGAGGATAGTATTTCATCTACTACGGATGAATACTTGGATCCCACACCTTTGCCGGTACGTCGTACTCGAGTCACATCTGTGTTCCTTTTTCATTTCCAGAGAGTGTTAAAATAGCAGAGTTAAATTAACGAATTATTTTTAGGAACCTCCACCAATCACCGTAGACATGATAGGGGATCTTTACAGTGACAATGTGGAGGAAAGAGTTGCTGCAACGCAGAAATTTCGAAAGCTATTGTCGAGGGAGCCAAATCCACCCATAGAAGAAGTTATCAAAACTGGAATAGTACCAAAATTCGTTGAATTTTTGAAATGCAATGAACATTGTACTCTCCAGGTCAGTTGTGGACAGTTCTGTCCAAAATTTTTATAGTAGGATGCGCAACATAAACACTGCTTGGGTACATCGAGTAGAAAAATATCGATTTGTCATTTTCATATTACAGTTTGAAGCTGCGTGGGTCCTGACGAACATAGCGAGTGGCACATCATCACAGACGCATGCAGTCATAACGGCTGGTGCTGTCCCAACTTTCATAGCATTACTAAATGCTGAACACGATGATGTGCAGGAACAAGCCGTCTGGGCATTGGGCAATATCGCAGGTGATAGCCCGGAATGTCGGGATTATATATTGAATAGTGGAATCCTTCCGCCACTATTGCAGTGAGTATTACTTTTAGTACAAATAATTAAACAACGTAATGTGTGAATATTCATTGAGAATGACAGAAATGGGAGGATATACGAAAACATAAAAATATATTTTCAATACCGCAGCTTACTGTCAAAGACTACTCGTTTGCCGATGATTCGTAATGCCGTTTGGGCACTCTCGAATTTGTGCCGTGGAAAGTCTCCACCGCCGAATTTTCAAACAGTCGCTCCTTGTCTATCGGTATTGGCGCATCTTTTAAACCATAGCGACGACGAGACTCTTGCTGATGCTTGTTGGGCACTTTCGTATTTGAGCGACGGTCCAAACGAAAAGATTCAAGTAGTCATAGATGCAGGTGTTTGCCGTCGTCTCGTTGAACTTTTGATGTGAGTAACGAAAACTGATTTTTTCCATTGAATCTTCCCGATGGTCAATTACTATAAAATTGTGAATTAATGGCATACAGGCATCAAGAACATACAGTAGTGAGTGCAGCATTGAGGGCAGTTGGCAATATCGTTACTGGTGACGACGTTCAGACTCAGGTAGTTTTGAATTGTTCGGCTCTGCCCTGTCTGCTGCATCTTCTAAACGTACCACGAGAGGGTATACGCAAGGAAGCTGCTTGGACGGTATCGAACATAGTTGCTGGAAATCCTCAACAGATTCAAGTGAGATAAATACATGCATTTCTTTGCGTGATATTGAATTTTTTTATACGAGCATGTACAACTTACTCTGTGCTTTTTCTCTGTTCAGGCGGTGATAGACGCAGATATATTTCCAGCGCTCATCGGTCTTCTCAGTACGGCAGAATTCAAGACTCGCAAGGAGGCTGCGTGGGCTATAACAAATGGAACTAGCGGTGGTACGCCGGAACAAATACGCTATCTAGTCGGGGAAGGCTGTATTCCTCCTATGTGCGATCTATTGACTGTCATGGATCCCAAGATAGTCCTCGTAGCGTTGAACGGCTTGGAAAATATATTGAGACTCGGCGAACAGGATGCGTATATTAACAACAGTATAAATCCATATGCCGTGATTATCGAGGAGTGTTACGGTCAGTTAATACAAATTCAAACAAAATGTTTATTCCAAATAACCGAATAGTCACTAAAAACAGTTTCGTTTGATTTCTTTGTTTTGCAGGCCTAGACAAAATAGAGTTCCTGCAATCGCATAAAAATATGGATATCTATCAGAAGGCATTCGACATAATCGAGCGTTACTTCGGCTCGGAAGAAGAGGATTCGAGACTCGCGCCCGCTGTCGATTCGCATGGTCAAGAATTTGAATTTAACACCGCCGATCCGGCTACGTTACCCGAGAACAACTTCCGATTTTAAGTTCTCCCCGGTCGAGAACTAATTTGGGATAACGGACTTGTGAAGATATATGTATATATATCTTTCCGGTCATTCCCAAATGACCACCAGTCTTATTCTCAGTTTCACGTGTTGCAGCAGAATATATATATATATATGTATATATATATATAATCCGTTGCCGAAAGATCGCGAAAAATGTTATGACAACGATCAATAATCAAGGTAGGGGAAAAATGAGAAAATGTGCTTTATTTTTTATTTTTTTTTGTTTTGTTCATTTTTCTTTTTTCTTTCGACCGGTGAGTTATCTCGCAGTTATGACGAGTTCGGACTTCGCGACGATCGACACAGCGAATCAACAATCACCGTCTGTTAACTTTTTGCTTGACATATATTTACAGTGACTTTAACGTTGTTTTATGTTTCTTTCTCAATTACTTTTCCTAATCTTTCTCACTCTCTCTCTCTCTCTCTCTTCGTTCGTTTTTGCCAAATCGCATATCCCATATAGATATACACGCGTTGTATAGCCCACAATGATACAATATTTTCTAGAACTATCCAGGAAGACAAACAAGAAAATTGTAACGACCAAACTTATGAGGTTTCTGACATTATACAATACTTTGTGTTTTGTTTTCAAAGAGAGCTCGTCGAACACTTCAATTTCTTTCGGGCCAGTGTGAGTTCACAGTTTATCAGAAACAAGAAGGAAAACCGTAACACGCACGTTAGCGCTTAAGTAGAATGGTTAGATGATACTAAAGCAGAAAAGAAAAAAAAAAAGTAAACTGGCAAGAAAATAAGGGTCGAAAAACAACACTAAAAAAAACATGCAAAACTAACGACGCAGTTAACAATTATCCAAGAGACATTTGGAGAGGTGGAGGTTGACAACGTACCTTGTACGACGCTTGACTGACAACTGAATAAACTTAGATGGAGAAATACATATACGAAAACTGAAAAGAAAAAAACCAAATCGTAAAACTTGTTACGATTTTCGCGAGACGCACGGATCGACCGCAACTTACGTAGCGATACGGGACAACTTCACGCAACGCGGTACTCTCCCTATTACGATAGATAGGTACATTGACCAATTGAACATTTTTTACTGTAAATACTGAATCTCGCAATTTTTAAGATCCTTCTATACAGAATGCTCCCAATCTCACGAACGAAAATTAAACTAATTTTCATTCGATCCTCTTCTACTTGCACGACTAAATTGACAACTTCGTTCGTTCGGTTTAATTCTGTTTGGAGAAAACAAAAGGGCCATTTGTTTCACGAAGGTTTGTGTAGTAAGAACTTGTGGTAAGTAAGAATTGTGGACAACGTTTCGGTTCATCGAGTGAAAAATACGGATGGAAAGAACAAAATTCTGCGATACTTGAGAGGAAATTCGTTACAAGCGTTGGTTCTAATTTTTTTCTTGTTACTTTTTGGTCGACGCCATTAATATCTGTGAGAACAAAGAGCCAAATAGCTTTCAGGACATTCTGTATATAAGGTCTGTGACTGTATAAAATGTATTTATTATTTAGGTTCGACGGTACAATATTATATTATACAAGCTCTATATATATATATAAATATATATATATTTATATATATACATGGATTTATATGTGTATACATATATATATACATACGATACACTTTTTAGTTACCGACTTCTATTATTGCGACAGAGGATGACACCGTGAATACATATGATTGTGAAATAATCGACGTTGCTTTGACGTAGTCAACAAAGAGGAAGTAATATTATACAAGAAATCATTGCCAATCCGCTTGATTTATTTCAAGATCTGCGACAAGAGGGATTGTGCAAAAAAACAACAAACAAGGCAAAAGAAGATGTTGTTAATTTTATCGCAAAGTTCTTTAGAGTAATGCTGAATGGAATTCAGTCGACTAATTCGCCATCGTCAAGTATACTATGTTATGTTACATTAAAAAGGATAAAAGTAACATTACGTTTTTTTTTTTTTCATTTACATTGAAAATAACATTTTTTTGGGGATAGCAAAACTGTTGTTTTGGCGAGAGTTGTAAATTGTTTTCCAGTCGTAAGATTTTCCTTGCTTTTCTTTTTGCTTTGATTAATCTTCTTTGAACTTGTTTATAGGTTTTGATCGATTTAAGATATAATTCGTGATTCTAGAATCGACGAGTAGATAACTCAAATTGATAATGAGATTTTAACGAGGGTGATTCGTGATATTACGTTCTGAGATTTGTATTTGTTTCAGGCATTAAACTTCCTGGGTAGGAAGTATATAAAAAAATAAATGGATAAAAACAAAGAGTCGTCTCGTTTCTGAGATGCATGGTGCGAGAAATAATGCAAACTGTTCTATACGGATATGCTTGCAACTGTTCATTCGATGCGATTGTATTTTGAGATTTTCTAGGCTACGGGTGAACGCAAGCTTAATATCACATCTTTTTTTTACACCCATTTTCGTGGCTTTTTAACAATTTTGTTTAACAAATTAGTTTGATGAAATATAGAAAGAAGGAACAATATAAGAGTTAAATTATTAATAGCTAATTGTCGCGCGTATTTAATCTCTGATAAATCTTTAGTCGTACAAAATCTTCACAGCAAAACTATGATGTATCACCGTTTGTTGAACACTGTTCTTATTAGTCACAGATGGGTATGAAATTTACGTTACTGTACCGAAAGTTTGAACTTATGAAAAGGGCGAAAACGTTCACAACCTTATAGGCACTTAAGAATTAATAATCTTTTCATTGAAGAAGAAATCATATGCGATTTATAACGAACAGCCTGCTGTTGGATTTTTTGCTGGTACATGTCGAATTATCGGACCATCCGTGAGCCTTGTTACGAGTGGTTGAAGCTTGTCGTCTGGTATTCTGTTGACAAATGTTTTTGTCAGTATCTTTTCTGTAAATGCCTCGATACTCTGGGACCCGATGATTGTCGGTGTTATAATAGTGATTATATAAACGGCCTCCTTGACCAAAGGATTTTCTCGATCACACATTGTGTGAAATGCTTGAATGGCGTTTCCGTGGATGTTCAGTAAATCATGAACGACCTAAGAGTGCAAAAATGAAAAAAAGATTAATCGATATTAAAACTAAACTTTTATTCTAAAAAAATAACTTTTTTAAATTGTAATGATTGCTTGACTACAGCCAGGTAATTTTGGCTATAAGCTTTGCTCCAAATTCAGCATAAATGTTATTTCAAGATATAAATATTCTTTATTTTGTAACCATAAATTTTACTATCATGAATTTATGGCTAAGAAAAACAGTCATAGTGTTGAGATATGAGAAAATTTTATGAGTAGTTTGTGTGACTTACCACTACTTTTTTTTCCTCTATTTGAGGTTTAAAATGATCGATTGCATCACCGTAATCGTTTCCAAAATCGGCTGGATGCAGGACCAATTGATCATTCGTGAGTAATACTTTGCTGCTTATGTTTCCAAGCAATTCGGCGAAACACGAAATTTGCGATGCGTCGTCCGATACCAGAATGATCATCCAGGGTTTCAGTGACAAATCTAATACGTCTTCTACACCACTGAGTATATCATACCAAGAATTAGGATCCTGGATTTGGAACTTCTTTTTCATCTGATTAATATCGGTTTTGAGCTTATTCATTCTAGATTCTTTTGATGATTCGCTTGCAGACATAATTTTGCAAGACAAAAATTTGTAGAGACAAACACCTAACACAGCGATAACAATAGCACAGATAACATATAAACCATTATTTGGCTTTGAACCAGTTGCTGGCTTTTTGGTATGGTTTTTGCGTTTGGGTTTAACAGCCGCTCTTTCTGGCTCGTAAACAACTTTTTTTGGCAAAAATGGAGGGCTGTTGGAAGATGGAGCAATAGGAGAATTCTGCCCCGAATGACAACTGTTGTTTTCACCATCTTCAGAATTATCCACATCATCTTCAGAATTATCCACATCATCTTCAGATATATCAGGATCATTTACTGGATCCGCACGTCTATTTAGTACAGGAGAATTCAACTGCTTTGTTTTTGGGCTTTCTGGCGTCGTGTTATTCATTCTGTTTAAGGATTTTCTACAACTTGGCTTACACGGTGTAAATATCGAATCTGTTCTCCCCTGTAAATGAAACAGACTGTTTTTTGATCCTTAATTTAAACCAAAATTTATCACAAGCGAGTAACATACGTCTTTCTTGGTGGGATTCATATTGGTACAGATTGAAATAACTTTGGGACGTGAGAAAAAAACTGATGAGCCCAAATTCTCTTTCGCCTGAAATTTTTGTTTTCAATACAAGCGTGTTTGTTTTGCCTAAGCTTTATATATTTCACCTAGAGTAGAATTTACATATTTGTCAATAATAAATCCGCATAAATGTTGTTATGTTAATTAAAAAATGATCCAACATGTAGGACTTGAAGGATCTGTCGTCTATTTTTCTATGGTCGATAACAACAATGTTACTACAACCTCCATTAACCACACACACCCCGAGACTACTTTTTTGCAGTTATTGATACAATGAAAATGCAACACTATTAATTTATCCTTTTTACTGCAAAGTGAGAATGAATATCAAGATTGGAAAAGAATTATGTGGGATCTGCATCTGCCTTTGATACACTAGGGATACATAACCTATACAAATATAACATAGATGAAAAGGGCGCTTTAAGCTCATTTTCACCCGTAACATCTTTAACATTAAAGTGAAATAAAGTTGATTATAATGTTCACAACAATTCGAAATAAACTGTAATTTTTGTAATATGTACTTAAGTGAAAAGCAGCGTGAAACTATATTTTGCTAAAAATATATATTGTACAACCCATGCAAAGTTGAAACAAAACTCAATAAATTCACTTCAATTTCATTGGGATGCTGGAACAAGCATTATTTTCTGTCAAATTTGAAACATTTGACACGGATGAATTTTATTAACCCCATGTCTTGCACTTAGTATAACATTTTGTCGGACATGAAATATAGAAAATCATAGACAACAAAAATGGACATGAAGACATAAACAAAGGTGAAAAAATAGCCCGGAATGATTATGTACCGTTATTAAAACAAACCTACGAAAACATAGACAAAAGTGTGGGCGTGGGTTCATGACACTCTAGTATGACACAAAGTTTGCCTCCAATCGGGTAAAATTCAAGAATACCAACATGACGAAAAGTAAGAAAATTCGAGGTAGAAATGTCGCGTCCGTGACAACAGTTTGTAATAGACAACAGAGACATATATATTGTACGAGGAGTCAGCGCTATTGACGTTGTTTTCGTTGAGCTTTTCGACAGGACGTTCATACTTGTGACAAGTGCGGGGATAAGAGTCTGCTCGTCACTTGTGATTGTTTGATGACACGGAGATGTTGACACGCCGGTTGAAAAAAGTATGCCACTGGGGTCCACTTACCGCTCTCGGTAAGACGTTAATTCGCAAATTTTCCCGATTCTTGACCTTCCGTTTGGGCTATTACTGTCGGATTAACGACGCGTCATATGGAGGTTATTGTCGCTTCAAGTATTTGCCGCTGGGCATGGAAATCTCGGTGAAGTATGGTGACGCTTTACGGGGGTGTATACAAAAGAGTTATCGCGGTTTGCTGGGGTACCGTCTTTCATCCGGCTGAAATTTCGTTGGCAACCTTTCGCGTTCTACTAGATGTGACGTCATCACTAGGTGCAAGCCGCCATTTTGTTAACCCGCGAAGAATTTGAATCGTACAAATATCATTTTCGCTGATACTATAATATTTGTTGCAATTCTTTATTTAAATTGTTTTTATTTTCTCTTGAATTTCAGGTATCATCAAGATCATAACACTGATGACGATACATTGTAGCCGACAGTGGTGGTCGCCCGACGAAAGTCCATTAGCCGCTGCAAATTTTTTGTTATTCTTCAGTCTCAGCGGGTCGACGATATATCATTTTATGAATGCGATACTAGGAGGTCCGGGATTTCTTGCTCTCGGCTGGTCACCTGTAATAATAATTATCTCATATATAAATATAGATTTATGCAATGGAATTTTATAATTGTTTTGTGTTTTATTTTATTGCAGGAAAACCCAGCTGACGCTCAGTACTTACAATTTTGTACAGTTTGCAATGGCTACAAGGCACCAAGATCACATCATTGCAGAAAATGTAAAAAATAATAATCTAATAATACAGCGACAATTCAAAATGCTGTTTTATACTATCTTTCTACCAAATTTTCATCTAAATGAAAATGAGGTTAAGTTATATTCTTATTTGCATTAACACGAACGTTTGTATACTCAGGTGGACGCTGCGTCTTGAAGATGGATCATCATTGTCCATGGATAAACAATTGCGTGGGTCACTACAATCATGGGCACTTTGCAGCATTTCTTGCAAGTGCGGTAGGTGGCTGTTGCGTGTCAACGATAATTCTCGTCTCCTGGGTGGGCACCGTGCTCTTCAAAAGAGATCTTCCATTCCCTCCACCCTCGGTCTTCATTCTTATACTGGTAGTTTTTACCATAGGCCTATCCATTGGCGTTGTTTTCGCCGTTGGAATGCTTCTGTACTTTCAAGTAAGCATCTATTTTCTTAGATAATACATAATACAAATTATAGCGAGTCAAGACAAATCAATGAAAAAATATCTCAATCGATGCAAATTCTCTCAGCTATCTGCCATTTTTCGAAACAAAACTGGAATCGAAGATTGGATTCTTGAGAAAGCGCACAACAGAAGATACGGCTCTGACGAAGTATTTATACATCCATATTCGGATGGATGGCTTTTCAATGCGAGGCAAGTGCTAAGATGGAATTGTCGTCCCGTGGGCGACGGTATCGTTTGGCCTGTCATCAAGGGTTGCGATCAATACACGTTGACCGTAAGCTCTTTTTTATTTACCATCAACTTTTTGTTTTTAAGCCAAACTCCATCAGTCCACTTTCGTTTTTCTTTTCACAGCGCGAGCAATTGGCTCAGAAATTGGAAAAACGAAGACGAGCGCGTCGCTACCGAGTGACGACCGTTTACTCTGGTTCTTGGGTACCGTTCAGACACGGATGGCGAGTACTTTGTCATCCACCTTGTACGGATGAGCCGCGCATCAAACTCGAGTCTAGCAACGACGTTATCGTGACGCGATGGCGCAAGTACGTAAAAATACATATAATTAATTCCCCAAACCTTTCAGAACTCCTAAAAATAATCTCAATAAGATGTAAAACGAAGAGATAAGCGATTACATAATTCTAACAAGCTGAATGTGATCATTTCTAAATCCGCCTCTAAACGACGACCTTTTTCTTTTAATTAATCGCAGATATTGGCTGTTCGGCGAGAGGATCGACGATAGAGCGAGAGACACTTCGTCGGTACGGCGACACAGAGGCTGGTTTCCACGCGTCTGTGTTATCGAGGTCATAGCGAATGGAACCGATTTTTCATCACACAACAAACTCGATTAGCCAATCCCATCCGAGAATACATAAATATCACGACACTTTGTATCTTTACTTCTCAGGTATAGCGCGAAAAAGTGCAAAACGGTGCCCGTAATAATAAATACATTTGAATAATAGAAAACGCGTGAAAGTTAAGATAAAATTCAAGTTTTTGTTGATCGCGGATGTAACGAAAATTCGTCTTGCCTCATCGTTTGGAAAAATGTACGGGTCATCCTATTATAACCACGCTCGTCCCACTTGTACGCTTCAACGATGGGTACAATAAGCGAATATTTCCGATTGCAAAATGAATAACGTCGTAACAATTAATTCCGGGTTTTTCCTCTCTGTTCCGTCGCGTTTGTTTACCATCGATTCTCTCGCGTTATCTGGAAACAATATACGGGCAGTAAACGATGAATGTGCCCGAGTGAACAATTCTCATTGGCCTAGACCGTTTTATAATCAACCCCCGGTTATTAAAATTGATTTTTGGAGACATCGAGCCGTTCGTGCGCTTTATATTAATCTATCAATAGTGTTATCATCCGCTTATTTTTATTTTCCTCTTCTTTCGATGTCTCTGCTCATGCGACTCACCTGTTTGTCAAGGCACACGTGTGTCTCCGTATACGACAAACTTCATCTATTATTTCTCACGCAAATGTCTGTATTAGAACAACGTTTTATCGCGTGTATTTGTAAGTTTTTTTCTTTTTATCGTCGCGTATCGAGTCTATCGATCAATGGGAAATTCGCTAGGGATAGATGGAACAAAATCATTTTTCCATTTTATTCTATTCATTCGCCGTTTAACATCCCGGACAGGGGAAAATATATGAAGACAGTCGTGAATTTTTCTATACATAAAGAATAAAAATTTTTGCAATGTTACTCTCCCGGGAATTTCTAGAGAACAATTGCCCGCGTCGTTTATTCCGGAGCTGGAGAAAATTTATGTCCCGCAGAAATATTTCACTAACAACCAGAGTGAGAGAGTCAGAATGAGAGGTAGAAGTGGGAAGGGTGAAATAGAGTAAGAGAGAGCCCGCATAGGCCCGGGAAAATCAATATAGCAGCGTGAAAAGTTACATCCCACCGATGTGAGTCGTCGACGACCACGACGACGATTGTATGTTAGCCCGATGTACAAACGTTTAGGCACGTGTACCGAGGATAGGGGGAGAACAAAGTTCGGGAGCGGCATCACGAGAGACACGCAATACAATCGGCTGTCACGCAGAGCGTGTGTCACGGGTTTTTAGTCACGTATTTATAACAAAAGAAAAAAAAAGAGAGAAAAAGAGGGGAAGAAAATAAAACATTGGTCGTATTGCACGTTGTCGACGATTTTTTCTTTTGCTTTTTTTTTATTCTTTCGCGTGTGCTAAAATATCATCTCGTATCAGACGCGTCGTGGTCTTTGCACAAATACCCGTTCGTTCGGATCACGTATGGAATAATTTCATTGTGTTTAAAGAATGTAGGTTGATTGTCCAAAGAGCACAGAGAGGAGAAAAGATTGTTGCGAAGATTTTCGAGCAGGAATGTAGTTGATTCGTTGTGTCAGGTTTTATTTTTTTAATGTTTGTAAATGGAAGATAGTTTGGTAGCTATTTTGAAGATAGTACTGTTTTCAAAATAATCATAAAAAATGTATATTTTCCTCAAGAAATTAAGAACGATATTGACAGTTTTTTTTTTCATTCTCAAAGAGCGCAGAGAGGAACAGAAATTGCTGGGAAGATTTTCGACTAGGAATATAATTGACTCGTTCTTCCAGTTTTAATTTTTTTAATGTTTGTAAATAGAAGACAATTTCCTAGCAATTTTGAAGATAGTCCTGTGTTCAGAACAATCATAACAAATTTATATTTACCTCAAGAAATTAAGAACAAGAATGACAGTTTTTTTTCATTCTCAAAGAGCACAGAGAGGAACTAAAATTGCTGGGAAGATTTTTGACTAGGAATATAATTGACTCGTTCTGCCAGGTTTTATTTTTTAATATTTGTAAATGGAAGATAGTTTGCTAGCTATTTTGAAGATAGTCCTGTGTTCAGAACAATCATAACAAATTTATATTTACCTCAAGAAATTAAGAACAATAATGACAGTTTTCTTTTCATTCTCAAAGAGCACAGAGAGGAACAGAAATTGTTGGGAAGATTTTCGACCAGGAATATAATTGACTAGTTCTTTCAGGTTAATTTTTTTGATGTTTGTAAATGGAACATAGTTTGCTAGCTATTTTGAAGATAGTCCTGTGTTCAGAACAATGACAACAAATTTATATCTTCCTCAAGAAATTAAACAAAAATAAATTCTTTAAATTCTTTTTCCACTCTCAAATGCTTCTTACCATTGGCAATATTTCCCTAAATACAAACTATCCCAACTTCTCATCCTGAAATGAAGAATTCTAGTCGAATATGCAAATCCAATGTGAATAACAGTCTCGATAACAAAATTGCAGGTCACAATTTGCCTATCTGTTAATAATTGCAAATTTTCAAGAGCACATTGACTGTACGAATGGCTGATGAATATGTTCACATTGAATAAGTAATTGGGCAACCGGAATAGAATAACTTTCGATAAATCGTTAACGTCAACGTATACGTACGTTTAACAAGTTACACACCTACACACTCCCATATATATTATATATAGATATAAACATCCATTGTCAGAGATGAATAGAGTTGAAAATTTAGTCTCTGTGGAAATTGCACCGACCTATATATAAAATGTGCATAAACACGTACACGTTTCGGGGTCGGAATTTCACCTGCAGTTTGATCCACAACCAGGTTGCCGTTAACAGTACAATATTCGAGATTGATTGAATCCCATTGTCGCTTGGTACAAATCGATTCTCGTTCGACCGAACAGAATTATTACAATTTATTATTTATATCGCCTCGAACGTGTTCGCATCGATCAATTCTTATCAAGAAACTATCGTTTGTAAAAAAGTTAAAGAATAAAGGAAAAAAAAGTAATGCAGATATAAGCTTGAAAGAAGCGAATGGTTTTAGAAAAAATCGAAAGGTCTTGTGTTCTTGATCGTGAGACGAACTAAATAAAAAATTGTATTTTTTTTTTGTCGAATGGAGGAAAAGATAGTTGTGTCATCGTCGACGTGTATGGTCCGTATCAGTGCGAAACGGTTTATCGTGGAATATTAAGGAAACTGGGGGAAACCCGAGAATGTTTCTTGGAAGGAAAAATCATTCGTGTTGGTAAACTCGTCTAAATGTTTATCGCTCTTTGTTTATCGTGACTTCTCCTTGTTTGTGTCTCTCTCTTTTTTCTCTTTCTCGCTCTCTCTCTCTCTCTCTCTCTCGCTCGTTTTCTCTCCCACAATTTTGTTCTCGCAGACGTCTATATAACGCTACGACGTCGAGAGTGAAAGTGACAATTGGCAAAAGGTGAATCGAGCTGAACGATGTGAGTATTCGTTTCGATGGTGGGATTTGTTTAAAATCGTCGTTTCTTGGTTGGGAGGAAATTGTACACTCGCTTCGTTCAGTTACCTACGTGCTGTTCTTACTAAAGGACGGGATTGGTTTAGTACGATAAATTACACGGTTTTTGGAATTTTATTTTTTGCAACGTTTTTTGCTGGATTTAATTTTGAAATATTAAATAAATAAGAACGAGTTTGTATTTTTACGCTTGTTTCTATGTTTTCTTTTAATATTTTTGAAAATATTGGAGTTTTGATTTTTTAAAAATATTTTTATTTATAAAAAAGTTTTTTTTGTTGAATTGAAAGAATTCATTCGCAAGTTGAAATAGAAAAGAGACGGTTTTTGGAATTTTATTTTTTGCAGCGTTTTTTGCCGGATTTAATTTTGAAATATTAAATAAATAAGAACGAGTTTGTATTTTTACTCTTATTTGTATCTTTTCTTTTAATATTTTTGAAATTATTCTACTTTTTGATTTTTTAAAAATATTTTTGTTTATAAAAGACTTTTTTTATTGTTAAATTAAAAGAATTCATTCGCAAGTTGAAATAGAAAAGAGATGGTTTTTGGAATTTTATTTTTTGCAAAATTTTGCTGGATTTAATTTCGAAATATTAAATAAATGAGAACGAGTTTATATTTTTACTGTTATCTCTATGTTTTCTTTTAATATTTTTGAAATTATTCGACTTTCTGATTTCTTAAAAATATTTTTTATATAAATAATTTTTATATAAACAATTTTTATATAAACAATTTTTATATAAATAATTTTTATATAAATTTTTATATAGATAATTATAAAAGACTTATTTTTGTTGTTAAATTGAAAGAATTCATTCGCAAGTTAAAATAGAAAAGGCACGGTTTTTGCAAAATAAATAATTTAAATAAGAACGAGTTCGTATTTTAATTAATATTTTTGAAATTATTCGACTTTTTGATTTCTTAAAAATATTTTTTTATTTATAAACGACTTTTTTTGTTGTTAAATTGAAAGAATTCATTCGCAAGTTGAAATACAAAAGGCACGATTTATTTTTAAACTTTTACTCGTCGACGAATTTATTCTTTGAAAATTTCTTTCTACCCACGTCCTGGTATAAAAGTTTCTGAACAATTGTCGTTTGTCGCAGAGTTTTCACGACGTTCTTGAGACGCGAACAAAGAAACGTTTAAGGAACGTTAAGAAAAAGAAACGAGAATGAGGATCGTCAAGAACGTTGTAATTTTGTTCTTCGGGCTAATCGCCCTTGCTGCAATTAACGTCGATGGATTTCCGGATGGTGCACCTGTGGACGTTTGCGTGAAGTCGACGCCGAATCGTCCTCATCATGGCGATAACGAACCTCAACCAGCGAATACTAATCCTTATCAGGTCACAGCCTCGTCTGGACAGTACGCACCTGGAACCCAAATTACAGGTAAATAAAAATTTTATCAATTTTATTTTATTCAAATTAAACATTTTTGTTCGATTTAAAATAACAAATTTTATTTATATTTATATTAAAAATTTTCTCTTTTACCTAAAATCAAAAATTGAAATTTTATCAAATTTATTTGATTTATATTAAAAAATTGTATTTATATTTGTATTAAAAAAATTCTCTTTCATCTGATGCCGGAAATTGACATTTTATCAAATTTATGTGATTTCTATTAAAATTGTTTTATTTTTATGTATATTAAAAATTTGCCCCTTTACCTAAAATCAAAAATTGAAATTTTATCAAATTTATTTGATTTATGTTGAAAAATTATATTTATATGTATATTCAAAAATTTCTCTTTCGTCTGATGCTGGAAATTGGCATTTTATCGAATGTATTTGAATTCTATTAAAAAAATTTCTATTCTTAAAAATGTTCTCTCTCACCCAAAGCCAAAAATTGACATTTTTCAAATTGATTCAATTAAAATAAAAAATTATATTTATATTTCCATAAAAAATGCATCAAAAAACATACAAACAAATTCTCTCGATGGAAAACAACGATACAAAATTCGTTATTCATGGCAGGAAAAATATTCGAAAATTCCAAAAGTCCAGAAATTAATTTAAACGATTTTTTCTAGCCATTATAAAAATCGTTTATAAAAGAGAAAATAAAAATGTATCCCGCAATGGCATGGTATTTCCATCGGTCAATAAATCGACGTAACCGGTAGAGGTTTTCACGTTCATGTTCAGTAGTCACGGAAACAAAGGACTTATGGGAACGATCGTTCTCTTTGTGATTGTAAAAAAGCGAATTGTTACGTATTTTCCTTGAACGACGTCGAGTCATCGATGGTTATCGTTAGTTTTCACGGTGAACGAGACAATTACGGAGTTTCGAAACTTTCGAGTTTGAAAAATCGAAGAAAAATCTTATTAACGATTTTTTTCTTTGTTTTTTTCTTTTTTTTTTAATAACAATAATTATATTTAATAAATAGTCGCTTTTCCTGTTTCAATTTGCAGTCAAGATCGAGGGCTCGGCCTTCAAAGGCTTCTTCCTGCAGGCACGTGACCGTAAGACCGACGCCTGGATCGGTCATTTCGTACAAACGCCCAACACGAAACTTCACGACGAGTGCAGCGCCATCACACATGCCGATCCTCGCGATAAAACGGAAGCTACCCTCATCTGGAACGCGCCGGAAACGACCGAAGGACAAGTCTACTTCACGTGAGTTAAAATATAAATTTTTGTTTTTTGATTAAATTGAAAAATTCAAATTTTTTTAGCAAATTTTTCGGAAAAATCGTTTTTATTGTGATAAAATGTCTTTTTTCGATTTTGATATCGTATTTTTTTGTAAATATGTTCGTGAAAAATTGTTTTTTTCGCGCAGAGAATTAAAAGTCTATTTGGTTGAGAGAGAAAATGTATTAATCGCAAGTTTTAGACGTAGGAAAAATCGTTTTTATTATGAAAAAATGATTTTTTCGATCTCGATATCGTATTTTTTTGAAAATGTTATTGGACAGTTTACGTTCATGAAAATTTGTTTTTTTCATGCAAAGAATTAAAAATCTATTTAATTGGGAGAGAAAATCTATTAATAGCAAGTTTTATACGTAGGAAAAATCGTTTTTATTATGAAAAAATGATTTTTTCGATCTCGATGTCGTATTTTTTTGTAAATATGTTCGTGAAAAATTGGTTTTTTCGTGCAAAGAATTAAAAGTTTATTTGCTTGAGAGAGAAACTGTATTAATAGCAAGTTTTACACGTAGGAAAAATCGTTTTTATTATGAAAAAATGATTTTTTCGATCTCGATATCGTATTTTTTTGAAAATATTATTGCCAGACAGTTTACGTTCAAGAAAATTTCTTTTTTTTCATGCAAAGAATTAAAAATCTATTTAATTGGGAGAGAAAATATATTAATAACAAGTTTTATACGTAGGAAAAATCGTTTTTATTATAAAAAAATGTTTTTTTCGATCTCGATATCGTATTTTTTTGGAAATATTATTGCCGGACAGTTTATTTTTATGGAAAATTATATTTTTCGGCCAAAGATTTAAAAATCTGTTCGGTTGAGATTTTTAATTAATTATAGACATTAATCCAATGCTAGATTTGAATGTTTTGACGATTGAATTTATTAGCTCGATACAACATTCGGCATAATTAATTCACGATTATTGACCTCGTATTGGTCCATTGGAAAATGTGTGCTCGTGGCGGGTTAGAAAGGTCGAGAGTTTCGTAGGCTCGCGTAATTCGAAAAAGGAGAAAATTTTTTTTTGTTTTCTTTTTTTTTCATTAAAAAAAATCCCAATTAACATACTCGTTTGGTGTTCGGTATAATGAATGAGTTCGGGCAATGTCCAATACGGTCCCACGTTGCGTAATGTAGAAACGATCGAAAGTGACTCAGACTAATCGAGACAAAAACTAAAACAGAAAAAAGATCGATCGCACGATCTTGCCGATTTTTTTTTTAAACAAATCTTCGAAATTTGATCTCTAAATTTCCATACGTAACTATTTGCGATGTGACGAAACGAAACGATTTTTTAAATTGAATTTTAATTATTTCAATCGAGACAAAAATTAAAAAAAAAAATCGATCGCTCGATTTTGACGATTTTTTTTTAACAAATCTCCGAAATTTGATCTCTAAATTCCCATAAATAATAAATCGTGATGCAAAGAATCGAAATAAATTTTTTAATTGAATTTTAATTACAAAAATTTCCAAAAAATCGATTTTTTCAATAAAAATCGGTAATTTCGAGTTTTATTTTTCTCAATTAATTTTTATCGCTCGTTTTATTAACAACCAGCGGCAATGTAGATCTAAATATTGATTATACATTCGTGACGACGAGTGAGAAAAGATTTAAAAGCCGCAAAAACGATGTAACAAAGTTGTAAAATCGTGTTGCGATCGCGTAATCGCTCGAGGAGATTTGAAACGAGGCGATTCACGAGAGCGGCCGGTTTCTTCGTAAAACCGGTTTAACCGCGAAACATCGTCGTGCCAATATCTCTTTTGGAAATGCATTTTTCATCTCGCTCTTTTCTCATTTTGAAGAATTCATGCGATCGTATAGTCGAGCGACTCTAGTTAATCAGACCAAAAAATCGAGATAGAACGAGAGATAGAGAGAGAATAAAAAAGAAAAAAAAAGAAAGAAAGAATACCACGAGTTATGCGTTTTTACGAATTTGGAATTCGCTTCAAAACCGGAATAAAGAACGCGGCACTCCACTTTTCCACGCTCCGAGTGAGAGATCGAGGGATTCATTCGACGAACGCACTTTTTTCTGATTGCAAAACTCCATCGACGAACCGACGATCGATATTTGCTATTTACCGAATTGGTTTTTCCGAGACCCAGAGGGTTCGATACGTATCAGGGGAGAGGGAAAGAAAAAGAGAAACAACATCGCGTAAAACATCGTACCAAAAAAAAACACTAAAAAACAAATAAAAAAAAAATAGAAAATCGATCAAATAAAATTGAAAAAATTAAAGTGTAAAATGTACGGATAGATTTTTTTTTTAATTGTATTTTGTTCAAATGTAGGTCAAGGAGATAAAGGAACAAAAAATTGTGAATAATTTGCGAAATTACGAAAAATATTTACGAATATCGAGAAAAAATTAGAAAAATGATGAAATTAAATTGAAAAATTCAATTTAAAATATACGTATCTTTTGGTTTTTATTATATTTTGTTCAAATGTAGGTCGAAGAAACAAATGAAAAAAAAAATTACGAAATTACGAAAAAATATTTGCAAATATTACAAAAAAATTAGAAAATCGATCAAATTAAATTGAAAAATTCAGTATAAATTATACGTATATTTTACTTTTAATTATATTTTGTTCAAATGTAGGTCAAAGAATCAAATAAACAAAAAATTCCAAAATTTTGACGAAATGACGAAAAATATTTACAAATATTACAAAAAAATTAGAAAATGGCTCAAATAAAATTGAAAAATTCAGTATAAAATATACATATACATTTTTCTTTTAATTATATATTGTTCAAATGTAGGTCAAAGAATCAAGCGAAAAAAAAAATGACGAAATCTTTACAAAATAACGAAAAATATTTAAAAATATAAAAAAAAAAAATTAGAAAATCGATCAAATAAAATTGAAAACATCAAACTATAAAATATATATACATTTTCAATCATATTTTTTTCAAATATAGGTCAAACAGACAAACGATAAAAGAAATTACGAAATATTTTAGCGAGACGCGAAAAAATCCTGACGGCCTATAAAATGTGAATAAAAAAAATAAATGAGCGAGACCAAGAAAGACAGACAGAGAAAGAGGGAGAGAGAGAGAGAGAGAGAGAGAGAGAGAGAGCTGTTCGCGGTGGAGAAAATCCATACGGTTATTACAAGTTTGCGGCAACTCTTTTGCCATACAGCGAGATAATTGAAGGTTCGATCGTATGGAGACCTCAATTATCCACCGCAAGCATGTACTTCGTATAAAAAAAAAAGAAAAAAAAAGAAGAAAAAAAAATAATTCAAACATCATAACTCACGTATCCGCCAGAATATTTCTGTGTGTCTTAATGCAACGAAATATCATAATTTCTAATTATCGTTTATTAAAAAAAAATGTACATATTAATTTTTTTATAATTATTTTTCATGTTCACAGTGGCAGCATAGTGAAGAATTACGCCACGTTCTGGGTCGATGTGGTAGCTCATTCGCCCTAGTGACGAAAACGAATATTGCTGCTCTTGGCACGTGCTACTCTCCTCTTATTTACATCTATATCGAGATACATACATATGTATATATACATATATATATATATATGTTTATATTTGTATACGTATTTATAAATACGAGAGCCGTGCTCGAAGTAATTAGTGAAACTTGTTTGAAAACGCTTTTCGCGACTCGTTATTCTTAATTGCTCCCCTCGTTGCCTTTTGAGGAACAAATTTTTCTCGTTCGACGATAAAGTACACCGATTTTCACGAGAAACAAACAATAAAATGAAACAAAAAGAAAAAGAAAAACGAAAAAATGAAATTAGGAACAATTTTGTCGTATAAAAATTGATTATTAATTACACAGTTTTGATTACGACGATATAACGTTATATCGATTATTATTGTAACAACGATAATGTTAATTATCCCGTTGATTCGATAATTAATTAATTCCATCCGATAATAATTAACGCGTTGATCAATATCGTATTTTATATTTATGATAATAATAATAATAATAATTAATTCGTCGAATTATAAAAAGGCAAAAAAGTGATAAAAAAATGGTGCTTTTACGTCGAGTCGTGCGTCTGATAAAATTGTATCCATTGTTAATAAAAAAAAAATAAATAAATAAAAAAAAATGAACGACTAAAAAAACGACACGATATTTTTTTCAATGCTTCGTAAACGACGAGCGTGGCGTGTAAATGATAATTATGTGTGTTTAAAATGAATTTTAAGCACGCATCGTTATTTATTTTTTTTTTTTATCCATTGCTCAATCGTTGTGGATAGTGCCGAAGGTGAAGGCATGACGAGAGAAGGATGTGCTGTTACGTTGCCGTGAACAAGGACGAAGTACTCGAGACGTCGTGCAGCAAGGATATGAGAACGGAAATACGGTTGGATTTCTCGATTATACTTTGTGTGAGAAAACAAAGAGCGAGAGGGGGGGTGAGTAGAGAAAGGAGAAGGTCACTCGTTCCTCTTTGCAAAATTCAAAATATCATAAATTACAGCTTCGACGATTTTTCACGACGTAATCTCTCTTTTTTTTTCAATAAAATAAGAATTTGACGTCACATTAAACAAAAGTCCTGAAAGAACAAAATAACTTTTATAAAAAAAAAAAAATAAATCGTCATCGATTTTAATTTCATCGTAAAATCAAAATTTTTATATTATGATGTTTTTTGATTTTGATATTATGATATTCGAGAAAAGATTAACAATTTTTTTTTTGCAAATTATCGATATTTTGAAAATTTCATGATATTTTTGGATAAAGGATAATTTCTTTTTTTTTTGCGAAATTTTCGATAATTTTTGGTGAAGTTTTTTGGAATTCTTTTGGGATAATGGGAGCGAGCGACGGGTCGTTTATCGACATTAACGGTGACAGCGGTGATCAGCCTTTGATCTTTTGACGCAGATCCATTGGAAAAGAGAGAATTGACACAAGAAGAAGAAGAAGAAGAAGAAGAAGAAGAAGAGGAGGAATGAAAATAGTAAGAAAAAGAATAAGAGAGAAGATCTAATGACGTAACACAGTAGTCCTCTCTCTTTTTCTATCCCCGAGGCGTACGGTGAGAAACGACATTACGGTGTGGTAAGTAAGTAAAAGTGGGCCACTCCTCAGCAGGACAGACACAGAGACAGCAGCAGCAGTTCGATAACTTTGGTCGCTTATGCTCTGCGTTCGTTTACGATTGTCTATCTATTTCTCTCTCTGTCTCTCTCTCTTTCTCTCTCCTTAATTCTGCAATCTCACAGATTCCATACGTTACGATGCGATATCATTCATCGTTATCACGATGTCTAAATCCGATTGATAAGACCTTGAAGTGTGCGTTCAGTGAGATAGCAAAGGTCCCTGAGCTTGAACCTTCCTTCATCGTACTTCGTCGAGCATGGTCTGCACCCTCCCCCTTTCGTCGAGTTATTTTCTCATTAATTTATATGCTATATAATATATATAACATAATATTGATTGATTTATATATTAATATATATATAAATTGTTATATTATTTTATATTAATTAATATATAATAATTATATATTAATTATTATATTATAATTATTGATTATATTTATTATAATTATAATTATTATATATTAATATATATGTATATATATATTATTATACGATATATTATAATATATCAGAATATATTTTATATTATATATAGTACCTATATATTATTATATATATTATATATTATATTATATATTTACTATAATATATATTTATTATATACTATATTATATTATATATATATAATTTGTTCTCATTAAGCAATTTTCCCTTCATCGTGTCTTTGCGCCAGGAAGGAAAAGGGTACGTTCTATTATTAGAAGAAAACTACTATCAGACTTTATGTCACAATTTTTTCCCTCTCTATTTTTTTTTCCTTTTTTTTTCTATCAATTTGATTCATAAGCGATAAAAACGACTACGTAGAATTATGATTTTGTACACGTTTAATGACGTAATCGAATCGAATCGTGATTAATGACAAAAAAACGTACGTTCTAATAATAATGAAAAAAATGAAGAAAAAAAAAACAAAATTGTTCAAATTATATGAAAAATATTTTTTTTGATTGATCGTTTTTATAAATTCATCGCGATAAGTCGTATAAGAATAATAATAATAATAATAATAAAGAGGTCTTTCGGCGGTAATAGAAGTTCCGCGAGTGTCACGGTGGTGTCGGTGCAATTACTCTTTTCTCGCAGCTCGTTAATAATCGTTACGGTGATCTTTACTGTTTGCGAATCGCTTCATCTCAACGGACCTGCAAAACTCCCGGCAACTAGATGAGCCGATAGTCGCGGATATATTAAGTCCCAGCTACGTTAACGAATCTACCTATACGTAACGTGCATACATAAATATATGAGAATAATATCGAATGTAATGTAATATATATACCTACGTCGAAGCGAATGAAATGGACGATTAACACGCTTCGTAATTATATTCAACGTTCACTATCATCGAACTGGACAATTTTGAAGCGAGAGCTTTTTACGTTAACACGTTCTCCTCCTCGTCGTCACATCGAGCTTTCAATTTATTATTATTATTATTATTATTATTATTATAATTATATTAATTTTTTATTATTTTTAATATTATTATTATTATTATTATTATAATTATATTAGACACAAATAATATATTATTATTATATATAATAACAATAATAATAATAAAATAAGAATATAATATTATTATTATTATTATTATGTTATATTTTTATATACCTATAATAATAATATGATAACATTATAATAATATTTGTGTCTAATAGCATTAGTATAATTATATTATTATTATTATTATTATTATTATTATTATTATTATATAATATTAATAATGTTATATTTTTATATAGGTATAATAATAATATGATAATCTTATAATAATATTTGTTTCTAATAATATTAATATAATTATTATGTTATTATTATTATTATTATATATAATATTATACTAATAATATTATTATATTATTATATTAGACACAAAAAAATGTGATTAATCACTTTGTCTCATTGTTATCGTGTCGTTTATAACTATTAGCTGACGCACTCGATGGACGAATGAGGGGAAAAAAATAGCGTGTCGTTGGAGGGGGAGGTAGATGTAGGGGGGTAAATTTGCACGTTGCAAGCTCAACGGCAAGAGGCAATGTAACAACACTCGTATATCGCGAGTGTATGTACGGGGTTGATATCGACTTCCTGCGTGCACCTTTTCCGGGTAGGTCGACCAATTCGACGCCCAGTAGGGACAAATATGCTTCGCACATTTGCCAGGGGTTCGCGAAACGCTACTCTCGTCTCGTACAAGCTCTCACGCGACACTAACGCGAACCGAAGGGAACAACCATCGGTGGTCGATCTACGATTATTGGCAATTTTACACCCCCCCCCCCCTTCCCCTCTTTATTCACAAAGATCCACGTAGTAAAATGTTAAAGGGTTCGTTTTTTTTTATAACACACTTTTCACGATCGAGTTTCCGACCTCTGGTGATAAACAGTCGAGAACGTGTGACACGAGGGGTTGCGAAACTCATCGATAATGAACTTACCCCCTTTTACTAACCCTTATTTCCATCGAGTTAGAAAAAAAGTCGAGTTTGTTTTTCGAGTTGGATAAGAATTTTTTTTTGAAAATTGTGAAATAAAATGTAAATGATTATAAGAATTGATTAATTGAAAATTGGATGGATTATAATTATGGAATTTTTATAAAATTGTTGAGTGACGATTGGAGGGTTGGTAAATTTTGTGAAAGGCTCGTGACTTGCCAATGACTCAACAGTGAAAATTCGCTACGGCACGGTGCTTATCGTCGCTGCGGGACTCTTATCTTCAAACTCCGCCAGCACGTTAAGCATTATATACAACTCTCGTATATAAATATATAAATAAGTCCGTGTGTGCACATAAAATATATGTAAGGTACGTATCGTAGTCCTTACAACATTTATTGCTGGGAAACTCGCGATCGCGAGTCGACCGTGTTGTTGGGTCGTTCGATTCACCGGTTTGCGTACGAAGGGCGCAAAGGGTTGTGTTGATTTTAGAGAAAAAAGGATGCAGAGAGGAGGAGAATTCGTTACTCTTGTTTGTAGAAGCAACGATGCAATCGTCGCACGTGTCGTCGAGAAGATACGCGCTCTTTGCTGAATAAAAAGTGTCATATATATACAGGGTATTAGGAAACTGCGAAGGCACATAGAATATTCTGATAGATGGCGTTAGTACGAGAAAAACGCTTTTTGTTTCATTGTTCTGCGATGAAAATTGGCCGAGATATTAATTCGCAAAGTTCGCAACTTTAAACGACGCCATCGCGCCCCCTAGCGGTTGAGCGATGAACGAAAAATTAATTTCTCTTCCCCCCAAGATATTGCCACGATCTACGAATAAGAAAGCAACAATATGTGAAAAAAAAAATGGTCCCGAACGGGACTCGAACCCACGACCCTAGTAGTTATCGATCAGGCGACCGGTCGCATTTGTTAGGTTATGTTTAAAATTTTTAAACTTTGAGGATCGATATCTCGGCCAATTTTCATCGTAGAACAATTTTAAAAAAACCGTTGTGCTTCTATCAACGCCGACTATCCAAAAATACTAACTGTGTCTTCATAATTGCCTGACACCCTGTAGAAGTGTATAATAAAGTCACAACACGTATCTCATAACGTAGTACGCGCGGGGCCGATAACGACGTCGTCGAGCCGCACAGAAAATTATATCACGCTCCAGAAGACACGCGACAAGCGTTCCGAGACGAGACGATGAGACCGCATATCCCAGATATATAGATATATAAATATGTGTATATAAGTATACGGTGCATAGAAGCATCGATGCACCGATCGATCTGTTCTCTCTCTGCCTCTGTGTCGCCTCTCATACATACGGAAATAACTGAATCATTGAGGCCTCGCATGGCGATGTCTATTTTTATATTCCCAACACGAACGCATCTTGTTCTGCTTGAAAATGGTGTTTACCATTTTTCTTTTTGTCACATTTTCATCTCTCCTTTTTGCTATTGAATAATTGGAAAAATACAGCTATGACGTTAATGTGAAAATAAAAAATGATGATTGGCTCAGTGAAAGAAATCGGGTGGAAAGGTTTCCGAGAATGGAGAGTGGGTATGGCTAGAAAAGGGTTGAAATTTGTTTTTTCTCTTATCCCCAGTTGCTTGACAATTCTCGTGATTAATGAACGATTTCGATGATTAATGTAATTTTTGCTTCAATCGTTCGTTTACGACCGTGACCGAAAATGTCGTAAAATTGCCAGCGAATAATTTTCGTCCGATAGAAGAGAAAATGAACGCACGTATCACTGAGAGGTTTAGTAACAACGTCGTGAACTAGTCTAACCGCGACTAGAGAAAATCGAGGCGCTCGTGATAATTGCGTTAATTGCATCCCGACTACAGGCTCGTTTTCCCACGTAGATGCATATAATTCATGAAAAACTATATATACACTCGCGTACTACAACCGACTCGTATTTCGTTGAATAATTATAACTACGACTGTGAGAAATAACGAGAGCTTAGATTTTTTTTTCTCTTGTTACATCTCGTATTTCGAAAGCTACCTTGATTACTATCGTGTAATGTAATTCGATGCAATAGTGTTTTGTATCAAAAATTAGATAATTGGTATTTTGGTTAGATTTGGGAAATTGGGATTGATAATCGGTCGATTATCGTTTCGAATAATTCGTGACAAAAAATTTATCGATTTGATAAAGTGTTTTTGATATATATGGAATTAATTTGTTACAATTTATGGAATTAATTTATTATAATTTATGAAATTAATTTTTTGCAATTTTGGGAAGTAATTTGTTACAATTTATGGAATTAGTTTATACAATTTTGGCAATTAAGTTGTTATGTTTTAGGGAATTAATTTATTATAATTTAAATCAATTTTTTGCAGTTTCGAGAAGTAATTTGTTACAATTTATGAAATTAATTTCTTGCAATTTGTGGAATTAATTTTATACAATTTCGACAATTAATTTGTTATAATTTAGGGAATTAAATTGTTGTAATTTTTGAAATTAATTTGTTACAATTTATGGAATTAATTTGTTACAATTTATGAAATTAATTTCTTACAACTTATGGAATTAATATTATACAATTTCGATAATTAATTTGTTCTAATTTAGGGAATTAAATTGTTACAATTTAGGAAATTAATTGCTCACAATTTATGGAATTATTTTGTTCCAATTTATGAAGTTAATTTCTTACAATTTATGGAATTAATTTAACAAAATTTCGACAATTAATTTGTTATAATTTAGCGAATCAATTTCTTACAAATTATGAAATTCATTTGTAACAATCTACGGAAATTAATCGACGAAACGAGGATCTAGTGGTGGATCGGTACGATAAAACAATGGATGAGACGCGTTATCGGTTTTCGGAAATGCGTCTGGGTATAGGGGGATACTAGCTTGGATGCGAAGGGTCGACGAGGAAGAGCACAGAGGGTGATCGAAGGGCTGCAGTACGGGGGTTATCGGTTCGCGGTATTGCCGCGGGTAGATTTTCCCGCGTAGGGGTTCGACCGAGGGTGTAGGAGGAATGAGTCAGAGAAGGAAAAGCGCGTTCCCTTCTCGCACGAACTAAGGGAGGATAAAACGGGGGTCGTGTAAGAGAGAGAGAGGGAGAGGAGGAGGAGGAGGAGGACTAGATGGAAAGGGAGTGGGAGAAGTAACTCGGGGAGGAGGGAAGGAGGAGGGGGTTGTCCAAAGTGGGGTAGTGAAAAGGGCAGCGTGACACACACGTTGATAGAGCGAGAGAGATAGAGGGAGACCGATAGGACGAGGGAGGGAAAACAGGGGGTAGGGAGACAGGAGAGGGTTGCTCGGTCGCGCCGGCGCCGTGGGGTCGCGACGGTCGACCCCGCCAACGTTAGTCTCGACACTCGTCCGGTGCGCTTGTCGACCGCGTCCCGTGTAGACTCTGTAACGGCCCGGTCTCGCCACCGAGTGCATGTCACTCTAGTTCCGGTTAATATACGTCCCGTTTGTCGCATTTAATATATACATACACTCGTATATGTATATATACATATATATGTATACATAGCGAGAAAGAGAGACGATTTAACGACCGGAGAAACGGACTAAACAACAACAATAACAACAGCAAATAAATAATTAAACAAAAAGACCAAATAACACAAAAATAGCAAAGGGGGTTGTTTCGTTGTTTAAAAAATCTTGTGTAAGGAGATACGTACATGTTACGTGTGTAATATGTTTAATCTGGGCTGATAAACGGAGAGACGAGTTTTTTTTGTTAAGGAACGATGGATACGGCGTGAAAATCGAGCCGCAGGGGTTGGGAAAGTAAGAGCGGGGGTTGGGGGGTGAGAGAAAGGAGAGAAGAGGGTTAAACGAAAGAGGAAAAGGAGGAAACAATAACAAAAGGTGGGAACGTGGGTGTTAAATTTTGAAGAGACGGAGAGAAGAGAAAGAAGAGAGAGAGACAAAGAGAGAGAGAGAGAGAGAGACGTGATAAGAGCAAGAGAGAATACGACGAGGAGAAAGCGTGATCGATCACACGCGTATAGTGCGGGTTTTTCGGCAGAGATATGTAATATGAAAATAACACCGTGGGCCATCGTGGTGTCGTCCGGGGTGGAGAGATGTGCGGCACTTCGGCACGGTCTCGTGCCGTTCGGGTTATATTCGTCGTACTGAGCACGTCATGCATATTCATCGTATCACCGACCCTCGGGGACCCGGACCCCCCCGAACTCACCACGCTCGAAGGTAAAACCAAAAGCTCCTAACGACAATTTTTGTTTCATTTTTCTTTTTTACTTATTCGCGCAATTGTGAGCTTTTTTTTTGTTGCTTCTGGGTAGAGAAGGGTCGTGGCTTGGACAAAGATTCGAAGTTTTCTTTTTTTCGGGGAGCTAGAATCCTCGACCTTAGCAAGGTCGAAGGAAACCAAAAGCTCCTAACGACAATTTTTGTTTCCTTTTTTTTACTTATTCGCATAATTTTGAGCTTTTTTTGTTACTTCCGGGTAGAGAAGAGTCGTGGCTTGGATAAAGATTCGAAGAATTGTTTCTAATTTTCGTTTTTCAGGGAGCTAAAATCCTCGACCTCACAAAGGTCGAAGGAAACCAAAAGCTCCTAACGACAATTTTTGTTTCCTTTTTTTTACTTATTCGCATAATTTTGAGCTTTTTTTTGTTACTTCCGGGTAGAGAATCGTCGTGGCTTGGATAAAGATTCGAAGAATTGTTTCTAATTTTCGTTTTTCAGGGAGCTGAAATCCTCGACCTCACAAAGGTCGAAGGAAACCAAAAGCTCCTAACGACAATTTTTGTTACATTTTTTTTTACTTCTTCGCCCATTTTTGAGCTTTTTTTTTGTTACTTCCGGGTAGAGAAGGGTCGTGGCTTGAACAAAGATTCCAAGAATTGTTTCTAATTTTCTTTTTTTTTCGGGGAGCTGGAATCTCCGACCTTAGCAAGGTCGAAGGTAAAAAAGCTCCTAACGACAATTTTTGTTTGTTTTTTTTACTTCTTCGCGCAATTTTGAGATTTTTTGTTACTTCCGGATAGAGAAGAGTCGTAGCTCTAGATAGAGATGCGAAGAATTTTTTCCTATTTTTTATTTCACTGCGAAAGGATTTTGACGAAAATATTAAAAAAATTTCGTTAAATAATATAAATTGTTATTTATCCGTGTGAACTATTGTTTATCTTGGTGCTTTATAAATAAGATTGGAGGAAATTGAAAAATAATGATGGATTCGTTGAGAAAATAAAATTGAAGAAATTTTGGAAATTTGAGAAATTAACGAAATTAATTATGAACATTTGTACATAGCTTGGTTAAAAATATGAACAACAACAAAAAATGTGATAATATCGTTGGATACGTGCATGATTAAATTAACAAAGCAGGGCAATGAAAGGAAGTGCGTGAAAATTTTAACGATGAAAAACAATGTAGAAAAAAAAATAAAAAAACGTTCGCAGTAAGAAAAAGTCAGAATCAACTTACATTTTTCTTGAGCTTTTCTTCTGAAATAAAGCGTCAGTGCCTCGCCACGTTTTTATCACCGCCGCATTGCAACAAACTACCGTAGTGTGGCGCATCTGCAGTTAAACTCCCTTTTCCCACTTTATTTTTCATATTATTATTTTATTTATTTATAATAATTCAAGGATGAAAATAAATCCCCTTTAATCGATAATAATTCGATGGTATCGCGAGCCAATTGTATAATTAAAGGAAATAGAATTTAATTCGACGCCGGTGTTCGTCGGAGGGAAATATCGAGATAATAATTCTCTCGCGTCTGACTATACGCGACTCGTTCTACTGGAGGTTCTCGTGTTTTTCCAGATATGCGCACCATTCGCGAATACGTGCGTTCTCCTGCGGCAAATCGCAACGGGGAGTCTCCGGAGGGTCGTTTGCTCGGACCAAATGTTTTTACGGCCCTCGTAGAAAGCTTTTTTTCCCGGCTGGCGCGCACACGAACATACGCGAGATATGAATTATCTTCTTTTTTTTTTTTTTTCGAGAACCATTTCGCTGCTTCGATTCGAAGGAAATATTTCTAGCTATCCAAGTCCTTTATCCTCGATACCCCAAGATCCTTGGAAACTTCCTGAGGCTGATTTTTTATCGCGTCAGGATTAATTTCCTCGGATCCCTTGGGTACATTCACTGTCCGACTAAACCATGGACTAACTACTTAATCTCATTTTCTCAACTTCGTCATGTAAAATACGCCGTAAAAAAATTCTCGGAGAACAAAGAGTCTTCGTTTCATCACTGGACAGAGAATGAGGGGAGGGAGAAGGAAAGAGGGAGAGGGTGAAAGAGAGAGAGAGAGAGAGAGAGAGAGAGTTTTAAAGCTAGACGAACTAGCGCCAGGACTGCATCGAGGTCGTCTGGTCGCTACTGGTTAATTTTACTCGAGCCTGTCTTCCCGGAGAACCACGAACTTTATCCGGTAAAAAAAGATCGTCGTTATGTCCACGGGTATCGAATAACATGGATTCATTAATTTTATCAGATAAATGTTATCGTTCTCGAAACAAAGTTCCTGAAACTAAAACAATCTAAAATTTTTTTTTTACAAAAAAATAATTTTGAAAAAAATTGACATTTGAATGAAATTCTTCGATAAGTTTGCCAATTTTTAAATAGAATTTACATCTTTGAAGATCTTCTGACCGATTTCAACGTCGATCCTTGTTCGTTCTTATTATAAATACGTCGGCTGTTCAAAGAAAAGGCTGACAATCGAATCTTCGAGTCTTGGAGATTTAATCCCTTCTTCCTCCCTTCATTTTTGTTAAGAGAAAATATTTGTCGTATGGTACGCTCGAGCAAGGGCTGACCTAGTCGATGGCCTTTTGCCAGGCGCCCATTCCATTTCCTGACTCCTCGACGATATCGACTAGATTCGTTCCTCTCCTGAAAAAAAAACGTATTTGTGATATTCCTCGTGAGCGTTGTATCGGCTGTAATAGCATCAGGTAGTCAGTGTGAAAAGAAATTTATTCGCTCGATCTGTTCAAGATTCTCTTTTCATAAATTGCAGAAAGCAAAAATTTATAAATATTTTATCAACAAATTTATTTTTAAATTTACAACTGTTTAACAAACTCTCATCCTTTCTCGCTATAACAAAAATTGCAAAAAAAAGAACAACTCTCTCTTTCTTGGTCGATAAAATTTAAAGGTCAATATTGGATTTCCCATCGGGGTGTGCAAATAATCCGTCGTCCGTTCCATCGAACGTGATACTCGTTTTATTTTTTCGTACTTTATTCTCTCAAATCCTTTTTGCCTTTCGACTAATGTCACGTACCGGAATAAAAATCTCCTCGTAGTCGCGAAATTTTAACGAATGCAAAAAAGCAGTAAGTGCATGCTTCTCGACGAGAAAGCCAATAGTAACGAAAACAAAAACAACAAAACAAATAAAAAAAAAATGTGAAAATTTTCCAATATTCCAAATTTTTTTTATTTCTTTGTACGTTCAACCCATGAGCAGAACCCATATTGGTATTTTACATATTGGTGTTGTATATGAGATCGA
Source organism: Netelia fuscicornis (assembly GCA_946811545.1). Taxonomy (NCBI): domain Eukaryota; kingdom Metazoa; phylum Arthropoda; class Insecta; order Hymenoptera; family Ichneumonidae; genus Netelia; species Netelia fuscicornis. The sequence goes on along the minus strand of OX328012.1, from coordinate 2,739,887 downwards.
TAAATACGTTGCAAAGGGGTTAACGTATTCTGGGTCAGCGCGACGATGGGTGGTGGAAAACAGAGGACAAAAATTTTTCCGAATATGCTTTTCGAATGGAAACATTTTCCCGATCGTTTCATATATATGCGAGTAAGAAAAAAGACTGGGTCGTCGCAAAGTCACTACGCGTGGGTAGAATGAAAAAAAAAACGTCGTCGCTCGTTGCGGTGTCGCGAGTCCGACGTGTCACGTTTTTCAAGATGAAAGGAAAATTCGATATTCGAGCTCCAGCTGTGTCGAAACTCGTAAATTTTTTTTACGTATGTACACATATACGGCGCATGCGCTGTATATATTCTTAATAAGTCGTAACAACAGCTGATAAAATAAAGAAATTAGTAAAAAAAAATATATTTTTCGAAAAAAATGAATATTTTATATTTTTATTGTGATAAAATAAAATAATGAATATCGTCGATTGATATTAAAAATATTTTTATAATTATAAAGTAAAAAATGAATATTTTATATTTTATCACAATAAAAATATAAAATATTCACAATAAAATATAATAGTAAAAAATGAATATTTTATATTTTTATTGTGATAAAATATAAAATATTCATTTTTTATTATTATTAATTATTAATTATTGATTATTATTATTAATTATTGATATTAATAAATACCAATAATTAATAATAAAAAATATTAATAATTAATAATATCAATAATTAATAATAAAATATAGAATTATATATTATTATTATTATGCAGTTTTATTCGCATAACTTCGCTAAATATATTTTCAATAAATCCCAGAAACAGTTGACAAAAATAAAAAAATCAATCAGTAAAAAAAATCCTATTTTTCTAAAAAAATTCACATTTTTAAAATTTGTATTGTGTTAAAATAAAATAATGAATACTCTCAGGTTGATATTAAAAACCTCTTTATAACAAACATAAATAATTATTAATAAAACATCGCATTACACTTTTCTTTTTCTTATTTTATAAATTTCATAAAAGAATTTTTGTTTTTTCCGAGTTACCTTTGTCGCGGTAGACTTTATCGTAGAATCGTACGTGTCAACGTATACATTAATAAAATACCGTAAGTGCATACCTCGTTTCGAGTGAAACGGAATATCACTGGGTAAATGGAAAAATCGTGTACTTAACCGTATGCAGGACCTTTTTCACCATCGCCTCGTTCCAGTGTTACCCTTAAGCCCTTTTTCATCTTATTTTCTTCTCGACACGTATGAAAAAAGACCTCTATTGAGACCCAAGAGCTGACTCGGAATCGAATTCCATCTCTTCTCTCCTTCCTCACAGGATATTCATATATATGTGTGTATATGTGTATGCACACAAATATACATATATATGACGGTAGGCTGATGCAAGCTGGTAGAAGCTCGACCGGATATCGATTCTTCCTAGTCTATGCTACCTAGGCACTCTCTCTCTCTCTCTCTCTCTCTCTCTTGTTCGTTCTCAGCTAAGAAATATAGTACCAAGAGGCTTCTCAACGCCTCTCGAATTTTTCGACGACTCTTCTCCCTCACCGTGAAAACGTTGCGATAAGAAAAACCTCTTCATTGCCCTTTTTTTATTATTTTTATATCGCAAGGCATGAATCGAGCCTGGAACGCATGAGAAGATGCTCGATCGAATGTCGTTATTAATGCGAAAAGTAGGAAATTTCGATAAAAACGATGTTAACAAATATTCTTCAATGACATTTTTTTTTTTTTTGATAAAGTTTCTCTCGCGTGTCGCTTATTTTCCAATCTCGGGGATATTTTTTCTCACCCCTCGATGTGCGTGCGACCTCCGACTCTCGATTCCGTAACACGGATCCGCGAACCGCACGCGGTTTTCGCCAGCATCGAATTCTCGTTTGTCCTTGCGCGGTGGTGGCAGGCAGCGTGAATATGGTCGATATTCAGCACGGCTCATTGCCTACAGTTTATTTCAGCAGGGAATATTACATAGTATGCTCCGACCGGTAGAATTCGCGTTATACGTAAAGCGACGATACAGTCCGGTATAGTTTTATTGGGGATTGGTATTAGCGAAGCTTTCGAGGTAGTGCTGCACCTGCCAGAGGCACATACGAGGCTTTGGGCTTGTTCTCTCGTTGTGCTTGGGATATCGGTGCACTAGTTGAATTGTCATGACGCAGTTAAAATTAATCCTACTCGCCCAATGAGCAACTCTCTTTCACGTATGCTTTTGGGAATGATAACGGGGACCTCAAATTGTATGAAACATCTAGGCCATTCGATGTCTGGGATCGACCTAATTCCATTTGGAAATAATTGGGAATGATCTTGTGGTAAAGAAAAGTCGAGTTTGATGAATTGTTTTATTACAGGCTCGATTTTAGAATAAATTAATAATGAAAATTGGGATTAGTAAGCTCTTGAGGTAGCACTGTACCAGCTAGAAGTCTGTACCTGCCAGATGTCTGACGTCGAATGGCATAGATGTTTGATACAATTTGAGGTCTCTGCTATCATTCCCAAACACAGGTACAAACAAGGCTTCGGGCTTGAACGACTCTCTTTCACGTATGCTTTTGGGAATGATAGCAGAGACCTCAAATTGTATCAAACATTTAGGCCATTCGACTTCTGGGATCGACCTAATTCCATTTGGAAATAATTGGGAACAATCTTGTGGCAAAGAAAAGTCGAGTTTGATGAATTGTTTTATTACAGGCTCGATTTTAGATTAAATTAATAATGAAAATTGGGATTAGTAAGCTTTTGAGGTAGCAGTGTACCTGCCAGAGGTACAAACAAGGCTTCGGGCTTGAACGACTCTCTTTCACGTATGCTTTTGGGAATGATAGCAGAGACCTCAAATTATATAAAAAAATCTATGCCATTCGACGTCTGGGATCGACCTAATTTCATTTGGAAATAATTGGGAATGATCTTGTGGTAAAGAAAAGTCGAGTTTGATGAATTGTTTTATTACAGGCTCGATTTTAGAATAAATTAATAATGAAAATTGGGATTAGTAAGCTCTTGAGGTAGCACTGTACCAGCTAGAGGTCTGTACCTGCCAGAGGTCTGACGTCGAATGGCATAGATGTTTGATACAATTTGAGGTCTCTGCTATCATTCCCAAACACAGGTACAAACAAGGCTTCGGGCTTGAACGACTCTCTTTCACGTATGCTTTTGGGAATGATAGCAGAGACCTCAAATTGTATCAAACATTTAGGCCATTCGACTTCTGGGATCGACCTAATTCCATTTGGAAATAATTGGGAACAATCTTGTGGCAAAGAAAAGTCGAGTTTGATGAATTGTTTTATTACAGGCTCGATTTTAGAATAAATTAATAATGAAAATTGGGATTAGTGAGCTTCTGAAGTAGCACTGTACCTGCCAGAGGTACAAACAAGGCTTCAGGCTTGAACGACTCTCTTTCACGTATGCTTTTGGGAATGATAGCAGAGACCTCAAATTGTATGAAACATCTAGGCCATTCGACTTCTGGGATTGACCTAATTCAATTTGGAAATAATTGGGAACAATCTTGTGGTAAAGAAAAGTCGAATTTGATGAATTGTTTTATTACAGGCTCGATTTTAGATTAAATTAATAACTAAAATTAAGGTTAGTAAGCTTTCGAGGTAGGATTGTACCTGCCAGAGGTACAAACAAGGCTTCGGGCTTGTTCTCTCGTCGTGCTTGGGATATCGATGCACTAGTTGAATTGTCACGACGCAGTTAAAATTAGTCCTACTCGCCCAATGAGCGACGCTCTTGCACGTATGCTTTTGGGAATGATAGCAGAGACCTCAATTTATATCAAACATCTAGGCCATTCGACGTCTGGGATCGACGTAATTCCATTTGGAAATAATTGGGAACGATCTTGTAGTAAAGAAAAGTCGAATTTGATAAATTGTTTTATTACAGGTTCGATTTTAGATTAAATAAATAACGAAGAATATTTATATTTTTTAAACAAGATTAAGTTTGCTTGATTTTTAGATTAGATCGAGTTAATTACGTTTTTTTATTTTAGAAGAATAATGATAAATTCTTGAAATTAATTTTTTGAAACGTTCGTTTTTGTTTCATGTGATTGTTTTAGCTTAGAACGATTCAATTATTTTGTTCATTTTAGAATGAATATTCCACTTGGAGAAACTATTAACGATAAATTCTTGAAATTGCTCGGTGTACTAAAATGTTTGTACGGTGACTATAGCGTTCGATGGACACGAGATACGAGCTAATGGTTTAATATTCTCCAGGCTGTCTGTATCATCTGCATCATGTTTATCGTCGTGTCACGTCGCGCACTAACCCTCCTCCTTCTCCCCCAACTCGCTCGAGATCGTGACATGGCAGATCAATCAATTAGAAACCTCTATAACGCAGCCTTCGGTATTAATTCCCATCGATATACCAACCGATACATCTCCTGGGAATAATCGCTTGTGTCTGTTTACCTTCTCGAACAAATATTGTCACGGATCTTCGAGGTTCTCCGTCTCGACGGATAAAAAAATCATTCCCATCCCCCCTGACGATCTTCGTCGACCTCTTTTAATTTACGTAAGTCTTATCGACGTCTACCAAACTCGAGTGATATTCCAACGATCGAACGTTCGTAAAATGCACAAGGACGAGAATAGAAAATATTTTTTCGATCGTAAAATTTGTCGATGGATAAAATTATCTCCTTGTCGAATGGAAAAATTTGTCAAACATAATTTTTAAGCGAAATTGTTTGGAAGAAATGTCTCGATTGATTAATTAAACTTTTTGTTTTCAATTTGAAATAATTGGCTTCGAATATTTGGTATTAATGTTTGAAAGATTATTGCGTATCGAGTGTCATACTTCACTGTGATAGAAAATAATTGTGTCGTGAAACCTGATCGTCCGGTTTCCTTTCGACCTACGAGACAAAGCTTTGTCCTCGTGCCTAGTTTATTGCGTTTCAACTCTGCAAACCGGACGATGTCACGTACGCGATCGTTGATTTCTCATTTTATCACCGGTTACGGAAACAACGGTCAGTTTTCCGGAGTGGAAGGTTTATAGAGAGCTCGTTAAATTTACCCTCGGTATGTGAATATATAAAGGACAATACAAAGGACAGACCGAGAGATGGAGAATAGTCCTTATAGAATTTTTAATACGCGTAGTTTTAAAGATAAATATTTAATTTTAATTTTTATCTCTGGGAAGTATTAAAGATTACTATTTATATTAAATCTGTGATTAGATGGTCTAGAGGGAAGATAGATGAGAGAAAATATCGAGGAGATTAAAGTCCAATCGAGATTTATAAGGATTATCGTTTAAATTCTGCGAATGGCAAGGGATTCGAGTAAATCAGTAGTAAAGATCCGATATGGTCAGACAAGTGGAAAAGTCGTCACGAGGCTCACCGAGCTTGCACTAGAAAATACTGGGCGTGTCCGGATAGTGTGTCAGCGTGAGAGAGAGAGAGAGAGAGTAGGGCATAAGTCGATGGTACGACAGTCTATTATAGAGAGCTTTGTGTAGAGGATTTGTCGTAAGTAGTCGTGGCAGTCATTGAACGGACGTGACCGAGCATTCTCGCTTTATTGGCAGGTACGGAGTTCGATATCCATGTTAATATTACTGACGGTAAATGTTATGGGCGTTTCAATCGTTTTAACGTCAATTTTAATTACATTTACTTAATTAATTAAAAATTAATATTGTAAAATTAATTAAAACAAGAAAAATTACTGTTTCTTAAATTTTTTTTTATCGACAAAAATTTATTAATCGAATCATTTTACGGTAGTTATTTCCTTCAGGAAACTAAGGTTGGTGACTCGGTCTGCCGTCTCGACTACGATGTTATAATACTCAATTACATCCTCGATGATACGACCCTTTCACGAAATTGTACGTGTCGTAGACGCACGCTTCTCTCGGAATGAGAACGTACCCGAGTGTAATTGGGAAATGGGGATATGCCCTGTGGCTGTACCTCCTATCTCACACCGCATGTACCATTTTCCGTCTCTGCAGTCTACTGTAAACCAGACCGGATACGAAATACGAGACGTCGGACTGTCCTTGTAAACTCGTAATGTCCACTAAATTGCTGAACGTTTGCCCTCTAGTTTATACATTTATAAACTCCATATATACAATCTTGACTAAACATAAAATATTAACTCGCTTACATTTTAAATAATACAAGAATAAAATAAAATAATAAACAATAAAGAAAAAAACATAATAATAATAATAAAATTAAGAAATTTCTTCATTACTAAATATAAAATATTTACTGCTATATTTTATATAATAAAGAAATAAAATTAAATAATAGCTAATAAAGAAAAAAGATAATAATAATAATAAATAATAAAATTTAAAAAATTCTTAAAATTAATAATTTACCAATAGCAGTTTATTATCTATCGAGTCAAATCTTTCCATTACTCATAGTGAAATATCCCTCGATCAGGATATATTTCCACAACCCTAAAACTGATAAAATATTCCAAGCACTCTGTTTCATCGAAATTGGTTCCAATTTCCGAAGACCCTTTTTGGAAGGTGATCATGGATAGCTTCCCTTCGCCCTTTCATATATCGAAGAGGGAAAAAAAGGTTTTCGTAGCTTTTTCATACGAAGGATGTAACAATGTTTCCTTAAGGCATAGACATTTCGTCCAATAGTAAATAGAAGGGAAAGGGAGGAGGGAGTAAATGGTATAAATTATAGTAAGAAAGGGAGCCACAAGGGTCTTGTGGGACTGCGGATAAAATGAATTTTCGGAGCAATGGCACGCAATTGGTCGGGCGTCCCGCGGATAATTTCAAGGTTCCACCCTCCTTACGACGAGAAAGTCTCTCGCGTTAAAAGGATAGGGGTCGTTGGCGAAAGAGAGAAAGGGTGGCTTTAGCCAAGCACAGGAGAGGGGAGATTAAGAAGCACGAGGGGCTTGCGAGTCATCGTGGCGAAGGAGAAGTCGAACGCGCGGCACAAGGGTGGCTGGGGGGTGAGTTTCGTTGGAGAACGGAAGTGGCTCGAACGTAACATTACTGCGGTCTGCACTGCGGATGCACGTGGTACTTTCCGGCCACTCGCTTTCTCTCTCTCTCTCCCTGTGACTCACAAAGATACGTTGTTTCTCCTTTTTTTATATTGCAGAGATCGGAGGGTTTTTCAATAAATATTTAAAAACAGATATTTTTTAATCGAATTTGTATAAAGATAATAATAATTGTCAAAAAAAGAAATTGGAAAGCACGAAATTATCAAAATTTTGATAATTTTGGTATTATTATTATTAAATAGTTTTATTTGCACAATTTTTTTACCAAAATTGTTTACAAAATTTTACATCTGATCATAAATTTCTGCTTCCTTGTTACATTTCTTGCTACACACTTTATCTACTTCTCTATAAAATTATATTTTTCCGGCCACTCGCTTTCTCTCTCTCTCCCTCTGTCTCACAAAAATACGTTATTTCTCCTTTTTTTATATTGCAGAGATGGGAGGGTTTTTCAATAAATATTAAAAAAAAACATTTTTTAATCGAATTTGAACAAAGATAATAATAATTGTAAAAAAAAGAAATTGGAAAGCACGAAATTATCAAAATTTTGATAATTTTGGTATTATTATTATTAAATAGTTTTATTTGCACAATTTTTTTACCAAAATTGTTTACAAAATTTTACATCTGATCTTACATTTCTGCTTCCTCGTTACATTTCTTGCTAGACACTTTATCTACTTCTCCATAAAATTATATTTTTGTTATTTTCAAATATTATTTTGTGGAAATTTATTGATAATGAGGAGATAAATATCGAGTCATTTCATCCAACATATTTGAAGTAGTTGAAGGAAGAGCGTAAAAGCATTTTTCCTTAGGTATTGAATGTTTTGTTGTTCGTGGCATTGTTTACAGAGAAAATAGGAATATCAAGGGGAATCAGAGCGAAAGGTTCTTGTCGCTCGGATATTATTGTAAGCACGCATATGCTTTTTGCTGTACTCACTGATATTATATATAACCATAGAGTAAAGGGTATCGTCGAGTGTACACATTTTTTTTTATCGAGAGCCCTCCGTTCTTTGTGTCTACGAAGTGCACTCATCGTTTTTCCTTTTATTCTCGATTTCCCCCTGTTCCTGTTGACTTTTTTTCAACCCTCGCATACTGTTTTCGACGTTGCTCTAAACAATAGTCAACCTATCGTATTGTTACCATTGATCAAAAAAAATCATCCTTCATTTCACTTTTATTGAATTTTTTCAATAAATTCGATCTCAATCAATTTTCTTTTTCATCCATTCATATTTTATTCAAAGAAAATCAGTATTCTCTTAATCTCTTGTCTTCATTGATAACAAAAAAAAATCGTCCTTTATTGTAATTTTATTAAATTTTTTTAATAAATTCAATTCCAATCAATTTTCTATTTTCAATAAATGATAAAATAAATATAATAAAATTCAATTCCTTTCGATACGAATCAATTTTCTTTTCCTTCGATCAATATTTTCCTTATTTTCATGGTAAATTAAATGGAAACGGTGGATTAATCGAAGGTAAAGTTATCGAATAAATCGAGACAAAGGATTTTCAAGCGGTAATAAACGATCGATCCCATGAGGGGGTTGGGGAAGCACGCGAGTGATATTGCGTGTTACGAAGTATCTCGTAGGGAATTCATCGGGTAAGTTTTCCGCAAGCTTAGGCCAGCTTACTTGTTTTTTTTTACTCGCCTGGGAATAATATCCGGGAGAGTTCTGCTCACGTCGTTCGTCCATCGAGCGTCTCTGTGCCTGGCACTCGTGTTCCAACATTCGTATACTTTGTTTTCCCTCCGCGTGCTCGACACTGATGTCTCTCTACCGATACACCGTATTTATACCAGGGCGATAAAAAAACAAAAGAATAAAGAAAAAGTAAAATAAAATGTTGAATTCTCGCGGCACGATTTTGCGAGGTGGCTAAAATGTCACGAGCGCCATTCTCGCCAACTATTTCAAGCTATATGCCACACCCGATACGTAAAAACGTTTTTATTTTGCAAATAATTCAAATATTTCGCATTTTCTTATTGAGAAAAAAAAATTTTTTTTTGGTAAAAACAAAAAAGAAAATTGAGAAAACGTGGAAATATTTTTGAACCTTTCGTACCTTGATTTAACTCTTATTTTCGTTTAATAATTAATTGGATCTTAATTAAGAATACGTTGATACAATTTTATTACTAATATCGGAAATTTGATTTATTTTGAAAAATAAATAAAATCGATGACAGTATTTGTATTTTGCTTCGTTGAATAAAAGTTAATCACTGTTGCGCCAGGGTTTTAGTTTATTCTACGAATAAATTCTCGAGCACACGCGGCCACTTGATATTTCTTCGTTGAATAATTTATCGTTAGCTTTGTGTGCGTTCCAGATTCGGGCTGTGCTCGTACGAAAAACCTTGTCACACAACGATAGTTTTATTGACAATAGAACGAAAGAAGAATTATTACTTACGAATATGCTCCGAGGAAACTACCCCTGTGAGTACGAAGAGACGTACGACATAAAAAAGCACGAACATGCGACTATGCGTGAGTGTGCACGTGTGTGAAAGAAAATTGATGTAAATGAGGATGTGGAAAGTGTAGAAAAAAAATGAGGGTTGTCTAAGTGGGTTTCGGTGGTGCGCCATCGTGTCTGGGGAGTCTCGAGCCCAAGTAGTTACGGCTGTATATACAAGACGGTCGGGCAAAAGGAAAGGGGACAAAAAGTGTTATCAAAGTTGCGTATTCAGATCGTAGTTCGCAGTATATGAAAATCGATACAATAAAAACCAAAAATTGGAACTTGCACTGTTTGAAAACAAGGGATAAAATAGTTATATTGTTGAATTTTCCATAACTCACTTGAAAACATCAAAAATCGACTTCTTTAAAAAATCGATACAAGGGATGAAATAATTATACGGTTGTAATTTCCAAAAATCACTTAAAAACATAAAAAATAGACTTTTTTTTAGGATTGTAAAAACCAAAAATTGGAAGTTGGACTGTTTGAAAACAAGGGATAAAATAGTTATATGGTTGAATTTTCCATAAATCACTTAAAAACATTAAAAAAATCGATGCAAGGGATGAAATAATTATACGGTTGTAATTTCCAAAAATCACTTAAAAACATAAAAAATTAGACTTTTTTTATTGTCCTAAAAACGAAAAATCGAAACTTGGATTATTTGAATATAATTTTACGATTGAAAATAATTCTAGACTAATTCTGAAATACAATCCAGTCGTTTGGATAAATATTTATTACGTAAATTATGATTACGACAATAAAATTATATTTTTTATAAAAAATATTCAAGACTTAAAATAGTTTTTTGTGTTTTTTGGAAAATATGATTTATTTTTTATGCAGTAGGATATGTTTTCCATATTCTTGGTGGAAAATTGGACCAGGAAGCTTAGTTTTAGTCGCGACTATCTGTTGCGTTTAATCGGACTGTGTAAAACGTCGTTTGTCCAAGCCTTTCGATTTCTCCTTGTGAATCGACTGCTTTCAGGTGCACTGACACTATCGTTGTATACGAGGAATATGTGCGATCGATGGTCAAGGAGAACGCGTTCGTAGCCCTTGTGGCGTCTGTACTATATATAACGGATTGCTATAATACCAACCATTACGTATAATATAGAAATGGAGAGAAGGGTTGAAGGCATATTTCACGAGCCAGTGGCTCGTGAGACGGATAATCGGTGAACTGTTGATGCGGGTCGAACAGACTAGCTTCTCCAATAGACCGGTCAAAAGTGAACCACGAATCTCAAAAATCATCAGAAAAGCAAAAAAACAAAAAAAAAAACAAGAATCGTCGATTAATTTTATAAAAACAAAATCGTTTTTCGATCAAATATTTTTTATTCACATTTTTTGTTACATAGTTTCATAAAAAGGATAAAAAATTTATAAAAAATAAGAATAAACGTCGATTACAACCGATCAATTTTTCCTACGACTTTCCTCGAACGAAATTTCACGAGAATCGCAAATCTGAAAACGTTTGAATTTCGAACGAGGTTGTCTCGAGGCTCGAGGGAGATTCGATGATCCGAATCGGTGGCGCTCGGTGGTTCGTAAATCGTTTCTCGACGTGCATGGAGAAGTTTGCCGGAAGTTGAAGAGGAATCCGTATGGATTCGACTACTAACTTTGATAATTAAGGGCGAGACCAGAGGTACGAGGGTTTGATGAGATTCTCGTAAGATTGTTAAGACGAATTGGTTAATCTCGTGGGAAATATTCGATTCGGATATTATTACGAAATTCAAAACGATAAACGCAAACACGTCGCAGATCGAAGGATTTTCCTTGAAGAATTTAAGTCGATGAAAAATTAAAACCACTTTTTCAAATCAGAAAGTATTCAATTTCAAATGAATTTCAAATTATAAATTTTTTTGATACCAAATCAGAAAGTAAATTTAAAGAAGCTTTAATTGAAAATTTTTATTCGAGTGCGAAAATAAAAAATTAAAACCATTTTTTCAAATCAGAAAGTATTCAATTTCAAATGAATTTCAAATTATAAATTTTTTTTGATAACAAATCAGATAATAAATTTCAAGAAGCTTTAATTGAAATTTTTTATTCGAGTGCGAAAATCAAAAATTAAAACCATTTTTTCAAATCAGAAAGTATTCAATTTCAAATGAATTTCAGATTATAAATTTTTTTTATAACAAATCAGATAATAAATTTAAAGAAGTTTTAATTGAAAATTTTTATTCGACTGCGAAAATAAAAAATTAAAACCATTTTTTCAAATCAGAAAGTATTCAATTTCAAATGAATTTCAAATTATAAATTTTTTTGATAACAAATCAGAAAATAAATTTAAAGAAGCTTTAATTGAAAATTTTTATTCGAGTGCGAAAATAAAAAATTAAAACCATATTTTCAAATCAGAAAGTATTCAATTTCAAACAAATTTCAGATTATAAATTTTTTTGATAACAAATCAGATAATAAATTTAAAGAAGCTTTAATTGAAAATTTTTATTCGAGTGCGAAAAGAATCGAGCTGATAATAAAGTAGAGCGTTAAGGGTGAGCTCTTTATCTGACGTAATTATCTACCTAGCTATAGAATGTGTACAGAGTACATAAAGTCCTGGAGTCGGAAATCACTTGAGAATTTACACTGGCGAGGTTATATATCCCTATAAATATAGATGTATCTATGAATACCTTTAGTTAACTTGGAGAATCCACAGAGATATCCGGAGCTCGTGTATGCACACGTGTGGACTCGCACTTAATGTCAATCTAGGCGACGTCGTCTCTCTCGGATCTCCATATAAATTCAATTCGATATAATCCTCATAATGTGCAGAGTAACCGACTCTTCCTTGGTAAGCTCTGTTTGCACATACACGAGCCAAAGCGAAGGAGACACTCGTTGTTACGTTCGCACTTAACGATAATTATTTCTCGACCGAAAGATCTTCATTCTCCATTTTATTAAACGTTCGTGTAACGGTTCGATCAAGATAGCTGATTTTTTAAAATTGTTACGAGTAAACATTTTTTCGAATAAAAATAGTTGCCATTTTATCGTGGTGATCGACTTTGATTATTTATCGGGTTTTTTTCGCTATTTCGATCGACTTATTCGTCGTTATTTCGTTCTATCGATGAAAAAGAACTATCAACGAGTTATTAATGACTTTTATGTCGTGTAATATATACTTTACAATGTACACACGTATGTGGAATATGCACGTATGCATGAAATATAGTTATACCGGGGGGTATTAGTCGCGTGCGACGAGGACGAATGATGAACTGGGAGATTAGCCACGTCCGGCTCTCTGCGCTTTACTGGCCTCGCGCTTACCCCCACTCCGCCGCTCTCTCTCCACCGCGGCGCCTCACTGCGACCGCCGTTTGAACCGCGCGTCCCCCACTCTCCTAGCTCCCTCGCTCGACACACGCGACGCGCTTGCACTTTTTCAACGCTCTTACATTTTTAACCATTATCGTTATTACGCCTCTTTTTTTTTGCATCGTTCGGTAGCCAGTGCTGACTAATATCGTAGGGGGAAAAAACCGAGTGGGACGAAAACCTGCGGTTTTCCTTCTCTCTCTCTCTCGGTTTTTCCTTTCTCCCTCTCGTTCTGGCTCATTGCGCAGTATGACGTGGGGTAGGTTCGTGCGAGCGCCACGCCGGCGACGATCGAGCCAGCGACCCGAGGGAAATTGCGCTTTAATGACACGCGTCGCGACGGTCAGGCTCGTGGCACGGACGCTTTCTTTCATGAAGGAAAACTCGTACGTGGAAGATGAACGACGAAACTATACACAAACAGCCCGGAGCTCTCGACGTATTTTACGCTTGAAAGGGGACTTTTATACAGCCATAGAATATTCCAGCGAGCGTTTTCTTTCTTTCGGGTCGCGCAACTCGGTGACATCGTTCGAGTACGAGCAAGTTCGTTGATAAAAAATAATCACGCTTTGTTGATAAAAACACGAATAAAAAATATAAATAATTTCTCCCTTTACATTGAAATTTTTATACTTTTCATTATTTCTTTTTTCTAATCAATTGATAAATTTAATTTCTCCAAATAATTGGTCCCTGATAATTGTAAACAATTTTCAATGCTTTTCTTTGAAAATATCACAAAATGTGATTGGATAAAAAAGCAAACGAACAATCTATCTCCAGAGATAATTAAAATTTCCGTCGCGACGTGTTTTGGAAACGTTTATTGTTTTGTAAGAAATACGAACGATCGCACGTTTTTTATTTTTTTTTTTTTTTTAATTCTGGGTGACTGGTCTCAATTTCCTTCGCGAGCGAGCATGAGGAAAAAGGGAACAAAAACCTTTACGATCTCGTCTCTTTAAACGGACGAAAAAGATCTCAAAAGGGATAGAAAAAAGCTCCGCTCGAAGTGAGCATTGTTGGGTGGGGGATAGGAATATAAGTATACGCGTGCATTTCGAGATAGAAACGACGAGGTATATGCGGACTCCCTGCCATTAACGAGCCTATTCAGTCCAAGCCAAGTGGGCGAAGAATAAAAGGCGAAGTACCTTGCGGCAGAGAGCTCTGCAAAATCGTAACCGGAGAACGTAACTGTGGCCGGAGGATTTTGCCGTCGGTTCCTTCCTCGTCGTTAACTCCCGATCGTACGCTCGGAGATTTGTCACTGGAAAAAAAAGCGTCGCTTGAGTTAGTCGCGTTTCCAGTGAATCCTCCGCCGAGTTGAAACAAAACTCGACGCTACAACGTTCATCGAACAATTAGAATTTTCCACTCTTTCTATTTTATCACTTTATCAATTTTTGTGCTCTGATTTTTTTCAATATTTACCAATAATTCAATTAAAATTTAATTTGCTCAATCTCCTCGATATAATTGAAATAAAAACTGTTTTATATGATTCAAAATAATTCTGTTTTTTTTTCATCGAACACTATTTTTCTACAAATAAAAATTAATTCAGGCGAGATAAATGGTCCGGGTACTTTATTTCCAAACTATTTAATTCTGTTTTCATGCACACCATTTCCCTCGAGAGTGTGCCAAAGTCCCGATGTACAAACTGAAAGCAAACAGACAAAAAATAAAAAAATAAATACAAAAAGGAAAAGAATGGCCGGAACTTGTTCGTTCTCCACTCGATTCATCGAGCAGTAAGGCGTTATTTTCGACGGTACTTTTCCCTCGCGTGAAAAAGCGACCGGGAGAAAAAGTTTATTCGCGCGTTGTATAGGAGGGTGGAATTCTCTTTGAGGACGACAAAGACCAACATCCACAAGTAGATCGCTACATATATTTTTTTAACATCTATATAGTTCTCGACTTAAATATATATACGTATACGAAGTGTTAGAAGAAGGCGTGGGACGTTTCGCAGCAGGTGAGAGCATTGGCAGTGTGCCATGCCGAGCGTCAAGAGAGTAGGAGTGACCCACTTTGAACGCGTGGTTTGACCCGCGCGACGCGAGGGTTTGCTCATTCGACCTACACCCTGTCAGCCTCTACCCTACTGGAGGATTTTCGTCACGCGTAACATTGCGTATGTTCCGATAACCCGAGCCTGTTTTATTCGCGCGATCGCTCGTACACAATTGTCATCGAGCGTCGCGTTTCGTGCAGTTTCCATTGTGTACAGGATTACAATTAATCTCGTCCACGAGCCGACGAGCGTAGGGCTTAATTATTCATGCCAGGGAGTAGATCCGGTGTTCGAGCTTTGGGAAGGAAAGTGGTCGATACTCGAAATCGTGGATTTTTTTTATTGGCAAATATTTCCTTTGTAAATAATTTTTTGATCGTCGATTTTCAATTTCAGAAATTGAGGGTTCGAGGGTGTTTGGTTTTGTATGGGGGAGGGGTGGGAAGTTTGTAAAGGATGGGTTTGCTGCGTCGCGATTTCCAATTTTCCAATTTCCGGTTTTGCGATATTGTTTATCCGGTGTGATCGAAGAAGGGAAGCGATGCGGGATAGGAATATACGAATATAGATTATATACAGGGTGTCAGGCAATTACGATGGTACGGTGGATATTCGGATAGTTGGCGTTGGTAGAATCATAACGGTTTTTTTAAAATTGTTCTACGATGAAAATTGGCCGAGATATTGATCCTCAAAGTTTCAAAATTTGAAACATAACCTAACAAATTGATTCGCACGCCCTTTCGATAAGTGCCGAGTCGCGAGTTCGAGTCCCGCTCGGGACAATTTTTTTTTTCACAGATTATTGCTTTTTTATTCGTAGATCTTGGCAATATCTTGACGGTAAGAGAAACTAATCTTTCGTTTATCGCTGAACCGCTAGGGGGCTCCATGGCGTTGTTTAAACTTGTAAACTTTGCGAATTAATATCTCAGCTAATTTTCATCGCAGGACAATAAAGAAAAAAGCATTTTGTTTGTACTAACGGCATCTACCTGAATATTCCATGTACTTGCCTAACCCCCCGTATATACAGGGGGAACATACATATATGTGCCAAGCTTCCGTTGCTTTCTATGTGTGAAGCGACGCGTGTAATTGTAGCTAACAGCGGACGCTCGAAAATCCCGAAAGAGAGAGACAGAGAGGGAGATGGCCGAAATGACGTACGAGCGAGCGAGTCGTACGCTTGGCCAGTTTCGTGGCAAGAACGATAATGGAATCGGTTGCGTTAGAGTGTATCCGTGCGAATCTCGTGAGGTCGCGCATTGAACAAACCGATAAAATATCTCACTCGAAAATATATACCTATATATATATATATCTGTACATAAACGCGATTCCGTTCGCAAGATCGTTTCTCGAGAAATTTCAAGCCTCGAACCTTTTCTCGAAAGCCCTCCTGAATTATTTAGACACGAGACAAGAGTTGAGACGTCTGTTTATCGAGGGATTGTCGGGAAAGGTCGGGGGTGGGCAAGACGAGAAAATCGAGATGCGATTCGCTTACTCAATTTCTCTCACCCCTTTCGCTTCAACCCCTTCCCCAACGTCCCTTCCTCCCTTTCGATGAGACTATCCTCCATAAAATTCGAGATCTTCTTCATCTCTCCCTCGAGATTCGTCGGGCAGGAAGAAAATGCAAAAATAAATTTACAAAAATGATCAGATGCGTCAAATAACAAGACAGCGATACGATAACAGACCTAAAGTTTTGCTCTCCCATTTCCTTTCACCCTTCAGGGCACTGCCAACGATCCGCTGGCGAGAGACCGAGAGAATTCAAGGAAGTGCTCAAACAAATATGTTTCAGCCTCTCGAGCCTGTGAAAACTTTTCTTTTCAGACGAGAAAACAGTCAGAGCATCCAGTCCTCGTTGGAAAACTTATCGTTGGTACTTCAGAACTCGCCCACCATTTTCTTCCTCTCTTCACGTTCATCTAGGCCATTGCGTTTTCCTATTTCTCCTTTTCTTATCTCACCACCTTTTCGTACGGTCGAAAAGCAGACGAGAGGTTTGAATAAGTTCGCTAGATATCTCATAAGTTTTGCCCGTTTAGAGGCGTTTCGTTTTCTTTGGGGTTTGGTCGTGGCCTTTTCGAGTCGTCGCGCGTCTGAGCTTTCTTCTTTACCCTTTCCCGCACACTTTAATCCACAGGAGCAAGTTTTGTCGTCTCGGAGATAACAAATTCATTCTACCGTAATATTCCTCTATTTCGTTTAACGATTAACCCATTTTCTCGCATTCTCTATTCGTACATCAAGATATTTCTGACGAAATTTTCGTAACACTCGAATTTTTCTCGCTAATTTAAACCCTTAACCTACAACTACGGGCATAGCCCGTGTACGATGATCGGGCCAAATATAAATGTTAGCGGCGGGGTGCCCTCTTAAAATTACAAGTATTTGTGGAATATTTGAAAAGTAATTAAAACCTGACGCAATAATTGTAGTAGATGCAACTACTACAAAAAATTTATTTATACAAAAAATCAGTAATATAAAATTAATAATTTGCAACGGTGTGAGAACATTTTGTGGGGTTGCTACTCTAGAATTTATGAACGTAAATTTCGACCTGTGAATGTGACCAAGAATAACTTGAAACTGATCACAATACGAAGAGTGTTGCATTCAGCATCGACGGCGGTAATGATTTACCAACAACGATCGTAAATCCTTGTAATTTGATTGAGTTCATCGATGCTTTAGCTTCCTTAATACATTAGGTTGTATTAAGGATATAGCTTAATGAGTCGCAAGCTGATGATTTGACTTCTTTCACTGTTTTATTTAAAAATGAAACATTACTTATATTATCCAAATAATTGAAGATACAACAATAGTAGTTGAAACGTTCGGGATATCCCTTCTTCTTGAAGACTGTTTTAGAAGTGACGAGATGTGCCCTTAACAGAACTCGGGCAGCTTGCTTATTGTGGAAGGGATACAATTTTCTCGAAGGAGGGGATGGCTCAACAAACAAAGAAAGCAAGCAATATCCCAAAAATAACAAATGTGTTAAATGTCCTTATGACGTGCGTTGTAAAAAAGAGCGAGAAACCGATGGAGAACAGTATCGACAGTCTTCCGTGCACACATGGAAAAAGGACTGCGACCATAAATTACTAGACACTCTTGACAAAGCAGTAAATGTCTCTCTTTTCTGAGAAAAATACGCACATGTAAATTTAATACTTTCTTCAACGCTCGTTTGTATATTTTTCAAATTGCGTTGAACATTTCAAACCCTTATAAGTTCAATTATAGCGTAACGAGAAAGACTCTTAAGTATAGGTCCAAAAATGTTCGTTTTGAAAGTGTCCTCTACTTATTACAATACGTATTCAACAAAGAGATAATAGGAATACATCACGAGCCTTGTCTGTGCTATTTATAAACCGCGATCGTCCTACCACGAGCAATGCTCGTAATATTTACAATTGGCTCGATCAGGGTATTACACAAGTCGTGCGAATGGCACGAAGGCTGAGCGATCGTGTTTAAGTTTTCGACCCAAAATTCTCGAACGTAAATCGTAGGTTAAGGGGTTAAAAAATTGACAATAATTTTAAAAAGATTGAATCTTTTTAAAATTGATCGATTTCACTGATTCGTTTTTTATCGAGGCACAAAGTTAATTGTCGTTCGATCCACGTATCCATCAATTTTTCACGATCGAACGAAAAAATAATTTTGTAATCAAAGATGTTTGAAAAAAAAATTCGTCGATCAATTTTCGTTTTTTTTCGTCGCGTCGATGCGAGCAACTCGTCGGAAATACGAACGAATTTCGCGGGCGATCGAGCGAACGAAGGCTGCACAAGGCGAAGCTTCGGCGGATATTGTTTTCATTTCAACTTGTTTTTTCTTTTCTTATCTCGAGAGAGATTTTTCAATTAATTTCATTTTAGGATCGACTCGTGGATCACTCACGTTTATATCATTCGCAGATCTGACGGGTCGTGGAGCGAAGAAGTTCGGCGATGATTGCCGAGAGGATCGCGAGTGCGGCTTCGCCGGTTCTTACTGCGAGCCACACAGAAAAAAGTGCTTTTGCAGAGAAGAATTTCAGGCGACGAATCATATTGACAAATGTGGACATCGTGAGTATTTATTTTAATTTATATTTCCATAACAAATAATATCGCCCTATATCCTATCGAGAAATGTAAATTTACAAATTAATTTTTTTGATCCAAAATGCAAATATTTCCAATTATAAAAATTCTTTAATTAATTTAGCAATTTTTCTTCATTCGTTTATCCGATCGGTATGTAACAAAGTCCCATAAATATTCATCCCAGTGACTAAAAAACATTAAAATCGCGAGGAATAAATTACGATTTGTTCCACTTTTGGTGGAAATTGAGAAATAACGGAGATTAACCGTTCGACCAATGTCCACCCTTAAAATTTGCATAGCGTAACATTGCGATTAATTTAATCGCCGTGGTTAAATTATTTATCTCGCGAATATACAGCGAATAATCGAGGTAATGCGTGTGAAAGTCGCGATATAAATTTTGTATCGTTTTTGAATCGTTGGAAATTTCAACCCTCCCACTTCCTAAAAGCTTCCCTATAGTCTCGTTGTTCGAGTTCATCAGAGTTGCCGTCTACCCCCTCTCTCTCTCTCTGCTAATGAACGGACGGTCCGCCCCGTTGGACGTGACCCAAGCTCTATAAACTGCTCTCGGGAAATTTCTTTTTCCTTTTTTTTCCCTCCATTTTTCCCCTTGAAACGGACATCTCCGTTAATTGTGAAATAGTCGATATCTCGACGGGGGAAACGAGGGTGGAAAAAAAAGAAGGAAAAAAACGAGAGAACGAACGAGTTTTCTGCAGTGTGTTATCCGGGACAATCTCGCTTCTTCGCTTTCGCGAGGAATTCCATATCGAATGTTCGATCGAGGGACGAAACGAGAAAAACGATGAGAGATTGAGAGAGCGAGAGAGTCAATCGATGTGTATCGTGACAATTATGAGAAAACGCGAGCATTTATAGAAAAATGTTATTCCTTATCGTCCCTGAAGAAAAAAAGTCAAAAAATTGTCGAATAAAAATATGTGTCCAAAAAAAAGCGAAAAAGTGATAGACAAAATATTAAAAAACGCACAAGTACTAAAAAAAGAAGAAGAATTCTGAATCACGATGTAATATTTATGACGAGAGAAAAGAGAAAAAGAAAATACGATTTTTATTTTACCCACAATATTATTTTCTAAAATATAGTTTCTCTCGCAATATCAACCCTCGCTTCCTGGGACACGTTTCGTACGGGCGTTAATAATGCATCGTAGTTCTCGGAGTCATCCTCGAAATATCCGAGAGACGACCTCGTTTCTCCGGAATATTTATATAGAAAAATTAAAAAAAAAACCCACCCTGTAGAGAATTCATCCCTCGTTGCTCGCCCGTTCGTTCAACCCCTGTGTTTTATCTCCCGTAAAAAAATCGTGTTTCCTTGCTTTTGTTTCTAACCGTGCGTCCCACTGAATTTAGCGTTTCTCAAATTGCATACCTAAATCCAACATGTTTTTCTTCTCTCTTTATTACAGCGGTAAACGTGAACGAGTCGTGCTCGTTCAACGAGCAATGCGAGCTCAAAGTATCCCAGACGGAATGTCGAGACGGTCGTTGCATCTGTATCTTCGAGAAGATACCGGTGATGCAACCAGGCGGTCTATTGGAGTGTGTCGGTGAGAGAAGAATACATAACAGTTTATAACGGTTTTCTACCTACATAACTTTATACACATACATATACGTATTCATTTTGTAGAAGCGTTTATCACTATAGTAGTTGGGTGTTACGTAGCGAAGTAGTTAAGCTATTGAAAGTGCTTCGGGTGTTGCGAGCCGGTCTATGTAAACGATACGATCTATTTATATATATATACACATAGTGTCGAAGGTATATTGAATCTATCGACATTCAATTAACCATCGGGCGACGACAGAATTGATTGATTTACCTAACACGACTTAACAAACGATTTATTCTAAATATACCTATATATATCTATATATAAAATAATAAAATATATAATATAATATATATCACAACAAATTATATATAGGGTGAATTTCATTAGGTGTAACAGGCTTTGTTCTAGGGTAGATGGGATCATTACAAACAAACGTTGCAAATATACATTAGGGATATTTTTTATAGTTTACGAGATATAAGTTTTTAAAGTTGGTCCAATCAGAGCGCGCCGAGAAGCGTTGGAGCCGCCCACTCCCACCCTAGAGGTAGAGATAGCACAGTGTAGGGCGTTACATTTGGGGTTGCAAAATTCAGGGCAGTTAATTTTATTTAGTATATTATTACGCAGTCGTTTTTATTTCTTGAGTATTGGGTGCTAGAGCGGGGAGTGGGCGGCTCCAACGCTTCTCGGCACAATTCAGAGCAGTTAATGCCCGAGAAATAAAAATGAATGCGTAATAATATAATAAATAAAATAGACTGCTCTGAATTTTGCAACCCTAAATGTAACGCCCTACACTGTGTTATCACTACGGCTAGGCAGAGTAGGCGGGGCGCTCTGATTGGACCAACTTTAAAAATTGATATCTCGTAAACTATTCAAAATATCCCAAATGTATATTTGCAACTTTTGTTTGTAATGGTCTCATCTACGTTAGAATAAAGCCTATTATTCCTTATGAAATTCACCCTGTATATATAGATAATATATGTATTTATAAAATATGTATAAACGATTTCACACGATAAAACGCTGGTCGTTATAATTTTACAGCGGAGATAAAAGAGCCGGAAAATCTACAGTACGTCGATCCAGCAATGATAGGAGTCCTCGTGGGAATGGCCCTTATGTTCGTCATCATTTGCGTCGTACTCAGGCTCTTCAGCAAGTACGTTCATGAACTTTTTTATTAGCGTATCGAGATCTAAACGATATCTTTCTCTTCGATTCGTTTATTCGCACTTTTCTTATGTAAAATCGTCGTATTTTCTATCTTCGATATTTTGTACATAATCATGTCTCTCTTTCCTGCCCACCAACAATTCTGGAAAAGTCCAGGAACGAGCACCATTCGAACGAAAAATCATTTAAAACGAGGGATCGATGATATTGTTGGATTTTGTTATTCCACAATTTTTTGTTTGATATCGTTAATTCATTCGATACTTTAAATCGCGTTAAGAGGCAAAATTGTTTAAAGATAAAATGCAAAATGGTGGAAAAAAAAAGGAAAAAGCAATTCTCATTTTATGGAAATATTATATTGAAACAAACTTTTTTCCTTGTACAATTAATTTAATATTCAATAGCCGCTTTCAACGCACGGAACAGTTGTGAGATCGCTCCCTCTCTCAACGCTTTTTCCGCTGAATGCTTTGCTGAGTGAGCACTGGAAATTGTAAATTTGCGAACGTAATGCTCGCGATATAGCGAATGTTTAATCACGATTATAAATGCTCTGTGTACAAAATTATAATACGAAATCTACAAAAGATTAAAGCTCTATCATTGTCAATAATTATACATACCATTCTTCAATTTCTCGTGCATCTCCAATGAATCCACAATGTTGTAGCTTAATACGTCATATATACATATTCACTTTCATAAACACCATTGCTATTCCGTGTAACATAATCATAACAAGACAGCCACATAGAACATTTCCCAACACTTGTGCCGATGTAGGGTAAATATTTTTGCTAGAAAACATGGCGTTCGCTACCGTAACATCGCACACCCAGATCTAAAGGGGGCTAACTCGAAATTGCGATTTTTGAGTTAGCCTACCTAGGAGCTAACTGCAAAATCGCAATTTTTGAGTCAGCCCTCTTTAGATCTGGGTGTGCGGTGTGATCACTCGGGAGGCCCCTAGGGGTTAGCCCCTAGGGGTTAACCCCTTCAAAGGGACTAGCCCCTAGGCCCCTTTGAGGGACCCCTCGGGACTAGTCCCTTTGAGTTAGCCTCTAGGGGTTCGCCCCCTCAAAGGGACTAACCCCTAGTCCTTTTGAGTTAGACCCTAACCCCCCTAACTAGGGGGCTAACCCCTAGTTAGCCCCCTTAAAGGGACTAACCCCTAGGGGCCAAAAATTGCGATTTTGCAGTTAGCCCCTGGGTGGGCTAACTCAAAAATCGTAATTTAGAGTTAGCCCCCTTTAGATCTGGGTGTGCGACATGTTGTGGGATCACTTCGGATCAAATGGCATTCAGCGCATAAATCCACAACTGTTCCATACGCTGAATGCAGCCAATGTTAAAACCTTACCTCAGATTTTACGTTGTCTTTTGTTTTTCAATTTTAGCATTGTTTTAAAATGATCGTTTCGCTCGAACAGCGCTCTTCTGCACAACGGTGTGAGCTTACCTTCACCATTATATTAACGTCGAAAACAAAAATCGTTTCAGAGCACGCTGGCGTGAAAATCGTACGATTTTCAATACACCGAACGCACGATTGATGAACGTCTCGTTATTGAGGGACAACAAGCTACTTCACGCACAGGAGAGACGGGGTTCACGCGCCAGTGTACGGGGACCGTCGAGGCAACCCTCAATGGCCTCGCTACGCGCGCATTCGCCCAACGCCTCGCAAGGTGCGAAAAACACTCAGCGAGTGAGCCGTACGGGTTTTTATCCATTCAATTTACTAAGCAAGCAACTTTATATGAGAGTAACCCTCGTTCTCTTTGAATACGCAAAAAAAAACAGAAAAACAAAAAAAACAAGTTAATACAGAATAATTAATAATAAAAAAACTAACACTAGAGCAAGAGACTTCGGTCGATACGTAGGTAATTTCTTCCCCTATTAAGACTCTTCGTTTTCCTCTATCTCTATCGTGTCGCTAATCTCTCATCATCGACGAATTCTTTCTGTGCACTAATAATCCTGTCTCTCTCTCTCTCTCTTTCTCTCTGTCTGTCTCTCATATACATTTTATTTATTTTATGTTCGACATACCATTTTGATTTCAAACGACGTCAATCTTGAGTTTATTTTACAAGGTCGAAGCTAAACGCGTCGAAAATTTTATTTTTTTAAAGCGCAGAACGTTGAAATTTTTTATTTCTAACTTTTACAATTTAATTTTGTCTCATTAATTTCGCAATGTTTCAAAAAAAAATCCAATTTCGTTGAACAATTTTAGTTTTTTGGTCGAGACACAGTCTCTGGTAAATATAAAGGACTTTCGTTCTTTGTTTTCCTCGAACGAGCTGACGAGTTGCTTTATTCCTTCATTTCCGTGATTGCCGACGGCATGGACGTGACAACGGAGGTCAAACGAGAGAAGTAAGGTCGCGAGGTAAATTTTTTTGTCTTTTTCTAAACAAAACAAAAAAGAAAACCAAAATAAAAAAAAAAAAAAAAAACGAGAAAAGAAACTGTTACATCGTCGCAGCGAATATTTCCGAGACACAGCACGTCTCTGTTTTATCACGTGTCCTGGGAGAATCTCACTCACTTTTTCTCCCCCTCTCTCTCGGAATTCTCTTTTTTGTTTTCTTCTAATTAGATAAGAACCCTCGAGTATGGCGTCGTTCGTTCGCCGAAGCCGTTGGTCGAGACAAAGCTCGAGCCACAACAATACAAGAGGGGCCCCAGCACCATCGCCAAGTTCGCAATTAACTTGAATAATGCTCGACACCATTTTTGGAAAACGAGACTCACGCCGGTGCCATCGCCATTTTTCTCTAAGCTCGGGGTTTTTCCTCGACCACCATCGCTATGTCTACTTTCTTAACACGACACTTTCCTAACTCTCGCACATATACATATACGTATAAATATATAAATATGTCGATATACAGGGTGAATTTTATAAGGTGTAACAGGACTTATTCCTAAGGTAGATGAGATCATTACAAACAAAAGTTGCAAATATACATTAGGGATATTTTTAATAGTTTACGAGATATCAATTGTTAAAGTTGGTCCAATCAGAGCGCGCCGAGAAGCGTTGGAGCCGCCCACTCTCCGCACTAGGAGCCAGTGCCCGAGAAATAAAAATAACTACGTAATAATATAATAAATAAAATTGACTGCTCTGAATTTTGCAACCCCAAATGTAACGCCCTACACTGTGCTATCTCTACAGCTAGGGCGAGAGTGGGCGGTTCCAACGCTTCTCGACGCACTCTGATTGGACCAACTGTAAAACTTGATATCTCGTAAACTATTAAAAATATCCCTAATGTATATTTGCAACTTTTGTTTGTAATGATCTCATCTACCTTAGGAATAAAGTCTGTTACGCTTTATGAAATTCACCCTGTATGTATAAATATATATCTACATATTTATAGCTCATTCACATTGTCATAAAGAAACTCGTGCTATTGTTGAAAAATCTTCACTCTTGAGACTCGGTAGTGGCGCGTTGTTGATGCTGGTTCGTTTCTCATCGCATCTCTGGCTCGAAGTCGAAGAGCACTCGAGGAACGTTTTATTTTTTTTCTGTTATTTTCTTCTACTTCTTCTTAGTCACGCTCTAGGAATCAATTTCCTATTTTTCGCGCTCGAGAGCTCTTCAATCTCGAGACACACTAGAGTCGAGCTCTCGATGAAAAATCTTTCATTTTCCCTCTCTCTCTCTCTCTCTTTCTCTCTCTCCCACTCGAATATAGACGTTGACATTTGTCGTATATATGTATATATATAGAGATATATATAGATATATATACATATATACATATTCTATTAGTGAATGAAATACGTGATAATAGTTGCTTGCTACAGTAAACGATGTGCCTGCTATACTTTTGTACGAAAGTATTGCCTTGGACCGTTTTGATAGAAACTGTGTACTGTATTACTATACTTATACTAATACTACTAACTATACTATAGTCGATAGTCTACTCATATTTCTCATTAGTTTGTTTGATATATCTCATTATCTAGATAATTCAACGAGTTACGAGATACGTCGAGCTCGCTTGTAGATAAGAGATTGTTAGTTTGTCGTTTGAGTTGATAAAAAAGAAAACATGAAAAAAACAAAACGTGGGGCGAAAGCGTTTGGACGAAGAATTTTGAACTTTTGAAGGTCAAATCTCACCTTTAGCCTTCCGAAGGTCGAATACTATTTTTTTGCTAAGACGTAAATGATATGAAAGAATTGATAACAATTATGTAAAGAATTCTTTGTACTATTTTCTTAAAGCAAAGGGGCGAGCTAGTAGTTCAGCACGTTATTAGTCAGACAAGAACCTGATATTTTTATTATTTCGCTATTAAGATTGTCCTTTCTCCAATATTCGAATTATTTCTATGAAATCTAACAATATTTATTCCCACGACAATCTTACTTACCATTCTAAAAAAAATCCACCTAAATTTCTACATAAAAATAGAAAACAAGTAGTAACAGTCAACATTGGTCAGACACAAAAATTCCAATCTCCCAAAAATCTCACGCCTCGTCCCAATGAATTTTCTCCAGCCATTCTCCTTGTCCACGATCTGCAAAAAAAATCAATTCTTTACAAACTCAATCCTTCGCTCTAAAAAAAAAGAAAAAGAAAACCATTCAGCCAAACGCTCTCGAGCCAAAAAACAATTTTTGTTTCTAAATTTCTTCATCGCTCTAAAAATCATGAAAACGCCTAATTACCAGGTTTTCATCCAGGCTCGCGTCGTGGAAGTCGTGGCAGCAGTGGCAACGCATCGGCAGCATCTACAAGATCGAACAAATCGCCGCCGAATCACACGAGCAACGCAACCGATCATCCTCAACAAGAAAACGTTACCGTCGAAATCCTCGATGCGAAGGCGTAGAGTTCGTTCTAGAGTTCGTTCGTTCTCTCGATCGAGCCCTTCATCCGCACTCGTAGGATGCGTCAAATGATATATATATGTATATATATACATATATAAAAAAAAAAGAAGAAAAAAAGGAAGAAATGAAGACGCAAAAAAATTTAGCCAATTAAAATTAACCGACGACGAGCGATTAAATAACCAAATTTATATACATATATACATATATATCTATATAATTGGTGCTTTTTCTTTTTTCGAAAATGTTCTCGAGCGCCAAAAACCGATCGTAGCTCTCGCGACAAGCTTGATCCGCGAAAATAATAAAAAAAAAAAAAAAAAAACAAACAAACACACACAACCACACATTTAAAAAAAATCACAAATCGGTTGGATGAAGAAGAAATAAACTAAAAAAAAAAATAATAAAAATCAGAGAGAAAGAATAATTAACGATCCGAGAAGAAACGATCGGTAGGGAAAAATTTCTACTTTCACAAATCTCTAATTTCAACCGAACAAAATTGTCAACAATTTTCTCAATTAATACGTAATTAGCGCTCGCGCGAACGAAAGTTACCCCAAAAATAGAAAAAATAATGCAAAAGTTACCGTGTTGAGTGACGACAAAAAACCGGGAAAAAAAATGGTACTTTCGTAACGTTCTACTGCGATATCCCCGTGCCTATAGCATTCTTTTTCTAAACCGATTTCGTACACACGTTCGTGTGTCTCGCTGAACGATAGAAAATCCTCTTGAGATATCGTGAAGAACGATATTTCGCTCTACCTTTGAAAAAAAAAAAAAACTAAAAAAAAAAAGAAAAAAAAAGGAATGAATGAGAAAGAAAATTAAAAAAGCTGGCTCAAAGAATCGTATCGAATGCGATGGATCGATAAAAGTATCGAAAGAACCGTCGATCGAGTCAGTGTGAAGAAAAAACAGTTTTTTTCTCCTTTTTTTTTTAGTTTTTCTTTTTCTCAAAAAAACACGACTCGCTCAGCTAATTCTCGACGAAACTCGGACCAAAGGTTCTTGTCACTAGGGTCCACCGATGGATTTAACGATCGTTGATTGTCGTCGTTCAAAAAAAAAAAAAAAAAGAAAATGCAAAAAAAATCGCTGGAGAAAAAAAGAATTAAAAATCGATCGGGCGCCAAGAAAATTAGCGAGAGAAATTGAATATCTAAAAAGAAATATATCGAAAGGAAGACGATAAGACGTTGCGTGGAAGAAATTTCTCACAAAAAGAAGAAAACAAAAAAAAAAATTCGAAACAAAAAATCGTTACCGACCGAGAGAATCGTGTTTTGCTCGACAGAGGGCTGCCGCGGCGAATGTTGGGACCAGACCGAAAGTTTTCCAATCGGCGAGCACGACGAGAAAAATGGGAGAGATAAAAAAAAGGACGAGCAAAAAAAAAACAAAAAATTGAAAAAAAAAATACAATTAAAATTAAACACGCCATAGAAAACTCAAAATATCGATACGGTTTCGAGATCTCTCTCCATGTACGTGGCGAACGAATGGTCGAATCTAAAATCGTGCCCAAAAAAAAAAAAAAGAAAAGAAAAAAAAAAATATCGCGCCTTAAATCGCAAAAAAAAATTAAAAAGAAAACCAGCGACCCAACAACATCCGGTTCGCCAGAAATCGCCGATTTTTGTGGACGCCAAAGTGTAAACATCAAGGATGATATTTTCTTGCGACGATTAAAAATAGCCGCCTTAAATTCTTTCGATAAAAAATAAACACGGAGTTTTATATATATGCATGTATACATATACATATAAACGTGCATGTGTATATATATATATACATATAAATATAGATATGATTAAATTAGAGCGAGTGACCAAAAGCCCAATGCGCTGTAGTGCTCGCTGATAAACAAACAAACAAAAAAACAAATAGAAAAAACTAACGACTAACTATGAGAGATCAATGATAATTCAGCACCAAAAAAAACATAGCTCAGCTACTCACGCGTGATAAATAGAGTCCATAAGGATAGTAAAAAATATCCAATATAAAAAAAAACAGCATAAAAAAACAATTTAAGATAGATTAATAAATTAGCAAAGTCTTTTTCTTTTTTTGGGTGAATAATTAAAGGTTGACAATGATTTCGTTCCCGAACGACCGTTAAATGAATAAGTTTCACGAGATGAAACGAAGGAAGAAGAAATAGAAGAATTTTTTGATCGTTCGAGAACGAGATTGAAATCCAAAATTATTTTAAAGGAATAATTTAAAAGAAAATCTAAATAATAGCATTCTTATAAAAACTCAGCAATTGGGTGCCTCTATGCCGTCGGGAGTGTGTTCGTGACAGAAAGACAGAATCGATGAACGATAAATGAAAAAAACAAAAAAACAAAAAATTAAAAAAAAAAACAAAAACGAGAAAAAAAAGGAAGTAAAAGATTGATCGTACGATGCGAATGAATGACTGTAGTCGTCGGTCGACGAAGCTTGGCACTATTTTGCAATTTAGCTGATAAAAATATTAAAATAAATATGAAGCAAAAAAAAAGAAAAAAAAAGAGAAGGGACGAAACCAAGAGATAAGAAAAACTTTAAAAAATGATAACGAGTAGTTTAGTTTATGAAATAACGCCTAGGCGACTGTACTATTCTGTGATCATACGCTACCTAAAGTTGAAATATGAGAGAAGAAAAAGAAAAAAAGAGACAATGAGAAGAAGAAGAAGAACAAGAACGATAACAATGATAAACGAGAATTATCGCGTTAAACTTAAAGACGTAGCGTAATTGAGAAATAGAGAAAAATTGGAAAACGTGGCAAAAATGCCGGTGCAACAAAAAAACAACAAAAAGAAAGAAAGAGAAAAAAAACAACAACAACAACAATCGAACGAAAACGTTTGAAAAGGCGAACGATATAAATAATAAAATTTCAATAAGCACGTTACGTACATCTCGATCTGTCCAAAGAAAAACAAACAACAAAAAAAAAAAACGAAAATATGCGAGAAAAATGAAGAAAAAAAAATCGTTGGATTGGAGAGAAGATTGAAAAAAAGAAAGATGGCGGTTTTCTTATCGACGTTGTATGGTTAACTCGTCGTTTGCGTGGGCTGATTCGATTCCGAAAGGAAATTCGGGGAAGGTTTCCATTTCGGAATCGAGTTCGATTCTCGCATCGTCGAGTTAACGTTGAGGATTGCACGGACACAAAATGGCGGAAAATCGAACGATTCTGACCAACGATTAATTTAACGAAAGAACAACATTCGCGTCCGAGTACAATAACAAAAAAAAACGTACTCAAAAAGTAATAGCGTTCCTTCTCGATGGAACGATTATTACCATTTAAAAAAAAAAATAAATAAAAGAAAAAGTACGCGGTGATATTAACGAAAACGCGAGCTCGAGCGATGAAAAAAGATTCTACGATCCAGTAGTTTATACGAAGCGATAGTTCGAGGCCCAATGCGTGAAAAAAAAATGCTCCTCTAGTTCCCTTGCAAACTCGTCTGAAATGACATACGATACGATTAACATAACGAAGCATACAACATTCATCGTTAGAATTTCTTTGTCATTCGAATTTATCTCGTTTCGTTGAATTCATGGATGAAAATGAGCGTGAAGAGAGTTTGGGGATTTTCGCCTCCTCGAGTAGTTACACAATGACCTCTGCGTGCCCTCTCCGTCGCACGAGGCCCAACGCGACATCATACACATAAACACACATGTACGAAACACAAGAATACTAAAAGACAGAACTTCGTACTCTTTTTCTACTAATAACACTGTATTGTTCAAACATAATCTTGGAATATTTCTACACGCGCTTGCTACGATCATTACTATTAACTATATTGTATATTAACGAGAATGAGATCGAACGATACCGTTACACGAGACGAAAGTAAATAGCTCCGTCTCCAGGACGAAACAGAAACTAATCGCCGTATCGAGCGTAGTTCGCCGGTCGATAGATAGAGGGAGACACCTCCCGGGGCGCACTTCGCAGTGAGTCGACTGACTACGCGAGTTTTACGTGTAGCTCGATCGATCGAATAGAATATCGATTAACTTCACCTACGAAATATCGAAATCGTGCGAGAAATACTTTTCTTTTTTCACACGTTTCTACGGACGAAACAGAAACTAATCGCCGTATCGAGCGTAGTTCGCCGGTCGATAGATAGAGGGAGACACCTCCCGGGGCGCACTTCGCAGTGAGTCGACCGACTACGCGAGTCTTACGTGCAGCTCGATCGATCGAATAGAATATCGATTAACTTCACCTACGAAATATCGAAATCGTGCGAGAAATACTTTTCTTTTTTCATTATGATTTTTCAAACTCCTCTCTTTACTCTGTCTTTGTCGGGGTGGATATTACTTTAACGAAAGAATGACAAAGACAAAAAGTTCTCTTCGTGGTGGGGATAAACAATCAACGTTTTTTGCCAGCGACGAAAGATCAACAACGTGAATCAAGGGTGTAATGAAGAACTGAGTAGACGACGGGTAGTCCAGTCAATGGGGAAGTGCTAGGTCTACCCTCGTGTACAAAGTATTTGATTAATTACACCTTATCTCGATGCTTTCGTCGGTCGAGGCACTTGAACGAAAGTGAATAACGAAACGAACCATTGCGTAAACGCGATCGTCGATTCTTTTATATATTTATCGTCTCAATACATTATATTATCGAACGCACAGGTCACACTTTACCACATATTGAAACAAAACAAACAAAAATAAATAAAACGAATCTCGTCGATACACAATCATATTAATTATAACGGATAGAATAAATAATGATAATTATTTAAAAACATAAATAAAAAACTACGTAAGTATTCATGAAGAAAAAGAACAACATTTAAACGCCTCTCTCAGCTGTAGAGCAATAAGTAATTAGCCTGACGAATCTGTGCCAGATGTTGATCCTTATGGAAATAATTTATAAACGAAAAAACAATTGGCTCGATTCTGTGTCGTTCGCCCATCTGGAATCGCTGCAAAACGATCGTACGCGATGTCGCGAGAATCAAAATAAAACAAAAAATAAATAAAAAAAAAAGATTAGTACGTTTTGATTCCACAGTCGATAGCGAAATACTCGTATTATAATAAACACGTTAAAAGAATTATCATAGCGATTCATCTACGAAGAAAAGCGATGACAAGACAAACAAAAACTCTTTCACACGAATACATTATTAACCTCAATCAGTACAACCGTGTACCTAACCAAAAAAAACCTCTGTCGCTTCGTTAATAATCACTTATTAGGTCATAATTAACGACATTATATATCGATTGATATAGTTTTTAGATTTCGATTAGTGAGATCATTTTTCAAATTCGCTTGTGGGACC
The DNA here is from genome assembly GCA_946811545.1 of Netelia fuscicornis. Lineage (NCBI taxonomy): Eukaryota > Metazoa > Arthropoda > Insecta > Hymenoptera > Ichneumonidae > Netelia > Netelia fuscicornis. The sequence goes on along the minus strand of OX328012.1, from coordinate 2,707,780 downwards.
GTCGCGAACGCAGTTATACGATAATTATTAACATAATGTATTATGTCCACATTTATTATAGACATTGAATCACCGTTTGTACACCGGAGGTTCGGTGATAAAACGCGCGAGGTCCATCTCTGTATTTTCTTTCTTTACATTTATTCTCGATTATATTTTATAAAGCGTCGAACGCGAAATATTAGATAAACAATTATCGAATTTAATTCCACGTAATCGTCTATTACTAATAGCGAGACGACTTAGTCCAACTTTGTAGCCTTTATATTCTATATTTCGTATAATATATTAGCTTAACGAAAACTTATATTAACTCTGAACTATTGTACTTGAAATCTTATTGATCTTTGAATTCATTTTAATAAAATCGTACGATACCTTGAGTCCTATCATTTATATGATTTCCTTGGAACTGCGACTAGTCTGAAAATAGTGATGTTATTCATCGAACAATAAAAATAAAAGAAAGATATACAGCATTATTAATTCTGGAGAAAATGAGAATTTTGGTTACTCCTGGTTATTACAAACATAGTATATTTACAGTCTTTATTTATACATCGTACATAGGTAACAATTAAATTAGTTATTTTGTGAATATTTCGATTCTACTGGTAGGAATTTTTGGCACGCCAGTCTAAAAATTCGTCGTAGTCCTCGTCGTCGTCGCTTGATTCTCCTTCGCCCAACGAATCCATCTTTTTTTCAGACGTTTGCACTTGTTCTTTGCGTCTAACGAGATCCATTACCCTGAGGAAATTTTGTTATGGTAATGCGCAACTAATTGTAAAAGTTGTGTATGAATTCATGTAAAAACTTGTACCTCGACCAATGCCTTATTTGTTCCTCGATTTCGTCAAGTTGTCGCTCTGTTGTTGCTTCCTCCTGGTCATCGGCGATTATTTGTGCGGATTGAGCAGTTTCTTCCTTAATCTCTTTCTGAAATTTGTCCCACTCTTCCTCGATCGGATCTTTGTAATCGACGTTTCTCACTTTAGCGTCCATTTTCGGATCGTCGAAGAAACCTTCGGGCAATGATGCAGGATTTGCATCGTCCTTCGACTCCTGAGCTTCTTTTGTTCCACCCTCACGAAGCTTCTCGACCCGTGGGATTTCCGATTTTTCTGATGCTCTCAATGCGATCGATGCAGTTACAGGGTTTGGATGTTTGGAGGAATCGTCGAAAAAATCAGCCGGTAGGTTTGATTGAACTTGAGCATGACCGCTATTCTTCAGAATACTTTTCACCTTTTTGTTTGAAGTAAAGTCACCACTCGGAGATGAAGGTCTCTTCATTACAGTAGCAGACATCTGTTTCAAATTATCTCTCTCCTGAACGCTTTTCTTCGCAAGATCTAAATTCTCTCTGTGATTTTTTGAATTCAAATGTACGGGCCATATTGCTTCACTGCGTACTATTGATTTGCAGAGAATACACATCAGCTGTCCTGATTCTGTATACGTGTTTATTTAGTCAAGGGAATAAAGGTTCATGATCAAAAGTGACTTGTGTCTTATATTTTTGATAATATTATACTTCAGCGCCGATATTTATATGATTAATATTTATAGAGATTTCTGGTTAAATCAACCCCAATTTCCAATAGTAATTTTTCTGTAAATATCTCAGCATAATGAATTAATGTCAAGCGAGCAACATTTCACGTAAAATGTAAACATAACCTCTTTGAATATGTGTATTAAGAAAAGGATATTTTGCCAATGGCGATTCGATCTTTTTCGAGGCAGCAACCTTCTTTTTGGCCTCGTTCATCGCTTTCCTCAAATCACCCTGAGTCACTTTTCTCTTTAGCGACATTTTATCACAATTAATTGTCAAATTTACTTCTCGACTAATATGTCACTGTCCAGTTTGCGAAATGCTTCGTACTTTGACCGTACTTTGCTTGAACGCCGCCACTTACCGGGGAGCGCTCGCGTGCACTAGGCTCAAAATAGAAAAGCATCATGGCCGCCCTAGTAACGAGCGGACGCGCATGCGCAAAAGGCTCTAGCTTTACGCAAAGATCTCGGTGTGTGGAAACCCTGGGTACACTTCTATTCTGACACAGAAAGTTACGAGGAATCTTTGGAACCTCTTTTTGGTAAGATGCAAATCTCGATCTGTTTCTAATTTCTTATGAAAGAGGAATACCACCGACCGTTTTAACTATCACTTCGTAAAATCCGTTACCTTCGAGCATACCTTGTCGTTATCACATGTAAATAATATTCCATTTATAGATTTGCTTACATTCGCCTTACATGTTGTAGCATCATTAGCCTTTTGGTAATTAATCCGACTGATACACACGGTAGTAATAGAGCTGAAACAGTAGCTGGAATATATACATATATGTAACTGGGCGAGGAGAAAGTATCAACAAATTTGAAAAAAGTTACAGGAACGTCCACGCGCGGCGGTAACGTCGCTCTGTGTACCTTGTACTTGTCGTGGATAGGTCGGGACAGTGTAGTGAGTGAAAAACGTTAATCGATCAAACATTCAGTTATAATTATTGCCGAGGTGATCAAATCTGGTAAGTACCCCCACAAAAGAAGCTGTGGATATCATCAACGTAAGTCAAGAACCATTGTTTATGCATTATATCTGAAACTAACATCTGCGTTTTGTAACCTCAAGGTGGATTCACACTATACGGCAACGGACCGACACGTAACGGCAACGCCACGTACCCGCATCGGTACGACAAAACTTTGTAGCATGGTTTTCATTGGGAGCAGTGTAAATATTAATTGGCAACAACCTGCACGTTCCGGCAACATCGCGGAACGGTTCCGGTCGACATTTTTCCAAGGAATGTTAACGTGACGGTCCGTTACGTTGCGTGTCGGTGCGTGTCTGCGAGTCTGATTTAGAAGAACGGTAGAAGACGGATCGATCGCAGCAAAAATGGATCAGGAAAAATTAGTTGAAAGCGTTAAATCGTGGGAAGCATTGTATGTAATGAGCCACTCGAGATATAGCGACATGGCATTCAAGGAAAATGCTTGGAGAGCAATCGCAAAAGAAATGCGGCAGTCAGGTAAGATAAATGGTTTATTATTTCCAAAAACAACTTTAGCAATATTGTGTCTTGCCAGTTGAAAATTTTGTTTGATCAATCTTTCTGGCTGCGAACTAGGATATGGGCACAGAAAATATTTCTTTAGCGAAGATGTCCCATTAACAACAATGACTAAATGCATAGTAGTCAGCGTATTAGGAGACGCATTGTTTTATGGAAATTCTTTAATTACAATCATACGATATGTAATATGTATAAATATCATTCGATTTTTTCCAGTCGCGACGTGTAAAAAAACGTGGACAGGCCTTCGAGACTCTTACAGAAGAGCTTTGAAAAAGAAGCGTGAAACAAAAAGTGGACAACCAGCTTCGAAACAGAAAAAATGGAAATTTGAAGATGAAATGTCGTTCTTATTACCGTATATGCAAGAGAGGAATCCAAGCACCAGTTTAACAGAAATGAGTGATGAAGATAATGAAGATGAACAGAAGACGGAGGAATGTATTGATAACAATGACGACAAAGAGAACGATCGAAATGATAATAGAAGAGATGATAAGGATGATGATGATGATGCCGATAATAACGAATCAAACGCTGAGAATGATAAAATTAAACGAGAATCGAATATCAATGAAAATATTATTACCAAAGTACGTAAGAATAAAGCAAAAAAATCTTATGGACAACCGGAAACGGCATCAGTAGGAGTAGTGCAATACTTGTTGGCGAAACAAACATCTAATCCCACAATAATACCACCTACTAATCAACGCCCCAGTGCCATTGAATCTTTTTTTTCAAGTATTGCAACAATGGTGGAAAATTTCTCTCCTTATTATCAAAATATAGCCAAGTCAAAAATATTCGCCATTGTCACGGATCTTGAAATGCAGCAAATTATGCAACAACAACAATTCTTGATGCCGAATGTGCCGACACAGCGACCATGTTCCGCACCCATGACGACTCCGAGTCCTTCACCATCAATAAGCGGAACTCCGCCACTATCTTATCATGGTCTCCCAGAAACAAATCAAATGGCCCATGAGGAAGTATTTTATAACGAGCGTACGAAAATATAGATTGAATAAAAATTCTATACTTTAAACGAATCGCAAGTTTTTTTGCCAGTGAAATTGCTTCACAAAACGGAGTATTTTGTTTGAGTATCAGTAGTTTCATCAATTTCAATAAATCATCACATTTAGACTTTGGCATTCAAAAATATTGATAAGAGATATCGTCTAATTTTAATAAATCTTTAAATAAAGCCTAATGCTTATCCTCTGCCCTGTTTTTCTTTAATATTGCGTGTACATACGAATATTCGTTTACGTTTTTGGGTTTACATTTTTGTCGTTTCGTCTTCATTTAGAAATAAGGCTATAAGAGCCCCTTCATCGTGGCTCCACAAAGGGTCCATTGCAATCTGAAGATACGCGTAAATTTGTTATGTCTGTGCTGTTGCAGTTGCGTTACTGTCCGTGTCGTACAGTGCGAATTAACGTTTACCCTCACTTGTTCTATAATACTACCACTTTTCATATATTCTGTTTATATTGCTCGTAATTCCCAATGGGCAAATGTAGGCGAATAAACGTTTATATTTTATTAACGATTGTAATACGATTAGCGATCCATTTGCTAATTTGTTGAATTAATAAAAATATTATATATATATATATTGGGGACTAGTAACTACGCCAAAGTTGAAATCATTTCCACAGTGCCCGCGGATTGCGTTGGCATCGTGGTCACATTATTTGTACTATTTAGAATATATTTGGCGAGACTTTACCAGTATTTTCTTTTTGTTAAATTCCTTCTTTCGTTGAACGGTTCCCAAAGCATTTTTTTTATTAATCACTATGGCAAAGTGTCTTCGTGACTTAGGAGCGTTTTCTTTTTAACCCACTTAAATGTTTTCACAGTGACATGACAGTGAACCTTCAGGCTCGAAAATAGATGAAAGAATGCAGATCATCGCTGGATCGCATCTCAGTGAGAATATCACGGTCGACGTATAAATAGTGAGTGAATGAAACCAATGTTGTTACCGTATTTTATTAAATTCATGTTATGGTTGATCATATTGTACTATCCAACGTATACTAGTTCACGGCGTTTTTAATTCGTCCGTCTATATACTCTATCCGTTGGGAGATCTTATCGTACGCGGTAAATTCGGTAAATGGTATGTATATAACATTGTATCCCTTTGTCTCGAGCATACGTCTGTACAATTTATGAAAGCCCAAGACATCCGTTTCGCCTCGGCAAAAATCATTATACGTCAGAAAAAACATTGCTATTCTGAAATTCAAATAAACATTATTAATTTTGATAATAGGTCATTATAATAAAAAGGACTATTTATTAAATCTTCGACATACCTCGAGCCGCGACACGAATTATTGAACTCAGTGTTAATGGGTAAACGGTGGCCATTACTATCGACACAAAGTTCGGCGTCTGGAAGATGAACATTTCTCACGTTACGAGTGTATCAGGGTCTAAAGAAAGTTTGGAGTTATTTGTAGATTCTTGCAACGTACCCAGTAGTATGCCAATACCAACGTCTACATTGGTTTGTAAAAATTCTGGTGATGGAAAATTTCTTTCAAGCACTTCGACGACAGATTTAGCATACTCCTTTTTCTCATTCGATGTCACTATCATCGATTGGACAATATCCGAATCGCTTTCCAGAAGCGGCCCTAAAAATTATCCTCGCATCAATTCGAGAACACTTTGTTTATATATTTTATCATGAGTGCATTTTCGTCATAATGCTAATGATAATTTATTACCTTCGTAATTCTTCATTAATAACTTTGCTGCCCCATTGATATTCAACAATTTGTATCTCTGCGCCATGGACTTCTCTGAAAAATCTGTCAAGTCAATGAAAAATTAATGATTACTTTTATTGAAACAAAATTTATTTCTGTGCTTCTTTGATTTTGTGATAATGCACGTACCTTTCATACGTCCGACGAAATCGCTGTTTAATACTGACGATATGTGTCGATTTTCCGCAAGCTCCAAAACGGTGAGAGCCCAAACTAAGTTCAGCCAGTCGGAAGATCCAGACATGTCGGTCTCCTTCAATGGTTTTATCACTCCCTGGATAGAGTTAATATAATTTTTTCATTGACAAAATTCGGAAAAGTGGAATTCTTTAGATTGAACTGTTTGTTCCTAACCTCGGTCAGATTTTCGACATTAGATGGTATATGACCGATCATTGCAAGAGTCATGAACAACGAACGAATATCTATCGAGCGCATGGTATTCACATGAGTAACCGTCCACTCGGACAGCTCGTCCAGGAGACTGGGGTTTTTGTAGCGAATTATACCAAGTGACGTGAGAATAGATCCAATAACTGCACTGTGTTCGACGCTTTTTACGCACGGTATTAGATCGTTCGATATTTTTTTCAATAATGCCTATATAAAGGTACAATTTGTCATGTAAGTAAAAAAAAAATCTGGAGTATATTGATACTAATTGTCTTGTTTTACCTCGTCTGGATAATTGAGCGATGCCATAGCATACAAGAGATCGGAAATTTGCCTGATCTCAATTTCTTCGGAGGATGCATTTATACTTGAGCACAGTGTCCTCAACAAGGGTGTACTGCGTCTCTTTTGGATTGCCAATGTTTTCATTACCTGTAGTAGGAGCAAATAAAAAAAAATCAATACATTTGCGATTTAAATTTCACTCGCCTTCTTTGGAATTGACAAACAATTGAGAAAATCTTGCAGAAACCTGGATCATCTGTTTCACAGTGATATTAGGATCTAGCTTGATAATTTCTGCGACTCCGGTTGATTCATAAAAAAGATGGTATGGATTGAAGTGCTTAATTTTTGGTTTCATCGTCTCTGACACTTTTGATTTTTCCGATTTCAAGAATATCTTGCAAAGGGTCAAAAACCTCGCATCACTCTCAAAATCACTTAGTTTTGCCTTGCCCTTGTTGACCCAATCCAACAACAGAGTTATCATTGCTAGTGCAGTGTTATTCGTCAATATTTGTTCATCCACGATCTTCAGCAATCCGTCAATGTTAACAGTGATCTGGTCCGTGTTTATATTTAAGTCCATTTCTTTCTTGGGTACCGGACCAATTTTATTCCTTTTTAGGGTATTGAAAACTGCTTGTACCATTGGATTGCTAGATGCTATTATTTCTTTCTTCGGTTGTCTCAGTTTTTCAGTGGATGGGATTTGTATGTCTTCCTGTAAAACATCGGTCTTAAGATAGACTGTTCATTAGCGAATAAAGAACGTGTGACAATAATGTAGAATTTGTCAAAGCTTAAAAATCAGTAACAATAAATATAGAAAGATTTATCGACGATGATTGTAAATTATTAGTGTCAATAAAAGAGCCAAATATAGACCCAGTATCCTGATGAATAAGAATAAAAAATAATGTCGTTAATACAAGACGTAACGATAGATTTAAGAGAAGTAGACAATTTCAATAGTGAGAATGACTAATGTTAATGTTGGTTTTATAGAAAAGTTCGAAAATAGTTGACAACTTGCCTTTTCTTGTACAAGTACAGGATTAAGGTTGACCGCTCCGGAGCAAGCAGCGAGTAACTGTTGGCCAGACATACGCCAGGATGACATGGGTGAAATCCTGACAGTTGCATTTCGCAGTGTTCCACTGAATTGCAGCATCTTTATTAAACTGTTTAAAAACTGTTATTTATATAATCAAAAAGTAAAGCAAGAAAAAAAGTCACGCGAGCAATATTATTTGGTGCATCGATTGTCAATTGAATACTTTTTTCGACTTATCGCAAATAGCATTATGAACGCACGGACTTACAATATTTTTACGTCGTTTAATGAGCTATAATCAACCGTTAAATTATTAAATATACTTGATATTTTTATTGTTTCATGTGTACATGTTGAGGTTAAGCGGCTAACATCTTTGAATCATTGGTTACGAAAGATTCGCGTGAGGACGTAGTCACAGGAGAAACATTGACCCACCAGAGAGCGCTAGTGGCACCGGAAACAAATGATGGCCGCCATTTATAACCGCGTATTTTCAAACCGCGTATTCGGTAAGTAGTAACAATCTTCACCTAATAAACAACAAACCTAATAATTGCTCACGCTAAACAAAAAATCATAACCTCAAAATTAATTATAAATACGAGAGAAAATATTACATACCATTGAACCTTAAAATTCATTAATCAATCTATAAACATAAAAATTAAAGCAATTCGTTAATTCGAATAAAAACAAAAAATAACAATATAAACGTTCTGATTTTTTAAAAATATGAATACATCATTTCGTTTCATCAACGAAGTTCCTATACTCCATTGACAAAAACAATTACACAGAAAAATATAAAATTGAACAAAAATAATAAAAAAAAAATTGTTATCATTTTTTTAGGTTCAATTGGAATTCCTACTTTATCGATATTCACCGAAGTTGTTTTCTTCGCTGCTGGCTACGAGTATAAAATATACACATCGAAACGTCTTCGAGCATCGCGAATGACGAGTCTCGATCTTCCGCAGGAGGAGACAGTGGCTCACGAGGAATATAATACACGCGAGGGAGAATTTTTTGCGATTGTTCCTTGGACTTCTCTCCAACCATCTCTCTCTCTCTCTCTCTCTCTTGCTCGCAGGCTTTAGTACGAGAGCTACGATAATTAAGACATTTCCATTTAGAGTTGACGTACAGTTGACGTGACGGAGAGACATCGTGGAAGGGCCACGATTGACGCGGGGCCTCTTTTATCAACGTTATAATAACGTACACGGCTTTTCGGTGTCTTCGTCGCGACCGGCCGTGTCTTTCTACCCCGCAAGCGTACACAAAGCCGAGATCGTTCGTCATACTCGCGAAAGAAACTAATCATTATGGATCGTATTTGTAATTAATGATGTGTATGATGTACGATCGTATATTTATTTATCGATCTCTTTCCTATGTATTAACGCTTTCCGTTTGTTACAAAAAAAATGAAAAAACAAATTTTTTTTTTTAATTATTCTCTCTTGCTCGAGTCGTATCATATGCAAATTTTTCAAGATTTATATAGCTTGATAAAAGGAATTAGAACATTAGAAACAAAAAATCATTAAACGTTTATAATTTGAATAATAATAGTAATAATGAATTGAACAAGAAAATTTAGTTAGGAATATTTAATAGAAAGTTTGTGGGAAATTTTCGAATTACATTATATGGAAATTTCCCAAGATTTATGTAGTTAGATAAAAGGAATTAGAACATTAGAAACAAAAAATTATTAATTGTTTATAATTCGAATAATAATAGTAATAATGAATTAAAAAAGAAAGATTAGTTAGTAATATTTAATAGAAAGTTTGTAGGAAATTTTCGAATTGCATTATTTGCAAATTTCCCAAGATTTATATAGCTAGATAAAACGAACTAGAACGTTAGAAACAAAAAATCATTAATCGTTTATAATTTAAATAATAATAGTAATAATGAATTGAACAAGAAAATTTAGTTAGGCATATTTAATAGAAAGTTTGTGGGAAATTTCCCAAGATTTATCTATCTAGATAAAACGAGGTAGAATATTAGAAAAAATATCATTAACCGGTTATAATTCGAATAATAATAATAATAACGAATTAAAAAAGAAAATTTAGTTAGGCATATTTAATAGAAAAATTGTGGAAAATTTTCGAATTGCATTATATGCAAATTTCCCAAGATTTATCTGTCTAGATAAAACGAACTAGAACATTAGAACAAAGTTACTAATCATTTATAATTCGAATAATAATAATAATAATAATGAATTGAAAGAGAAAATTTAATTAGTAATATTTAACACAAAATTTGTGGGAGATTTCAAATTGTATCATATGCAAATTTTCCAAGATTTATCGAGATAAAACGAGCTATAATATTAGAAACAAAAAAATAATTAATTAATAACATTAATCGTCTATAATTCGAATAATAATAATAACAAATTTAAAAACAAAATTGCATTAGTAACATTTAATCCAAAATTCCTCGAAAATTTAACGAATAAAAAATAGAAACAAATAATTTCTATAAATTCCACAAATTTATCCATAAAAAAAAGTGTTTTTTTCAAACAATATTTATTCGACCCTCGTTTGTAATTGAACGTATCCAGCGACGATTGCTCGATCGGACCTTACGTACCTACCGTCGTATCAAAAATACTCGTATACACTGTCGCGAAGTTTTAGGTGACGAAAATGGCCATTGACCGGTGACATTGTTTCGCTTCTTTTTACCATCTCTTCTTGCAAACTCTCTACCGAACGAAGACATTGCCCGTTTTATTTATTATCGTCTCCCCGTCTGAATATTCCCCATGATCCCGTGGTGCTCGCCAATAATACATTTAACTATATATATATACATATATATATATAACGCAGCGCCAAATTCGAATGCAGAACGATCGGGTCGTCCGCGCGCGTTCATCCGCGGAATGTTGGCAGGTTCTTTTATCCGTTCGCTTGACGAAATCATTAGGGGACTAAATCCAATAAAGGGTCCCCGTCCTCGGCGAGCCCAGAAGAAAACATTCTCGACTGAGGCGATCGCTCGCATCGTAATCGCCGTCAATGCGACGACGACGACGACGAAAGACGATGAAGACGAGGACGACGAGAGACCGGCGTAAGATATCCCCTACGGGATGGACGACTCTCTCTCTTTTTCTACCCCCCACCCTCTCTCTCTCTCTCTCTCTCTCTCTCTCTCTCTCTCTCTCTCTCTCTCTGTCGTAGTCGTCTTTTGACCGCGGCGATCGCACATTTGCCTTCAATATTGTTTTTTTCTTTAATTTTTTTTTAGAAATTCATCCTACTGGCGTATCCTACGCACGCCTTTGTATCCCTCGCACCCCCCGACCCCCCCTCCTTGTCGATCTCGCTATTAAATTAGTTGAATAAATCGACTAAATAATTCCAATCGCGCGATATTTCTTTCTCACTTTATAATCGTGGCTCTCTGTCGGTCACGTTTTTGGGAGAACGTGTGTGGTTCCGTCGCTATACTTATCTTACCGATTCGCCAACCGGTCGCCACGAAATCATCTCGATCGAAACACTCTCGTGATGTAATAGTTATCTTTATTTTCGTTGGGAGAAATCAATCGATCGTTGAACGATCAATTCTCCTATCGATCGATCCTTTTTCACGAATATTCGCGTTGAGAATAATTAAAATAAATCATTTTTATTAATTCTTCGTTCGATTTATTTTTTAAGATTTTTTTTTTGTTAAGAAATAATCGAAAATTGACAATATTTCTTTTCGTCTCTTTTTAATCGTGGCTCTCTGTCGGTCACGTTTTTGGAAGAGCGTGTGTGTTCCATTGCTACTTATATTACCGATTCGCCAACGGGTTGCCACGAAATCATCTCGATCGAAACACTCTCGTGATATAATAGTTATCTTTATTTTCGTTGGGAGAAATCAATCGATCGTTGAACGATCAATTCTCCTATCGATCGATCCTTTTTCACGAATATCCGTGTTGAGAATAATCGAAATAAATCATTTTTATTAATTCTTCGTTCGATTTATTTTTCAAGATTTTTTTTTTTGTTAAGAAATAATCGAAAATCGACAAGTTTTTTGGAGAAGGTTTGTGTTCTGTTGCTACTTATCTTACCGATTCGCCAACCGGTCGCCACGAAATCATCTCGATCGAAACACTCTCGTGATATAATAGTTATCTTTATTTTCGTTGGGAGAAATCAATCGATCGTTAAACGATCAATTCTCCTATCGATCGATCCTTTTTCACGAATATTCACGCGGAGAATAATCGGAACAAATCATTTTTATTAATTCTTCGTTCGATTTATTTTTCAAGATTTTTTTTTGTTAAGAAATAATCGAAAATTGACAATATTTCTGAGAGAATTAAATTTTTCAGTAAAAATAGGACAATTACAAAATTCGAAAGATCTTGTCGTCGACGTGTTTGAGAAGAAAACATTTTCTAACGAATAATCCAAGAACTTTTTTGAAAAATTCGATTTTTAAATAAAATTACAAATTCCAAAATTAATTTTTCAGTAAAATAGTACAGTTACAAAATCCGAAAGATCTTGTAGTCGACGTGTTTGAGAAGAAAATATTTTCTAACGAATAGTCCAAGAAATTTTTTCGAAAAATTCGATTTTTGAATAAAATTGTAAAATTCCAAAATTAATTTTTCAGTAAAATATGACAGTTACAAAATCCGAAAGATCTTGTCGTCGACGTGTTTGAGAAGAAAACATTTTCTAACGAATAATCCAAGAATTTTTTCAAATTTCGATTTTTAAATAAAATTGCAATATTCCAAAATTAATCTTAACATTGTTTTATTGACAAATCTTTCTCTCGGAGCGCCTGATTGACACGAGTACAAAACGGGGGTGGGTTACCCCAACGTGTCACCCCATGGCTTTGGGACTCTTCGAGAATTCTCTCCTGGCATAATCAAAATCGATCACGAATCCTCGAGATCGCGAAGTTGACGTTGTCACTATCTCTATATACGGATTTCGCGAGATTCTCGTACCACGATTCTTTCGTCGCGGGTCCGGATCGTCTCTGGACCAAAACGGGCTACCGCGGGGGATCCGGTCCCACACAAAAGCTCTCTCTCTCTCTCGCTCTCACTCCCGCGAGCCTGTCGGTCTTCTCGCTAGGTAAACAAAAAACATTCTCTCGAGACGAAGACCCAGGGAGAGCTTGAGAGCGAGATAGAGATCAGCGACGCGTCGGTATAAACAGATATCTTTATTATCGACCGAGCAACGCGTCTCATTTTCATCCTCGAGTCGTTTAAACATCAAAATGGCGATACTTGACATAATTCTACGAGTGAAAACGTCCTAAAGCACGTTTCGATGATTCTCGAATCCACTGTCAACCGGTCAAAGTCAAAAGGTCGCAGTGAAGGACGATTAAACGTGTCGAAAGACGCGAGATACGCCATTTTGATTTTGAGCCGATGCGTTTTTCCTCGGGATCGTAGATATTCCACGTCGTGGAAGAGAAACGAAGACGTCGGGGGCAACTTCGGTCAATTGGTCCCCGCGCGCGTTACATTAATATTTATGAAAACGTTATATTTATAAGACGCGCGGCGAACGACAACTATATACTCATCCCCGCTCACCGTGGATCTTTTCCTACCTTCCTCTTCCTTTTGCCAAGGGAGATCTCGACTTCCTTCACTCTCTCTTACTCTCTCGTTTTATCTCCTGCTTTCTCTCTCGCGCGCGCGCGCCCGCGCGAGATTCATCCCGTGAACGCCCGCCCTCGGACCTTCGTCGAAGAAAAAAATCCCATGGGAGATTTATCGGGACGCGGTCGCGCGCGGACAGCCATTTCTGCCCCGATCGTACATCAACTCTCGATGTGTGTTGTTGTGGTACTTGTAACTATATAGATGAGAGAGGGAGAGAGAGAGAGAGAGAGAATCTCCTCCTTCTCTTTTTCTCTCTCGTGAGTTTCGTTACTCCTTCGATGTACAACTAGTTTATAGTTGGGCTACCACGAGTTTGTCCAATCGGAAATATTTAATTATTAGTTTTATCATCCACCCGTTTAATCATTCTACAGATTTTTAATACGAATCTTCTTTTTTCGTTATTTTATTTACATTTTTTTGTAGAAAAGTATCATTTGTTTTTCTTAATTGTTGGAAAAAGGAAAAATTGATTATTGCAATAATTAATAGTTGGATATGTTTGTGAGATACGATTAAAGCGTTGAATTTTTATTGAGAACTTTGATGGAAATGATTGTTTTTTGGTTTTTCTTTTTGGTTGACTCGTTGGGTGAGGTAGATAGTTTAAATAACTAGTTTTAAGTAAATTCATCGATTCACGAGGACCTGCGTAGCCCGGGCGTGTAATAGGATTCAATGCTCGTCTGTTCGTTGACCGGATCGACGAGATTCTCTTGTTACACGATACGCCTCGGAGCGCCTTCTCCTCACTGTTGGTAGCGCTTGCACAGCGTTCCGGGGAGGGACACGAGGAAATTAAATCTTGCGACTGGACCACCGCGAGTTTCCATCGATTTCATAAATGCAACAATATAGAGAACTATAAACAGTGTACAAGTAAACGAGAATTGTAATTTACCGGATAAAAATCGCAAAAAAACGTGGAAAAATTGAGATTTTTCGATTTTTGAGAGACAAATTTTGAAAAATTGGAAACGAGACAGTTATATTCGCATTCTACGGGAGCAAGACTACACGAGGTCACAAATATAACATTCTCGTTTCTTATTTGTGATGATTTGTTAATAAAAATCTAAAAAAACGACTAATTTTCAAAGTTTTTGTTTAGAGAAACGTAGAAAAAAGCGTTTTTTTTTTAGTTTTTATCGTTTCTAATCATGAAAGTTGAGATATAATTACGACGGTGGAAAGTTCATTCCGTTCATTTCGCACGAGAGAGAGAGAGAATTCCGCATAATTAATGCACGTAACATAGACGACCTTTTCCCACTACCAATATTCTCAAGACTGTACGACTATAGACGTCGTCCTCCACATATACTTACTTAATTTCCCTCAAAGTTGGCGACAGCGAAAATCTCTAGTAGACATTTGATAGCCGCTAGTTGACAGTCCGTTAATAAGACGTCGTAAACAACAAAAAAACCAGAAAAAAAAACATTAAAACGTGCCTTATGTAAATCCGATATGGATTTTACGAGTAAAAATTGCAATCCGATGATTTTGTAACGAATTAAACGAAAATCATGACGTAAACTAAAAAACAAAAACAAATAATAAAGTTTTTTGGTTTTTTAAATTATTTCCAACAACTGTTCTTTTCAAATCTCATTATTCTAAACATCATTTTCATCGAGAGACTTCTTCTCTCATGCAAATTTCTTTTTCTCGTCTCTCCAATTTCAAAAACCTCAAGCCCAAAAAAAAAACATTTGCAAAAAGAAACAAGAAAAAAATCGATTTCTCGCTATACAAACGAAATTTTACCACCTCGAGTATCGACGCCGACTTTCACATTAGGTACATTGTACGTTTCTTCTCTCATTATGAAAATGGACTTATGGAGTGGACGGTCTAAAATGGAGAATGGATTGTGGAACATAATATTCGCGAAACCCTTAATCTTCGCCATTCGCGTGTTTCGGTCGCGCGTAACGCAATCTCACGCGTGTTGAAAATTAGTTCTCTCTCTAGCTCACAGCTAGAGAATCGTCGAAAAGTGGCATAGTGAAAAAAAGAGAGGGCGAAATAAGAAGATAAAAAAGAATAATGAGGAATAAAAACGAAACGAAAAAAAAAACGAAAAAACAAAAAAAAATACACGTAGGAACACGGTGGACACGATTCGAAGACGCGAGGGAGAAGAATAAGAGACTACAAGTTGCCGACACGTTTAAACAACCGCAGGAACATCTTCCACTCACACAGGTGTTTTCAATTGGCTCATCTGAATTTTTAACGATTTTTGTATACTTATATTTTAATACTTTGCCATGCAACGTGGGACACCCGGTATAGAGAAACGAGAAACATTTGTACGCTGCGGCGGCGACGTAATCTGCTTATTATATAGTTATAGTATAGATAATATCGTGCTTTTTGTGTAGATATTATAATGCTTTTTTCACTTTCGAGCCTCGCGAGTCCTTTTGCAATTTTCGGCGCCTGCGCGATTGATTCTTCTCTTTTCTTCCTCTCTCAGGTCTTCACCTTCAACTGATTGTTCTCGCGCGCGAGATTTTGAGGCTTTGCCCCTCTCCTCTGTCCCTCTGCCGTGTCTCATCGTGACGACGAAAATGACGAAAAACGAATGATTCTTCTTGCCCCGAGACCTACAATTCTCTAGGTGATCGTGCTAGCGTGTTGAGCGCGAGAGCACGAACAAAAAAATTTCAATACACACGCCTGGGTTACAAAAATCGTTCTCGAACAGCAGTCGTGAAAGAAAAAGCTTTCTTACAGCCGATTGCAGCCTTTTTTTAAACAATAATGAAATTCGCTCGAGGCGTTTTTCATAGGTGACGATTGTGCCCGTCAGAAACTTTGGTGAATGAGAAACAAAATTGTCTACGTCGGTTTGAAAGAGACACAGGTTTTTTGGTTTTCGATGATGACGTGCTCGATTTTTTTGAAAAAATACAATATTCAATATTTTTATTGCGTTTAATCGATTAAATTTTGTTCTGAAATCATTTTTAAATTCTAAATTTCGGAGAAAAAATGAGAAATTACGTTTTCAGAGTGAGAAAAAAACAGAAATCGTTTTTGAACAGCAGTCGTGGAGGAAAAAGGTTTCTTACAGCCGATTGCAGCCTTTTTTTAAACAATAATAAATTTCGCTCGAGGCGTTTTTCATAGGTGACGATTGTGCCCGTCAGAAACTTTGGCGAATGAGATACAAAATTGTCTACGTCGTTTTTTGGTTTTCGACGATAACGTGCTCGATTTTTTTGAAAAAATACAATATTCAATATTTTTATTGAGATTAATCGATTAAATTTTGTTTTGAAATTATTTTTGAATTCTAAGTTTTGGAGAAAAAATGGAAAATTACATTTTTAAGAGAGAAGGATTTGAATCCTCGAGTTTAAAAAGTTTGTGCTGGCTCAGGAACGAGGCAAGTTTCATTTATTGTTTGGCTTTACGGCCGATGATAATGGCAACAATGTATCGAATTCTTTGTCTGAAAACGTATGAGTAGGCACGAAACATTATGCAAATATCATTGACGAGACTCTGTGGCGCTTCGAGATCACGCAGCTTGTACTTTACACGATAATGTAACACGCAGACCACATTGACGATGGTTGCGAATAAGCCTCTTCTTGGATCACCGAGACCGCAAAGACCCTCATCATCATCACCGAGTTATACAAAAGACATTAAATCTGTAATATGGGCCATGTGGGGTAGCCGTTATTACCCGTTGAATTTTCGTGGCTGGGCTGGATGAATTTTTTTTGGTTATTTTCAATTTCGTCCAAAAAAAAGGAAATTTTGTATTTCGAAGAATTTTGACATATTTTCCGTACAGAAATTCATTAGGCTGATTTGGTACTTAATTTGGTTTTGATTATAGCTGGATCGAAGCTGGGTATGAATCAGAAACGAAAGATTTTTTCAAAAAATTGATAAATTTTGATTTTGTTAAATCTCAAAAAGAAGATTTTAAATGAATTTTTTTTCGAACATGTATCGTATGTATATGTATTTAGAGTCTCTGACTATGAAACTTTCATCAATTGATGGCAAAATACAAAAATTATAAAAAAGATAATGTTAAATTTGATAAAAGTTGAGACAGTTTCGTAATTTCTGTTGGAGTCGTTTGTTTAAAACAATTTTAATATAATACAAATCGGACTAACTTGTTATTAAGAATATTAACTTTTTTTTAAACATTTATTTTTAATCGAATAAATTTATTTAATTGTTTTTTACTTTTTTGTCAATATTTTTATTGACGAAATTCAAATTGTTTTTAGTTTTTTTTTCATATTTATTATAGAATTTTTGAAGAAAGTAACTGGCGTAACGCGTAAAACGTAGCAAAACTTACGTCAGCGTGTCCGAGCGCATAGATCATCGTTCGATCGTCGGGAGTAGGTGGAGCCCGAGTAATAGACCCGAGTCATCGTACGAGAGGTTGCAGTATTGTATATAAGGTGTACTGTATACACACGTACCAAGTAGAATTGTTCAAGCAGAATTTATGGAAGGCAAAGTGAGATAGCACAAAGTATGCTCCGGCATTCGGTTTTTCGCATACTCTACAGTAAAACTCCTCGTAACTTAATTATTCTCACCCCAATAAAATATTTCCTGATAATTACAATATTTTTTGACTATTGAATATTAATTATCATCAATTATTCAAAAAATTATTACCAAAACTTACAATTTTTATTTCTGTCGCAAATTTCTCAAATTTACAGTAAAACCTCTCGTAACTTAATTATTCCCACCCTAATAAAATAATCCCTCATAGTTACAATATTTTTTTACACTATTGAACATTAATTACCATCAATTATTCAAAAAATTCCTACCAAAACTCACAATTTTTACTTCTTTCGCAAATTTCTCAAATTTACAGTGAAACCCCTCGTAACTTAATTATTCCCACCCTAATAAAATAATCCCTCATACTTACAATATTTTTTTCCACTATTGAATATTAATTACCATCAATTATTCAAAAAATTATTACCAAAACCTACAATTTTTATTTCTTTCGCAAATTTTTCAAATTTACAGTGAAACCCCTGGTAACTTAATTATTCCCACCCTAATAAAATAATCCCTCATAGTTACAATATTTTTTTACACTATTGAATAATCATTATCACCAATTAATTCAAAAAATGACTACCAAAATTCACAATTTTTATTTTTTCGCAAATTTTTCAAATTTACAGTAAAACCAATGGTAACTTAATAATTCCCACCCTAATAAAATAATCCCTCATAGTTACAATATTTTTTCACCTATCGAATATTCATTACCACCAAATATTCAAAAAATTATTACCAAAACTCACAATTTTTATTTCTGTCGCAAATTTCTGAAATTTACAGTAAAACCTCTCGTAACTTAATTATTCCCACCCTAATAAAATAATCCCTCATACTTACAATATTTTTTCACCTATCGAATATTAATTACCACCAAATATTCAAAAAATTCCTACCAAAACTCACGATTTTTACTTCTCAAATCTAGCAAGAAATCAAACCAATTTTATTTCAAACTTTCTTACATTAGACCTGAATTTTTAACCATAAAAAAAATCGCAGTTCAGCGGAGTCGAAAAAATTGTGACAACGATTTTTTTTCCAACTAATTAAACTTATTCCAATTTTCACTCTATCCTCCCTTCTAAAATATGGCGACGGTTACTACCCTGATATTTAGTCGAAAGAAAATTCCCCTAGAATATTCACCATCCCTCCAAGCTCCGTCTACTTCACCACCGCGAGGAACTTGTTCGAAACGGTACGGTACGTATCCGCACTGGCGAGTCCCTCGTGCCACACATAGCAGGGCAAAGCAACACGTCCGGGTTCGCCGTGGAGGGCTATATATCACGTTGCTAAATCGTGAGCTCTCTGTAAGTTTGACAAGATCGTAAGTGTAACCTGCACGTACAACTTCACATAAGTGCGCGAAATAAACATTGTAGAAATTTTCCTGTAACAAAGAAAAATGCGTAAGTCAGACATTTCAACCCGAACACTCGTCAAAGTTACGTTATCTTGTCGAGAAGTAACGAAAACAGTCGTAAAACGCTTCTACAACAAAATGGCGCGAAAATTCAAAATGGCCGACGGCTGCCATTTTGTATTACGCTGCCATCTTGTGAACCAACTACCAGCTTATCTCCCTCAAACCCTTTCGAAGCAATTCTCCAAGCACAAGCGTATATTTGCCAAGGAAAGAAAGCTGTCGAGTTTATCTTGCTCCATGAACAAGAAGAAAATCAACCTCCTCCTTCGATCGATTATTTCACACTAGCGGTAACCGATAATTGCGCGCAAAACGTCTGGCCTGGTGCTCGAAGAAACCAAAATCCGAAGAGAGCGATGATTCGCACCTCGGATCGTAACTTTCGTTATATACACGTGTATGTAACAATGTGGGGTAATATGGACCACTCTGCCAAAACGCTCCACAAACTTCCATCACTTACCCGTAAAATTTTATATTCTACGAAAATTCCTAATAGTAACACGATCAAGATAAAACCATAATTAAATTTTTATTCATTAAGTTTAATTCAGTTAAGTTAATTAACCTTTATTTACAAATTTTCGTCAATTTTTCTTCCCAAAAATGCATTTTTTCTTTTAAAAATATTTCGATGGTTCGTATTACCCCGAATTATCTTATACGTCGTCATCGAAAAAAGTGCGAGATGCGCATTGTAAGTTTTTCACGGGTCTCGACCCTCGAAGCCGCTCGTTGTTATTAGGGCGAATCGAGTAGTGGTTACCAGTTTGTTTGATCGGGCGGCTACGGAGCCCCGAATTAAGTTGTTACGATGAGAAGGAGAGACAAAGAGCGAGAGAGAGAGAGAGAGAGAAGGAGGCCATGGTGGCGTTATTAGCAAATTGCCGGTGTCGAAAGGTGTCGGCTTGATTTGTAGGAGATACTTACATCGCCTCGTAACCCTATCTTTGATTTTTCTTTCGACTTTTTTGTTTCATCGGTTTGTTTATACGCGTTCTGATATCTCGTAATTTTCATTTTTTTTTTGTTTGATTTCTCTTTTTTTCGTCGGGTATTAAATACCCTGGCGTCGTGATGTGTATTCTTCGTACAATTGAGATTATAGGCGGATTTCGCGTCGGTGTGATGAAGCTGGTGGAGCGAAGATCTACCGAGCTTCCAGATCGATTTTCAAAGATATTTCAAGCATAACGTGTATATACGTGTATATACTTCCAGGATCGATAAATAAAGCGTATCACAGGACTGTTGACTCCCTCTTTATCTTTTCAACACATTTTTACACCTTCTTTTTTTCTCTTTTTTCGAAACATGATTTTTTGGCTCGTCCTTCTTTCCCCACAAAAAACAAAGTTTTAAATAAGAAAATAACCAAAACGGAATTTTGTCGCAGAGTTTTATGGAAAAAGAAATCGTTATTTAATTAAAAATGCATTATTTAATTAGTCGTTTGATGCAAAAAAACAATTAATCGCTACCGATTTTTTCGCTCGCTTCGAGTGAAACTTTAATTGGTCGAGCTCAAGGTCCACGATGAAAAATTTCTTAATTCCAGCCGGTAATTTTCACATTAACGTCCATCTTAATTAATCGAACATAAAACAAATTTCGCTTCGTTATTATCATTATTATTATCATCTTTTTCTTCGATTTTCTTCATAAATCGGTCAAATTTCCGATTTAAAAAACCGGCGTATCGTCCATGAGAAACGAAATGACGTTGCAAAGTCACGAAGGCCGAGGCAATGAAAAAGAAGTTTAAAAGTCTTGATAATTAATATACGACACAAATTCGTATATAAATTGCAAATTCTTCTTTTTTTGTCTCCGTTTTTTTTTTATTTTCGTTTTTTTTTTCTTCTTTCTTTCTTTCGTTTATTTTTCATTTGTCATTTCGTACCTCGACGTTCGAGTACGGATAAGATCCTCGAGACGCTCTCGCCCCGTCGCTTTGAGTTATTTTCACCGGAATCGTAAGAATATGAAAGAATACTATAACGAGACGGCGCATTCCACCTGTACAAACTCTACGGGTCGTACCGACAATATATTTATATATATATATATAGACGTATATGCTCTCGTGCCCGTAGCTGTTTCTCTTTTACAGCGTGCGTTCTACGGCGATGCTTACTTTCCACGAAAATTATAGCCATAGGGATCCTATCCACGAGAGGCTCGAGAGCTAGGCGTAATATCATCTTTATAGCCGCGTTGCATCAAATTATAACTACTACACGGATTGCCATGCCAGTGCACCGAGTACAGCGGCAGTAGTTTTTATTTTATTTCTTTCGTTTTATTTTTTTCGTTTTTCTTTTTTATAAATTTTTATTCATCTTTGTCTGTGTCTCGGCGTGTGTGTGTGTGTGTGTGTGTGTGTCTCGGTCTTACTTAGATCGGGTACGAGTGCGAGAGAGGCCCCCTTGCGGTGTTCGCGTCCACCCCGTTACACGCGCATGCGCGAGAGCGCGATCGTAAAACGGCGCGCATTCCGCCAATCATCGTGGCATCGCGCGCTGACGACCTATGAACTCTTCGGATGGCGCGCGTGCGCACTGGCCTAACAGAGAGAGAGAGAGTGCGCATGCGCGAACTGGCGGCCACCGGGGAACGATCATTTTCTAACGATCCTCGCGGGAAGAGGCCTTGTCTTTATAAAGTTGTATGTGTATTTCATGTGTGGGTTACATACACTTACGTACGGATCTACGCAGGAAATGAAAATCGTTTTGTAAATTCGAATGAAGATGGCCGTGTATTTGCGATAACGCGATAAGCTACGATAATTATCGATAATGAATCGGCAATGCGGTGATTGAGCGACGAGCCAAGTTTCCGCGATGCGAATCGCGAATCGTTAATGTTTTTTTTGTTTCTCGTGGATAACGTTTTAACGAATCCCAAGATCGCGATTATTTATATTTTATTTGTTTGATAATTATTCGATTCTTACGAATTAAAATTTTTCCTAGGTCAACGAACACGAGTAAAAAACAAAGAGAAGAAAACAAACTAGTAAATTATTTTTTTTTGTTTAAGTTCATTTATTCGTCGTTTTGTTATTGTTGTTGTTGTTGTTTTTTTTCTATATGACAAACAAAATGGCGCTAAGCTGTTGACGGTTCGAAATTCGAAGGGAGTAAAAGCGATCTTCAGGGAGAGTGAGAGAGTGAGAGAGAGAGAGAGGGGGAGGGAGGGGAGGGGGAGGGGGAGGAGGAAGATACTATACGAGTTCGGGGTAAAGGAGAGTCCGCAAAGGAGCGGGTTGACTGTACGCGGCGACGACGAGAACGCGATGATCAACGCACTCTCTCTCTCTCTCTCTCTCTCTCTCTCTCTCTCTTTCTCTCTCCTCGAAGAGTTTTCAAGAGTAAGGGAGAGAGAGAGAGAGGGACAGCGAGTGAAAGAAAAGAAAGTGAGTGAGTAAGAGAGGGCTTACGCACGCGGCGTTCTTCGTCCATGGAATCTCAAGAGCGGTACAGAAAAACCGAACGATGCCACCGAGAAGAGGTGGACGTGCCAACCTGTAATTGTTCTCCGATGTAATTGCCGGTGTGCTTTTACCGCGAGCTCTCGCTCTGTAGGACGAAACGCCGA
Source organism: Netelia fuscicornis (assembly GCA_946811545.1). NCBI lineage: Eukaryota > Metazoa > Arthropoda > Insecta > Hymenoptera > Ichneumonidae > Netelia > Netelia fuscicornis. The sequence continues at coordinate 2,684,862 of OX328012.1, read as the reverse complement.
TTCCGATGTTGAAAATTCGTGAACGACGCGATATCCGGGGACAAAACGCGAGTTCGCTCGTTTTAAGGCTAGAAATTTGTTCGAGGCCGAATTCCAAAAATAACCACAACGACGATAACAATAAAAATTGCCGTAATAATGATTACGATAATAATATCACACTGGTAATAATTATAAAAGGTAATAATTGTTGGATAACAATGGTAATAATTATTTGATAATAATAATAGTACTAATTACTAAATAACAATAGTAATAATGATAATAATTATTCGATTATAATAGTAATAATAATTTGATAACAATGGTAATAATAATAATAATAATAATATGATAACAATGGTAATAATAAAAATAATAATTTGATAACAATAATAATAATAATAACAATAATAATATTAATTCCTAAATAACAGTAGTAATAATAGTAATAATTATTTGATAATAATAGTAATAATAGTAACAATTATTAAATAACAATAGTAATAATAATTTTATAACAATGGTAATAATAATAATAATAATTTGATAACAATAATAATAATAATAATTTGATAACAATAATAATAATAATCATATTAATTAATAAATAACAATAGTAATAATTACCAAATAAGCATACAAATCGAGAAAATGTTTTTAATTTGTTTTCTTGTTTCAAAGAAATACGATAGATATATAGGTACGGTATTCGTCGCTTGGGCGTATCGTCAACGTGTGTGCACTTATTTGTCTCCACTGGGATTGCCTCTCTGCATTCCCATACATTCGCACAAATATATATCTCTATATACGTCTTCGTGTGTGTGTATAAAAGAATGAGAGAGACAGAGAGAGATCGCGACAGAGACGAAGAGTTGCAGTGCTTCAGGAATCCGAAATGTTCGGAGGGCGCATTATTTTCTTGCCTCGTGCGACGGTGCGCCACTCAAGGATTCCGTGATGCGTATATTATACTATACAGTACACAGATACGCGTATACGCAACACACAAATGTATCTCCCTCTCTCTCTCTCTCTCTCTCTCTCTCTCTCTCTCTCTCTCTCTCTCTCTCTCGATATATATATATATATATATCGGGAGAGAGACAGAGAGAGAGAAAGAGAGAGAGACTAGTTTATTGCGCCGGAGACTGTTCCATTAATTAGAATAATCTTTATGCTCTTCGAACGTGTCGACGTTTCAACAAAATTTTTTTATAATAAATGTTTCATTATTCTCTCGTAATATCCATCGTGATATTATTAGGGGTGGTTGTGGAAAAAAAACGTAAAATAAAATGGAGGTGGAGATAAGAGAGGCTGGGAGAGTGCGCGTGCGCGAGAATGAGAGAAGAGAAGAGACGAGGCTCGCGAGAGAATATAAGGTTTTTGTTCGTGTTATATATATATGGCTGAGTGGGCGAGAGAGAAAGAGCAAGAGAGAGAGAGAGAGAGAGAGAGAGAGAGAGAGAGAGAGAGAGAGCGAGAGGGAGTGGAAGAGAGGAGAGCGAACGACGTGGCGGGAGCGCGCCGCGCGACGAGATATCAAGCAACGGGCAGCACGGGGTGAGAAATTGAAAAGTGGGTGCCGACCGGTGGCCTAATTAAGATTTTGCCTCTTCGACTCGTGAGAGACCGCTCCCGTTCGTCCCCCATACCGTAGAGCTCGAAGCTCCGACGGGCTTCGAGGAACGTGCTACATGTCGGTGTTAAATCCCAATGTTTTTTCTTCTTTCTTTTTTATTTTCATTCGTACGAAATTTATATATACAATTAATAAATTTCACGAATTTGATTAATTACAGAATTGTATTAATTCGATCGATTAAATTGTTTTGATTAATTCGTCGGCTCGATGGTAAATTATGATTGGGAAAATAAAGATCGTTGGGTAGTAAGAATGAAGAGTGGGTGAGTGGAGGAGTGGATAGAAGGAAAAGGGGGAAAGCACGGGAGTGAGGACGGAAGAGGGAACTAGACGAGACGTGACGACGTTATAACACTACCGTCGTCGTCGATATGAACGACCGATGCTTGGAGTCCGGGGTGCGCGATTCTGTGGCGCGAAGTACGCAGTGAGAAAGGAGACGAGATGTCGAGTACGCGAACGAGTATGTGACGAGAGAGAGAAAGAAGACGAAAAAGAAGGAAAGAAGAGAGAAAGAGAGAGGGAGGGAGGGAGGAGAGAAAAGAGGGAGAGTGAAGAGAGAAAGAGGAGAGAGAGGAGAGAACAGAGGGAGAGAGAAGAGAGAAAGAGGAGAGGGAGAGAGAAGAGAGAAAGAGGAGAGGGAGAGAGAGAGAGAGAGAAGAGAGAAAGAGGAGAGAGAGGAGAGAAAAGAGGAGAGAGAGGAGAGAAAAGAGGGAGAGAGAAGAGAGAAAGAGGAGAGAGAGAGAGAGACAGAGAGGAGAGTGTGTGCATAAGCGCGCGAGGTGGTGGCGAAGAGGACAACGAAAGACGATGAGAACGATCGAGAAGGACGAGAGGGACTCGCACGAGTCCTCCGATCATCCGAAGCGCTCTCGGAGAGTGGTAACGAGTCGGGAGATGCGCTCGGAAACATCGGCGGTGCCACTTCAAAGCGGGAATCCCGCGCAATCAACCCCTCTTACCGCCTCCCCCTTGTCCATACGTCGTCCCCTCCCAACGGGTCGCGATCGCGCGCCTCCGCGCTCTCGATCCTCGAGAGCACTGAAAAACCTCGCGACTCGACGAGAAAAGAGTCACCCGTGTCCCAAGACGAGCCAAGAACCGACTCTCTACACTCTTATATCGAGTTTGCCTTTCGCGCCAAATGATCGCGGTAACCAAAGCGCCAACTTACCGTATCGGTTATCGGACGAGATTATATTGAAATATCAAAGTTTAATTGTTTTATTTATTTTAGCGAGTTTATTCATTTTATTAGAATTATTATGTTTATAAAATTCATCAATTTAATTAATTTCATTAAATTTATTAGAATTTATCGGAATATTAAAATCAATAAGTTTATTCAATTTATTGATATTATGAAATTTATTAATTTTAATCAATTTTATTATATTCATTAAAATCGTCGATTTAATTAATTTCATTCAATTTATTAGAATTTATCAGAATATTAAAATCAATGAATTTATTATTTAAATTTGGTGATTTTATGAAATTTATTCATTTTATTAATCTTATAATATTCATTAAATTCATCAATTTAATTAATTTCATTCAATTTATTAAAATTTGTCAAAATATTTAAATCAACGAATTTATGAAAGTTATTCAGTTTATTAATCTTATAATATTCATTAAATTCATCAATTCAATTAATTTCATTCAATTTATTAGAATTTATCAAAATATTAAAATCAATGAATTTATTCAATTTATTGATTTTATGAAATCTATTCATTTTATTAATGTTATCATATTCATTAAATTCATCAATTTAATTAACTTCATTCAATTTATTAAAATTTATCAAAACATTAAAAATCAATGAATTTATTAAATTCATTAATTTTATTAATCTTACGATATTCATTAAAATTCATCAATTCAATTAATTTCATTGAATTTATTAAAATTTATCGAAACATTAAAAATCAATGAATTTATTAAATTCATTAATTATATTCATTTTATGAATTTTATCGATATCACAAATTTTCTAATTATCCATAATCGTCCCATATTCGACAAACATTCATAATTTTATGATATTTAGGTATTAATTCCAATCGTTTCAATAATAATATTAAAATTTGTCAATTCCATCACTTTTATCAACCGGATCAATTATCACGCTTACCAATGATTATTATACCTCAGACCAAGGATAATAATATATTATCCTCGGTCTTTAAGATTATCCGCGATAATAGATGCGCGGCCCGAGGTGTCTGCGAGGTGCATGTGTGTCACTCCTTTCGTCGTCGCAGAAATTTACGATAGTATAGAAATCGCCAAGCCGACATCAAAGATATATAAACATCCACAAACGCATACATAAGTATTCAGCCTGTTTTCCTATCTATGCACCAAGTTGAATTTCTCGCAGATTATTCATGCCGATATGAATAGCTACTCCCGGTAATTGGTGCTCGAGGTGAGTTCTCGAGCCTCTCGTCGAGCTCGTTGTCGTCGTTCCCGCTTTCATAAGCGCGTCTACTCGAAACATTCAACTGGTAAGAAAAAAAATTAAAAAAAAAAAGAAAAAAATTTAAATCTTAATTTATTTCTCGAAAAGTATCAAACGTTTATCAGAATTCGATTGTACCGTGGAGGTATTGTTATTACAAAATTAACACGCGAATTATTTTTTTCTCCAACGCGACATCGTGCTTGAGCCGAGAATTTCTCGGCTTGGAGGAAATTACGAGGCGTATTCTCGCACGATTATTGCAGAAAAAACATATATAAATGTTTGTTTAATTTTATTTTTTTTATTTTTTGTAAATTTCTCGTCGGTGTAAAACGAGGTTTGCTTCTCGTGGCATTTTCGGAATTCATTTTGAAATCTACTCTAAATCGTATCCTCTTAATATTCGTAATTACGTCGTTAATTCAGTTGCCTCGTGAGTCGGTGAGGCAAACTGAGTGAGAGAGAGAGTGAGAGTGAGAGGGAGAGAGAGATTTCTTCTCGGATCTCTCGAGCTAATTTGTATCGGTAATCTGTTCGTTGTCGTCGGCGTCTCGCCGTCTACCGGCGATGGCACGCGGCTCTGCGGTGCAGCATCGTTGACCTCGGCCTCGCGACCCCGGATCGTATACGAGATCGCTACCAGCACGGCAGCGATTCGCGATTCACGCAGTTCGATCTTGTCCCTCTGTCCGTCTATCTCTTTCTTTCTCGCTTTCCAACGAAAGGACATTCGTCGAGTCGAATGAAAGTTATTATAAAAAAATCGAATAAAAACATAAATATAAATAAAAAATGAAAAGAAAATAAACAAATTCGCCCGTCACAAAATTTTGCAAAATATCGATCGATTATTTTCGCCTCGTTACCGATCATATTCAAATTTGACGACAAAGTGAAGAATATTACTTGAAAAAAAATAATCGTCGACGTTGATAAGAACGATGTTCAAAAATTCGATCTTGTTCCTATCGAATTCTTCCTTACCTCGTTGCAATTATCGTTCGATCCTGCGAAAATCGTTCGTCACGTACCAGACGAACAAACAGGGAAGAGATTCGCTGCAATGGTGATAGGGTTGTGGGTAAAAAGTGCGATGAAGAAACGTAGTAATGATGGTAAATGATAATGATGATGACGATGACGAGATGAGAACTAGGAAAGAGACTTTCCCTCTCTTAAAAGACGAATTGTATAGTCCCCTCCTCCCTCCCTCCCCATGCACATATATGCACACAAGTATCTGCGAAGATGACGAAGTCGACGAGAGAAACGATTATATATCGCCCGGCCGAGAGGAACAGCCCCCCCCCGCGACTTTTTCGCCCTTCCCCCACCCTTCTCTTTTTCAACCTCTCTTACTCTTTCACTCGTCACTCGTTTTCCATCCTTATCATTATCTCGTTGGCTTCTTCGCTTCCTCGCTCGTAGACCCCAACCTCCGTGCTCGTCTATTTTTTAAGCTCGTTACAAGGGAATAAATCGGTCTCTGCGCGTGCAACCAACGACGCAAAGATCGGTTAGTTGTAACAGCCACCAGAGTGCGCCACGGTCGCCACGATGGGGAGAGGTCATCGCGTTTCATACCACTGATTCTTCGCTATTATACACCGTCCTCCTAGTCGACGAATAAACGCCAATAACATACTGAGCACGATTCGCTTACGCATTTGTTTATATATATTTAATATATTTTATTCGTGTATAGATATATATACTATATTATATATGATATAATTATATTTATATTATAATATTATAATTATTATAATATAATAAAAATCTACTCGCTGCGGGAATCGAACACTGGACCTTCGGATTGCTACTACTAGCTGGACCCACAACACCAAAGTCCTCTCCCTCAAATTTATATAATATAATAAGATAATATATATACAGTATAATATAATATATCTTATTCATATATGTATATATATGATATAATATATTTATATTATAATATTATAATTATTATAATATAATAAAAATCTACTCGCTGGAGGAATTGAACACTGAACCTTCGGATTACTAGTACTAGCTGAACCCACTACACCAAAATCTTATCCCTCAAATTTATATAATATAATAAGATAATATATATACAGTATAATATAATATATCTTATTCATATATAAATATAATATAATATAATATAATATTATATATATATATATATATATGCGTGTGTGTGTGTTCGTTCTTTTATCACTGTATTTATTATTTGCGTGCACGTGTACCTATACCTATATAGATACGTGCGTTGCTTCTGGGTGGTAATTAGCTCCAATCCCGGTAACGGCGTCGTATATCTCGAGGATAATTTTTACGCCGCTTACGGCTCGACGTGGCGGCCCCTGTGTTCATTATTTTTATGCCACTCAGCAACCCTTCGCTCTTTTCTACCGACGGTCTCTTCTCCGAGACTCCTTTCACCGATTTATTATCGTCGTCGATTTTTGTTTATTATTATTTTTGTTTGTTTGTTTTTTGGTTGACTCGTCTCTCGCTGAATCGACTTCCGGTTTTTGTGAAGAATGTTGACGACGATCCAGGGACGATGGCAGGGTTTGAGAAAAATCCTTGATTCGAGGGTTTTTTTTTTTTCATTGGGATTTTTCTTTTACTTCCGGTTTGGGAGGATGTTGATGAATAATATTGTAGGGTTGTAGAAATGGGGATGATTCGTCGAAAATATTATTAAAGAACGTGGGAGAAGCGTGGGAATAGGCCAAGGGGTGATTTATGAAAAGAGGAAGAAAGGGTTGGATGGATAACGGGTTCGATTTGAGGTCGATCGTTCTCGCACAATCGATCGATCGATCGGTGGCTTCGGGACGAGGAATAACGGAATTGGTTTCGATTATTTTCGACGAATGAAGAAATCTTCGACGAGGGGCACGAACAAAAAATGTCGATTCTTTTCATGTTTTTTTGGATGGTTTCACAGACGACTCAATTTAAAAATCGGTTCCGTCAAGAATCGCGATATCCTGCCCTAGGAAGTCCCACATTGATTCGAGGAAGGAAAAAATGAAGCTGTTTTTTTTAGCTCGATGGATTTTTTAACCTCCCTACAAACTCTTCTTGGATGAAAATAAATCTTAACTCTCCTTCCGACTTGCCAAAGTTTTGAAAATAAATTACGAATATCGATTATCGGCACCAGTTGAAGGTCAAATTTTTTTGTCATCCAAAAAGACTTTGTTGGGTGGTGATGGAATGGGAAATTTGTCGCTGATGAAGATTATGCCATTATTTTGATCGATATCTCAAAAACTTTAGGAGAAAAATGCAAAAAACCGAAATAACGATTTATTCACTTAAGGTCGATAAAATCTGAAAAATTGAAAACGAAACCATGATTTTCTTGTTGTATGGGAAATTTTCGATCGACATAGGCCCTTGGAGCTTGAGAAAGGATTAAAATTCACCGGAATACAATATGACAACGTTTGAAGAATATCGCTAAACCTCAAAAAATCGACTTTTCGCGAGTCTGTATTTCCTGTTTATCCTACAGAAAATTGCACGAACAATTTTTTAAAGTACTCATTGAGTACTCGCTAACGAGTGAAGAATCATCTGGATAGCTAAATTTTTGTGGCCATAGCGACACTTTGAAAATTCCGATTTTCAGGACTCACACGATCTGCAAAAAATGACCTTGCCCGTGAGGTCAAATTTTTTTTTGCTCCAAAACGCCTTTATTTCATGATATTCGTATTGCGCGGGAAATTTCCGTTTCCAAAATGAGGCTACAAAGTCTTTTTGGGCAAAACAAAAATGTTGACCTCCCTCGACCTCCCAAAGTGTCGAAAAAAAATAACGAATGTCGACCTCGCCGGGGGTGAAAATATTTTTTCGTCCAAAAATACTTCGTTGGGTGGTTACGGAATCGGAAATTTCCCGCGCAACACGAATATCACTATTATATTTTCGATACATCGCAATTTACGGAAATATTCAGTTTTTATATTCTTTCAAACGCGACCCCCGGGGTCAACCTTAGAAGTCAGGGGTGAAACGAATCGAGGAAGAATAAAAGACGAGAACACAGGAAACTAAGATTCGAGGGCGTTTTTTCTTCAAATTTACAATTTTGTTTTACGAATGAATCATCGTCGTCAGCTTCTTGTACCATAGCGTGTCATTTCGATGATTATTCGTTCGTTTCGTAATTCCAAGCTTTTTTTTCACAAATATCATTCAATCTGCGACCGAGAAGACCACCTAGTTCTCGATTTCTTTTTTCTCCGAACAAAAACGAAGAAACTAAAACGATCGACCAGAGAAAAAAGAAATGAAAGCCTCGATTTTAAAACGATCCTTTCCTCAGCCGTTAATTAATTAATTAATTAAAATTCCAATCAAAGTTCGATTAATTAAAAATAAAATTACTTTTCCAACGTAATACAACGATATGAAAATATTTAACGTATTTTCCATAATTTGATACAATTTTCTTAATTTATTACAATTATCGTCGCGTCATTGAACATTAATTTAAATAATTTTATATATGTACATAGATATGTATATGTGTGTACAGGCCAAGTGGTTTACTGCCGCATATTATGGCGGGTGTTAGGGAGAGACGTTGACGGGGTGGGACGTTTCACGAGGATGATCTTCTCGCAAAGAGTTCTTGGCTCGTCTATCGTATCTATAAATCATGGTCGGCGAGCTCCCGGCATATCACGGAACGAGAAGAGGAAGAAGTCGCACGTTCCCGGGGGACTATTATAACAGTCGACACGTACTCAACAACAGCCCATCGAGTTTTGCTTCTCCCACTTTTCTCGACTCTTAGCTTATCCCCCCCATATAATATAATATAACAATAATAATAATAATATAAAAATATAATAAAATAATATGATAATAATTATTATAATAATATAAAAATATAATAAAATAATATAATAATAATTATTATAATAATATAAAAATATAATAAAATAATACAATAATAATTATTATAATAATATAAAAATATAATAAAATAATATAATAATAATAATTATAATAATATAAAAATATAATAAAATAATATAATAATAATTATTATAATAATATAAAAATATAATAAACTAATATAATAATTGTTATTATAATATAAAAATATAATAAAATAATATAATAATAATAATTATAATATAATTATATTATATATAATATTATAATTATTATAATAATATAATGATAATATATTATAATGTGAAAAAAAAATATTATTATATATTATATAATAGATATATGTATATATACGAGAGATCTTGGAATCATTAGTTATCGTCACAAAATCAACGTATGCGCGGGTTGACAAGAGCGAGAGTGGCCGAGCGAGATAAAAATTTAATAAGTTATAAATTAAAACTTATCCCCCTCGTGCGAGAGCTGCCATTTCCTTATGGGCAATCAATGCATGCTTATGCCCGAGAAGAGGATTATGGCACTTGGGCGTTCGTCTCGGGCGCAAAGTGCACCGTAAATATTAATATATATACACGCGAGTCCGTCGACCCGAATGAGGCTTGAATTTTTATTTTTATAAAACAAAAAGAAAACAAAGAAATTGCCTCGTGAGAACGAGAATTCAGACAAAATTTATGTTTTATCGAATTTTAGGATAATAATAATAATTATCATTCGTTCGATCAATCAATCGATTCATATCGCAAATTAAATTATTTTATCCAAACAAAGAACAATAATTTTTTTTCTTTTTTACGATTTTACAATCTTGAAATTTGAATTTTCCCGTGCAGGAAAAACGTCGATCGCTGCTCGGATTCATTGTATTACGTGAGACGGTTCTCTCCAAGGTACAAGGTTATAATACGACCACCCATCGTGGTCCCTAGCCGAAAAACCGAATTAAGGGACAATGCACCCATCGCGAGTCTATACGATCGGTCCGGGAATTGGAAATTTTTGACGATATAATGCAACGTATTTCTCGAGAATAATAGTCTCCCTCTCTCTCTTTCTCGCCCTTTTGCCATCTTCGCCAGACCCTCTGGACCCCGACTCGTCCTTTCATAAAAATAACAAAAAAGAAACCTCTTCATTATCTCCTTGTATCTTTCGCTTCTCACTTTGCCGATTTTCCATACGGAAAGGTGTTTGGATTTTTTTTTAGTTACGAGGGAAGAAGCGAAGGGATGGTGGAGTTGGAGGGGGAGGGAGGGTGAGTAGAGGGGGATTATGTATATCAGCACATCTTTAACACTCCTCTCTCGTAAAATCAAACGTCCGATCGTCTTTCATCTTCTCGAATCTGTATCGATCGCGATATCCATGATCGATCGATCGATAATTAATTACGATAATTATCAATATTTTTCTTTTTTTTTACTTTTATTTTTCTTTGTTTTCAAACCGCCGATTTTTTGCTTCGGGAATAAGTTCGGTAACAATGTTTTCTTTTTTCTTCTTCTTTTTTTGTTTTCTTCATCGTATCGCGAAGTATATAAAACCGGGCGGACGCAAGATCGACGGAGAGGGTCTCGGTTCTTTAATCTAGATCTTCGAAGCGTCTCTTAAATCTCTTAAACAATTAACGGTGTGCACTCTCTCTTTCTCTTGAGAAAAGAAAAATAGACCGAGAGAGAGAGAGAGAGAGAGAGAGGAGTGGGAGCGCGTTCGGCGTAATCGTAATTACACGGCTGATTGCTAATTACGCGTTATGCCCGCGCGGGTGCACGCCAAGTGAAAATGAGAAGGCGTTACCTGCGGTTCGTATATCATTCTTATATAGTATAGCGTCAATTGCGCTCGCGTACACGTGTATATGCATTTGATAAAAGTGCATGTGCAGCCGGAGAGACGGAGAGATGCTTTTACGGACCGTTGATTTCGGCCGGTATAACTTTTACGGTCGTTTTAAGACCAAGGCAGAAACTTCAACCTCCTCCTTCGCTCTCTCTCTCTCTCTCTCTCTCTCTCTCTCTCTCTCTCTCTCTC